>CM060403.1:2681969-3931969 GCA_030545235.1 Helianthus tuberosus | reverse complement strand
GCAATAGCCTAGTCCTCGTATAATGCTCTGCACTGCTTAAATTCTTAAGCCCACCCTCAGCATAAAAAATGATGAAACATTGCAAAATGCTAATCATGTGTTGTTGAAGAAAAGATCCCCAAACGGGACATACCGAACGACGAGCCATCATCTCTTTGTCTGAACGAAAGTTCTAACCTGAGCTCTCATGGTCTCGCATTACCCGAATTACAGATATCATTAGTGTACATTCACCTGTAAGACTGAATATAGAAGTCTGGATACGGGAGTATATTCTGAGGTGGGACACGCGAATAAGTTTAAGTGCTTAAAACACTAATCTCGTATCTCGAAACAGTTGAACTTTGTGTGAAAATTTAAGTGGATCAGTATACTGACAATCTAAGCGAATCGTTTAGAACTTAAAATGTTTAAAGCTTAATGGTGTTAGTGATTTGTCTCATAAACTGATATGATACTCTTACACAAACTCACAAAAATATTGTTTGTCAATATTTCTTTACTGCTTTTCATTAAAAACAAAAACCCAAAAAGATTGTGTTTTAGTTAAAATTTTTGAAAAATCCAAAAAGATTTTATTTCATCTTATTTTCGACAACTGGTGATTGGAGAGCTGATTTTCAAAATTCCAAGTGCTAAACATGACGAACAACTAGGTTGGGAGAGTGTGGTTTGATATGAAAAATTATTTTTACAAGTGGTTCATCAGAGATTAAATTGTAAAATCATTTTTGATTGATCAATACCTGCAAGTGATTTCTAAATTTGTCAAATTTTAAATTTGTGAAATTTATTTTAAGGTAGAGATTGTGCAGGTTAGCCAGGTTCCGATACCTGAGGATTTCCTGCAAAAGGATATACAAGTTAGAGCCAGATACAGATAATGGATCAACATTCAAGGGGGAGTTTGAATATTAAAGAGCTAGGTTTGAATCATGCGGTCCATGCAAGCTGATGATGCTGATGAACTTAAGGAATCAAGAGACATGATCAAGAGATGTATAGAGCCAGGTTGCGATTCTGAAAGAGAAAGAGAAGAAGAGATAGAGATAGGATGCTTACACTGTCAGACACTTTGGAAAGAGTGAAAAGACAGATCAAGACAGAAGACATACTGAAGACGTGCTGAAGACTTCGTCGACATCCAAGGGGGAGTCTGTTGGTGCATATGTCTGTCGACTTCGTCTTGTATCAAGTCTTGTAATAGGTGAGATAGATCAGGGCACGTTATATGAGAAAAAAACATGAAAATAGTATGGTGTGACCATTTCGTACGAAATGGAAAATGACCATTTCGCATGAAATGGACAATGGTCCATTTCGCATGAAATGAATCTTGACCATTTCGTACGAAATGGCTGGCCTATAAATACCTGATCTAAGATTTCATTTGTAACGATTCTGATTCCGGTGCCGAGGTGCTGTCGAAGTGTCTCCAGGCTGTAAAACGTTGTTTTATCAATAAACAAGACAATTAGAGGGTATATCAAGCTGATTCAAAGTCGATACGTTAGTTTCCGCCTCTCGTATTGATTAGAACTCTTCTAAACGACTCGTTTTGGTCGTGCAAACGATCCTACAACAAGTGTCGAATGGCACAAGTGTCAAATGGCTATCCGATCGGATTGCCATTCGATTGAAAGCAACTGATGTCACACCCCGACCACGTAGAACATACAAAACGTGGCGGAAACGTCGAGGAGTGTTGTAACAGAATTAATTGTTTCATAACCATGGCATACAAAGTTGTATTTTATTTATCAACATAAGAGTTACATTGTTTTAAACAGGAATCAAAGAGTTTATAACATATTTTAACTAAGTCTATCTTCATTTTAAGTCTCTAAGGCACAGGTCCGCCCTAGTGTCACGATCGTCATCCTATGCAAAAGCACCTGAAAACACATGTGAAAGTAGGTACGTCAGCATAAAAATGCCTGTGAGATACATAGGTTTTGTGAAAATAGGATTCATGACTTAAGTTTAAGAAAATGTTTAATAAAGTTTAGTCAGGAACCTTGTAAGTTGTTTTGTTTTGTAAATCATTTAAAAAGCGATAAGATCAGATGATATGTATAAATAAAAGGATAATGTATGGTTAAATGAATGACCAAGTAAAATGAGTTGTATAAAATAAACCGTATTGTAAACCAAAGTCTTGTGAAAACATGTTACTTGTGTAAAATGTATAAGTCCAAAATGAATGATTTAAATAACGCTATGATATGTTGTCACACCCCCAAAATCCACTTGCGGAGTACTACCGCTTGGAGGCGTGACTGACCAGGATCCAGCCACCAATTATACTGAGCATTGATTAGTAGTAAAAGTATTCACCAACCACAGTAGTTAGTAAACGTCATATTTTAAAGTTCTAAAAGTTTAAGTTCAAATGGTAGTTTAAACAAACAGCGGAAGCATAAACCAAACAGTTTCAAGACAAGGTTCATTGTTCAAGATTATTTGAAACCCAACACACGGGTTAAGACGACCACTACATATCCCCAAGCTGCAAGCTCCTGATTCACTGGTTACCTGCAAAGCATGCAGTAGGGTGTCAACAGAAATGTTGGCGAGTTCACGAGATGTCCAGTTTTAGCTTTTCAAAAGAAAATGTAGGTTGTTTAGGTAAAGCATTTATAATCATGTCATGGGGAGCTACCCCATATGAAAGCTACTAAACTTGAATTACCGAAACTGTTGACGAGAAGATTTGGTGCCCCAGGTCAATGTCTATCGTCATTGACCGAGATGCAAGGTCTATAGTTCACGCCCGATCTCCCCCGGTCACGGTGTGAGGTTGTCAAACCTAATAGCGCTATCAACTAATAACCCGTTCGCCCCCGGCGATTAATCGGTACTATAAGCAGGGACTTAATGTGATAGAGATTCGTTTAGTGTTGCTAGTTGTGATTTATAAATAATACCCAAACGTATCTCCCCCGGATGTAGTAGTACAAGAGTACCGTTTGCATATTCCCCGGAAATTACTAGTTTGAAAACATTATTTTGTTGGTTCGTGTCCCTCTCTGGGACGCATGCTTTTAGTGTGTGAACTCACCTTGGGTTGCTCGGTAGATTATTTATTGGTCAATCACGTTGGTCACCACGTCCTAGCATGGTCACCAGTACAGGTCAAGTTGGGGTACAAGTATTCACGTATAATCTACACATAACTAACACTTAGCATACACAACACATAATCATCCAGCAAGTTTATCGGGCCTAATCTGATACATAGCAGTTAAACAGTGAGCATCAACAACTGTCACACAAATCATAAGTGTTATTGGGCCTATCAGATCGCACTAACAGTTAACGGTATGCGCAGCCCACACGTCCTTGGCCCAATAACGGAGACAAGCAGCCCAGTCAAGACCAGGAGGTCTTGACTCGAGAACACACAGTTTCGAGTCGCAACCGGAGGTTTCGACTGGTCATGGTCTGGTTTCGAGTCGCAACCGGAGGTTTCGACTTGTCATGGTCTGGTTTCGAGTCGCAACCGGAGGTTTCGACTTGTCATGGTCTGGTTTCGAGTCGCAACCGCCGTAGTCTCGAGTTGTCATGTTTTGGTTGCGAGTCGCAACCGGAGGTTTCAAGTCGCAACCTCGGATACGTGCACGAGAATCCTTCTAGAACCTCTGATGTACTAACCAATGAGATTGCAATTTCATGAGATTTTGTACTAACCAACCAGAATGCTTAAACATGTTTTGTTGTCTAAATGCAATTCAAAACAGATCAAACCAAACATATTTCAAATATTCAACAACATTCATAGCATATTCATCAAGTTCTTCATTTAGGTTTTTATCATCATCCTTTATGAACTATAGCATGAACAACAATAGAAACACATCAACAACTAATCCGATTTCCACATGTGTGCAACCTTTTTAACAAGCATTTGATTTCTTAGCCTAAGAGCATATAATCCGATTAGTCATAAACGCTAAGCAACCAAATCTCATGCTCATCAACAACTCATGGTTTAAACCATATTCAAACACAAGATAACACTAACTCATTATGTAATATATCCGAAATCAAGACATGTTAACCGATAATCATCATCATATACATACAAATCATCTAACAAGTATGCATATCATCTTCTATATAAGAAACACCTTCATTTCATAAAACAACAACCATCTTCATGTATTATGTAACTAATCAACCTAAAGGAAACACTAACCGATAGAGAAGAAAGCACCAAGTCGAGAAGGAGGATGAGGAATTGAAGTATCCAGGAGATGATTACGAGCTTGACCGAGTCTTGATGCTTCCGGTTTGAATCCGAGAGAAGGGAAGAGAGATTTGGTGGTGGTGTTCTTGGGTTTTAGCGAGAAGAGAGTGTGAAAGGGAGTGTGAATGGTGGGAGTGTCAAATGAGAGAAGGAGGGCTTGGGCATGGGTTTTATACTCGGTTTGGGTGGTGCACCCTACAATGGTTCCGAGTGGGCTCGAAGGGGGGGGGGGGTATATGGCCCAATCCGGCCCAACCGTTTCTGTTTACTCGAGACCGAGTGGTCTCAAGTCGGGTTCGGTTCACGCATATATATATATATATATATACATACCTACCACACATAGCACATTAAGGTAAAACGCAACTTTTCATTTAATAACACATATATACGCATAACGAAATTACAAGGTGTTCACTCGGAAAAACCTAGAGTGTCACATTATCCCCAAGTTTTAAGAACTTTCGTCCCGAAAGTTAAGGCAGCCACTGACAAGCTAATGTAAATACGAACGTTTCAACGGGATGTCACATCATCCCCCCGTTAGTTTGGAATTTCGTCCCGAAATTCAGTTATAGCTTCAGTGCTGGGGGTTTCATTAGGGAACAATTGGGGATACTTGCGCTTCATCTGGTCTTCCCGCTCCCAGGTAAATTCTGGGCCACGGCGTGAGTTCCAACGAACTCGCACGAGAGGTATCTGGCTACGTTTGAGGGTTTTGATCTCACGATCCGTGATCTCAACCGGTTCTTCAGTAAAGCGTAGCTGTTCGTCAATAGTGAGTTCCTTGAAAGGAATGATGAGCGTTTCATCTGACAGACACTTCTTCAGATTAGATACGTGGAAGACGTTGTGCACAGCACTCAGTTCTTCAGGCAGATTCAACCTGTAAGCGGCCGTACCGATCTTTTCGGTAACTTCAAAGGGTCCGACATATCTTGGATTAAGCTTGCCCCGTTTTCCAAAACGAACCACACCCTTCCAGGGTGAGACCTTAAGTAGAGCCCGTTCACCGACCTGGAACTCTTGCGGTTTCCTATCTTTGTCAGCGTAGTGCTTTTGACGGTCACGAGCTGCCGCCATGCGTTGCCTAATCTGGGCAATCTTTTCTGTGGTGTCGACTACATGTTCCGGGCCTGTGATTTGGCTGTCACCTACCTCCGCCCAGCAGAGAGGCGATCGACATTTACGACCGTACAATGCTTCAAAGGGTGCCGCCTGAATGCTGGTGTGGTAGCTGTTGTTGTAGGAGAATTCTACTAGCGGTAGGTGCTTCTCCCAATTCTTGCCAAAATCAATCACACATGCCCTAAGCATGTCTTCGAGGGTTTGGATGGTGCGTTCAGACTGCCCATCCGTCTGCGGGTGATAAGCGGTGCTCATGTCTAAGCGTGAGCCAAAAGATTTGTGCATGGCTTGCCACAACTCAGAAGTAAAACGCGCGTCTCGATCGGAAATGATAGAGGTTGGTACTCCGTGCTTCGAAACCACTTCTTTTAGGTATACTTCTGCTAAGGTAGAGAACTTGTCTGTTTCTTTGATAGCCAAAAAGTGTGCAGACTTAGTTAAGCGATCCACTATTACCCAAATGGTGTCATTTCCGCGTTGAGACCTGGGCAGGCCAGTAACAAAATCCATGGAAATCTGCTCCCATTTCCATTGCGGGATCTCTGGCTGTTGGAGTAGGCCTGATGGTTTCTGATACTCAGCCTTGACTCTTGCACAAGTTAAACATTTTCTGACATAGGTTGCTATGTGGGCTTTCATGCCAGGCCACCAATAGGTAGCCCTCAAGTCGTGGTACATCTTATCTGAACCTGGATGTACTGAGTAACGGGACTTATGAGCTTCATCCATCACAAGGTCACGTAAATTTCCATAAAGCGGAACCCATATGCGCCCGGCCACGTAGTAGGCACCGTCTTCTTTTTGTTCCATTCGTTGTCTCGATCCTCGCAGGGACTCAGCCCTGATGTTCTCGGCTTTCAATGCTTCAACCTGAGCATTTCGAATCTGGTTAGGGAGGTTCGAGTGGATCGTGAGCTGTAAGGCACGAACACGCTTGGGTTTGGTCTCCTTTCTGCTGAGCGCATCGGCTACCACATTAGCCTTGCCTGGATGATATTTAATTGCACACTCGTAGTCATTTAGGAGTTCGACCCATCGGCGTTGCCGCATATTCAACTCCTTTTGTTCCATTATGTGCTGGAGACTCTTGTGATCAGTGTAAATCGTGCACTTGGTGCCGTACAAGTAGTGTCTCCAAAGCTTGAGCGCGAAGACCACAGCTCCAAATTCTAAGTCATGCGTCGTGTAGTTCCGTTCGTGGACCTTGAGTTGTCGCGAGGCGTAAGCAATAACTTTCTCGCGTTGCATCAACACGCAGCCAAGTCCTTGAATAGAAGCGTCGCAGTAAACGACGAAGTCGTCGGTACCTTCAGGTAAGGAAAGAATAGGAGCACTACAAAGATTTTTCTTTAGTTCCTTGAAGGCAGATTCCTGAGCATCGCTCCATTTGTAAGTAACACCCTTCTGGGTGAGGGCCGTAAGTGGTTGAGCGATCTTAGAGAATCCCTTGATAAATCTTCGATAGTATCCTGCCAATCCCAAGAATTGGCGAACTTCGGTCGGAGTCTTAGGAACAGGCCAATTCTTAATGGACTCAATCTTAGCAGGGTCAACATGAATCCCTTCCTGATTGACGATGTGTCCAAGGAAATGGACTTCTCTAAGCCAGAAATCACATTTCGAGAATTTGGCGTACAGTTGCTCATTGCGAAGAAGTTCGAGAATAAGGCGTAGGTGTTGTTCGTGCTCCTCTTGGCTCTTCGAGTAGATTAGGATGTCGTCGATGAATACGATTACGAACTTATCGAGGTAGGGTTTGCACACTCGGTTCATGAGATCCATGAAGATCGCAGGGGCGTTGGTCATTCCGAAAGGCATAACAAGGAATTCGTAGTGACCATAGCGGGTTCTGAAAGCAGTCTTAGAGATGTCCTCATCACGGACTCTCAGCTGGTGATAACCCGATCGCAGATCGATCTTGGAATAATAGCTCGACCCTTGCAGCTGGTCGAACAGGTCGTCGATACGGGGAAGTGGATAACGATTCTTGATGGTAACCTTGTTAAGTTCGCGGTAATCAATGCACATTCGGTATGAGCCATCTTTCTTTTTGACGAAGAGCACTGGGGCTCCCCAGGGTGATGAACTAGGACGGATAAAACCTTTGTCCAAAAGTTCTTGTAGCTGAGTAGAGAGTTCCTTGAGTTCTGCGGGAGCTAGGCGATAAGGTGCACGAGCTATAGGTGCTGCTCCGGGAGCTAGCTCGATTTGGAATTCGACCTGACGGTGAGGAGGGAGTCCAGGTAGTTCCTCCGGGAATACCTCGGGATAGTCGCGTACAACTGGAAAATCTTCAATCCTGTTTTCCTTTTTCTGTGTGTCAGCCACGAGTGCCAAGATAGCGGTGTATCCCTTTTGTAGACACTTCTGGGCTTTTAAGAATGAAATGATGCCTGTGACTTCTCCGCTCTTGTCGCCTTGAACGATAAGGGGTTTGCCAGGGGGACGGGGAATACGAATAGCTTTCTCCTGGCAGAGGATTTCAGCTCGATGTTTGGATAACCAATCCATACCAATAATGACGTCGAAGCTTCCAAGAACGATGGGGAAAAGATCGATACAGAAGGTCTGACCAGACAACTCTAATTTGCAGTTACGAATTATGTGTGAGGCCTCGAGGTTTCTACCATTAGCTATTTCAACGGTGTGCTTAGAGCTTAGCGGCGTAAGAGTGAGCTTAAGTTTCTTACTAATACGTAGGGATACATAACTAGCATCTGCTCCGGAATCAAATAGCATAGAAACATAATGATCATTAAGGAGGAACTTACCCGCTACTACGTTGGGGTCGTTCCTTGCTTCTCCGGCTCCAATCACAAAAGCCCTTCCTCTTGCACCATTCCCAGCATTGTTGGCGTTGTTGTTGTTATTTCCCGCACCCTGATTGGGGTTGTTCTGGTTTAACTGAGGACAATTCTTCTTAATGTGCCCCTCAGCTCCGCACTGGAAACAACCCTTGATGTTCCCATGATGTTGCTGCTGCTGTGGTTGATTTTGCCTTGCGGGATGAGGGCTCCTACAATCTTTGGCCTCATGTCCCATCTTGTTGCACCGCTGGCACTTGTTCTTCGCACAGGGCCCATTGTGATGCCGATTGCACTTGTTACATTTGGGGAGATGGCCCTGATAGCCACCCTGCTGCTGAGGGCCCTTGTTATTTTCAGTCTTCCTTTGCTAAGCCGGGGCCTGAGTAGAGTTAGCATCCTTACCCTGGTTTCCATCCCACTTTCGTTTGTTGTCATTAGAAGCTCCAGTAGTAGCACTGATTCTCTGGGGCAACTTGCCTTCTTCCACCGCCTGATTGGTGAGTTTGTGAGCAAGACGAACCACGGGCTGTATGGTGTTGAGGTTGGCTGAGGTCACATGGCTCTGAATTTCTGGGACCAAGCCTTTGATGTACAATTCGATCCTTCGATACATAGGTTGGGACATGTTTGGGCAAAGTGCAGCATAGTCGTTGGACTGCTTGGTGTAGGTCTCAATCTCTGACCCAACCATCTTGAGCGCATAGTACTCGTTCTCGAGTTTGTGGATGTCATCCCTGTGACAGTACTCCTCTTTGATCATGTCCTTGAAATCTTCCCATGCAGTAGCATTAGCAGTTTCCAGACCAAGCATCTGAATCTGTGCTTTCCACCACGAAAGTGCGTTTCCTTCAAGCGTACCAGTTGCGTACTTAACCCAGTTAGCAGGGGGACACTCGCAGACAGCGAAGACAGCTTCGGCCTTTTCAATCCAGTGCAGAAGGCCTATGGCACCCTCAGTGCCGTTGAAAGGGAGAGGCTTGCCATCCATGAAGGTTTTGAAAGTACAACCACGTGGCTGTGCGGGCGCAGGCTGACCTCCAGGGTGAGCTGCGAAAGCTGCAGCCACCGTGTTGAGCAAGTTGGTGAACTGAGTCTGAGTCATGTTAACGTTTCCTCTTCCGTGTCCACTCATTGTCTTCATAACCAGAAAACACAGTATGAGTGTGATGTCGTAACGTAGCGAGAATAAGACAGAAGAGAGATGTGTATCTATCTAATTAGGCACACTAGTATGTATAGTAGAGCAGTCAATATAAGATAAACAAGCAAGTAAACAGAAGTCCGAGCTATGAGGTCTAATATGCCGAGTCTTGCCCTTGGAGTGTAGTGTCGTCGCGAGTCACGGGTTATAGTCTGGTTTTTCTCAAAAAGACTCTCCTTTTTAAAACCAAGTTCACTATAACCAATGGCTCTGATACCAATCTGTCACACCCCCAAAATCCACTTGCGGAGTACTACCGCTTGGAGGCGTGACTGACCAGGATCCAGCCACCAATTATACTGAGCATTGATTAGTAGTAAAAGTATTCACCAACCACAGTAGTTAGTAAACGTCATATTTTAAAGTTCTAAAAGTTTAAGTTCAAATGGTAGTTTAAACAAACAGCGGAAGCATAAACCAAACAGTTTCAAGACAAGGTTCATTGTTCAAGATTATTTGAAACCCAACACACGGGTTAAGATGACCACTACATATCCCCAAGCTGCAAGCTCCTGATTCACTGGTTACCTGCAAAGCATGCAGTAGGGTGTCAACAGAAATGTTGGCGAGTTCACGAGATGTCCAGTTTTAGCTTTTCAAAAGAAAATGTAGGTTGTTTAGGTAAAGCATTTATAATCACGTCATGGGGAGCTACCCCATATGAAAGCTACTAAACTTGAATTACCGAAACCGTTGACGAGAAGATTTGGTGCCCCAGGTCAATGTCTATCGTCATTGACCGAGATGCAAGGTCTATAGTTCACGCCCGATCTCCCCCGGTCACGGTGTGAGGTTGTCAAACCTAATAGCGCTATCAACTAATAACCCGTTCGCCCCCGGCGATTAATCGGTACTATAAGCAGGGACTTAATGTGATAGAGATTCGTTTAGTGTTGCTAGTTGTGATTTATAAATAATACCCAAACGTATCTCCCCCGGATGTAGTAGTACAAGAGTACCGTTTGCATATTCCCCGGAAATTACTAGTTTGAAAACATTATTTTGTTGGTTCGTGTCCCTCTCTGGGACGCATGCTTTTAGTGTGTGAACTCACCTTGGGTTGCTCGGTAGATTATTTACTTGGTCAATCACGTTGGTCACCACGTCCTAGCATGGTCACCAGTACAGGTCAAGTTGGGGTACAAGTATTCACGTATAATCTACACATAACTAACACTTAGCATACACAACACATAATCATCCAGCAAGTTTATCGGGCCTAATCTGATACATAGCAGTTAAACAGTGAGCATCAACAACTGTCACACAAATCATAAGTGTTATTGGGCCTATCAGATCGCACTAACAGTTAACGGTATGCGCAGCCCACACGTCCTTGGCCCAATAACGGAGACAAGCAGCCCAGTCAAGACCAGGAGGTCTTGACTCGAGAACACACAGTTTCGAGTCGCAACCGGAGGTTTCGACTGGTCATGGTCTGGTTTCGAGTCGCAACCGGAGGTTTCGACTTGTCATGGTCTGGTTTCGAGTCGCAACCGGAGGTTTCGACTTGTCATGGTCTGGTTTCGAGTCGCAACCGCCGTAGTCTCGAGTTGTCATGTTTTGGTTGCGAGTCGCAACCGGAGGTTTCGAGTCGCAACCTCGGATACGTGCACAAGAATCCTTCTAGAACCTCTGATGTACTAACCAATGAGATTGCAATTTCATGAGATTTTGTACTAACCAACCAGAATGCTTAAACATGTTTTGTTGTCTAAATGCAATTCAAAACAGATCAAACCAAACATATTTCAAATATTCAACAACATTCATAGCATATTCATCAAGTTCTTCATTTAGGTTTTTATCATCATCCTTTATGAACTATAGCATGAACAACAATAGAAACACATCAACAACTAATCCGATTTCCACATGTGTGCAACCTTTTTAACAAGCATTTGATTTCTTAGCCTAAGAGCATATAATCCGATTAGTCATAAACGCTAAGCAACCAAATCTCATGCTCATCAACAACTCATGGTTTAAACCATATTCAAACACAAGATAACACTAACTCATTAATTAATATATCCGAAATCAAGACATGTTAACCGATAATCATCATCATATACATACAAATCATCTAACAAGTATGCATATCATCTTCTATATAAGAAACACCTTCATTTCATAACACAACAACCATCTTCATGTATTATGTAACTAATCAACCTAAAGGAAACACTAACCGATAGAGAAGAAAGCACCAAGTCGAGAAGGAGGATGAGGAATTGAAGTATCCAGGAGATGATTACGAGCTTGACCGAGTCTTGATGCTTCCGGTTTGAATCCGAGAGAAGGGAAGAGAGATTTGGTGGTGGTGTTCTTGGGTTTTAGTGAGAAGAGAGTGTGAAAGGGAGTGTGAATGGTGGGAGTGTCAAATGAGAGAAGGAGGGCTTGGGCATGGGTTTTATACTCGGTTTGGGTGGTGCACCCTACAATGGTTCCGAGTGGGCTCGAAGGGGGAGGGGTATATGGCCCAATCCGGCCCAACCGTTTCTGTTTACTCGAGACCGAGTGGTCTCAAGTCGGGTTCGGTTCACGCATATATATATATATATATACATACCTACCACACATAGCACATTAAGGTAAAACGCAACTTTTCATTTAATAACACATATATACGCATAACGAAATTACAAGGTGTTCACTCGGAAAAACCTAGAGTGTCACATATGTAATATAATACAAACACTTATATATAGGAAGTACCAGCGGCGTATCCACCATGCTTGTATCATATTATTCACATCTCGTTACTTAAGTCACTTAAACAAACCACCAATGTAATAAGTCTATGTTTAAACCAATTGTCAAAAGTCCTTGTATAAACCATGTCCAATGTTTATAATCCAAAAGTAGTCAAGTAATGTGTAACAAATGTTATGTATTGTAAGTAAAGTATTGTCACATAATCCAAATGTAGAAATGTACAAAACAAAGTATTTTGAATATATCAAAAAGTTATGTTTTGCAAAGTAATGCATGTTACATTGATACAAACATTTATGTGGTAAGTTAACGCATACATTCAAGCCTTGAGACAGTCGGATAACCCTTTCAGTCAAGGTTATCAAAAGAATTGTTTTCGGATTCAGTCATTCCTTACATCCAAACAAACCCGGGATGTCAGGAATGGGATTTGTCAAGTCCTATGGTACCACTACTTACTACCGAGCGGCGTAGCAAATGTTAATGAACGTAATAAAGACCCGTTTGTGCAAACCAAATGTTATAGCAATTGTATACATGTCATATGAAAACAATGTACTAAGTATGCTAAGTTAACATACAAAGCAGAAAAGTCATGTAAATCAATGTGCTAGCATGCTATCAGTCAACATACATAGCAGAAATGAAATGTAAAACGATGTACTAAGTACGCACACAATGGGCATACATAGCATGAAATGTAATGAAATCATGTACTATAATGTACTAACAAACCTAGCAGGTATATGATGTGAAAACAGGAAAGCATGAAAGTAACAAGTAGGCACATGTGTTTCACCCCAAAACAGTTTGGAAAAACAGTAAAAGAGGGGTCTTGTACTCACTTGAGATTACTCAGTAGTCCTGGAGTGACAACCAAACAATGATAGAGATCACGGAATGAAATGTAAAACTATGTTAATAAACCGGACCTAAATCGGAGGATCGGATAGAATGAGGGTTCGTAAACCAAACGAGTGTAGAGACTCATATCATTTGGTTTAACAAAGCCTACATACTAAATGAAACCTAGCCTAAGTGCTTACGACCCTTTACGACCCGTTTAGGTAGCTTATGTTACGTTAACGCGTCGTTCGCGTGAAACGCGTTCGGACCGTCTAACTAGTCCTATGACAAGTGTTATATGCCTAAACATGTTACATAATCAGTTATGTGACAAAAGTTTAGGTTACATATGCTTAATTACCAATTACACATGAAAAGGGTATTTTGGTAATTTACCTAAGACATATAAACTACCTATCATACAACTACTTAAACGATGTGACCATAGGGTATAACCTCGGAAGGTTATTCCCTACCTACTATGGTCACCTAATGTATTTGGTCGTATCCTAATGATCAACCAAATGGGTCGGGTTCGAAGGTATAAGCGATTTATCAGATCGCTTACCCTTACGACCCTAGACAACGTGGTAATCAGTAGGCATAGTCCCAAGGGACTATAACCATCGTGATTACAATCACGTTGCGAAGTTCAACCGAACTTCGCATTGACCATAAACTGGTCAACGCAAAAAGTCAAACAAAGTTTGACTTTCGGACACGAAAAGCAATAAAAGAAAGAAAAGAACGAAAGAATACTTACGAAGGGTCCTCGAATGCTAATCTCGATCCAAGTAACTAAGGTATGAAACAATGGTTTCAACTTAGAGCTTCTAAGATCAAAATTCTTGTGGGTTTTGCAATGGCATGGGGGGGTATTTATAGTGTTCGGCTATCCGTTAAGATCGTTCCTCGTTAACCGTGCTTTGATCTCAACCATACACATCAAGATAGTGGTTTTTGAAAACCATTTGAGCCCATAGATTGTCCCAAAACCATGTGCAACAAGTGGATAGGACCAGGTTCAAAGTTTCTGTCCAGGTTAGGCAGTCACGTAGCGCGACGGTAAAGGCCCTATGCAGTCGCGCTACGCCACCATGCACCAGTTTCAGAATGTTTCAAAAATGACGGTTTTGGTCCCTGCACATGTTTAAGGCCTTTTTCGATGCGTTTGAACCCCGTTAACCTCATTTCAAGGCTCTAAAATGAAGTTAAAGTATAGGGAACTCAAAACATGCTCAAAAATATGCCGGATGTTGGTTCGTTTGGTCGTACGAACGTGATGTTCGCTTAATTACGACGGAATGCGCACAAGCGCGAAAAACGATCCAAATGACGCGACGAATGGATTTTTCTCAAGCCAAACACTAAAATAAAATATTTTAGTGCTTACATAAATTTTTGGATGTCCGGAGGTATTCAGAACGTAAGTTATGCGCGAAAATGCAAACTTGTGCACTTTTTGACGCTTTTAGTCCCTGAATGACCCAAAAGTTTATTTTAGCACACCGAACCCCTCAAAGCCTATTTCTAAGCTATGTAAAGGATATTTATGGTATGTTTAAATTATGGTCATGTTCCGGGATGTCTGTTTCAGTACGAATCGTCATACTTTCGCAGTTTGTCAAGTTTAGTCCATGTAAGCGAATTAACTTGTTTTTGCCATACCAAAGCCTTCAAAACTTATTTCTAAGTTATGTAAAGGTTATTTAAGGTATGTTAAGTATATGTTGATGTTCCGGAGTATTTTTCGCGATAAACTGAGTACGTTTACGCACCAGTTTGCGTATAACTCTCCAGAAAGCGATATAGAGTTTGAAATTGAATAAAAGTCAAAACATGAAAAATGTAAAACACAACCAAACAAACATTGGGATCAAATAAAATTGTTTTATTGATAACAGAACTGTTCACAATGATTACAAGCACAGATGTTACAGTCTCCCCTACTTGTGGAAATTTCTTCCCGAAATTTATTTAGAGGAAACTCGTGGGAAAAGATGCGGATATTTCGCCTTCATTTGATCTTCGCGTTCCCAAGTAAACTCAGGTCCACGTTTAGCTTCCCAGCGAACTTTGACCAAAGGAATGCGCTTGCGTTTAAGCCACTTGACTTCACGTTCCATGATTTCCACCGGTTTCTCGACAAATTTCAGTGTTTTGTCAACACAAATTTCGTCAAGCGGTATGTGGAGGTTCTCATCAGCTAAACACCTCTTGAGATTGGACACGTGAAAAGTTGGATGAACATTTCCAAGTTCAGGAGGTAACTCAAGTCTGTAGGCTACCTTACCGATTCTTTCGACAATCTTGAATGGTCCAACATATCTAGGTGCAAGTTTTCCTTTCTTTCCAAATCTGATCACACCTTTCCAAGGTGAGACCTTAAGTAATACTCGATCACTAACTTGAAATTCCAAGGGTTTGCGTTTTGGATCCGCGTAACTCTTTTGACGGCTTCTAGCTGTCTGAAGGTTATCACGAACTTTCTTGACCTTATCAATTGTCTCTAAAATGAGGGCAGGTCCAGTAAGTTGAGCCTCGCCGATCTCATTCCAGCAGACTGGTGAAAGACATTTTCGACCATAGAGAGCCTCGAAAGGAGCCATTTTGATGCTGGTGTGATAACTGTTGTTGTAGGAGAATTCAATCAACTGAAGATGTGAATCCCAACTACCACCATAATCGATCACACAAGCTCTAAGCATATCCTCCAGAGTCTGGATTGTTCTTTCAGACTGACCATCCGTTTGCGGATGATAAGCTGTGCTCAAATTAAGTTGGGTCCCCATAGCAGATTGCATGGTTCTCCAAAAATGAGAAGTGAAACGAGCATCTCTGTCAGAAATGATGTTCAAAGGAACACCATGTCGAGCTACAATTTCATCCACATAGATTTTAGTAAGTTTGTCAGCAGAAAAATCCTCACGGATTGGCAAGAAATGCGCTGACTTAGTAAGACGATCAACGACTACCCAGATGGAATCATGACCTTTCTTTGTGCGCGGGAGTTTAGTAACAAGATCCATAGTAATGTTTTCCCATTTCCAAACTAGGATCTCTGGTTGCACCAATAAACCCGAAGGACGTTGATGTTCAGCCTTAACCTTAAGACAAGTAAGGCATTTTGATACATATAAGGCAATGTCTTTCTTCATACCAGGCCACCAATACTGAATACGAAGATCCTTATACATCTTATCTGAGCCCAGATGAATCGAATAACGAGACTTATGGGCTTCATCCATAAGCAAGGTACGAAGATCATCCTGGCTTGGGACCCACGAATGGTCCATGAAGTAATACGATCCATTGTCCTTCAGTTCCAGATCAGGTGTTATGTGATAGGGAAATTCCTTATCCATCAAACCTTGTGAAACACAAGATTGTTGAGCCTGAGAAATGCGGGCTTGAATATCGGATCGAGCTTGAATAATAGATTGAACACGAACACAATGAAGCTTAGTACGTTCCTTACGACTCAATGCATCGGCTACGACATTCGCCTTACCAGGATCGTAGCGAATTTCGCAGTCATAGTCGTTTAGAAGCTCGACCCAATGTCGTTGCCTCATGTTGAGTTCTTTCTGGTTGAATATATGCTGAAGACTTTTATGGTCCGTGAAAACCACACATTTTGTATCGTACAAATAGTGTCTCCAGATCTTGAGAGCGAAAACAACTGCACCCAACTCAAGATCATGAGTGGTGTAGTTCTTCTCATGTATCTTCAACTGCCTCGATGCATATGCTATGACTTTGTTCCTTTGCATCAGGACACAACCAAGGCCCAATTTCGATGCATCACAATACACGACAAAATCATCATCACCCTCAGGTAATGATAGAACAGGCGCATCACAAAGCTTCTGCTTCAAGTTTTGAAAAGCTTCCTCTTGTTTGAATCCCCAATCAAAGGGTTTGTTCTTCTGAGTTAGAGCAGTTAGAGGAACTGCAATCTTTGAGAAGTTTTCAATGAAGCGGCGGTAATAACCCGCTAGACCAAGAAAAGAACGAACTTCAGTAGGAGTAGTAGGCGTATCCCAATCCTTAATCGCACTGATCTTGGAGGGATCTACCTGAATACCTCGTTCGTTGATAATATGTCCCAAAAATTGAACTTCTTTAAGCCAAAATTCGCACTTGGAGAATTTGGCGAAAAGTTGCTCTTTCTTTAGGAGTTCCAAAGTAAGACGAAGATGTTGCTCGTGATCAGCTCGCGTCTTAGAGTATATCAAGATGTCATCAATAAAAACAATGACGAACTGATCCAAATAAGGCTTGCAGACCCTATTCATTAAGTCCATGAAAACAGCAGGAGCATTAGTCAAACCGAATGGCATGACTGTGAACTCATAATGCCCATATCGAGTACGGAATGCTGTCTTGGGAATATCTTTTTTCATGCACACGAAGTTGATGATACCCGGAACGCAGATCAATCTTCGAAAAATAAGAAGCGCCCTGTAACTGATCAAAGAGATCATCGATGCGAGGTAGGGGATATCGATTCTTGATGGTAAGCTTGTTAAGCTCACGATAATCGATACACATCCTAAAAGATCCATCCTTCTTCTTGACAAAAAGAACGGGAGCACCCCAAGGTGAAAAGCTAGGACGTATAAAACCTTTGTCAGAGAGCTCCTGAAGCTGCTTAGACAACTCTTGCATTTCTGATGGTGCAAGACGATATGGAGCTCTGGCAATGGGATTTGCACCAGGTATGAGATCAATGCGGAACTCAACTTGGCGTGCTGGGGGTTGACCAGGTAACTCTTCAGGGAAAACTTCAGAATAATCCCGAACGACAGGAATATCTGAAATAGACTTACCCTTGCCTTTATCTGCTATAACATGTGCTAAGAAAGCCACATAGTTCTTCCGTAGATACTTCCGAGCTTTAAAACAAGACATAAGTTTGAGACCACCGGTAGGCTTCTCACCATGCACCTGTAGGATCTCGCCTGTTGAAAGCGGCACACGAACGATCTTCTCGAAACAAACTACCTCTGCGTGATGCTTGGCTAACCAATCCATACCCACAATAACGTCAAATCTTCCAAGTTGCATAGGCGTGAGATTGATAGGAAAAAGATGATCATTAAGGTTCAATTGGTAGTTGCGAAGAACCGAATCAAGAATAATGGGTTCACCACTAGCAACTTCTACTGTCAAAGGTTTACCTAGTTTCGTCCTAGACACGCGAAGCATTGGCTCAAAAGACAATGACACAAAACTTTTATCGGCGCCAGAATCGAAAAGAACAGATGCAGGCTGATTATTATTAAAGAACGTACCGTTCACCACATTATCGTCCGCCTGCGCCTCTTGGGCATTCATATTGAAGACTCGACCTCGAGCCGGAGCCTGATTCTGATTTTGATTCTGATTCTGGTTCTGGTTGGCTAGCCTTGGGCACCGGTTCCTGTAGTGGGTCAGATCCCCACAATTGTAGCACGAACCAGGAGGAAAATGAGGTCGTGCAAATTGACCTTGTTGCTGAGCAAGAGGCTGAGCAACTTGTTGGGCTTGGTTTTGAACTGCCTGGTTCTGGTTAACAGGAATGCGACAAGTAGCGGCAAGATGACCATTTCTCCCACAGTTAGTGCATTGACGACATTGCAGATGTGGTAGGTGATGGCCGTTACACCTGTTGCGCAAAGGTGCATTGCCAAAATAAGGCTTCTTGGCTAGTGGCTGCGCAGGCTGATTTGGTGCAGCTTGAGCCTGTGCAGTAACGACATAGTTTTGGGAAGCCTTTCGCTTCCTAGACCCTCCAGAATTCTTTCCCTTCTTGTTTTGACCTTTCTTGCTATCTTCCTTATCAGACGCCTGCTTCTTACCCTTGTCACCCTTTTTATGCAGCTTTCCCTTACGAACCTGCGACTCAGTCAATGTCGCTGATAACTCGATCGCCTGACGGAGGGTGGTAGGGTTACTACCAGTAAGGATGTCTTGCACTGAGTCAGGTAGGCCATCGATGTATCTTTCGATAGCCTTGTCGAGTGGGGTAACCATAGTCGGGTAAAGCAGACTCAACTCCTCAAACCTATCAGTATACGCCCGATGCTCACCACTATCTTGCTTCAAATTATCAAACTCTTTCTCCAAAGCTCGTTGTTCATGACGAGGACAAAACTCCCTCATCATAAGAGCCCTAAGTTCAGCCCAGGTTTGTGCTAGTGCAACTTCTGCACCACGGTCTCTCATAACCCCATTCCACCATGTGAGAGCCCTCTTCTGAAACACACTCGAAGAAAACTCAACCTTGCGATTGTCAGGACACTGCACGTGGCGGAAAGTATTCTCAAAGCTCTCGAACCATTGAAGAAGCCCAGTCACTCCTTCAGAACCACTAAACTTGAGTGGTTTAGCCGAGTTAAAATCCTTGTATTTGCATGGAGCATTGTTGTTGTTGTTGGCTTGGTGTCATTGAGCAAAGAGATTTGGGAATTGAGCAGCCATCTGCTGCGCAATAATTTCTGCCAGTTCGGCAGTTGCTATCTGGTTATCGCGTCGAGGAGGCATTCTAAAAGAGGAAACATGAAAAGAAACGAGTGAGATGTTTGGATGAAGAGAAAGAGATGAAACAAAATTAACAAAAGCAAAGATGGTGGTCATTTGTCCGCATTACCAAGCAAACAAACGACACACAGTGACTAATCAAAGTAAATGGGTCAAAAATAATGTATCACGAAGACATGCTCGCCTATAAGTGAACACTCATCCCAAGAATTCCCAGGTAAGCACAACTGGTCTCGCGTCTGATGAGATGTATACGAAGTGCTTGCCTAGACAGAAAACCCAGAATACAGGCATTCACCCTTCCAGTTTGCACGTGTTCACATTATTTAAAACCCAAAACTTTGACGAGATTTGAAAACTCAAAAGGGTTCAAAACCATATAACAGAGGGTTCAAAACCTTGTAATAAATTATTCAAAAACAGAATGTTTTTCAAAAATCGTTTCGAAAAATTTGGTTCTTGTTTTGCTAATCACCTAAGGATAAGTGATGTACATGTTTTAAGATCTAAACACAAGATAACTTGTGTTAGGTTCCTAGAAAGGTTATAGTCTAGGTCAAAGCATTACTAATAACCTAATTCCCTATAACCATTGGCTCTGATACCAACTCTTCTGTCACACCCCGACCACGTAGAACATACAAAACGTGGCGGAAACGTCGGGGAGTGTTGTAACAGAATTAATTGTTTCATAACCATGGCATACAAGGTTGTATTTTATTTATCAACATAAGAGTTACATTGTTTTAAACAGGAATCAAAGAGTTTATAACATATTTTAACTAAGTCTATCTTCATTTTAAGTCTCTAAGGCACAGGTCCGCCCTAGTGTCACGATCGTCATCCTATGCAAAAGCACCTGAAAACACATGTGAAAGTAGGTACGTCAGCATAAAAATGCCTGTGAGATACATAGGTTTTGTGAAAATAGGATTCATGACTTAAGTTTAAGAAAATGTTTAATAAAGTTTAGTCAGGAACCTTGTAAGTTGTTTTGTTTTGTAAATCATTTAAAAAGCGATAAGATCAGATGATATGTATAAATAAAAGAATAATGTATGGTTAAATGAATGACCAAGTAAAATGAGTTGTATAAAATAAACCGTATTGTAAACCAAAGTCTTGTGAAAACATGTTACTTGTGTAAAATGTATAAGTCCAAAATGAATGATTTAAATAACACTATGATATGTAATATAATACAAACACTTATATATAGGAAGTACCAGCGGCGTATCCACCATGCTTGTATCATATTATTCACATCTCGTTACTTAAGTCACTTAAACAAACCACCAATGTAATAAGTCTATGTTTAAACCAATTGTCAAAAGTCCTTGTATAAACCATGTCCAATGTTTATAATCCAAAAGTAGTCAAGTAATGTGTAACAAATGTTATGTATTGTAAGTAAAGTATTGTCACATAATCCAAATGTAGAAATGTACAAAACAAAGTATTTTGAATATATCAAAAAGTTATGTTTTGCAAAGTAATGCATGTTACATTGATACAAACATTTATGTGGTAAGTTAACGCATACATTCAAGCCTTGAGACAGTCGGATAACCCTCTCAGTCAAGGTTATCAAAAGAATTGTTTTCGGATTCAGTCATTCCTTACATCCAAACAAACCCGGGATGTCAGGAATGGGATTTGTCAAGTCCTATGGTACCACTACTTACTACCGAGCGGCGTAGCAAATGTTAATGAACGTAATAAAGACCCGTTTGTGCAAACCAAATGTTATAGCAATTGTATACATGTCATATGAAAACAATGTACTAAGTATGCTAAGTTAACATACAAAGCAGAAAAGTCATGTAAATCAATGTGCTAGCATGCTATCAGTCAACATACATAGCAGAAATGTAATGTAAAACGATGTACTAAGTACGCACACAATGGGCATACATAGCATGAAATGTAATGAAATCATGTACTATAATGTATTAACAAACCTAGCAGGTATATGATGTGAAAACAGGAAAGCATGAAAGTAACAAGTAGGCACATGTGTTTCACCCCAAAACAGTTTGGAAAAACAGTAAAAGTGTCACACCCTGGATTTGCGGAAGCGTGGTTATTTTGGTGTGACTTCTTAATACCATAGCTTAACCATAACAAAGCTATATGAAATAAAATCATGCAAGATCATCCATTGATTTAAGTTTTAAAACTGGAGTAACATCACATTGTCTTAGGGACTACAACACCATAACATAAAACATTGTTTGAAAGATATAAACATCGACATGAAATAAACACAGTTTAAGATTTGTGACTCGTCCAGGAAAAAGTCACATTTCCTAAACTGGGATGACCTCGGAACCCTTATGCAGCGGGAAAACATAACATACCGTGCCAGATCTTTAATTTCCTGAAATACATGTAAGTTGAAAAATCAACAATAATGTTGAGCGAGTTCATGTGTAAGTGAGTAAATAAACCTTGTATGTATAAAAATCCTGGTATGTAGCAAATACGGAAAAAGAGATCACCAACGGTTTGCAAGGCCATTGATATGTGTGAAGTGCAAGTAGGAAGACTCAAACCTTACGATTTTGCGTCAGGGCACAAAGTCACCCCGAGGTCCGTACTGTTGGACCTGGGGTTGGGCTCGCTACACCCAGATAGATCTACCGCTTACGTCCCTCGGTCCTATAATGAGGATTAATGGCCTCCAGTTCACGCCTACCCACTCACATGATCTAAGTAGTAAACCTCCTTACGCTAACCATACCATGTAAAAAGTACTCGTAATCATAATAACATGTATTTCACCCCCGTAGTTTAGAAAACCGAAAACAGTTAAGAGAAAGGGGGACATGAACTCACCGTGGTGCGTCTCTACCAAGTATGCCTCCAAATCGATCAGCTGTATGACGACCTACACGTGCTAACTCTATTAGACGGATGGCCGTGCCTTAGCTTTATGGTTTAAGTTTTTGGGAAATAGTTAGGCAACTATTTCGTGTTTACATTCTGTATATACTTGGTAGTCATTTTCCTTCCCAAGGATGGGGGATTTAATACATGTGCGTTCGTATAATTCGGATTACACTATTAAGTCTCACTTAATATATTTTATTCCTAACTCCAAAATATAAATATTCTTCCCAAAATATTATATTTTAATACATGTGATTTTCCCAAAATAATACTTAGTAATATTATTTTTACTCTAAAAATAATATTTACGTAGTTCACAAAATAATCATAAACACTTATACAAGTGATGTTGTGAAAAATATATACTAAATATATTTATGTATCACGTTTTATTTTGTGAAATCCCACCTCCGATATTTTATAAATAAGGTCGTGGCGAAATTCATAGTTTGAAAACAAGTCGACAAGTATCTCTAACACTTATAGTGAAAATAATTCTAAGTGTTAGGTTTTTAGAAAAATTTCGCCAAAGTTTCCTCTGTAACTGGAGGTGGCCACGCTTTCAAGCGTATCATTTTCTTTTATAAATCAAACCAACCATTTTTATTATTCAATCAAAACAATGTTCAAACCACAAACTAGTCAAAATATATATAAATCGCATAAATTTCATGAACTTGTGATTTATTCAAACTATGAAGTAAATCCCATTACTTTTAGTGGATCTTTATATAAAACTATCCGATTTTGTAAAAACCTCGTTTTTATGGAAGTTCCGTCTTTACAACTTCTCGTTATCTTTTTCAAAAATAGTTATTTTGTCGAAACTTTGTGTTACACAAGTGTTTACACACTTGTGTGTTCTAAAAACCATTCTTGTTAGTGTAAGATCCGTCTTTAGAAAAACATGATTTCTTGACACTCGGTCCTTTAAAAATACCACCTGTAGATCCGTAGATCTACTAGTTTTAATCACTATTTTACAAGCTAAAACACTTTTACACAAGTTCATGATTCGGGTGTGGTAGAGTTTCATCTTCTAACCCTTGTTATACTTAAACAAGCCTTATGTCATAATCCAAGATCATGACTAAACCGGGTTAAATGATGATCCGAGCTACCACAACATAGATCGGGTCCAAATAATCACACAAATCAAATACTACATGATTTACACAACATATGTGCTTTTAACCACCATTTTAGTGTTTTAAGTAGACTTTAAAGCGTTATCTTGTAAGATTTCGAGTTTTAACCGTTACACATCGTTTTAACCACTTCAAAATAGTTTGAGTAGGTGATTCAAGCAACTTACCACTAGCTCGAGGCTAGGGAAGAATCTAGGCGTAAATCGGGTGGATAAAAGCAAGATAAAGAGGTCCTTCGCCTTCCGTTTGCACCAAGACTCCTTATCCGTGATCCTTAACACTTGTATGAACTTGAAATGGCAAGATCAAAGCTCGACAATGGTTGTGTGTTCAAGGGGGTGTTCGGCCGTAGCTTCTATAGAGAGAGGGAGAGAGTTTTGTTGTGGTGTGTGTTAAGTGAATGATCATATGTGCTTATGTTAGATCTTATAGACAAATTATAATGTGTTTAACCAATGGATTTTGTGTCTAATTGATTTTAGACAAGTTAGATTATTATAATCTACAAAGTACAAGGGGTGTCCCCCTCATGGGGACGGTTTCTAAGGGGGGGGGGGGGTCTAGTTCGATTCTAACTAGTTAGTTAGGATAATAGTTAGGTTAAGTAAGTTAGTTAAGTGCTTAACCCGGTTAGTTGTGTGTCGTGTGTTATGACGGGTGTTAGGGTATTCAGGGACCCTAACTGGCTCTGAAAAAGACAAACAATGTTATTAACAATATTTTCATGTTCCGGGTATAGTCTGGTTGTTCGGTTGGATAGTAATCCGTTAATGTGCTTAAACAAGCTTTAATGTGTCGTTAATACTCTTTTTAGTGACACAACTCATTTCTGACACTTTGGAAAGTGTCAAGTAATATTTTTCTCATGTTTTGGCACTTTATTAGGTAGCTAAAAGCTGAATTATTATGTAAAGTGCTGAATTTTGTGCTTAGAGCACGTTTTAGGCACATCCAGTCATTGAAACTTATTCCTAGAGACACAGTTCTACAACCCTTGTATCCCTACACTCACCACTAGTGTAGCAAAATATTTCTGGCTCATACAGGCCTTAGAGGCAGTGTCTGCCTGATGCCGGCTATATCAGCATGTTCTATAGGTTATCCGTTATAGTGCTACTGTGCTTTTTGTGCATCATGTTTGTCACTAAGGTTCAACATGTAAATAGTGTAGTGACAGCAAGTAAAGTATGATGCAAATAAGTACATGTGTCAGAAATCAAGTAGCAGTTTACTCACAAGTTCAAGCAAGCACAGTAATTAAGCAGTAATTAATTATTAATTAGGTCGTACGGATACCTGGTTTAGTGAGGGTTGTCACATTCTCCCCCCGTTAGAAAAATTTCGTCCCGAAATTTTAAGTTCTGCTTGTTGATGCAGGGTTCTTAGGAAATAGGTGGGGGTACTTCTCTTTCATCCGGTCCTCACGCTCCCAGGTGTACTCAGGACCGTGTCTGGCATTCCAACGAACTTTGACGAGCTTGACACTGCTCCGGCGGGTCTTGTTTACTTTCCAATCCGTAACCTCGACCGGTTCTTCAACGAAATGGAGCGTGTCGTCAACATGAATCTCGTCGATGGGAATGGCAATGTTATCTTGAGTTGGACTTTTCTTCAGGTTGGATACATGAAATGTATCGAGAACACCATTCAGTTCAGCAGGTAAATCCAACTTGTATGCTACTAGTCCTATTCTTTCCAAAATTCTGAAAGGACCAATGTAGCGCGGATTTAACTTCCCACGCTTTCCGAAGCGTGCCAAACCCTTCCAGGGTGAAACTTTCAATAAAACCATTTCTCCCACTTGAAATTCCACGTGTTTTCGGTTTGGATCCGCATAGGCCTTCTGTCTGTGGCAAGCTGCTTCGATGTGTTTAAGAATCTGCGCAATCTTGTCTGTCGTCTCTTGGACGATTTCGGGACCAGCAAGCTGCCTATCACCTGCGTCAGCCCAGCATAGGGGTGATCGGCACTTGCGTCCGTAAAGGGCTTCGAATGGCGCGACACCAATACTGGTGTGGTAGCTGTTGTTGTATGAAAATTCGACCAAAGGCAAATGCTTATCCCAGCTACCGCCCAAATCCATAACACACGCTCTCAGCATGTCTTCCAAAGTCTGTATCATTCGCTCGCTTTGACCGTCAGTTTGCGGATGAAACGCAGTGCTCAGATTCAATTGTGAGCCAAAAGCTTCTTGGAAGGATTGCCATATCCTTGACACAAACATTCCGTCTCTATCAGAGATGATCGAGAGAGGCACTCCATGACGTGCAACGATCTCTCTCATGTAAATTTCGGCCAACTTGCTCGTATTATCCTTCTCTCTGATAGGTAAGAAGTGTGTTGACTTTGTTAATCGATCCACTATTACCCAAATAGTGTCATGGCCTCTCGGCGTTCTTGGCAACTTTGTAACAAAATCCATTGAGATTTGTTCCCATTTCCACTTGGGAATCTCAGGTTGTTGCAGAAGTCCTGAAGGCTTCTGGTATTCCGCTTTCACCTTAGCGCACGTTAGACATTTGCTCACATAAACAGCAACATCGCCTTTCATCCTAGGCCACCAATAATAATCTTTGAGATCTTGGTACATCTTATCCGCTCCAGGGTGGATAAAGTACCGCGACTTGTGAGCTTCATCGAAAATAACCTTCCTTAAACCTCCAAACAAAGGAACCCAATTCCTTTTCTCAAAACATAACGTTCCTTCCTCGTTTGGTACCAATAGCTTCTCCATCCCACGGAGATATTCTTCTTCAAGGTTTCCTTCCTTGAGAGCTTCTTTCTGCGCGGCACGAATGCGCAAGGAAAGATCGGTTCGGATAATCATTTCTAAAGCCCTAACCCTTATGGGCTTGATCCTCTCCTTTCGACTTAGGGCATCGGCGACCACATTCGCCTTCCCTGGATGATACTTTATCTCGCAGTCGTAATCGTTCAACAACTCAACCCAACGTCTCTGCCTCATATTCAGCTCCTTCTGGTTGAATATGTGCTGTAGGCTCTTGTGATCTGTAAAGATTGTACACTTTGTACCATAAAGGTAGTGTCTCCAGATCTTTAATGCAAATACCACTGCGCCAAGTTCCAAATCATGTGTGGTATAGTTTTTCTCGTGCACTTTCAGTTGACGCGATGCGTAAGCAATAACCTTTTGGCGTTGCATCAACACACAACCCAATCCTTGACGTGAGGCGTCACAGTATACCACAAAATCATCTGTACCTTCCGGTAGTGCTAAGATTGGCGCATTACAGAGCTTATCCTTCAATATCTGGAACGCTTCTTCCTGTTTGATTCCCCAATCAAACTTCTTATCTTTCTGCGTGAGGAGTGTCAAAGGTTGAGCGATTTTTGAAAAATCCTCAATGAACCTTCGATAGTAGCCAGCCAATCCCAAGAATTGTCGAATTTCGGTTGGCGTCTTTGGCGTTTCCCAATTCTTGATCGCTTCGATCTTGGTTGGATCCACATGGATTCCATCTCCATTCACCACATGTCCAAGAAATTGGACTTCACGTAGCCAAAACTCGCACTTAGAGAATTTGGCGTACAACTGTTCTTTCTTCAGCAGCTCCAAAATAGTTCTTAAATGCTGTTCGTGCTCAGCCTTTGTCCTTGAATAAATCAAGATGTCGTCGATGAACACAATCACGAACTTGTCCAAGTACGGCTTGCAAACTCTATTCATCAAATCCATAAAGACTGCAGGTGCGTTTGTCAAACCAAACGGCATAACAAGGAACTCGTAGTGTCCATAACGAGTTCTGAAGGCGGTCTTTGGGATACTCTCCTCTTGTATCCTTAACTGATGGTATCCAGATCGAAGATCGATCTTTGAATAAAAGCTTGAGCCTTGCAGTTGATCGAATAGATCATCGATTCTTGGCAGAGGATATCTATTCTTGATCGTCAGCTTGTTCAACTCCCGGTAGTCAATGCACATACGAAAACTACCGTCCTTCTTCTTGACAAACAGGACTGGAGCTCCCCAAGGCGAGAAGCTTGGTCGGATAAAACCCTTGTCTAACAACTCTTGAAGTTGTGTCGACAGTTCCTGCATCTCAGACGGAGCAAGTCTATACGGTGCCTTAGCCACAGGCGCGGCGCCTGGAACTAAGTCAATGTGAAACTCTACTTGCCTCTGAGGTGGCAGTCCAGGTAAGTCTTCTGGGAAGACTTCTGGTTATTCCCTCACGACAGGGATGTCTTCGATCTTCGGCTCAGCAGCCTTCTTGTCCACAATGTGCGCCAGGAAGGCAACACATCCCTTCTGCAAACACTTTCGCGCTTTCAGGCAGCTGATAATTCTTAACGGCGTATCACGCTTCTCACCGTGAACGACAATTGTTTCGCCATCTTCGGTTGTGATACGAACAACCTTTTCGTGACAAACTATCTCAGCCTTGTTTCCTGATAACCAATCCATTCCTACTACTACGTCAAAGCTTCCCAACTGGACTGGTAGTAGATCCAAAGAAAACTCACGCTCTCCTAATTCGATCACACAACCTCTGATAACTTCATTGGCTTCTACTAACTTCCCATTAGCCAATTCGATTGAGTAGGGAATATCTAACTTATTAGCGGCTAAACCAAGCATATTCTTAAACTCTAACGACACGAAGCTATAATCGGCACCAGTATCAAATAAAACGGATGCATAGCGTTGGTTTACATGGAACGTACCAGTAACGACATTGGGGTCCTGGCGCGCCTCCCTTGCTTCGATTTGGAACACTCTTCTACGGGCTTGGTTCAACTCTGGGCAATTCCTTTTAAAATGCCCAATATCACCACAGTTAAAGCATCCAAGTCTTTGCTCGTTTCCACCTCCATTTCCAGCTTGGTTGTTGTTTTGGTTCACATTACCAGCCTGATTCACAATGTTGCTTCGATTTCCATTACCTCCATTGTTTCCTTGTGGGCGATTCCCCATACCACCACGTTTATTATTTCTATTCCCAAATCCTCCTTGGCCTCCCCGGCCAGCACTAGCCCAACAAGAATCCTTCAAGTGACCAGTCTTTCCACAAGCTTCACATACTTTTGGCCCGCATCAGCCAGAGTGATGGCGTTGGCAAGAGTTACACTTGGGATGTGCACCCGTATATCCCTTACCTTTCCTCCTACCACCAGCTGTATCCTGAGCTGGCACGTTTTGCTCTCCTTTCTTAACAACCACACTGGCGCCCTGCTTGAAGTTCGAGAACTTCCGTTTGTTACCTCCTGATGACTCGACGTGAGTCTCTTTCTTCTTTTGCTCAACATCACCAAACTTGTTTAGGCGGATCGCCTCCTCAGTGAGAGCTACGCTCAAATCAATCGCCTCAGTAATGGTCGCAGGCTTGGATGAGGTTACCATGCTTATGATTTGAGGAGCTAATCCCCAAATGAAACGTTCAATCCTCTTGAACTCCGGAGTGACCATGTAGGGTACCACATGCGATAAGTCATGGAACCTTTGAACGTACTCTGCGATCTTTGGACCGTCCATTTTCAAATGCCAGAACTCGGTTTCCAATCTTTGGATTTCCGCGCGAGAGCAGTACTTCTTGCGCATGAGTTCCTTCAGTTCGGTCCGGGTTAGCGCGTAGGCAGCAGCTTCACCAAGTGTCTGTACTTGCAAATTCCACCAAGAGAGGGCTCCATCCAAGAATAGCCCTGAGATATAGGTGACTTGCTGGTCTGGTGCGCATTTGCTCATGCGAAGAACAGATTCAGTTTTATCGGCCCAACGAACAAAGGCGACAGCACCTCCTGTGCCATCAAAGTTGACCGGTTTGTAGTCTAGAAACTGCTTGTAGGTGCACCCTGTACATACGTTATAACATACGATCGGCATTAGCATCAATGCTAAAGATATCCAATTAGGTCATGGTATGTCTAAATGTCTTAGTATTACCATGAGGTGTGCCAGTGTTGCCAGAGTTGCTTCCACTAGTCCCTCCTTGAGAGGCGGCGTATTGTGCGATGGCAGCAGCGATAATTTGCTGGAGTTCCGCCTCATTGGTAGGCATGCGTGTCTCACGTCTCGGCGGCATCTTCTAAAAGAGGGGTTACGTTGGTCAGGCCATAGTAAAGATCCCATGTTATAATACATAAGTCAGGTCATAATATAGCGTATGTATATAACGATAGTAATAGTACATAACATCTCATGTTATAATCATATCAATCACACAACATCCCATGTTACAAACATCAATCACACAACATCCCATGTCATAGAACATAAATAATCAAATCAAGCATCAAATATGATGAGAATGCTGCGATTGCCATATAATGAGACCACATAGTAAGCGTACAAGTACATCACAGTGTCATACAACATCAGTTGACTAAGGGCTACATCACTGTAGTCCAAAAACTATATCAATTCAGTGTCAATATATCAAATACATGTCAACAAAAGTCAGAATCATAATGTAGTCTCCAAAAATGATGTGCAGTCAAAAGCATTCGCCGTCTTCTCACCAATGTCTACCTATACGGTACTGAAGAGCTCTACACGGATGGCGGTGGAGGAGGGGGAAAGTGAGTGTAAAACAAGAGGCGCAAGTGGAGCCAGTCCTCCTCCATGGCTCTCTGGGTACGCAAGAATGAAGCAACCTGCTGCTCAAGTGCCAAAAGGCGTGCAGCATAGTCTGGTGGTACAGGTCGAGAGGGCTGCAAAGGAGAGTGGGTCTGACCCTGGCACTGACACGGCGGCGTCTGAGCTCTCTCAAGCTCCTGAATGAGCTGTGTGTGTGCCTCGTGCTGGGTGACAAAAGACATCAAAACGTCCTCAATAGTATACCCCATATGGAAAGAATGGTAGGGGTCAGTCGGTGGCATAGCAGAAGATGATGTCCAAAGGAACGGCTCACTGGTGGGATCAAAAGGTGCCACATGAAATGGAGAAACAGGGGGAAAAGTAGCAGACGGTAGTATAGCAGGGATAGATACCGGTATGTGTCCAAAAGGGTGAGCCGAAGAACCTTCTCCAGGTCGTGCTGGAGGTGTAAACCGAGGAAATGGAAAAGAGGTATCAATGTGACGGGTATCAGTGATCTGAGGGGGAATAGGTGGGACCTCGTCATCAGCAGGAATCCACCCATACTGGGCGTACTCGTCTCGTGGGTCCACCTGTGCCTCAAAAAGTGCATGGTCGAACTGGGCTGGCATGGGATCATGGTGAGGTGCAACAAGAGGGTCAACTGGTGCATCAGCAAAAAGTGGGGGATCAACATGATCAGCAACAATAACATGATCGCCCTCCAACAACGGGGCATCTATAGGATGATCATCAATAGGTGGGTCAGCAAAGACAGGCTCAATAATAGGTGCGTCAGCATGAACTGGGTCATGCTCAAGTACTGGGTCAGGAGCAGGGTCTAGTGGCTGCTCGGGCTCATCAAAGGCCATCTCAAAATCAAACTCAGGGTCGATGGGATCAACCGGGTCAACTGGGTCGTCTGGATCCTCCATAGGCTGATCCATGGGTATAAACTCTATATCCTCATCCGGGTCGAATCCTGGGGGAAAGTCAGGATCGGAATCCTCCACATCATCGTGGTCGAAAGCAAAGCTAGGAATAGGGGCAATAGAGGATGCCTGGTCGGGATCTGATCCATGAGAAAAGTGCTGCGCACTCTGAGTGTGTGAAGGTGCGGAGGCCGCAGACTCGAAAGAGTCTGGGACCGGAGAGTGAGCAGGTGACTCCTCAGCGGGAGCATCTGCGATCATCAAAAGATCTCCAGCAGCAAGAAGGGCCTCGCCCTGAACCTCGTCCTCTAAGGGCTCGTCATCAAAAAGATCGACGTCATCGTCAGCGTCGGCGTCGATGAGTAAATCGTAAGCAGGATATGAAGCAAGCGGTATGGGAGCAGGGATCTCCACTAACGGTAGGTCCCTGGCCAAAGGGCCATCAGCGAGCTCATCAGCACCATCAGGTAAAGCGAAGGGCTGGAAATCATCCTCGTCCGTGCTCGTAACGTCGGATGTGTGAACCTCGCGCTCAGAAGACTCTAGGTCGTCCGATACTATAGGTCTAGGTCCTGTGGTGTCTGAATCACCAGTGCCAGAGGTGTCCATGGTGTCTGTAACATAAACACAAACATGCACAAACAGTCAATCATACAATCAGATAATCACATAAGTTACCAAGTAAGCATTCAAATAGTTCTCCTAGTCCCACTAGCCTCCCAGCCTCTCAGACTGCTCTTCCTAGTCCCACTAGCCAATTCTCCTAGTCCCACTAGCCAATTCTCCTAGTCCCACTAGCCAACTACCTCGATCTCCCAGACCGAGCCTCGGCCTCTCAGACCGAGCCTCAGCCTTTCTAGACTGAGCCTATAAATAATAAATAAAATGTGCTCGACATTTGTTTGTAAAAACGTTTTGGATCTGGACTTAAGTGGTATGTAGTAAAAATGTTTTCGTGAGAGCCCTAGTGATCATAGTCTAGACTCGAGAAAGAATCCTAGTTCGCTATGATCAGAGCTCTGATACCAAGCTGTCACACCCTGGCTTTGCAGAAGCGTGGTTATTTTGGTGTGACTTCTTAATACCATAGCTTAACCATAACAAAGCTATATGAAATAAAATCATGCAAGATCATCCATTGATTTAAGTTTTAAAACTGGAGTAACATCACATTGTCTTAGGGACTACAACACCATAACATAAAACATTGTTTGAAAGACATAAACATCGACATGAAATAAACACAGTTTAAGATTTGTGACTCGTCCAGGAAAAAGTCACATTTCCTAAACTGGGATGACCTCAGAACCCTTATGCAGCGGGAAAACATAACATACCGCGCCAGATCTTTAATTTCCTGAAATACATGTAAGTTGAAAAATCAACAATAATGTTGAGCGAGTTCATGTGTAAGTGAGTAAATAAACCTTGTATGTATAAAAATCCTGGTATGTAGCAAATAAGGAAAAAGAGATCACCAACGGTTTGCAAGGCCATTGATATGTGTGAAGTGCAAGTAGGAAGACTCAAACCTTGCGATTTTGCGTCGGGGCACAAAGTCACCCTGAGGTCCGTACTGTTGGACCTGGGGTTGGGCTCGCTACACCCAGATAAATCTACCGCTTACGTCCCTCGGTCCTATAATGAGGATTAATGGCCTCCAGTTCACGCCTACCCACTCACATGATCTAAGTAGTAAACCTCCTTACGCTAACCATACCATGTAAAAAGTACTCGTAATCATAGTAACATGTATTTCACCCCCGTAGTTTAGAAAACTGAAAACAGTTAAGAGAAAGGGGGACATGAACTCACCGTGGTGCGTCTCTACCAAGTATGCCTCCAAATCGATCAGCTGTATGACGACCTACACGTGCTAACTCTATTAGACGGATGGCCGTGCCTTAGCTTTATGGTTTAAGTTTTTGGGAAATAGTTAGGCAACTATTTCGTGTTTACATTCTGTATATACTTGGTAGTCATTTTCCTTCCCAAGGATGGGGGATTTAATACATGTGCGTTCGTATAATTCGGATTACACTATTAAGTCTCACTTAATATATTTTATTCCTAACTCCAAAATATAAATATTCTTCCCAAAATATTATATTTTAATACATGTGATTTTCCCAAAATAATACTTAGTAATATTATTTTTACTCTAAAAATAATATTTACGTAGTTCACAAAATAATCATAAACACTTATACAAGTGATGTTGTGAAAAATATATACTAAATATATTTATGTATCACGTTTTATTTTGTGAAATCCCACCTCCGATATTTTATAAATAAGGTCGTGGCGAAATTCATAGTTTGAAAACAAGTCGACAAGTATCTCTAACACTTATAGTGAAAATAATTCTAAGTGTTAGGTTTTTAGAAAAATTTCGCCAAAGTTTCCTCTGTAACTGGAGGTGGCCACGCTTTCAAGCGTATCATTTTCTTTTATAAATCAAACCAACCATTTTTATTATTCAATCAAAACAATGTTCAAACCACAAACTAGTCAAAATATATATATAAATCGCATAAATTTCATGAACTTGTGATTTATTCAAACTATGAAGTAAATCCCATTACTTTTAGTGGATCTTTATATAAAACTATCCGATTTTGTAAAAAACCTCGTTTTTATGGAAGTTCCGTCTTTACAACTTCTCGTTATCTTTTTCAAAAATAGTTATTTTGTCGAAACTTTGTGTTACACAAGTGTTTACACACTTGTGTGTTCTAAAAACCATTCTTGTTAGTGTAAGATCCGTGTTTAGAAAAACATGATTTCTTGACACTCGGTCCTTTAAAAATACCACCTGTAGATCCGTAGATCTACTAGTTTTAATCACTATTTTACAAGCTAAAACACTTTTACACAAGTTCATGATTCGGGTGTGGTAGAGTTTCATCTTCTAACCCTTGTTATACTTAAACAAGCCTTATGTCATAATCCAAGATCATGACTAAACCGGGTTAAATGATGATCCGAGCTACCACAACATAGATCGGGTCCAAATAATCACACAAATCAAATACTACATGATTTACACAACATATGTGCTTTTAACCACCATTTTAGTGTTTTAAGTAGACTTTAAAGCGTTATCTTGTAAGATTTCGAGTTTTAACCGTTACACATCATTTTAACCACTTCAAAATAGTTTGAGTAGGTGATTCAAGCAACTTACCACTAGCTCGAGGCTAGGGAAGAATCTAGGCGTAAATCGGGTGGATAAAAGCAAGATAAAGAGGTCCTTCGCCTTCCGTTTCCACCAAGACTCCTTATCCGTGATCCTTAACACTTGTATGAACTTGAAATGGGAAGATCAAAGCTCGACAATGGTTGTGTGTTCAAGGGGGTGTTCGGCCGTAGCTTCTATAGAGAGAGGGAGAGAGTTTTGTTGTGGTGTGTGTTAAGTGAATGATCATATGTGCTTATGTTAGATCTTATAGACAAATTCTAATGTGTTTAACCAATGGATTTTGTGTCTAATTGATTTTAGACAAGTTAGATTATTATAATCTACAAAGTACAAGGGGTGTCCCCCTCATGGGGACGGTTGCTAAGGGGGGGGGGGGGGGTCTAGTTCGATTCTAACTAGTTAGTTAGGATAATAGTTAGGTTAAGTAAGTTAGTTAAGTGCTTAACCCGGTTAGTTGTGTGTCGTGTGTTATGACGGGTGTTAGGGTATTCAGGGACCCTAACAGGCTCAGAAAAAGACAAACAATGTTATTAACAATATTTTCATGTTCCGGGTATAGTCCGGTTGTTCGGTTGGATAGTAATCCGTTAATGTGCTTAAACAAGCTTTAATGTGTCGTTAATACCCTTTTTAGTGACACAACTCATTTCTGACACTTTGGAAAGTGTCAAGTAATATTTTTCTCATGTTTTGGCACTTTATTAGGTAGCTAAAAGCTGAATTATTATGTAAAGTGCTGAATTTTGTGCTTAGAGCACGTTTTAGGCACATCCAGTCATTGAAACTTATTCCTAGAGACGCAGTTCTACAACCCTTGTATCCCTACACTCACCACTAGTGTAGCAAAATATTTCTGGCTCATACAGGCCTTAGAGGCAGTGTCTGCCTGATGCCGGCTATATCAGCATGTTCTATAGGTTATCCGTTATAGTGCTACTGTGCTTTTTGTGCATCATGTTTGTCACTAAGGTTCAGCATGTAAATAGTCTAGTGACAGCAAGTAAAGTATGATGAAAATAAGTACATGTGTCAGAAATCAAGTAGCAGTTTACTCACAAGTTCAAGCAAGCACAGTAATTAAGCAGTAATTAATTATTAATTAGGTCGTACGGATACCTGGTTTAGTGAGGGTTGTCACAAAAAGAGGGGTCTATGTACTCACTTGAGATTACTCAGTAGTCCTGGAGTGACAACCAAACAATGATAGAGATCACGGAATCAAACGGCACCTAATATAGGTAACTATGTTAATAAACGGACCTAAATCGGAGGATCGGATAGAATGAGGGTTCGTAAACCAAACGAGTGTAGAGACTCGTATCATTTGGTTTAACAAAGCCTACATACTAAATGAAACCTAGCCTAAGTGCTTACGACCCTTTACGACCCGTTTAGGTAGCTTATGCTACTTTAAAGCGTCGTTCGCGTGAAACGCGTTCGGACCGTCTAACTAGTCCTATGACAAGTGTTATATGCCTAAACATGTTACATAATCAGTTATGTGACAAGGTTACATATGCTTAATTACCAATTACACATGAAAAGGGTATTTTGGTAATTTACCTAAGGCATATAAACTACCTATCATACAACTACTTAAACGATGTGACCATAGGGTATAACCTCGGAAGGTTATTCCCTACCTACTATGGTCACCTAATGTATTTGGTCGGATCCTAATGATTGACCAAATTGGTCGGGTTCGAAGGTATAAGCGATTTATCAGATCGCTTACTCTTACGACCCTAGACAACGTGGTAATCAGTAGGCATAGTCCCAAGGGAATATAACCATCGTGATTACAATCACGTTGCGAAGTTCAACCGAACTTCGCATTGACCATAAACTGGTCAACGCAGAAAGTCAAATAAAGTTTGACTTTTGGACTCGAAAAGCAATAAAAGAAAGAAAAGAACGAAAGAATACTTACGAAGGGTCCCCGAATGCTAATCTCGATCCAAGTAACTCAGGTATGAAACAATGGTTTCAACTTAGAGCTTCTAAGATCAAAATTCTTGTGGGTTTTGCAATGGCATGGGGGGTATTTATAGTGTTCGGTTAGCTGTTAAGATCGTTCCTCGTTAACCGTGCTTTGATCTCAACCATACACATCAAGATAGTGGTTTTTGAAAACCATTTGAGCCCATAGATTGTCCCAAAACCATGTGCAACAAGTGGATAGGACCAGGTTCAAAGTTTCTGTCCAGGTTAGGCAGTCGCGTAGCGCGACGGTAAAGGCCCTATGCAGTCGCGCTACGCCACCATGCACCAGTTTCAGAATGTTTCAAAAATGACAGTTTTGGTCCCTGCACGTGTTTAAGGCCTTTTTCGATGCGTTTGAACCCCGTTAACCTCATTTCAAGGCTCTAAAATGAAGTTAAAGTATAGGGAACTCATAACATGCTCAAAAATATGCCGGATGTTGGTACGTTTGGTCGTACGAACACGATGTTCGCTTAATTACGACGGAATGCGCACAAACGCGAAAAACGATCCAAATGACTCGACGAATGGATTTTTCTCAAGCCAAACACTAAAATAAAATATTTTAGTGCTTACATAAAGTTTTGGATGTCCGGAGGTATTCAGAACGTAAGTTATGCGCGAAAATGCAAATTTGTGCACTTTTTGACGCTTTTTGTCCCTGAATGACCCAAAAGTTTATTTTAGCACACTGAACCCCTCAAAGCCTATTTCTAAGCTATGTAAAGGATATTTATGGTATGTTTAACTTATGGTCATGTTCCGGGATGTCTGTTTCAGTACGAATCATCATACTTTCGCAGTTTGTCAAGTTTAGTCCCTGTAAGCGAATTAACTTGTTTTTGCCATACCAAAGCCTTCAAAACTTATTTCTAAGTTATGTAAAGGTTATTTAAGGTATGTTAAGTATATATTGATGTTACGGAGTATTTGTCGCGATAAACTGAGTACGTTTACGCACCAGTTTGCGTATAACTCTCTAGAAAGCGATATAGAGTTTGAAATTGAATAAAAGTCAAAACATGAAAAATGTAAAACACAACCAAACAAACATTGGGATCAAATAACATTTTTTTATTGATAACAGAACTGTTCACAATGATTACAAGCATAGATTTTACAACTGATCTTCCAAACACCCCATAGGGACATGGATCAGATGGTCATCCGATCGGATTGCCATTCGATTGAAAAGCAGTTATCCTCCAATAAGCCTTCAAGATAGTGATATGGATCGGATGGCTATCCGATCGGAAATGTTCTAACAGCTCAAGAACACTCCAAATCACGTTTTTTCGTTCTAGAATTTTTATTTGTGTGAATTTCATGATGAAACTTCACAGGATTGTGTGCGAATCAATTCCGAACAAAATGATGTCTTCAATTCCAAAATCCATCTGTGAATTGACCTTTATTTTGATGATTTTCTCTGTTTAACGTCAAAACTCCCGTTTAACACAAAATTGATGAGCTTTGGGTGATTTAACCGACTGTTAGATCGATTAAGTCGGTACCGTATCTATGATACCACTGCTGATCCGAGGATCCGGCGAGTTTGACGGAGCTTCGGTCCTGAAACTACGTGTTCGGTGTGTTTATTACGAGTAAGAAAGGAGTAGAAGATAGACACGACACCGATCAGCCAATTTCAATCTGGTCTCTATTGATTATTCAATGTTTACAGCACCACGAGACCAGTTGGACAGCATGTTCCCTCTGGGAACCAAAAGCTTGTCCAAAAGGGAACCCCATGCCCCTATTTATAGAAAACAACATATGGGTCCATCCGATCGGATTGACCTTTGACATTTACAAAACCTGTCCAACTTTCTCTATTCTATACAAAGTTGTGCGAGTTTACCTTTCTAACCAAAACGAACCACGCCCTTCCAAGGGGATACCTTGAGAAGTAAAAATTCACCTATCTCGAATTCTAAAGGCTTGCGACGCTTGTCAACGTAACTCTTTTGTCGACTTCTAGCTTTTAGCAACTTGTCTCGAACCTGTAGAATCTTGTATGTTGTCTCTTGTATAAGCACGGGACCAGTGAATTGAGATTCCCCAACCTCGTGCCACATAATAGGCGAACAGCACTTACGACCATACAATGCCTCGAAGGGTGCCATTTGAATACTCGCGTGATAACTGTTGTTGTACCAGAATTCGACCAAAGGCAAGTGCGAGTCCCAGTTGCCACCAAAATCTATTACGCAGGAACGAAGCATATTATCAAGAGTTTGGATAGTGCGCTTAGTTTGACCGTATGACTGAGGGTGAAACCGGTGCTAAGGTTAAGAACAGTACCCATAGCGGATGAAAAAGTTTGCCAAAGACGAGACGTAAAACGAGCATCACGATCGGAAATGATGTCAATGGGGATACCATGACGACAAATGATCTCATCAGTGTAGATTCTTGCCAATTTCTCGACCTTGAAATCTTCATGAATGGTAAGAAAATGAGCCCTATTTGGTCAATCAGTCGACGATCACCCAAATGCTGTCATGACCAGAAGAAGTACGAGGGAGTTTGGTGATAAAATTCATAGCAATGCTCTCCCATTTCCAGACAGGAATCTCTGGTTGTTCGAGTAGGCCAGAGGGACGTTGGTGTTCAGCTTTAACTTTCGAACAGGTAAGACATTTCGCAACGTAAGAGGCGATATCTTTCTTCATTCTAGGCCACCAATAGGACGCATGCATATCGTGGTACATCTTATCAGCACCAGGGTGAATAGAATATCTCGATTTGTGTGCCTCCGTCATCAGAAAGTCTCGAAGGTTTTAACGATTAGGAACCCAGATACGATTACAGTAGTACAGAATACCATCAGATTTAGACACAAGATCTTTTTCAACACAACCTAGTATCTCAACAGTGAGGCTACCCTCGTTAATAGAGGCGTATTAGGTTTCACGAATGCGGTATTGAAGATCATTAACGAGTTGGAGACAACGAATACCCCTAACATGAGTTTTACGACTAAGAGCATCGGCCACTACATTCGCCTTACCAGGATGGTAGCGAATTTCGCAGGCATAGTCATCTCCACCCAACGACGTTGACGCATGTTCAGTTCCTTTTGATTGAAGATATGTTGAAGTCTCTTATGGTCGGTGAAAACCACTGTCACACCCCGACTACGTAAAACAACAAAACGTGGCGGAAACGTCGGGGAGTGTTGTAACAGAATCATTGTTTCATAACACATGGAAATTGAAATATTGTTTTATTGATTAAAAGAGTTACAATATCTTAGCAATCAAAGAAATATAACATAAATAACTAGTCTTGCATCTTTTATTGTCACTAAGGCCCAAGTCCGCCTAAGTGTATCTTGATAAATCTTATGCGTCATATCCTGAAACACATGTGAAAATAGGTACGTCAGCATAAAAATGCCTGTGAGATACATAGGTTTTGTGAAAATAGAATTCATGACTTATGTTTAAGAAAATGTTTAGTCATGAACCTTGTAATTTGCTTTATCTTGTAAATCATTTGAAAATCAATAAGATCAGATGATATGTATAAATAAGAGAATAATGTATGGTTAACTGAATAACCAAGTAAAATGAGTTTGTATAAGATAAGTTGTTTTGTAAAACAATATCTTGTGAAAAGTATGTTATTTGTATAAAATGTTATATGTCTAAATTGAAATGATTCAAATAACGCTACGATATGTAATATGATACAAGCATGGTGGATACGCCTCACGCCTCGTTACTTAAATCACTTACTCAAACCAAACCACCATTGTAAAATGTTTATGTATAATCAACTGTCAAAATGTTTATGTCTATTGTAAATCATGAATTATGTATATGAATGTCAAAATGTTTATGTCTAATGTAAATCATGTATTGTGTATCCAAAATATCATGTATGGTAAGCGAAATATATCAACTAAACCATATGTAAATTGCACAAAAACAAGGTATTGAAGTAAAACATGGTTTAAATCGAAGTTATGTTTTGTGGAACAAATGCATGCTATACTGATATATAAACATCTATGCGGTATTGTGAAAATTCATACATCCAAGCCTTGTGACTGTAGAATAAACCCTAGCACAAAGTCTAAGGTCCACCTAGAAATGTAGTCGGATTCGGTCATTCCTTCCAATCCAAACAAACCCGAGATTTCAGGAATGGGAGTTGTCAAGTCCTATGGTACCACTACCTACTACCGAGCGGCATGATCGGTGTTAATGAATGTACATTGTCCCATTTAAACAAACCAAATGTCATACCAAAATGTAAGCATGTGATAAATAATAAATGTACTAAGTATGCACACAATGGGCATACATAGCATAGAATGTAATGTAAAATAATGTACTAAGTACGCAAACAATGGGCATACATAGCATAAAATGTAATGTAAAACAATGTACTAAGTATGCACACAATGGGCATAAATAGCATAAAATGTAATGTAAAACAATGTACTAAGTACGCACACAATGGGCATACATAGCATAAAATGTAATGTAAAACAATGTACTAAGTATGCACACAATGGGCATACATAGCATAAAATGTAATGTAAAACAATGTACTAAGTACGCACACAATGGGCATAATGTAATGTAAAACAATGTACTAAGTACGCACACAATGGGCATACATAGCATAAAATGTAATGTAAAATAATGTACTAAGTACGCACACAATGGGCATACATAGCATAAAATGTAATGTAAAACAATGTACTAAGTACGCACACAATGGGCATACATAGCATAAAACACAATGAAATCATGTACTATAAATGTACTAATGAACATAGCAAGTACATGATGTGAAAACAGGAAAGCATGAAAGTAACAAGTAGGCACATGTGTTCCACCCCAAAACAGTTTGGAAAACAGTAAAAGAGGGGTCTATGTACTCACTTGAGATTGCTTAGTAGTCCTTGAGTAACAACCAAACAATGCTAGAGATCACGGATATCAAACCGCACCTAATATATGTAACTATGTTAATATACCGGACCTAAATCGGAGGATTTGGATAGAATGAGGGTTCGTAAACCAAACGAGTATGGAGACTCGTGTAATATGGTTTAAGAAAGCCTACATACTACAATGAAACCTAACCTAAGTGCTTACGACCCATTACGACCCGTTTAGGTAGCTTATGCTACTTTAACGCGTCGTTCGCGTGAGACGCGTTCGGACCGCCTAACTAGCCCAATGATAAGTAAAATATGCCTTAACATGTCTAATATTGTTACCAAATCAGTTTAGATACGAAAAGTTATGTTACATATGCTTAAAATGAACTTTGGCGTAAAAAGGGCATTTTGGTCATTTACCTAAGGCATATAAACTACCTATCATACAACTAACTAAACGCCGTGACCATAAGGTATAACCTCGGAAGGTTATTCCCTATATACTATGGTCACCTAATGTGTTTTGTCGGATCCTAAAGATTGACCAAACGGGTCGGGTTCGAAAGTATAAGCGATTGTTTAGATCGCTTACCTTACGACCCTATATAAGCACTAAACTAAAAGTGACGAGCTAAGCATGTTAAAACATGCTTAACTAAGTTTAGAAAACAGGTTTGGTATCAAAACAAATGGTTTTGATACCCTAGAGTAGTTTGGTTACAAAATACGCAAGAATACGCATTCTAGCCGAAACTACGACTCGTCACTGAGCCTTGATAACGTGGAAATCAGTAGGTATAGTCACTAGGGACTATAACCATCGTGATTACGCTCACGTTATGAAGTTCAAACAAACTTCGTGTTGACCATAAACTCTTCAACGCAGAAAGTCAAACATAGTTCGACTTTCGGACTAGAAAAGCGATAAAAGAACGAAGGAACACTTACAAAGGGTCACCGCTAGTAAATCTTGATCGAATAGCTCAGGTATGAAGTAATGGCTTCAACTTAGAGCTTTAAAATCAGATTTGTGGGTTTTTGAGGTTGGGATGGATGGTTATTTATAGGATTCTTCGAACCGTTAAGATCGTTTCTTGAATAACGTGATCGAATCTCATCCGTACATGTGTTGGAATGTTATGGTAAATCATTTTGCCCCCACCACAAGAGATTGACATGTGGCATTGGCCTTTGGGGGGTTGAAAGGCTGTTAACAATTGATTAAACAACCTTTGCTGTTCTGAAGGGGCCTCGCGTGACGCCAAGGGGCTTAGGTGTCACGCTAAGGTCCTTCTGATCAGCAACAGTTTCCAAAGTTTCCATTTCAGTCCCCGTTGTGTATTAAGGTCATTTCCGACATGTTTTAGGCTCGTTAAACCATTTTCAAGGCCCTAAAATGATGCCTAAATATTGTGGACATGAAACATGCTCAAAAATATCCCGGATGTCGGTTCGTTTGGTCGTACGATCGCGATGTTCGCTTAATTACGACGGAATGCGCATAAGCGCGAAAAACGATCCAAATTGCGCGACGAATGGATTTTTCTCATGCCAAACACTAAAATAAAATATTTTAGTGCTTACATAAATTTTTGGATGTCCGGATGTATTCAGAACGTAAGTTATGCGCGAAAGTGCAAACTTATGCACTTTTTGACGCTTTTAGTCCCTGAATGACCCAAAAGTTTATTTTAGCACAACGAACCTCTCAAAGCCTATTTCTAAGCTATGTATAGGATATTTATGGTATGTTTAACTCATGGTCGTGTTTCGGAATGTCTGTTACAGTTCAAATCGGCATACTTTCGCAGTTTGTCGAATTTAGTCCCTGTATTCGATTTAACTTGATTTTGCCATACCAAAGCCTTCAAAACTTATTTCTAAGTTATGTATAGGTTATTTAAGGTATGTGACGCCTATTTCACTATCTTGAAGTGTTCGTTGCATTAAACTAGTTATATTTACGCATCAGTGCGCGTATAACCTTCTAGAAAGCGATTTAGAGCCCGAAATCGAACAAGAATTGATATGTGCAAATGATACACATATTTGTACAAATCCCAAGTATGAAATACAATATTTCATTGGTTTGGTATTTTTTTGATGGTCGTAGTGACCCAGGTGTCACAGTCTCCCCTACTTTAGGAAATTTCGTCCCGAAATTTTATTTAGAGGAAACTTGTGAGAGTTTAAAACATGAAGTTGAAAAGATCGAACAACATTGGTTAGGCTTCTGAACTTCTGGTAACTTTAATAAAATCATGCTTGCAATGTAAGAGGGATACTTATATACAAGTATATGAAGCGTCATTGGTGCGTCCACCGTACCTCCATTACATCGTTCTCATTTTGTTATTGTTGTCACTATCGGTTCTTACACATAATAAATCTTACTGGGTTTCTGTGCACTAAATTTCATAATTATATACGCGTCCATAATTAGACAATTCCTTGCATAGTTCACACAGTCTGTTTTATAATGTGTAGGGGAAAACCAAATGAACAAACCTGTGATGAGTGTGACTAGACCACCATAGGGTCCCTTTTATTAAATCAATAAATGATTTTAATAGACAACCAAGGAGTCTTTTCAGCTTATATCATCACATGTCATTCTTAACCAGATTTTTGAATCAATCTTTTTTACTAGACCCCTAAAAGGGTCTCTTATGAATCATGGAGTGGTACTATATAATCCAAGGGTCTTAACTATTACATAGAAGCCCATTAAGGATTTAAGGTAGTACCTTTTTGAATATCCTACTACGAATCCCTCATATGAAGATATGAAAGATTCTACGAGGATTTGGATAACGAATACCCAGAGTATACAAAAACACAAAATGCATAAAAGAAAACACAAGATGCATAAACACATAGTCATATAACCACAAAGATTGTTTATCTAGATCTTTAATTTGTTAATTTGTTTTGCTAGCAGAGCACATGTATTTAAAGCACACTAGGAATCCATCTCGTGGATTTCATTTGGTACTTTAAACATTATCAAGAATCTAACTATAAAGATAGAAAGATTTTTAAAAGAAAAATTCGATTTCGATTATAAGGAACCGAAATGTTCGAATTTAGGTACATAAGGAATCCAATTAAGGACTCTGATTTGAATGATAATCATCAACAAGGGTCTAAATGTGAAGATAAAAAGATCCCATATGGATTTTAGAAGTTGAAGATGTTTTGAAACCTTGCACTTGATGTGCTTAGGTCAAAACATGAAGTAAAATGCTTATGAAGTTGAGATGCCAGATATGCCAAGGCGACATATGAAGCGAAATTTGAAAGTTAAGTCAATGTATGAAGAAAATATTTTTGAAAACTATGCATGGGGTTCTTAAAAAAATGTGTTCAGTGTTTTTGAAACCTTATATATAACACCTTTGAAATCATAAAGTAGGTGCATTAGGTAGGTATATATATATATATAAAAAATTGTTTTAAAATCATGCGTGATGAATTTTGAAATTATGTATAAGGTTTTTGAAAACATGAATGATGCTTTTCGAAATCATGCACTTGATAAGAAAATGTACTGTGCTAATATTGTTTTCAGACTATATGAAACATTTTGAAATTATGAAGGTTGTTTTTAAAGCATAGCCAATGTTTTTGAAATAACATAGACAATGCATTTAAAAAATTGTTTTCAAACTATATGAAATGTTTTGAGATCATGAAGATTGTTTTTGAAATACTTGTACTGTGTATGTTGAAAAATCAAAACGTAATGGGTATGAGATTTGAAAATACCCTTAGTTATCTAACCAAGGATTCAAAGGCACAGATGTGCAGAAGCATGATTACTCATAATGTCACTTTATTTTCTGTACTTTGTTTCTTAGAGTGAAACGAGTACTTAAAATTTTCGAGGGAATCATGAGTGATCATTTGAAAGAGAGAATCACAAGAGTAGTTTGTAAGGAACATAGTTCCTTAATATAGGTATCATAGAGAATTTCCATTTATTCATGTAACTACACTTGTATATTAGAATTATGAACAACAATTTATTTATAATCAAAACAGATTGTTTCACATTACAAGAAATAGAAGAAACAAAAGCATAAGACAACAACATCTTTTAATCAGCCAACTTCTCATCCGTGGGTTGTATTTGCATTAGCAAGCTTTGGGCAATCCCTTAGGAAATGGCCCATCTCGCCACAGTTGTAACAGGACCCTGGTGAGAAACGAGCTTGAGAAGGATTGTTGCCATCTTGATTTGGACCACTTTGGTTTGGGTTAATTCGACAGGCACTTGCCAGGTGACTAACTCATCCACATGATACACACAGACGGCACTGTAAGTGAGCTTGGTGATGCCCCTTACATTTGTTGCATGACGGTGCCGTTCCCTTGTATCGTTTCTTAGCAGGTGGTGTTGACACCTGGCTAGGTCCTGCTTGATTTGGTGCAGCTGCTGCTCGGAAAACTTTTGCTGTATGACCTTTAAGTCCACAAATTTTGCATTCGCGGCACTTCACACTAGCATGATGATGAAGGTTACATTGGTTGCACAAGGGTGCAGTTCCATAGTATGGCTTTCTAGCAGGGGGTTGAGCTAGTTGGTTGGGGACGGCTTGACCATTGTGAGCGACCATGGTGAAGTTCTGAGAAGCCTTTCGCTTCTTTGACTTCTTAGGGGATCGTTCATCCATGGTCTTTGATTCCTCGGTTGGTTTCTTGGCTGGTGGTGCTGTCACTTGGCTAGGTCTTGCCTGTTTTGGTGCAACCGCTGCGGGATTCTTTGGAGTTTTTCGTTTCTTTGGTTTAGGTGAAGGCTTAGCCTCTGCCTCCTTCGGTGACTCTTGAGTGGCTTCATTCTGGAGACGATACATGGCAATGCCTAAATCCACAGTCTTCAGAATCACTTCGCCTTTTCGCTGGGCAAATTTGGCTGTTCGCTCGGACATTTGACCGTTGCTGCGAGGAAGAGACATGCTAGAAGAAAATGAAAGATATAGGAAGAAACAAGTGAAACGTCATCGGATAAACAATGCAGAATGGCAATGCATAAGAATTTGCGATCATTTGTTTGTTACCTAAGGCAAACAAATGAGACGGTGACAAATCAAAGTAAACGGATCATATTAATGTATCATTGAAGACATGCTCGCCTATAAGTGAACACTCACCCCAAGAGTTCCCAGGTAAGAGTGACTGGTCCGATACTGCGGATTTGTACGAACACTCTAGCCTTCGACAGAAAACTCAGGGTACATGCATTCACTCTTCCAGTTTGCACGTGTTCACATTATAAGACCCAAACTTTGACGAGATTTGAAAACTCAAAGGGGTTCAAAACCTTATAACAGAGGGTTCAAAACCTTATAACAGAGGGTTCAAAACCTAGTAATCAATCATCCTAGAACAGATGATTAGTTTTCAAAGCGGTTTTGAAATTTGTGTTCTTGTTGTGGTTGTCGCCTAAGGATAGGTGACAGTATTGTTTTATGACTAAACGCAAGTAAACTCGCGTTAGGGTCCTAGGAAGGTTATAGACTAGGTCAACGCATTACTAATAACCTAATTCCCTATAACCATGAGCTCTGATACCAACTTTTCTGTCACACCCCGACCACGTAAAACAACAAAACGTGGCGGAAACGTCGGGGAGTGTTGTAACAGAATCATTGTTTCATAACACATGGAATTTGAAATATTGTTTTATTGATTAAAAGAGTTACAATATCTTAGCAATCAAAGAAATATAACATAAATAACTAGTCTTGCATCTTTTATTGTCACTAAGGCCCAAGTCCGCCTAAGTGTATCTTGATAAATCCTATGCGTCATATCCTGAAACACATGTGAAAATAGGTACGTCAGCATAAAAATGCCTGTGAGATACATATGTTTTGTGAAAATAGAATTCATGACTTATGTTTAAGAAAATGTTTAGTCATGAACCTTGTAATTTGCTTTATCTTGTAAATCATTTGAAAATCAATAAGATCAGATGATATGTATAAATAAGCGAATAATGTATGGTTAATTGAATAACCAAGTAAAATGAGTTTGTATAAGATAAGTTGTTTTGTAAAACAATGTCTTGTGAAAAGTATGTTATTTGTATAAAACGAGTAGACGCAACCCTGCGGCGGGATGTATACGAATACATGCCTTAAAAAAACAATAATAACCATTATCAATGCGCACAGGGGTGTAGCTTTGTGGGGACCGCGGGGCCCCCGACCCCCCTAACTTTTTGCTCAGTAGTGCCCGATATGTAGTTTTCGTATAGAATTTTTTAGGTATAGACGTTTTCGAACCCCCAGTTTTATAATTTTTTTTTGGTATATAAGTTTTCGACTCCCGGTCGAAAATTTCAAGCTTCGTCACTGAATGCGCAAACTGGATCTCGATTCCAGTCACATAAATGAAGGTCGCTTTCAGATATTTTTTTAATTAGATTTATCTATCATCGAATTGAATTAACTAAGACGCACAATTCAATAGGTTTTGGGGTTATAAAGCTTCAACACCTAAACAAAGCATATTTTGTTTTGCAAAAGTCAAAGTGGTTGCAATATCAAAAGGTCTATTCATAGAAACTTGATGTATACCAATACCATGTTGATCGTTATAGTTAAATTACGTTCAACATCCGAAATCCGTTAATTTTTTATACCATCCAGAAAAGTTCGGCACAAACTGTGATCCTGGATCCGATATTCGTTAAAGTTTTCACACCAAACAGAAAGGTTCGACACAATCCATGATCCCGGTTCCGATATCCATCTGTTAATTTTTTGTACCAAACAGAAAAGTTCGACACAAACCATGATCCCAGTTCCGATCACATAAACGTTATTTGTTTCTTTGAAACATTAGGCAGAGTTGTTGAAGTTTTTATTGAATTTGTTGTTTTAATTGTGATAGTCAAAAGGCATAAACCAATATTTTTGTTGTGCAAATTATTTTCAATAGAGGTTTTGAACTCAATTATCCTTTTTGATATTGCAAAAAACACGTAACACATATGTTCTCTAAATGATATCATAGTTCATGTCCATCTATGTCATCTTCTGCAATTTTACACTCAGAAAGCATCTACGAAAATTTTGCTAATGGTATTAAACTTTAATGTATTTTACTTACCCATCACATGGATCATAAATCCTACTGTATTCTACCTCTCAGTCTCTTCAATCAACGGATGAAAACCCACCTCTAGAGACGCAATCTTTTACCCCATGTTTACACACATCACAAAGTTAAAATTCAAAAACATTTTTAGAGAGTAACAGAATTGGGGGAGCAAGAGTCGCTAAAGGTTACCCGGAATGATTTCTCCTGCACTCACACACTTAACACACAAACATAAAAAAATTGACACCAATTACTAAAGGCATCGGAGAGATCAACTCTACATCACGGCCACCACAACCATCTAGCCGCCGCACTGCCATCACCGCACAACCACTGAACCACCGCCACTACAACACCACCACCACCACCGCCACGACCACCGTTTAATTTTCGTAACCACCACAACTGCCGTCGACCCCGACCATCTATCTCCTATTTCTTCGTCACCATAGGGACCAAAACATCTGGTGTTTTATGGAAAAATTATTCCGGCGGTTTTTTTTTGGTGGTGGTGGGGATTATGTAGGGCATAAAACAGAGGCAAACGATGGGGGAAACATGGTCACGCATTCACGCAATTTGTTCTCCCCTTTCTCTCTCGCTCGTTCAATCTTCTGGATTTATTTATTTATGTGTTAACACATAACACTCTCTCTGTTTCTTCTCTCACGCAATTTTCCTTATTTAAAACAATCCATGCTCGATTCAGACCACCACTTCTGATTTGATTATACATCACCCGGTGCCTAAGTTGAAACGACAATTGCATGTCGAGGAAAAAGGGCGGTCAGTGTTGCGATTGGGCAACAAACTGAAGAAGTGAGCGGATCAAGGGAGATGGACCGATCTTGGCGCTTTTATCGGCTTGTGGCGCTTTCCGACCATAGTTCGCCGGCTATAGACGCCTCTCTCCCTCACCAAGCAAATTTCTGGCCTGCGTTGGGGTCACTTTTGAGGGTTCTTGTAAGCCATCTTCTATAATGTTCCAAAACCTTCATATGTATACTTCATTGATGTAATTTTGGCCATTTAATTGCGGGAAACACGGATGGAATATGCTGTTGATTTTAACTGATTGATTTTTTTGCCAAAATTCGTTGTTCAGATTTGTAGATGATGACGTATGGAATGGTTATATTGATATAACCGCCATACCAAAAGGCACAACGCTAATGAAATTAAACGGTTACAAAACCGAAACACCGTTTGGTTATGTATCGCCAGAATTACAAAACAGAAGCCGATTGGCTATACAATATTATGACTTAAACAGGGTGTTTGAGGGGACACGATGATTACATAAGTTAGTGGTGCCCCAAGTTAGTTTTTGTATGGTTATATAATGTTATATGTCTAAATTGAAATGATTCAAATAACGCTACGATATGTAATACCATACAAGCACTAATATATAGGAAGTACCAGCGGCGTATCCACCATGCTTGTATCATATTACACACGCCTCGTTACTTAAATCACTTACTCAAACCAAACCACCATTGTAAAATGTTTATGTATAATCAACTGTCAAAATGTTTATGTCTATTGTAAATCATGAATTGTGTATATGAATGTCAAAATGTTTATGTCTAATGTAAATCATGTATTGTGTATCCAAAATATCATGTATGGTAAGCGAAATATATCAACTAAACCATATGTAAAATGCACAAAAACAAGGTATTGAAGTAAAACATGGTTTAAATCAAAGTTATGTTTTGTGGAACAAATGCATGCTATACTGATATAAACATCTATGCGGTATTGTGAAAATTCATACATCCGTGCCTTGTGACTGTAGAATAAACCCTAGCACAAAGTCTAAAGTCCACCTAGAAATGTAGTCGGATTCGGTCATTCCTTCCAATCCAAACAAACCTGAGATTTCAGGAATGGGAGTTGTCAAGTCCTATGGTACCACTACCTACTACCGAGCGGCATGATCGGTGTTAATGAATGTACATTGTCCCATTTAAACAAACCAAATGTCATACCAAAATGTAAGCATGTGATGAATAATAAATGTACTAAGTATGCACACAATGGGCATACATAGCATAGAATGTAATGTAAAATAATGTACAAAGTACGCACACAATGGGCATACATAGCATAAAATGTAATGCAAAACAATGTACTAAGCATGCACACAATGGGCATACATAGCATAAAATGTAATGTAAAACAATGTACTCAGTACGCACACAATGGGCATACATAACATAAAATGTAATGTAAAACAATGTACCAAGTACGCACATAATGGGCATACATAGCATAAAATGTAATGTAAAACAATGTACTAATTATGCACACAATGGGCATACATAGCATAAAATGTAATGTAAAACAATGTACTAAGTACGCACACAATGGGCATACATAGCATAAAATGTAATGTAAAATAATGTACTAAGTACGCACACAATGGGCATACATAGCATAAAATGTAATGTAAAACAATGTACTAAGTACGCACACAATGGGCATACATAGCATAAAACACAATGAAATCATGTACTATAAATGTACTAATGAACATAGCAAGTATATGATGTGAAAACAGGAAAGCATGAAAGTAACAAGTAGGCACATGTGTTCCACCCCAAAACAGTTTGGAAAACAGTAAAAGAGGGGTCTATGTACTCACTAGAGATTGCTTAGTAGTCCTTGAGTAACAACCAAACAATGCTAGAGATCACGGATATCAAACCGCACCTAATATAGGTAACTATGTTAATATACCGGACCTAAATCGAAGGATTTGGATAGAATGAGGGTTCGTAAACCAAACGAGTATGGAGACTCGTGTAATATGGTTTAACAAAGCCTACATACTACAATGAAACCTAACCTAAGTGCTTACGACCCATTACGACCCGTTTAGGTAGCTTATGCTACTTTAACGCGTCGTTCGCGTGAGACGCGTTCGGACCGCCTAACTAGCCCAATGATAAGTAAAATATGCCTTAACATGTCTAATATTGTTACCAAATCAGTTTAGATACGAAAAGTTATGTTACATATGCTTAAAATGAACTTTGGCGTAAAAAGGGCATTTTGGTCATTTACCTAAGGCATATAAACTACCTATCATACAACTAACTAAACGCCGTGACCATAAGGTATAACCTCGGAAGGTTATTCCCTATATACTATGGTCACCTAATGTGTTTTGTCGGATCCTAAAGATTGACCAAACGGGTCGGGTTCGAAAGTATAAGCGATTGTTTAGATCGCTTACCTTACGACCCTATATAAGCACTAAACTAAAAGTGACGAGCTAAGCATGTTAAAACATGCTTAACTAAGTTTAGAAAACAGGTTTGGTATCAAAACAAATGGTTTTGATACCCTAGAGTAGTTTGGTTACAAAATACGCAAGAATACGCATTCTAGCCGAAACTACGACTCGTCACTGAGCCTTGATAACGTGGAAATCAGTAGGTATAGTCACTAGGGACTATAACCATCGTGATTACGCTCACGTTATGAAGTTCAAACAAACTTCGTGTTGACCATAAACTCTTCAACGCAGAAAGTCAAACATAGTTCAACTTTCGGACTAGAAAAGCGATAAAAGAACGAAGGAACACTTACAAAGGGTCACCGCTAGTAAATCTTGATCGAATAGCTCAGGTATGAAGTAATGGCTTCAACTTAGAGCTTTAAAATCAGATTTGTGGGTTTTTGAGGTTGGGATGGATGGTTATTTATAGGATTCTTCGAACCGTTAAGATCGTTTCTTGAATAACGTGATCGAATCTCATTCGTACATGTGTTGGAATGTTATGGTAAATCATTTTGCCCCCACCACAAGAGATTGACATGTGGCATTGGCCTTTGGGGGGTTGAAAGGCTGTTAACAATTGATTAAACAACCTTTGCTATTCTGAAGGGGCCTCGCGTGACGCCAAGGGGGTTAGGTGTCACGCTAAGGTCCTTCTGATCAGCAACAGTTTCCAAAGTTTCCATTTCAGTCCCCGTTGTGTATTAAGGCCATTTCCGACAGGTTTAAGGGTCGTTAAACCATTTTCAAGGTCCTACAATGATTCCTAAACATTGTGTACATGAAACATGCTCAAAAATATCCCGGATGTCGGTTCGTTTGGTCGTACGATCGCGATGTTCGCTTAACTACGACGTAATGCGCATAAGCGCGAAAAACGATCCAAATTGCGCGACGAATGGATTTTTCTCATGCCAAACACTAAAATAAAATATTTTAGTGCTTACATAAATTTTTGGATGTCCGGATGTATTCAGAACGTAAGTTATGCGCGAAAGTGCAAACTTATGCACTTTTTGACGCTTTTAGTCCCTGAATGACCCAAAAGTTTATTTTAGCACATCGAACCTCTCAAAGCCTATTTCTAAGCTATGTAAAGGATATTTATGGTATGTTTAACTCATGTTCATGTTCTGGAATGTCTGTTACAGTTCAAATCAGCATACTTTCGCAGTTTGTCAAATTTAGTCCCTGTAAGCGATTTAACTTGATTTTGCCATACCAAAGCCTTCAAAACTTATTTCTAAGTTATGTAAAGGTTATTTAAGGTATGTGAAGCCTATTTCACTATCCCGGAGTGTTCGTTGCATTAAACTAGTTATATTTACGCATCAGTGCGCGTATAACCTTCTAGAAAGCGATTTAGAGCCCGAAATCGAACAAGAATTGATATGTGCAAATGATACACATATTTGTACAAATCCCAAGTATGAAATACAATATTTCATTGGTTTGGTATTTGTTTGATGGTCGCAGTGACCCAGGTGTCACAACCACACACTTAGTACCATAATGGTAGTGTCGCCAAATCTTCAAGGCAAAAACAACTACGTCAAGTTCAAGGTTGTGAGTAGTGTAGTTGTTCTCATGTATCTTGAGCTGCCTCGATGCGTAGGCAATAACCTTGTCTCGTTGCATAAGGACACAACCAAAGCCAAGCTTTGAAGCATCGCAGTACACGACAAAGTCGTCGTTTCCATCTGGAAGTGCTAGGATATGAGCATTACAAAGCATGTAATTGAGAGTTTGAAAAGACTCCTCTTGTTCGGGACCCCAAACAAAATGTTTCTCTTTTTGAGTCAAAGAGATCAAAGGAACGATGATTTTCAAAAAGTTGGAGATAAAAGGACGATAATATCCAGCAAGACCAAGGAAAGAACGAATTTCAAACGTAGACTTTGGTGCAATCTAGTTCTTCACAGCTTCGATTTTAGCAGGGTCAACGTGAATACCAAGTTCGTTGACGGTGTGACCAAGGAATTGACCTCTTTTCACCAAAATTCTCACTTGGAGAATTTGGCTTATAGACATTTGGTACGAAGAAGTTGAAGGATAAGACGCAAGTGTCGCTCATGCTCTCCTTGTGTCTTGGAATAGATGAGAATATCATCGATGAAGACGATCACAAAACGGTCCAAGTACGCTTTGCACACGCGGTTCATTAAATCCATGAAAATGGCAGGTGCGTTGGTCAAACCAAAGGGCATGACCACGAGCTCGTAGTGACCATATCGTGTACGAAAAGCGGTTTTAGGTATATCTTCTTCGAGGACTCGAAGTTGATGATACCCAGAACGAAGATCGATATTTGAAAGGCATGTCGCGCCTTGCAATTGATCGAAGAGGTCGTCAATGCGAGGAAGAGGGTATCGGTTCTTGACAGTAATCTTGTTGAGCTCACGATAGTCAATACACGTTCTAAACGATCCATCTTTCTTTTTGACTAACAAAACGAGACAGCCCCAAGGAGAAGTGCTCGGTCGTATAAAGCCTTTATTAAGAAGTTCTTGAAGTTGGCTCGAAAGCTCTTGCATCTTAGAGGGTGCTAGACGATAAGGAGACTTAGCGACAGGCATAGCGCCAGGCACTAAATCGATTCGAAAGTCAACAGAACGAGCAGGAGGCGGACCTGGAAGATCGTCGGGAAATACCTCAGGAAAGTCACGTATGATAGGAACGTCACTCAAGCTTGGGCCTTTGTCCTTCTTTTCCAGAATGTGGGCGAGAAAGGCGAAAGTACCCTTGCGTAAGCACTTGTTCCCTTGAATACACGCCATAAGTTTAAGACCTTGAGAAGGTTTCTCGCCATAGACGTGTAGAGAATCACAGTTTGGAAGAGGAAGGCTAATGAATTTTTTAGAACAAACGACTTCAGCACGAACTCGCATAAGCCAATCCATGCCTACTATGATGTCAAAGCTACCCATTTGCATAGGTATAAGGTTGATTGAGAATGTATGATCGTTGAGAATCAAGGAACACTTGGGAAGAACGGAATCGACAGCGAAGGATTTACCATCAGCGACTTCGACATCGAAAGATCTGGGCAGCTTAGAGCGTTTACACTTAAGCAAAGGTTCGAATTCTAACGACACAAAACTTTTATCGGTGCTAGTATCAAATAAACACGAAGCATAAACATGGTTCACAAGGAACGTACCAGTAATAACTGTTGGAGTCTGTATGCCCAAGACACATATTAGATTGATGTGGCTAGTCCGTTATGATCCAAGTCGAGTCATACCCAAATACAAGCTAGACAAACACTCATATTATTTATTTGTGATATGATCAAACAAATAAATATTAACACTTACAATATTTAGAAATTGGTTTTCTAAATAATTACACTTGAGAAACTAATAAATTATGGATAATTTATTTTGAGAGAGAATAATTTATTTTGTTATTTAATGGGTTAAATAACATAATAAAAGTAATATAAGTCTTATAACATGTGATGTTATAATTTTATAAAAGTTATAAAATTAAACAAGACTTAAATTTTATAAAAGAAATATTTTTTTTATAAAAATGCCCATGTGGGCCTCCCCCTAGTGGTCTTCCCAAGACCTTTGTGGTCCAATCACAATACATGCAATTTGCATGTGTAAGATGGGTCTTGATTGGGTGGTATTCCCAAGAGCATTTTGGTCCAATAAGCCTTCATGCATTTGCATGTGTAAGAAAGGTGTTGATTGGCCAAAAGGGAGGTGATCTTCTCTCATGTTTTATAAAAGATTTAGATGGCAAAAATCAAAGTGGAAGACTTGTAATTTTGCTCTCAAAATTTCGGCCATCATAAGGGTATTTCAAGTGTTCAATTTTTATCACAAGTGTGTTAAATCCTAGCTAATCTTAAGGTGTTTGTTGGAAGCTTGGGGTATACAAACTTGAGGTCTTCTACTCTTGAAGGCAGCCATTCAAGAAGTATCATCCATTTCATCATCCTATTACTCGAAGGAGGTAGTATTCTAAACATCCTATGATTGTATTTGATAGTATGCATGTTCAAATATGGATCCGGGTTTTGGGATTTTGCTTATAAATGAAATTTATATCTTAAAAATAACATGTTTTAAATATTATTTCCGCTGCATTTTTATTTCATATGGATGAAATTACTTTGATAAACATGTTAAAATCCCAACAATGGCATCTAGAGCCGCTTATATAAATGCATGCTTCAATAGATTAAATTTTTCGGGTTTGAATAAAACCCTATGGCCAAAAATTTTAATATGGTTATCCCTTTTGTTTTTCAAGATTATTTTCTTACATGCATTAGGGAATCTTGAAAAATTATTTCATATGGATGATTTGTTTGTTTGGACAAAACTTACCTTTTCGGTTTTTTCGACATAACCGAAAATGGTCATAAAAGGGAACCATTTTTTTATGCTTATTGAAATTAATATATATATATATATATATATATATATATATTCAGATATATAGTTTGGTGCATATAACCTAGCCATGACCTTGTGTTGTGATTTATTTTATTATTATTTCAATGGGTTGTAATAATTATTATTTTGTTCTTCCATTTGTAAGATATGTAATTTATTTATTTTATTTGGTATGTAAAATAAATAGATTAGGTGCATTTTTTTTACTAGAAAAATGTATTAGGATATATTTTGTAAAAGAAGATGCACAAAATGGGTTTTGGTTTGGACTATAATATTCGGTCCAAAGAACTTCATCGTTCTCAACGGAATTTTAACCCGATAACCAAAACACATTTTTTAAGTCCAAAGGAGTTTGGAGCTGAAAATAAAAGACTTTTGGAAGCTCAAAGAAGGTGGACAAATCACAACACAAGAAGGAGACTTGAAGCATTTGGATGAGGGATCAAGTGGGAGTTCAACGACACATTACTTGTGTCAATTTTCACCCCTTAGGAAGGACCTTTTGGCACACTTTTTTCGGCTAACAAGTGTTGTCAAAATAGTTGGCTATGGTTATGCACCTATTGTTATGTATGATATGCTTGTTTGGTTGCTTATTTTGTTGTTTTAGATGATATGTCGATATGCATGACTTAACAAACTAATAATCAACAACAAGCGTAAAATTGGTTCTTAACAAAATCATTAAAATGGTTAATAAAGGTTTTATTAAAAATTAATGATTTTATAATAAAATGGGTTTTATTAAAAAGAACCTTGAAAATTAGTTTTCACTAAAGTACCATTGATTTGAATGCATGCAAATGTATGGTACATAATATTTTCTAAACTAGAATTTTGAAATATTAAAAACCCTTTTATAAAACAAGTCAAACACCATCCTTTTACACAACATTCGAAACACTTGGGAACTCTTATTGTGGGATAAAGGTCACCTAACCACATTTGAGGGAACTTGTATGTTCGAGGTGGATTTAACGTGTTTGTGGGATAAAGCTCATCTAACCACTTATGTGTATAAACTCACATGTGTGTGTAAGTTGGACAACTTGATTTGGAAACCATGAACTTAGGGTCACCGAAGCATGGGGAACAAAGGTGTTTTGAGGAGAGCTGAAAAATTTAAGATGATTACAGGAAGAGATGATTTCAGGGATGCTAATGTTTCTACTTTAGGTTTTGATAAATATAAAGTTACTTGTTTTCGATGCAGGGAGAAAGGACATTTCAAGAGGGAATGTAAAAATCGAGAAGCAGGAGGATCACAAAATCCGTTTGGGAATAACGATTATTATCGGAAAGCCATATATCAACAAGTTGCTCATCAACCGTATCAACAACAAGAACCACAAACTGCACATGCTAAAAAGGCGATTGAATAGGCAAACAAGAAAGCTTATTTTGGTATAATTGATCAAGATGATGAAAAAGTGGCAGAGGGTTTCAGTTGGGACAAATACATCCCACCTGATTCAAAAGTAGTAGCTCTCACTACACAAATCATTCAAGAGCCATATTTGATGAAGGAATGGATGAAAAGGTTTGCTAGTGATGAGAAGAATCAAGATGGAGATTTTGTTACTTCAGATGATAGTTCAGAAAGTACTCAAGTCTTTGATCAATCATCATCTGATGACAGTGATGATGAAGAAGAGACACAAATAAACATTGGAAAATCTATGTTATCGCCTGAAAGTTTTGAATTTTATTTTGCAGATACATTGGAGAAGCTGAAGGAGAGAAGAGCAGCAAAAGAACAAAATAAGATGAAATGTGAAAATATTGATCAAAAGGAAAGACTAAGCAGAGTAAGGAGGTTAAAGTCGCTGAGAAGATGGTTGAGCCTGAAAAAGTTGCTGAAGTTGAAAAGATTGTTGAAGTTATTAAGCCGTGTTTAAAGTGTTCAGAATCTTGCAAACAATATGAAGAAAAAGATGAGAAATTGAGTGAGCAAGATAAGATGAAAGAAAAGTTATTGTTCGATCTCAATTATGTGAAAGAATCGTATGACGTTTTGAACAGAACAGTGAATGGTCTTCAGAAGACAAATTCTGAAAGATAAGATGCATTAACAATGATGAATGCGGTGATGATGTCAAAACAGAAAGCCATCAATTACTACATTGAAGAATGTGCAAAGTTGAAGCAAGAGTTGGAAACTGAAAAGATAGAGAATGAAAGAATCAGACGATTACTGCAAAGTTATTCTAGTTCTGATTATTTGATTGACAGAATTTATCCAACTGTTGCAGGTTTTGAAGCCTTTCAAGACAAGGAATTGGAAGAGAAGGATACTGGTAAGAAACAAAGTGCAAATTATAACAAGTGTCCGCCTCCGATCTGGGAAGGTTATTCTCCCAGAAAACCAAATGAGGAGCAAGTCAAAAAGGCAGTCAATATAAAATTGAAGTCTGAAACAACTGATGAGTTACCAGAAAATATTGACGTCACGTTCACATCGTCTGACACTGATCATGAGTAAGAGTTAATAAAGAAAGTGGTCGATCAGGTGTTGGATAAGGATGAGGAGTCAGAGTCAAAGTCTGAGTCTGAAAGCTCGAGTTCATCAGTTGAAAGTCCAAAGTCGTCGGTTAAAAGAGTTTACAATAAAGAATTCTTGTTATCAAAGTCTAATTTGAATGACGAACCAATCAAAGTGGCATATACTTTGATTGATTCAGACAAATTATATTCTGATGAGGAATTTCCAATAAGAAGTATTCAGATTGAAAAGATCAAAAAGGTTTTCAAATTAATAGAAATTAACATTTCTGAAATAAAAGATGTAAAACTTAGTGAAAAAGTTAAAAGGTACACTTAAAGAATTCAACAAAAGATAAACAAGAAAATGGGTTACAGTTCTGGTTCAGGTTTTCAAAAGAAACCAAACCATAACGGTAATTTCAAAAAGAAAGGACTTGGTTTTATTCCACCAAAAATCATAAAAATGGGAAAACTTATAAATCAAAAACTGTATTTGTTTCAGGAGCAAGTTCGGAGGAAGAAGAAAAGAGCTCATTCTGGAAGCAATCAAACAAAGAGTTCTTTGCAGAAAAACAAAAGTTTGAGAAGAATGGAGTTTATCAAAGAAAGGAAACAAGAACCTGTTACAGGTGTCAAGAAGTTGGTCATATTGCTTGGAACTGTCCTAAAGCAACCAACATCAAACAGGAAGTTGTTTCTAAACTTAAAGAAAAAATTGTTGAGAAAAATGAACCACCAACTGAAAGATTCAAAATTTTTAAAAATTCAACATATGAAGTTGGTGAAGGTTCGAAGAAAAGATTTTACAAAAGAAGAGTTAATCTTGACAACCAAATGTGGATTGTTAAGAAATCTGAGGTGAAATCTGGCGATGTGTCTGATTCCACAAAGTCAGAGGAGCCACAAGTTGAGATAAAAGATGAAAATTCAGTTCCGCCGAAGGATGATGTTAATTTTCCACCATTGCGAGCTGAAAATTTAAAATCAAAGGTTGGTAAAGTTGAGATCTCGAATCAATTCTATTCTGAAATGAAAGAATTTGATGTCGAGAAAGTATTCAATGGGAATGTTAAAAAGATTTTTGGGAAAATGGTCGAAGGAAAGGCCAAAGGGGTGAAAGAATTTTATGAAGAAAAAAGAAATGTTGAAACCACATATGAGACTGAAAAAGGTCACATCCAAGTTTGGTCAGGCTTGGATGCCTGTATTTCACAAGTAAAAATTCTGACTTGCCGGAACTCCTAAGTTGGTAATCGTGGAGCATGAATCGGCATCTTTCTTGAGAAATTCAGAGTTGTGATGTTTTTACCTACAAGTGGTTATTCAAGGTCATTAAGTTGAACTTGATTTAACTTTCTTACAAATGATTGAAATACAAAGTGATGATCATATCCCCTAACCTACAAATGGTTTGTGAATTCAACAAAACTAATTTTCTGAAAAAAACCATTTTGATTAAAACAAACTTAAGTGTTTTGAAATCATAATGGGAAAATAGTTTGTTGTAAGGGGGAGTTCTGATTGTTTATGCCAAGCGGATGGCGAATTGAAGCAATTCACAACAGTTGTCACTTTTCTTGTACAGTTTGTTTTCAAATTTTCCTGAAAAATCAACATTGAAATATATTTTGATTTTAGGGGGAGTAAAAATTTTTAGAAATTTCGAAAATTTGAAAAAGCCAAAAATATGATAAAATAAAAAATGAGTTTTGTTGTGAAAAAGAGGAAATGATAGTACATCAGTGGACTATCACAGCAGGCTAAAGAATTGGAGAGTCAAATGTGATAAACGGTCTCACTGATGATGTGCCAGTAGGTTTTCGCACGTTTAGTAGATTGTGTCGAGATATAAACCTAAATTTCAAACTTACTTATATCGTGGGGAACGTCTCTCGGATATATGGGTAACCCCCGAAATCTTGTTTGAAAGGTCCCTCTTTCTGAGATACTAGGTCTTTATGCTTAGTGATATCTGGGGTATTATCCCGGGACTTCTGATTTTGCGGAAGCAATGGCCTAGTCCCCGTATAATACTTTTCGCTTTCTTGAAATAAAAGCACTACCCTCAGCATAAAAAATGATGAAACATTGCAAAATGCTAATCACGTGCTGTTAAAGAAAAGTGTAGGATCGCTTTCACGACCGAAACGAGTCGTTCAGAGGTGTTCTACTCAATACGAAAGGCGGAAACAGACGTATCGAGTTCGATTCAGCTAGATATTCACTTTAACTGTCTTTTTGATTGATATAACAACGTTTTACAGCGAGTAGACACTTCAGCAGCACTTCGGCTCCGGAATCGGAAAGTTCAGAACTTCTTCAAACGAAATCACAAGGCACCTATTTATAGGCTGGCCTATTTCGCATGAACAAGTTCACACGAAATTACTTTCACACGAAATGCCTATTTCGTGCGAAATTACCAGTTGATTTCGTGTGAAATCACTAGTTAATTTCGTGAGAAATTACACTCTGTTATTTCGTGCGAAATTACCTTCTAACCTATTTTTGACAGTTTCCTCGTATAACGTGCCCTGATCTATCTATACACATATAAGACTCGATACAAGACGAAGTCGACAGACGTATGCACCAACAGACTCCCCCTCGGATGTTGACGAGTCTTCAGTGTCGAGTCTTCACCATCTTCAGTCTTTATCAGTCTTTCTGCTCTTCCTGAAGTATCTGATAGTGTAAAACATCCTCAGTCTTCTCTCTTCTTCTCTCTACCAGGATCTCAATCTGACTCTATCTTCTCTTAATCTGATCTCTTAATTTCTTAAGTTCATCAGCATCAGCAATACCAAGATTGTAACCTGGCTTCACATTCTGCTCAGGATCAGAAACCTGGCTAACCTGCACACATCTCTACCTCACAATAAATTTCACAAATTTAAAATTTGACAAAATTATATATCACTTGCAGGTATCAATCAATCAAGAAATGATTTCACAATGTTAATATCTGATGAACCATTTGTAGGCAAAACATTTATTTTCATTCATTATAAACAGACTCCCCCTCATGAAATGTTCATCATGTTTAGCACTTGGAATTTTGAAAATCAGCTCTTCAACATCAGTTGTCGAAAATCTTTTTGGATTCTTCAAAATTTATGCTAAAACACACTAAAATCTTTTTGAAATTTTTGATTTTATAAAAAGCAATAAAGAATATTTACAGACAATATTTTTTGTGAGTTTGTGTAAGAGGATCATATCAGTTTTTGAGACAAATCACCAACACCATTAAGCTTTAGACATTTTAAGTTCTAAATGATTCACTTAGATTGTCAGTATACTGATCCACTTAAATTTTCACACAAAGTTCAACTGTTTCGAGATACGAGATTAATGTTTTAGAGACTTAAACTTATACGCGTGTCCCACCTCAGAATATACTCCCGTATCCAGATCTCAATATTCAGTCTTACAGGTGAGTATACCTAGATGATATCTGTAAAATGCGAGGGCCATGAGAGCTCAGGCTATTGCTTCTGCAAAATCAGAGAGATGATGGCTTCGACTTTAGGTGTGTTCCCTTTAGAGAATCTTTTCTTCAACAGCACATGATTAGCATTTTGTAATGTTTCATCATTTTTTATGCTTAGGGCGGCGCTATATTTCAAGCAAGCGAAAAGTATTATACGGGGACTAGGCCATTGCTTCCGCAAAATCAGAAGTCCCGGGATAATACCCCAGATATCACTAAGCATAAAGACCTAGTATCTCAGAAAGAGGGACCTTTCAAACAAGATTTCGGGGGTTACCCATATATCCTAGAGATGTTCCCCACGAGATAAGTAAGTTTGATATTTAGTTCTATATCTCGACACAATCTACTAAGTGTGTAAAAACCTACTGGCATATCATCAGTGAGACTGTTTATCACATTTGACTTTCCAATTCTTTAGCGTGCTTTGATAGTCCACTGATGTACTATCATTTTCTCTTTTTCACAACAAAACTCATTTTTGATTTTATCATGTTTTTGGATTTTTCAAATTTTCTAATTTTTTAAAATTTTTACTCCCCCTAAAATCAAAATATGTTTTAATTTTGATTTTCTGGGAAAATTTGAAAACAAACTGTACAAAGAATTTGACAACACTGATGAGAATCACTTCAATTCGCCATCCACTTGGCATAAACAATCAGAACTCCCCCTTACAACAAACCATTTTCCCATTATGATTTCAAAACACTTAAGTTTGTTTTAATCAAAATGTTTTTTCCGGAAAATAAGTTTCGTTGATTTATACAAACCATTTGTAGGTTAGGGGATCTCATCACATTGTTTTCTTCTTTTATCTTGAAAAAAATTTAACAATTTTAGATTCAATCAACACTACTACTTGAAGGAAAGATAAATCAAGTACAACTATATGTCCTTGATTAATCCTTTGAATTTCGAAATATAAAAAAAACATTAATCAACAACCACTTCGGTGATATTTCACAAGAAAGATGCCGATACCTGCTCCACACTTACCAACCTGGAAGCTCCAGCAAGTCATACTTGTAAAAAATTCAATTTTCAAAAACAATTTTTTAAAGAATACTACCGATTCATGCTCCGCGATTACCAACTTGGGAGCTCCGGCAAGCCAGAATTTTACATATGAAAAACAGACATCCAAGCCTGACCAAACTTAGATGTGACCTCTTCAGTTTCACTTGGGGTGTAAGTTGCCTTTTTTGATTCATAAAATTCTTTAACCTCTTTGGCCTTCCCATCGACCTTTTTCCCAAAAATCTTTTTCACATTTCCATTAAAACTTTATCAACATCAAATTCTTTCTTCTCAGAATAGAATTGATTCAAGATTTCAACTTTTCCAACCTTTTGTTTAAAATTTTCAGTCCTCAATGGTGGAAAGTTCACATCATCCATTGGAGGAACTGATTTCTCATCTTTTACCTCAACTTGTGGCTCCTCTGATTTTGTGGAATCAGATTCATTGCCAGATTTCACCTCAGATTTTTTAACAACCCACATTTGGTTGTCAAGATTAACTCTTCTTTTGTAAAATCTTTTCTTCGAACATTCACCAACTTCATATGTTGAATTTTTAAAAACTTTGAATTTTTCAGTTGGTGGTTCGGTTTTATCAACAACTTTTTCTTTCAGTTTAGAAACAACTTCCTGTTTGATGTTGGTTGCTTTAAGACAGTTCCAAGCAATATGACCAACTTCTTGACACCTGTAACAAGTTCTTGTTTCCTTTCTTTGATATGCTCCATTCTTCATTTCTTCTTGCTTCTTAGCAAGAAATTCTCTGTTTGATTGCTTCCAGAATGTGCTCTTTTCTTCTTCCTGCAAACTTGCTCCAGAAACAAATACAGTTTTTGGTTTATAAGTTTTCTCATTTTTATGATTTTTCATTGGAATAAAACCCAATCCTTTCTTTTTGTAATTACCGTTATGGTTTGGTTTCTTTTGATAACCTGAACCAGAACTGTAACCCATTTTCTTATTTAATCTTTGTTGAACTCTTGAGGTGTAAGGTTTAGGTTTTCCAGAAATATTTACATCTTTTATTTCAGAAATATTAATTTTTGTTAGTTTGTAAACCTTTTTAATCAATTCAGTTTTAACACCTCTTATTGGAAATTCCTCATCAGAATATGATTTGTCTGAATCATTCAAAGTATATGCCAATTTCGTATGAAATATCTCAAACGAAATCTGATTTCATGCGAAATCAACAGCAATTTCAAATGAAATTAATCACAAAATGTAATTTCGTGCGAAATCAAGAGGCTATTCCATGCGAAATATTGCTGATGTCATTATGTCGGCCAAACTTTTGTCAAATTGATCAGGTTATTGCTCAATTTTAGGTCCAATTTTCTCAAGGCTTTGTTAAAACACTGTTTCGCATATAATGTGAGAAATTCAAACCATTTTAACCATAAAATCTTGTTCAATTTTGAAAAGAAGGTGTAGAAGTTAGAAAATCGATGAAATCAAGCTGAATTCGATAGAACTCCTCCTCCTGAGCTCTGATACCACATGTAGGATCGTTTTCACAACCGAAATGAGTCGTTCAGAGGTGTTCTACTCAATACGAAAGGCGGAAACAGACGTATCGAGTTCGATTCAGCTAGATATTCACTTTAACTGTCTTTTTTATTGATATAACAACGTTTTACAACGAGTAGACACTTCAGCAGCACTTCGGCTCCCGAATCGGAAAGTTCAAAACTTCTTCAAACGAAATCACAAGGCACCTATTTATAGGCTGGCCTATTTCACATGAACAAGTTCACACGAAATTACTTTCACACGAAATGCCTATTTCGTGCGAAATTACCAGTTGATTTCATGTGAAATCACTAGTTAATTTCGTGCGAAATTACACTCTGTTATTTCGTGCGAAATTACCTTCTAACCTAGTTTTGGCAGTTTCCTCGTATAACGTGCCCTGATCTATCTATACACATACAAGACTCGATACAAGACGAAGTCGACAGACGTATGCACCAACAAAAAGATTCTCTAAAGGGAACACACCTAAAGTCGAAGCCATCATCTTTCTGATTTTGCGGAAGCAATAGCCTGAGCTCTCATGGCCCTCGCATTTAACCCTTTACAGATATCATCTAGGTATACTCACCTGTAAGACTGAATATTGGGATCTGGATACGGGAGTATATTCTGTGGTGGGACACGCGTATAAGTTTAAGTCTCTAAAACATTAATCTCGTATCTCGAAACAGTTGAACTTTGTGTGAAAATTTAAGTGGATCAGTATACCGACAATCTAAGTGAATCGTTTAGAACTTAAAATGTTTAATGCTTAACGGTGTTGGTGATTTGTTTCAAAAACTGATATGATCCTCTTACACAAACTCACAAAAATATTGTCTGTAAATATTTCTTTACTGCTTTCTTTAAAAGACAAAAATCCAAAAATATTTTTAGTGTGTTTTAGCATAATATTTTGAAAATTCAAAAAGATTTTTGACAACTGATGTTGAAAAGCTGATTTTCAAAATTCCAAGTGCTAAACATGATGAACAATTGGTGAAGGGAGTCTGTTTAAAATGAAAAATGATTTGAATGTGTGCTAACAAGTGGTCATCGGAAACTTTTAAAAGTTAAATCATTCTATTCATGCTAGTGATTTATAAATTTGTCAAATGTTAAATTCGTGAAATTTATTTTGAGGTAGAGAATGTGCAGGTTACAGGTTTCTGACTCTGAGAGTTACAGAGAGCCAGGTTATGATTCTGAACCTGTGAAGGCTGTAGAGCATGGAAAAAGATTGAAAGTTGGATCAACATTCAAGGGGGAGTTTGAATGTTCGAAAGCCAGTTACAGATTTTGAGATAAAGAGAGAAAGAAGAAGAGAGAAGTCTGAGGATGTTTTACCCTGTCAGATACTTCAGGAAAAGCAAAAATACTGATAAAGACTGAAGACGTTGAAGACTCGACACTGAAAAATTCATCAACATCCGAGGGGGGTCTGTTGGTGCATACGTCTGTCGACTTTGTCTTGTATCGAGTCTTGTACTAGATTGTATAGATCAGGGCACAAAGTACGAGAAATTAGGATTTAAGGGTATTTCGCACGAAATAGGAAACAGCTATTTCGTACGAAATCAGTTGGTCATTTCGCACCAACTGTTTCGTGCGAAATAGGCCAGCCTATAAATACCTCTTGTGCCATTTCATTTGTAACTTTCTGATTCCAGAGCCGAAGTGCTGCTGAAGTGTCTATTCGCTGTAAAACGTTGTTATATCAATCAAAAAGTTAATTAAAGTGAATATCTAGCTGAATCGAACTCAATACGTTAGTTTCCGCCTCTCGTATTAAGAAGAACACCTCTGAACGACTCGTTTAGGTCGTGAAAACGATCCTACACCTTCCGCTTCTTCCCTTGGTTTTTCTTGTTGACTGAGATGGTGAGGGTTCAACAGTAGGTTCAACGGTGGCTTGGTGGGCGCTCTTCAAGGAAGCCTTTTCAGATTTCCTACGAAGGACGACGTTGCTGTTAAGGCGAGCGGCTAATCGGTAGGTCTCCTCAATAGTCGCTGGAAGAGCAGCTTCCATGAGGTTAATAAAAGAATCGGGTAGACAGTGGATGTACTTATTAATGGCTTTTTCAGGGGTATCAACTTGGCTAGGACAAAGGATGCTGAGTTTCTTGAAGCGAAGGGTTAAACCATCGTTGTCATCGTCGACTTGCTTAAGGTGCCAGAACTCGTGTTCCAACTTCCTAAGTTCGTGAGGCGGACATAATTCTTCCTTCATGATTTTTTTAAGTTCAACCCATGGTAAAGCGTGGGCGGCATCTTCCCCTCTTGTGCTTCGCTCAGAGGTCCACCAATCAAGAGCTCTTGAGCGGAACACCCCCGTAGCGTTTTGGGTGCGCAAATTGTTGGGACAACCACTTTAACGGAATGTAATCTCCATGGCGTCGAACCAGGTTAGTAATGCAGTGGCACCATCCTTTCCAGTAAACTCCAAGGGTTTACAAGCCATGAATTTCTTGAAAAGGAATGGTGTCTTTGGTTTCTCCACCTTGGAGTCCACAGAACCATGGGGCGAATCCGAGTTGGTTTGGATTTGGCTAACGATGTCAGGTATAACTCGGGCCATCTGATGGGCCATCTGCTCAGCGATGAGACCAACTATCTCTTGTTTGGAGATGGGTTTGGCGTCATTGGAATTCTTCTTTGAGCCTGATCGAGACTTCTTGGCCTTCTTGGATGATTCAAAGATTGGAGAAGACATCTAGAGATTTGAAAAAGTAAGAAAAGGATGAGACTTGATCATAATTTAAAATAAGTTTTGCATGTATAAGCATGTAAGTGTTCATGTATCAAGTATAATTCACACAAAAGGATAAGTATTCATCATGTATTCACAAGTATAATCACGTAAGAATGCGTAAAAAAGTATAAATTTAGTTTGTTCACGAGAATTATTATCGTTTTTTATTAAGCGAGACGTGCAAATTGTGTAACGGTTTTGAAATGAATGAGGTAGCAAGTATATAAATCACATATAAAATGAATTAACATAAACGAGAGGCTCATAAAACATGGGATTGTTTCAGGTAGAGAAACGTCGACTATTCCAAAGTGAATTGAAGTCCTTTCAAATTAGAGAAACGTGCTTTGGCCTATAGGTAAGATACTCTCATCAAGAAGCGATTGACGGTATCTTACCCTTCCAGTTACTACACGTCTCTAATCGATTGAAACAATCGAGACTTTGGCGAGATTGAAAATCAAGGAACGGGACTTAATCGACAAGATGTGGGGTTCACTCCTAACTTAACGATTTCGTACCCTAATGTGGTTGGTACTCGTCGGGTCAAAATATAATTTCGACACTTTGATGAGGGTCCACTAGAGTTTGAATTGGAAATTTACCATTAAGATGTGAATTTCACTCCTAACTTAATGGCGTAATTTCGTGCAAAATAGAGTATAAGCGGAAGGAGAGTCGTTTACCAAATTGTGGGTTTCACTCCTATTTTGGTAAACTCGTCTCGTTTGTATTACGAGTGTCTTCAAGTCTTCAAGTGTATTATGTAAAATGTCTTAGGAAAGACAATATGTAAATGTTAAGACCAAAAAGAAGAGAAAGAAGCAAGATAGGAAGAATAACATTTTAAGCATATAACAAGAATGGTAAAAAATGAGGTACCTACTATAGACTAGGTCGAACATGGCAATTCTACATAATTCCCTATAGTTATGGCTTTGATACCAATCTGTCACACCCCAACTGATGGCGGAAACATCAGAGTGAGATGAAAATGAGATTGCAAGAGACTTCACTATTGGTGACGATACATGGAAATCAAATAACAATAAATAAAAGACAAATACGACAAGTTCAACATAACATAAATATTAAATCTAGTAATTTCTTGTGCGAGTTTCTAGTCATCCTTACTAGATTTCATACGATCATCATCTTCAACCTGTAACATGTTTAAAATAAACGTCAATGCAAAAGCAAAGGAGAGTATAAAAGTTTCCATACATATCATAAGAATAAGTTTAAACAATTCCACGTAGCAAGCTATTGATACAAGATAAAAAATAAATTCGGCATGTGTTTAACTAATCAAACCAAAGATGAAACGCAATAAGCTCTTAACATAACCCAAAGTTTACAGGCGGTGCGTTAATCCTATAGCGCTACATATGTCAAGGATAGGCTCGTACGAAGTTAATGATAAGTCTAACACAAAACGTATAACCGCAAGTTTAAAGTATAAAGTAATCAAATAAGCATGCATGTATAAGGAATGTTTGTGCATTATGAATAAAGTTTAAGTGTAAGTTAATATATAACATGTTACACCCCAAAAAGTGGTAAACGAAAAAAGGGGGTTCAAGTATACTCACGGTTTTGCAAGCTTCCACTTGTTAATCCGCGAGAGAGTTGTTGTTGTGGGAGGTTGGAACACCAAGTCCTTCTGCACGAAGAAACGAAGATGTATAAGTTTGGAGGATAAGAGAAGATTCAGGATTCAGAATATATAAAGAATAGAAAGTAACATATGAGAAAGTAACCATCTAGTACCACGTTCTTAGATGGTGTAACTTATCATTTTGACAAATAACCATTAGGTTATCATCAAAAGTTTGATTACTATAAGTACCATATATTCTACATATTATATATTTACAAGTTCTAGTCCATTAACATAACAAGAATGTCATAGAAGTCATACATGAGGTAGGAAGATAAATCTTCCATTTACAAGTGCATTATGTTTTGTTTTGTTTTTGTTTTATGGTTTTTGGCCCACTTTGTGACTCAAAGTTGTAATAGATTATGGTTTCAATTTTATTATATTTTTATATTATAATGTTGAAGACCCGAAGACAAAACTAAAGACATTACAGGAATCAAGGAGGTGCTAAAGACAACTAGATGCACTAGGTCCATTCTTGTGCATTATGAATAAAGTTTAAGTGTAAGTTAATAGATAACACGTTACACCCCAAAAAGTGGTAAACGAAAAAAGGGGGTTCAAGTATACTCACGGTTTTGCAAGCTTCCACTTGTTAATCCGCGAGAGAGTTGTTGTTGTGGGAGGTTGGAACACCAAGTCCTTCTGCACGAAGAAACGAAGATGTATGAGTTTGGAGGATAACAGAAGATTGAGGATTCAGAATATATAAAGAATAGAAAGTAACATATGAGAAAGTAACCATCTAGTACCATGTTCTTAGATGGTGTAACCTATCATTTTGACAAATAACCATTGGGTTATCATCAAAAGTTTGGTTACTATAAGTATCATATATTCTACATATTATATATTTACAAGTTCTAGTCCACTAACATAACTAGAATGTCATAGAAGTCATACATGAGGTAGGAAGATAAATCTTCCATTTAGGAACCTCTTTAGTTGTCACCAATACATAAGTTGTCATAAGACAACAAGGATGGTCATAGACATACATTAGGAAATGGAAATACATACTATCTAACTAAGAAAACATCAAGTGATGTGTGGATTTGTAGGTAGGATAGCCCAATGTTACGGGGTTACTTTTCGACCCCTGTGTGGCGTCCCCAAGTCCCCGGGGACAAGCCAATCCATCCCGCTTCTTTATGTGGGTCACTGGTTTCGTCCTGCCTTGGACTCATCAGGAGAGCGGCGGCAGCTCTCGACCAGTGGTGCGTTCATCGTTTGCACGACTAGGCACATCCACCTCTTCATTGACATTGACTTCGTCCCCTGATAAAGTCCAGGACTAGCCAGTAACCCAAGCGTTCAAGCGCAGCCCATAGCATCGCGATCTTCAAACATTTGGCCCGTGACACTCTCCCACCACCATTTCATGCACGTCCTCGTGCATGCTCGCCGTCCCATACCAGCTCGCATACTTGACAATGCATGATCCCCCTTATGTTGAGCATGATTCACTTTAGGAGGGTAGGACACCCGAAAGCACTACAACAATGATCTTCTGCCGTGCATGTTCAATATAGTACGTCAGTTTTGGTTTTAAGTGGCGTTGACGTCCGCCGCATCGGATTAGGTGCCGATGATTCACCTTGTTTCAGGAATACGGGGACCGGAATAATTGTAGCAGCTTTCACTAAACTTCCTTTTTACGGCGCTGCTTGAACCGTAGATTTTTGAACATAACACAGAGGGCTTCACTGCAACTATACTTGAGCGGCTCTCACGATCCCATACTTGCGGAGTACAAAGACCTTTGCCGAAGCAAACCCATATTTGGTCTTCTCCCACCATCATTGCGCAACCATACTCTAAATGTTAAGCTCATTTGGTTAAGAGTCACGTTCCAACGTATCCGCGAATCGTTCTGCTCTGATACCACATTGTCACGGGGTTACTTTTCGACCCCTGTGTGGCGTCCCCAAGTCCCGGGGACAAGCCAATCCATCCCGCTTCTTTATGTGGGTCACTGGTTTCGTCCTGCCTTGGACTCATCAGGAGAGCGGCGCCAACTCTCGACCAGTGGTGCGTTCGTCGTTTGCACAACAAGGCACGTACACCTCTTCATTGACACTGACTCCGTCCCCAGATAAAGTCCAGGACTAGCCAGTAAACCAATCGTTCAAGCACAGCCCATAGCATCGCGATCTTCAAACATTTGGCCCGTGACACCAAGCTATCCACATAATCACACAACTTCAAATGTAGGACTTGTTCATCACTTGTAGATTAAAACCTTATCAACATAAAATGTTTATGAGGATTAAACCTCTGTATTTACATGTCACAACCTTGTTTTTAAGCCCAGCTAACCATAGACTTGATTATGAGCATAAGGACATAGGTTTGTATGAGTAAAACATGAGTTTTCTTCCAAAACATGAAGAATTAAAAAGATAAAAATGAGCAGAATTATAGGTGCACTTTGGACCTCAAAAATGGTGAGGTTTCACCTTAGTTTGTCCAAGCAAACTTGTGAAAACCTTCCTAGTGGTTATCCAAGTGTTAAGAAGAAAGAAATGAGAAGAAAATTGAAGTAGAAGTAAATTAAAACTCACTTTTAGTGGCTGAAACTTTCCGATGTATAAGCTGAATTGGAGCTGAGTTTAGAGAGGTTTTTGAGTGTGTTTAAGAGTTGTAAAACTGGAAAAGAGGCTGAATATAAGTGGGTATTTATAGGGGAAGGATTAGGGTTAAGGTTGGTTGGCATTTAATACAATTAGTTAAGAAACAATTTACATCTGCCCATAGGGTTGACCTATCGCAATGGGCTGTACAACCACTAACATCTTTTTTTTTGTTTTGCAATTTAGGTAGGTATTAAATTATGTTATTAATGAATCATCTACATATTGTAAAGTATGTTATGTATAATATCAAAAAAAAAGTGTAAAAGAAAAGACTTAATAAGCATGAAAGATTGTTGTTGAATGTCTTCTGTCACGCATGTCTTTCATATTCCTTTTTTATCAACTTTAAGTTTGATATTATAATATAATTATGTAACATTAATATATGATAACTTAATCTATTAAGCATATATATATATATATATATATACATACATATTACATGAAATTAAGTAATGAGTTTGTATAAAATAAAAGTAAAGGTTGGGTATTGTGAACGTAATCAAGTGTTTGTACGTATAGGATATCTAGAATCATGTATTGAATGTAAGTTACGCATGTGTTTACAAGGGTACGAGCACGTTTCAAATGTATAAAATGTTTACGTGCGAAAAATAAAATAAACGAAGTATAATTCGTATGAAATAGTTAATTTTATTATGATCGAAGTCTCGGATTACAATGATACGAAACGAAATACGATTACAAGAAACACAAGTTTCCTAAAATAGATATACAAGACGAACTTTCTAAATACGGAAAGTTACAAAAAAGCGGGGCGTTACAGAGGAGAAAGGCAGCGGCAGTTGAATCCTCACCGCCTCCTTTCCACCTCTACCTACCTCCGCCACCGTCAAACCGCCTGTAACAACCACAACAACATCCACTGTGTTTAAAACATCGCCAACCACCACCTGTCACCTTCCTACATTCTCACACAACCACAAAAACCTAGAGAGAGAAACACCTCAAAACCCCCAATCCAGAGAGAGAAACCTCTCAAAAATGTCAAAACCTAGAGAGAGAAACACCGTGTCCTTTGCGTAGGCTTCCGGCATCACCGCCGGTTGTACCGGAATCATCACCGGCGGTTGTTGTTGTGGCGGTGGTGTTATAGAGAGAGAGGTGTTTTGAGGTTTTTTTATTTTATTATATATATATATATATATATATATATATATATATATATATATATATATAGGGGAGGGTTTAAATGAGAAATATTATGAGAACCGTGAGAACAAATGAAAAAACCACGAGAACTTGGTCAAAAACAATTCAAATTCAAAAATTTTTTCTACACTTATCATTATTATTCGAATACAATGTTAGAAATTTATTTACACGTTTAAATTTACATGAATTCGTAAATAAAGAAAGTTTACACATGTGTAAGTTTGCCATTTACACATGTGTAAATCTGTTATATTTACACATGTGTAAAAAATCTAAAAAGAGTGATTTTGAAAGGAGAAATGAATGATTTGATGTTGAAAATTCTTTTTTTGATGTTGTATCTTAATTACAATGAGTTTTGTATTAAAAAAATGGTTTTGATTCTTTTTTTCATTCGTTCTCACGGTTCTCGCAATATTTAGCGTTCTCAAGATAACCCTCCCCTATATATATATATATATATATATATATATATATATATATATATATATATATATATATATATATATATATATATATATATATAGAGGACCGCTAAAATGAAAACCACCTCCAGTTTTAAGAACCGCGAGAACCAGTTCCTAACCATTAGATCAACAAGATGGATGGATGAGATTAAAAGTAACTAAAATGAATATTAAATAAATTTTGTCTTATTATGTCTTTAATATTATAATCCAAAAGGTAGTTTAGTAAAATTACTATTTTTTGTCTTTTTGTCTTTAATATTTTTTTATTACTTTTTTGTTTTATTATATTACTTTTTATTTTTTAAAAAGATTTTTTTTATTAAAAGCATTTTTAAATTCAAATTTTTTTAACAAGAGAAATTGTTTTATTATATTACTTTCATTTTGTTTTTGCTTTATGGTTTTTGGCCCACTTTGTGACTCAAAGTTGTAATAGATTAGGGTTTCAATTTTATTATGTTTTTATATTATAATGTTGAAGGCCCGAAGACAAAACTGAAGACATTACAGGAATCAAGGAGGTGCTAAATACAACTATATGCACTAGGTCCATTCTTGTGGTTGTTTGTTACCCCGTGATCTAGTTTGGTCTTGCTATTTGGCTCTAGCAAGATCAAACAAAAATGGCCTAAAGATTTACATATTTATTTTTGCTATTATGGTTGCTTTTATCATATAAGTTGTTATATAACACACCAACCTAATACCAAACTTTTAAAAGGTGTTTTAAAATGTTCACAATCAATTATAACAAGTTCTAAACTGATTTTTACAACTTGTAAATATTTGTTATAAAACAAATAGTTTATTTTGAAATAAATAATAACCATTAGATTTTTTGAAATTTAACAAGTTTTAACTTTTTAAAACTCATAACTTAAAAGTTTTAAAACTATTAACTTTTATATGGTTATACAAGTCGCGACAAACTTAGTTTTAATGGGTTATTTAAAATTAAGTGTCCTGAGAGATGAAAGGGTTTATCAAGATGTCACAACTAAATATATACTAAACTTGGCTCTTACGACTCTATTTGGTATATATTAAATTAACCCATAATTAAAATCAATAGTCTATGCCATCCTATCACAAGCTACACTTGGAACGTAAAAGCGAACCATCAGTGTTTGGAGCCACAACACCACACTTGATGTCTAGCATATCCTTCCAAGGTGCAAGGGTTTCGTTGACACATCCGGCTCTTCCACAAGTACCTCTTTTAGGACGACTATTACTTTTTCTTTTCTCACCACATGCTCCAGTTGTCTCGGAAGTAAAAAGTTGGCATAGATGAGGCTAAACGTATCAATGCATAGACAAGAGTTGTCTTAGCGGACTCATACTCGAGAGTTGTGCAATTCTCACAACTGACACTCGTTGTCAGTCTACTTAGTCACTTACTAGAGTGCATGCCACATCTACCTTTACTATTGACATAGCCAGATTCTCATTGCTTGTTCTAATTACTGTAATGGGTCGGGGGGGTAGTTGCACGGACCTCCCATCCGCCGGAGTATTGCAACTCCGCAAGCTAGCTTAGCCCCATAGCTACCTGGCGGTGATTACCCACCGTGAAGAGCCCCAACACCCCATAAGGGCATTGCCGGGAATCGAACCGGTGACCTCAAGAAGGGTCTGGGTGAGGCTGGCCAACTGGGCTACCCTAGAAGGTTAATTACTGTAATGGGTCATTAATTAAATAAGGAAATATACATAAAATATACTAATTAAAATCTCTTTGCTTATGTAACAGATGTCTAATGAAAACAACTCCTTCGTTCTCAAGTCTATACTTGAAAAAAAAAACTAAATAACACCAACATTCTCTAATGGCACCGCAATCTGAGAATAGTTCTCAAAATGGCGAAAAAGCTATATATCTTAGATTGCCCAGTCCCTACCGAGCCTGAAAGTAACACTACTACAGCTTGTAAGGCACTGGAAAAGCATAATGAGGATGCCGTTGAGGTAGCCTGCCTTATGCAAGCCACCATGTCTCCTAAACTTCAGAAGAACATGGAAGACAAAGATGCTTATTACATGATCCAGCAACTGAAAGAAACAAGCCCGACAGGAGCGATATGACACCATGAAGCAGCTCATAAGCTGCAAAATGCAAGAAGGATCGTGTGTCAGTACTCATGTGCTTAAGATGAAAGGGTACATTGACCAGATGAAGAAACTTGGTTATCCCTTGCAAGATGAAATGGCAGCGGACTTCATCTTGAACTCTCTCCCTAGCTCGTATGACCAGTTCATTAGGAACTATAATATGAATGCTTCGGTGAAGACTGTGCATGAGCTACATGGTATGCTCAAAAAGGCCAAGATAAACATTTCACATAAAACCAACCAAGTTCTGATAGTCAAGTCTGATGGCGTTAAGAAGCCCAACAACAAGAAAATGACTCATAATAGCGGAGGCAAGAAAATGGCAGGTTGCTAAACCACCCCCTCCACAGGAGCGTCAGTGCTTTGAATGCAACCAAATGGGGTAGTGGAAAAGGAATTGCCCGCAGTATCTAGCCAAGCTGAAGGCGAACAAGGCCAATGATGTTGGCACTTCTTCAGGTATTCTCATTTATGTTATTGAACTTTTTACTATTTCTAGCAACACATGGGTATTTGATACCGGGTGTGGTTACCACATCCCTAATGTTTTGCAGGAGGCTGAAAAGTGGAGGAAGCTGAAACAAGGCGACATGGAACTCATCGTTGGTGATGGGAAAGAGTGCCCGTTCTTGCAATCGGCACATTTCATTTTTCGTGTCCCTTTGGCTTTGTAGTTAATTTAAACAATTGTTTGTTTGCACCTGGTATAACCAACAACATTATTTCGGTTTCCATTTTGTTTGAACAAGGTTTCAAGTACGTTTTTAATGAAATTTCTATTTCTGCCTACTTGAATGATATCTTTTATTTTGAGGTTAAACCTTAAAATGGTATTTATGAGATTGATTTCAAACATGTAATAACATATATCATCTTTCTAAGCGTAACATAGCTGGTATGAATGAAACATTTCTATGGCATTGTAGACTTAGCCACATAAGTAAGGCACGCATAAAATAGCTCCAATCCGAGGGGATTCTTGAATCCACTGGAGAAGACTCCTTTAGTGATTGCGAATCTTGCTTAGCTGGAAAACTCACAAAGCGTCCCTTCACTAGTATTGGTGAACGAGCCAATGGTCTGCTAGGACTCATTCACACTGATATATGTGGCTCTTTCAGAACCATGACAAGAAACCATGAAAGATACTTCATTACTTTTATCGACGATTATAGTCGATATGCTTATGTCTATCTTATGAAGCATAAGCATGAACTTTTGAAAAGTTCAAAGAGTTTCAAAACGAAGTAGAAAACCAACTTACTAGAAAGATAAAAGTACTTCGATCAGATTGAGGTGGCGAATACCTCAGCTTAGAGTTCCCAATCATCTGAACGAGTGTGGAATAATGTCAGAACCTACTCCACCTGACACACCCCAACTTAATCGCGTGAGTGAAAGGAGAAATCGAACCCTACTTAATATGGTTCGATCGATGATGTGTAGAACTAACTTACTTCACTCCTTTTGGGGTCATGGTCTTATGACTGCCGCCCGCATAGTCAATCTGGCTCCGACTAAAAGGTAAACAAAACCCCATATGAGATATGGCATGGGCATAAACCCGATTTGGAATACCTGAAAGTATGGGGATGTGATGCATACATCACAAGTGATGCTGATGATAAGCTCGATCCCCGAGGCGAAAAGATTGTTTTCGTCGGATACTATAAAAGAAGCGGATATTATTTCTACCATCCTGATGCAAATGTTATTTCCATCAAAAGGAAGGGGCACTTTCTCGAGTAAGAACTTCTTAATCGAGGAATTGGAAATAATGTGGTTGATCTTAAAGAAATTCGAAAACCAACAACCGCTGATGAAGTCAGAACGTCTGAACAACAGGAAATTGTTTCTGATGAATCAGACATAAGCATAGGCGTTCGCAGAAGTAGTAGGACTCGTAAAGAACCTGACAGATACCTTTGGCATCTTGAAGGTACTGAAGTCTTGGTAGGAGATGAGTCTAGTGACGAACCTGCTAACTACAAATCTGCTCTCTCGGATCCTGAATCTGTGAGATGGCTGGAAGCCATGAACGTTGAGATGCAATCTATGCGTGATAATCAAGTCTAGGACTTTGTTGAGCTACCCCCCCGAATCTCGGGAAGTAAGGAGCAAATGGGTTTTCAAGAGAAAAACCGATATGCATGGAAATGTACACACCTATAAAGCACGGCTAGTTTCGAAGGGGTTCACTCAAACTCAGCTATTGACTATGATGAGACATTCTCGCCCGTTGCTATGATAAAATTGATTAGGATATTGCTTGCCATAGTCGCGTACTATGATTACGAGATATGGCAAATGGATGTTAAAACCGCTTTTCTTAATGGGCATCTCTCTGAAGATGTCTATATGGTTCAGCCATATGGTTTTGTTGATCCAAAATATCCCAATAGGGTGTGCAAGCTGAATAAGTCCATTTATGGACTCAAGCAGGCGTCTCGTAGCTGGAATCTTCGTTTTGAACAAAAGATCAAAGAATTTGGGTTTGTCAAAAATAAAGATGAGCCTTGTGTTTACAGAAAGGCTAGTGGGAGCACTATATCATTCCTCATCCTGTATGTGGATGATATACTGATATTTGGAAACAACGTCCCTATGCTTAACGAAGTTAAACACTATTTTGGAACTTGTTTCATAATGAAAGATCTTGGAGAAGCAGCTTATATTCTTGGAATCAAGATCTTCAGGGATAGATCTAAGCGGCTTCTTGGGCTAAGTCAAAGTACACACATAGACAAAATGATGACCCGCTTTAAGATGGAAAACTCCAAGAAAGGTGGTGTTCCTATGACTAAAGGGACTGTGTTTAACAAATCGTAATCTCCTTCAACGGACATTGAAATTAAGCGAATGGAAGCAGTCCATATGATTCAGCGATTAGTTCTATCATGTATGTTATGTTATGTACTAGACCTGACGTTTTGCATGCTTTAAGCATGACTAGTTGATATCAGCAAACTCCTAGCATTGCCCATTGGACTGCTGTCAAGAACATTCTGAAGTATATGAGAAGTACTAAAGATATCTTCTTAGTATTTGGAGGAGTAGAAGAGGAGCTCACTGTAAGATGTTACACTGATGCCAGTTTTTAAACTGACTGAGATGACTCTCGCTCACAATCAGGTTTTGTATTCACTCTAAATGGAGGAGCTATCTCATGGAAGAGCTCCAAGCAGAGTGTGGTGGTGGATTCAACCACCGAATCTGAATATATTGCCGCATCAGATGCTGCAAAGGAGGCTGCTTGGATGAAGAAAGTCATAACCGACCTCAATGTGGTTCCAAGCATTAAGAAACCCATCGAGATATTCTATGATAACACGGGTGCTATTGCTCAAGCCAAAGAGCCCAGATCTCATCACAGGGCCAAGCACATTCTAAGAAAGTTACACTACATACGAGAAATTGTGGAACGTGGAGACATCGTGATAAGCAAAGTGAACATAGATCAAAACCTAGCAGACCTGTTTACTAAGCCCATGACTCAGGACAATCATGATCAGCACATGGGTGCTATCGGGCTTAGATTAGCTAGTTGTATGTTTTGATTTAGTATTTGGATGTATGAACTTTTAACAGTTGTACTTTTGAATTCATTTTGGATTTACTAGTTAAATGCAATTCTGAATCTTATAACTGTGTTCGATTTTAATACATTTAATCCATGAATCTTGCATTCTAAACTATCCGTAGTCAGTCAGACTCTTGGGAACGATTCTGAATTTAGACCATTCTGACTTTGGACTCAAAGAGTTGGCTTCAAAATTCACAGACCTCATTGAGAATGACGTTGGATGTAACTCTCATCAAATCATCTTCATGGATCTTAGTCATAAGATGTTTTGATATTGGTATACTCATTTAGTATCCTTTGACCTGTGTAAGGCCCTATAATTGGGTAGGTTTACGCTTATCTTTATCAAACACAAATATAGGCTATTGGGCTTAGCCTTGTAATGGGTTAGATAGTAATGGAATAAGCCATGTGGGCTAATTAAGGGATATGGGCTTGTTTGGTTAGTAATGTGCTTGTGGGCCTGGCCCAACTTGTAACTAGGTCACCCTATGTAACTATAAATAGGGTGAGCCTAGGTCATTATTAGGTTGGTTGTTCTGTTTTTGTTCTTCCTGATTAATTTCGAATTATTGGTTTGTGTACCAGACGATTCTAGAAACCGTGTGCACGTCGGTTAATTCAATCATTTTCGTTCTTGTTCTTATCACTTTCATCAGTATTCCGCACTCGTGATTGTGATTTTGATATCCGATTGATAGTTTTGGGACTTACAATTGGTACCAGAGCCTAAGAAGTCTTTCGTAGGCTCGGTTCGTTGGATATCATTCGAAGAACAAGAATTTTTTTCGATTCGAAGAACACGAAGAACACACTTGAAGATACGAAGAACAGTTAAATATTCGAGTTTTGATCTACTTTGGAGGAATTACTAGTGTGTTTGCACGTTTTTAGGGATTCTCTGGTGGAAAGATTTCAAAATTTTTGAATTTTGATTTGTTTCCTTAATTATTGGGATTTGATTAGCTGATTTATCTACAAAGAAGTCAAGGTGTGCGATTGAAATTGTGTGGGAAATAAAAGAAGGAATTGCTGAACTGTGCAAAAAAGTCAAAGTTGACTTTTGCGACTACAACAACAAACGACCAATCATCATTTGTGCGACTACATCGATCTTGTGCGACCAGAAACTTCTTGTGCGATCCAACGGGATTTTGTGCGATTACAGTATATTGTGCGATTAATTCAGCTTGTGCGATTTATTTGTGCGATTACATATCATCATCATCGACACCGTTCTCCGATCCCGCAACAGTAAACCACCACCACTCCATCAACCGTCACCGTTCATCATCGTCATTCACTCCGTCACCGTAAACCGACAACCTCATCCGTTCATCGAGTTTGATTTCGAGTCTAGTTCACAAGATCGCACCATCACCACTTTCACCATCTTTGTCGCTGCTACAAACCACCCTCGACATCACCTTCAACTTTTTACGCTTCTCATCTCCATCACGTTCATCATAAATTGGCACTCCATCGTTAAACCTGCACTCCATAGTCTCACCGGACCTCCATAATCACACCTGTTTCGTCTCCGTCTCCTCCACCTCCACGTTGAACCACTAACCTGCAACACACCTTAACATCCATCAACCACCGTCACCTTCACGACTCCTTCGAACCGAACTCGCACACCACCTCCGTTTCTCCATCTGTTACATCTTCATCACGGTGTGGCGGCTGAATTTTTTTTTTTTGAAGATAGGGTTTCTTTTTGGACGTTCAGTATTATCGAAGAAAAGAATCAGTAGTTGTTTTTGTTTTCTAATTAATATATTTTAATCAATTAATAATTAATAATAATAAGTAACTAATCATGACGTAATCATTAATTCATTATTAATTATAAAAATCATATTATTCAATTACGTTTTCCTTTACATAAATTATTAAAAAAATTATTAATCATAATAATAATAATAGTTTTTTATTCTATATAAATAATTAAAATAAAAAGGGGGTTTTGTTGTGTTTGGTAAAGAAGTTTTGACAGGTTCGAGGCACGATACAAGAAGTTGGTTCGTGCGTGTGGCAAAAGACTTGAGTTAGCGAGTACACGGGTTCTCGTTTTGGTCTTGTGTTGAGGAAATAGTGGGGTTCACATTTTCGGGGGATCAAATCTTAAAAATGTCTTCTAAGAAAGAGGTGCTTGAGCAGGAACTCCAAGGATTCAGATACTCATATGGTAAATCTATAGAAGCACTTACAGGCCGGTTTGCTGAACTGCATTCTGAAATGGAGAAGGCAGAGATGGTGGTGTCTACTCACACGAGCAACAGAAAGCTTTTGGATGCTATAAAAAGGATTCCAGATCGGGCGAACTGTAGTTGGTTTAGCAATGTTAATCAGATAATATTGACAACCGACTGATACTGTTACAAAATGAAATCGGATGAACTGATTTCACTCATCAAATCATACGACAATGCTGACAAGCAGTCTACTCAAGGCAACACATCTGATGCAGTTTGCTCACCCACTCCTACTCCTACTCCTACTGCTACATTGCCTGCTGTAGTTTGCTCATCCACTTCTGCTGATTCATCACAAAATTCTGAATCAAGTTGCTGTACATGTATTCAAATTCATGACTTCACTCCCATTCCTACTGAGGTATGTGTAGACGATATCTGTTGTACTCCTAAATGTAGGGAAAAGGTTAAAGGGTTCAAAGAGCAGGCAGACTCTCTCGTTATGCAACTTCAATATACAAGATCTAATAATTATGAAATTAAAAAGAAATTAAACGGATACAAGGATATGGTGGAGGCACAGAAGCTTGATATCCGTAAGTTGCATAGCGATCTGAGTGAGGCAAATTGTAGATATTTCCACTTTAAGGAATTGTCTGAAAAACTAACTGTTGAACTTGATAATCTAAAATCAACTTTTGAAAACACATAGTTTAATTTTAAAAAGTTTGATGTATCAAGTGAAAAAGTTGAAAATATGATTAATCAACAGTTAAAATACAGTAAGAAGGAAGTGAGGAATTAGGGATTAGGATTCGTATGTATACCTCCACCATACAATCACAATTACACCTCTCTTCCTATGACTGAGGAGGAGATAGATAATCTGCCCAAAATGGAGTATGAAAAACCCAATGACATCAAGGTTGAGCCGGTAAAATCAACAAAGGTTAAAATCTCAAAACCTAAAAGAGATGAAACAAAGACAACTGAACCAGCATCTGCACCTGTCTTTGTAAAATTAAATGATGACTCTAAGTAAACTGAGACATTGAGTTTTGAGAAAAATGAAGAATCGGCAAATACACCAACTGAGCAAGTTGCTCCATCTGATTCCAAATGTGAATCACTTGAAGCAACTGATTCTGAGAAATTGGAATCAGTTGAATCTTGTGAATCTAACTGTGAATCTTCTGGAGCAGCTGACTCAGCAGAAGAAGATTTAGCGGAGCCACAACAAAAGGAATGTAACTCAAGTGGTTCAGCTGAATCAAGCAGTGAAACAGTGACTGAGCCTACAACATCTGAAATTGAAACAACAAGGCCAGTCCCTGATTTTAATTGTGTAAATGTTACTGATGCCTCTACCTCATGTGCAGACGAGGTAATAGTAGAGGATTGGGTTGAGGGGGATGATGTTGTTTGTCAAAAGGTGACGATGTTTGTCCAAAAACATCAAATTTGTGTGCTGATGCTCCTCCTTATCTGAGAAAGGCTGCTTCTGAGCCAGCTTTGAGAGGCCCGTCAAATAAATATGTGCCTCCAAAGCCAATAGTTAGAAATGAAAATACTAAATCCAGTAAATGTGCTAACTGTGGTAAACACAAACAGATGAAACAGGGGAGAAAAATTGAATAGACTGCAAACAAATCATCCAACAAGTCTTATAACTCAAATCTAGCATCAGTTGGATGGAATGGATCGGGATATGCTCCTTACGTGAAGAAGCAAACCTGCTACAACTGTGGCATACCCGGTCACATTTCCAGGAATTGCACACATCGTCCCTATGTGCCATACTATACACAACATCAGAAGGTTACACCAATGGACATATCTTATTCTAAGCCGATGAAGGTTGAAAAGCCTAAGGCACTGATGAATAAGCATCCCCAGGTTAAACCATCTGATGGGAATTAGAATGCTGCAAAAGCAAAAGGGAAACAAGCTTTGAAACCAAAACAACTCTTGAAAAACAAAAGGGTTGAAAAGCAAACAGTTTTGCCCAAGGCACCTAAGAAAATAGAGAAGCCAAAACAAGTTTGGAAGGCAAAACAAAATGCAGCGACATCACCAATCCTTGAATCAAAATGGGGGGCATGTGTTTTCGAGAAGTGTCTTATATTGATGCTTCAGGAATACCCAGGACCACGATGGCCTGGGTACCAATGTCTTACTAATCTCCTTATTTTTCAAGGACAACCAAGGAGGAGTTGTTAACAATCCTTGGATGTTGATAGCGGTTGTTCCAGATACATAGCGGGTAACGTCTCACTGTTGCAAAAAGGTATATTCTTTTACAGTTGATATATTTCTTTTTGAGGAGATAAGAGAAGTAAGTAAGACAGGATCAACGAAAAGGTACAAAATTTGAATTTCATGTTCTAATTTTTATAGCGATTAGTCTAACGATGGAACGATTAGATAAAAACAATAAAAATATTTTCATTTTCTTTTGTGTTTACCGTTGTACATACGTTTTCGTTGTTAGGTAAATTTGCGCATAAGATTTATGCACAAATTTAGGGGGATATCTAGAGATATTTGTAAATAAAAAAAATGAGAAAATACAAAAACATTCGAAAAACAAAAAAAATCAAAAATATTTTGTTGCGTATATGGGAAATGAAATAATTTCACTATGTGGATTAAGGCTGACTCATGTAAGACCAATATTGAAATGGTCTGACTCTAGAGCGATATGTTGGTATGCTTTATCCTCATGGCTAGACTCTTTGACCGGTACTGCATAGAACACTAATATTTATTCTATGACCTCAGGAAAGAACGTCACTTGGAATTAGAGCATGGTTATTTGAATGTGTGTGTGACGTCCCGATACACAATTTCATTATAGTTCTCAAATCTTTTCTAATCAACTCGTGTATCTCCTTTGTTTTACGTGAGCAAAGACCTGGAGGTTCAAGGCAACGTCGGTTTCTGTTTTGCGTGAGCAAAGACCTAGTTGTACGTTGTTGCGCTATAGATCAATTACACCCGAAAGAGGCCCTCAAGTGCCCAAAAGAAACCCGAAAAACCTATATCAAACTGAGAAAACCTCATTTGATCTGTATATTATATCCATCTCTGCAAATGATCTATTCTGTTCTCTTCTCAATCTAGTCCCAGTCAAGGTTTCAGAATCCTAGAACAGGCTTGTGAAAATATGTGGTAGGGAAACTGCATGTATGATAGCATGTTCAAATTTAAAATTCCAGGATTTGATTGTGATTGAATTGAGTGTTCATATAAATTAAATTGAAAACATGATAGACCGTTACATGAAAAGGCCTAATGAGATAAGTTTAAGTGGACAAATATACTGGCAATCGCTCAGATCACCCAAAGTAAATTAGTGTTGATAAGTATAGTCTAGCCTGAAACACTGTGATTTGATCCCATTGCAACTGTAATTGTATATTAGTTTCTTTGTTTATTTGTGTTTTAGTTTATATTGTTAGTTTTTATAAAATCAAAAATCCAAAAATAGAGTGCTTTTTATTAAAAATTTTAACCGTTCTTGATGATTTGATTGATCATCATAATTTGAAAGAAATTTGAATTGTAAAATCCGAGTACAAATACTTAGATGCACTGAGTGTTCACGTGGTATTTCCCTCTGTTGCACAAAATTGTTTGCTTATGAATTTCTGAGTATGTGCAGAATTTAATGTTAAATCAAGAAACATGGGTTGTTGAATATTGAGATGTTGTTGGCTGCTGACAAAGCATGAAGCATCACAACAACAAGATGTGCCTGAGTCAGAAGAACTAGATACAAGTCATCTGACATTGATAGTACATTTGAAGAGGTACCTGTGAACCTGCTTGAAAGAGAAGACACTGATAAAGAAAAGAGTTTATAAGAATCATCCTCTTGCATTCTTTTCAACAAGATCTTCAAGCAAAGCTGATCGTGATAAGAGGAACAAAGAGCCCAAGTTTCAGAATGAAGACATGAAGCATCTTCCCACCGAAACATGATGAAGACTGTAGTTTGATAAAGACAGCATAAACCTAGGGGATAATGTAAGGCCCTATAATTGGGTAGGTTTACGATTATCTTTATCAAACACAAATATAGGCTATTAGGCTTAGCCTTGTAGTGGGTTAGATAGTAATGGAATAATCCACGTGGGCTAATTAAGGGATTTGGGCTTGTTTGGTTAGTAATGTGCTTGTGGGCCTAACCCAACTTGTAACTAGGTCACCCTATGTAACTATAAATAGGGTGAGCCTAGGTCATTATTAGGTTGGCTGTTCTGTTTTTGTTCTTCCTGGTTAATTTCGAATTCTTGGTTTGTGTACCAGACGGTTCTAAAAACCGTGTGCACGTCGGTTAATTCAATCATTTTCGTTCTTGTTCTTATAACTTTCATCAGTATTCCGCACTCGTGATTGTGATTTTGATATCCGATTGATAGTTTTGGGACTTACAACCTGAGATACATATTAGAACTTCCGTTTACCAAGGATTATTCTTTGATTACTGTCAACCGTTGTCGCGTAACTGCTAGTGAAAAAGGCTTTAGTTGGGAATAGTTCTTAAGTTCAGTGGGAGTTGTCTGTAGTCGATATGGGATTCTATACTCTTACATGATATGTAACAGTTAGACATTGTGGCGCCCTCGTTGATTCAAACTGGTGAAGTGTAAGGCCTTACCCAAACTTACTGTGTGTTTGTTCGGACCACTTTGACTCTTGATCGAGAACAATAATAATTGAACACCATATGAGAATGAACTTAATCCATGTCTCATTGTTTCAATTTGTGTCTTTTACAGAAAGGATGAATGATAACAATTACCATAAGTCTATTGTCTTGCAATAGGAAGCTGTTACTAATGGATTGGTGTTTTGGTTAATGACTTTAACGTGTCATACCTTATTGGGGGCAATCATGTGCAGCTATAGCGCCGCTGACTGCCTGCGTTGAGGATTTTATCAAAGGCCGTCCAAGTGGGAGATTGTTGGATTTATATGTACGGGTTCAAAAATCAACGCTGCTGACCGAGCTATTACCCGTAAGAGTTATACCTTGGGCAACGGACATTAAATCCACTTAACTCGATTAACCGGTGATCACGAACAATTAACGGAACAAAATATATAATTATCTAGAATCATATATTCACGAGAAACAAAATTTATTATTTATACGGTTATAAATAATATAACGTTTAATTACTTATTTAATTACACTTTGTTTTTCGGGCTTCGTATCGCGTCTGACCTTGAACTTATTATATTAGGCCTTCTGGCCTAAGAGATAATTAGGGGTGATTGATAGGGTTATTGTTAACCTAAATATATATTATATATCTTCAATCACATCTAATTGGCATAAAAGTTTGCCGTAAGAGATCACAAAAGAAACGGTGAATTCACTTTATGATTGTGTAAGACAATCACAACAGAAAAAGAAGTTGCCGTCAAAACCAAAATACGGCCACCACTTTGATATTATAGTGCTGCCCTATTTCCTTTTCTTTGTATTGTGACGAACGGCCAACCCAAAGCCACCGTTGCTCGGTTCGTGTTTGTGTCTAGCACTTGTTCGTTGTACCTCTGTGTCTCACACGGTTATTTATTAACCACAAAGTATATTTAATCTCATCAGTAGATTAATATTATATATATATATCGTATATGCATGTTTGTAACCATGATCCTGTTCGGTTCGTTTTTTGTGTTGACTATTATATTTATTCTGCTGCGTTTTAATTAATTATATATTTAGTTAATAAAATATGTCAAACCCGTTTTGATAAAAAGTAAAATTGACACCACTGAATCCTAACAGAGTATTCTTCCATTTGACTTCTAGAAAAGGCAACCTCTCTCTAAGGTCATTAACTTTTGTAAGAATGAAGTAGCATTTTAATAGCTTTTAAAATAAACCATCCCAAACACTTTTACAATTATTCCTCAAAAATTAAAACCCAGTTAAAGCAAAAAATATGGCATAAAAGCCAAAGTTTTGCACAAATAAGCAGTAGCACCAGCACTTGATCCACATTCGGCATAAGAGGTTTATTGCCAACACTTTTAATCTACCTTAAAAACACCATGAAAGTTTTTCTTTGAATGGACGCAATTCAGATGAAATACACATTGGACAACACTCTTAACTGTTTTGACTTGTTCCCCCTTTAGCTACATTTTTTGGTTAAAGGCGTCTAAAAATGTCATTATTTGTGGGACGGGTCGAGTTGGGTTGACCCGCTACTCAGAAAATAATAATTACTTGCTACTTACCATGAAGTTATTTTAGTAAAATACAAAAAGTACTAACCAGAAGTAACAATGTGGGTCCAACAAATGACATTCCAAATAAGCTAGTGGTAGCCACACAGCTCTGGTTTATATGTAATTCTTTATTCTCCTGCTGAAGTCCTGTTATCAGCTTCCGAACTAAATCTCAATGAAAACGAATAAGCATGAAATAACACACCCAAAATTGGAAAGGGACTGCAAACATAGTAAGAAATATCTTACCAAGCTAACTGATCTTGAAACGGAAGTCTTAACAGTTAAATGGGTGAAATGGGTCAGCTGTTTAAAATGGATCACCTAAGTGTATTTATAATGCATAGAATTTATTGAAAAAGTTAGTTTAATAAAGTTTTTTTAATCATATGAAATCATATTTACCATACTACTTATATATAAAAAAACTAAAAATTGGAAGATAAAAAAGCATGTGTTTGCAGTTCATAAAAAAAACTAAAAAAATGGGAAAAATCATGTGTTTTCAGTTTAACCCATCCCAACATGTTTCAGTATAGACTGAAAAGTAAACACCATTGATTTGTTGTCCAAACCACTTGACACACCATATTGCCCTCTCTGATGGGTATATATATTTTTTTTAGAAATGAAAGCCCAAATGAGATCTTTTAATTCAAATTTCACCAAATAGTGGGAACTCACATGTGTGACTCGAGCATCATCTGGTGCAGTTGTCTTTCGGTGAGAATAGCACCATGAGATACCACAGTCTTCGATTCTCTAGATTTGTTGCTACCCATTAGCACATTGCACAACATTTGGTTATAATTGAGAGTCTTTAGAGTAACGGCTAACCCCCATTCATCATCAGTTACATGGACTATAAACGCAGTCCACGTGTTACGCGTGCATACCTCAGCGTTCGGTTATGTTTAACCCGATACCGTGCGATCAGAAGTGGCAGACTTTATTGAGGTTATAAAGCTAGTTTCAGAGCCAAGAACCTGAAATAAACTTGCTTTCAAAGGCTTGTGCTGTACAACTACATTTGGGAGGAAATCTATTGTGAACCAAGATTTAAAAACAAAATATTTACCTTTTGAATGTAATCCAAGATCTCTTCATCGATAATTTTGTTCCCTTCTTCATCATGCATATAGAAATACTGAGTTTTAACGCTAGATATAGCTACCCTTTTGAATTGACTTCCCCTAGCCTCCCAAATTTAGTGCGCCCAATCATACATGTTGAACCCTTATCATCTGTCAACACTACCTTCAGTCCTTATGTCCAGTCTCCAACTGTCCGGATGTGAACATTGAGGTAATTGTCTCCTGGTGATGAAGTAATTGAAAACGGGCGCCTAATACTTTTATTAAAAAGTAGGAAAAATAAAGATAAGAGGCACTATTAAGAAATAATGGATAAATTGAGGACATATGTAATATATCTACCATTCGAATGGCGAGATTGATGGGCACGACAGAAAATATTCTGCCACTCCTGTATTTAAATCCATTCGGTTTAGACATGAGTATGATGAATATATCTAATCGAAAACATCAGTTCCTTACGAAGCTGCAATTTTTTGTAGGATGCGGAATCATGCAATGTTGTTGTCACTGGTTCACACAGTAAACCTTTTCCATGAATCTGTTGGGAACCAACTTCCTCGACGTCCATTGTTATGAATATTTTTTATTAGTTCTATACTGGAGATGGTGAAGAGGCTGAACCTAGAGCTAAATTTAGGTTGTACTGAGTAGCTCGTGTGGTCCAAGCATAACTGCAATATAAATGATAAAATTCAACAAAATATAATTTATATGCAAAAGAGGTAATGCATCCTATAATGCTCTACCGTTTTTATCCAGTGACCCGTTAGCCAGAAGTTCGAATGATAACTCAATATTACTATAAACAATCGTTTGTAACTTTGTACATTTATATTATGATTATGCAATATCACAATGACTTTCAAAAACATGTCCAAACACCCCACAAAATAGATAGTAACAAAGGCATTGTCCTGTGAGTTAAACGTCTCTGAGATTTAGACCTCTGACCTTGGTACTATTATTTTCCCTTGAATTGATTTGATTGCTCCACCACTCTTCTCCAGCTTACAAACTTTACCAAATGTTGCTTTCATACTATGTTTTGATGGATCACCAGCATAAAAACCTGAAATGTGAGAATTCATGATAATTACATGTAAAAGACCATTTAAAACCAAAAGGTCTATCAAGAGGCTAGACACCCTTCTTACTGTAACACCATTAAATAGAACAAAATGATGAACAAACGGATCTAAACATACTATTTGTATAAAAGATAAAAAATAAAAAATGGTTAGATGTAATTCCACAGGAATATGGGAATTTAAAAAAGTGAAAATTTAGAAGAAAAAAAATCCACCTTCAGGAAAGTAGGACAACATGGTATATTGTTAGAAAAAAAAAGTTCCAACAAAAAGCCGAGTTGTATAATATTAACGATGGTATATATTAGATGCTTTTTAAATTGAACTTTAATTGCACAAAAGAAGTATTTCGTATCAAAAGCAGAGCATTCTTACTTTGATGTGATTGTACGCGCCAAAACTACCTGTGGAATGACATCTAAAGTCCAATATATTAATCCAAACGCTACAATCAAATTACATACAAACAAACTAGAATGGAATTAAACCGGCTTATAATCCTAAACAATAACTCACAAAATGTATCAGTAAACTACTTTTTTGGTGGATTCAACATGTAGTTTTCCCCTCCAAATTAGGATTTGATATTAGGAACACATTTTTACTGACCTAAAAAATTAAAGTAAATAATGTAGCCGCGAGTGTGAGAGACAAACCAAGATTTGTGTGTGTCACCGCTGCTTGTGTGACAGAACTGGTGCTACAATACGCCTTTTGTGGATTCCAACCGTGCACTTCACGGAAGTCCGTATCCCCGTCGTGGCTCCGCTATAGCCCAACCGCACGCCACCCTGGCCGACTCTCTCTCCTTCACGCTCTCTTCCCTAAATTATGAAACACTTTCCCTATTAACTCAATAATAAAACAGTAAAACAAAAAAAAAATACTTCTCATCATATATAACACTTCTACTTTATGAAATATTATATTTTTTCATTTTATAACTTGCATAGTATATAATTAACATATTAAATATTATGAATCAGGATGCCGGTAATCATTGAAGAAGGATGAATGCATTTTCAAACTGCATACTCCATCATTTGTACAATTAGACTATCAACTGTAAGATAAAAGTTTACAAAAAACAAACGTCAAATTTTTTTTATCGTTTAAAGAAAAACAAAATAATATAAAATTCAAAGCAGTGAGTGGTTTGATTATTGAAGCCATCACATAGAATCTGTTTATCCTAATAGATTAGAGAACCCTAAAACCGTAAGATTATGTAGAAATATGATGCTTCGAATATTATGTTTGGAAAAGTTCACGATAACCCTAAATTCGTAGACGATTATAAAAGGCTCAAACTATCCAGACACCTTATTTGCCTATTTAGACACCCTTTGCCTCGTATAGGCCTCGTATAGGCCTATACGAGGCGTATAGGGTTACATCAAAATCAGTGTCTGACTCATGTCACTTCTGGTTTGACTGCTTCAATACGCCTCGTATAGGCCTATACTGGGCGTATAGGACCCTTCGTATAGGCCTCATATATGACCCTTTGCCCCTTATATGCCTCGTATAGGCCTATAATGGGCGTCTTGAAGAGTTTTTTTTTTTTTTTTTTTTTTTTTTTTTTTTTTTTTTTTAACAAACATTTTATACAATATTAATCGTTTTAGCAAACTTTTATACAAAAACAAGTTTTTTTATTTTAAATAATTAATATTAGGACCCCTCGTTGGTTTTTTTTTAGTTGAAAAATGGATGTTTTGGTAGGGTAATTTGATTGTTTTTTGAGGGTGATGTTTTTTGAGTAAAAAAATAGGTGTTTGGGTGGGGTAATTTGAGTTGTTTTTTAAGAAAAGTTTTATTTTTTTATAAAAATATTTTACCGTTTTCAAGATCGGCCTTTAAAAATATTCGATCGTAGAAATATTACATTGTTTTTAACATATAGTGTAGTATATGTCTCGTATAGGTCCCTTATAGGTCTTGTATAGGCCTATCGACGTATACGGGCGTTGTATCATATCCTATAGTATCGTATCGTATTGTACTGTATCGTATTGTATTGTATCGTATAGTGTAGTATAAGTCTCGTATAGCTCTCGTATAGACCTATATGGGACCTATACGAGACTTATACTATACACTATACGATACAATACGATACCATACTATACGATACAATACGATACTATCGTATCATATAGTGTAGTATAGGTCCCTTATAGGTCTTGTATAGGCCTATCGACGTATACAGGTGTTGTATCGTATCGTATAGTGTATAGTATAAGTCTAGTATAGGTCCCATATACGTCTTGTATAAGCCTATAGGCCTAAACGGGACCTAAACCACACCTATAGTCCTATACGAGTGTTGTATCTTATCCAATAGTCTAATATCGTATTGTATTGTATCGTATCATATCATATCGTATCGTATAGTGTAGTATAAATCTCGTATAGGCATTGTATAGGCCTATGGATGTGGTATCGTATCCTATAGTATCGTGTTGTATCGCATCGTATCGTATAGTATAGTGTAGTATAAGTCTCGTATAGGTCTTGTATAAGCCTATCGTGTTGTATCGTATCGTATAGTATAGTATAAGTCTCGTATAGGTCTCGTATAGGCATCGTATAATTAATATTAGTGTTATTATAATTAATATGAGTTATTATAATTAATATGAGTGTTATTATAATTAATATGAGTTTTTTTATAATTAATATTAGTGTTATTGATACTAAAATGAGTTTTTTTATAATTAATATTAGTGTTATTATAATTAATATGAGTTATTATAATTAATATTAGTGTTAATGATACTAAAATGAGTTTTTTTATAATTAATATTAGTGTTATTATAATTAATATGAGTTATTATAATTAATATTAGTGTTATTATAATTAATATGAGTTTTTATAATTAATATTAGTGTTATTATAATTAATATGAGTTATTATAATTAATATGAGTTTTTTATAATTAATATGAGTTTTTTATAATTAATATGAGTGTTATTGGTATTTAAAAAGAGAAAAAAAAATAGACGCCCAGTATAGGGCTATACTGGGCGTCTATGTGGGGCAAAAGACCATTATACCCTTGAATTAGGCCTATACTGGGGGCAAAACAAGGTTATTATGGTCTTTTGGACCCCTCGTATAGGCCTAGTATAGCCCTATACTGGGCGTCTATTTTTTTTTTTTTTCTCTTTTTAAATATTAAAAAAAGAAAACAAAAAAAATAATAATAGGCGCCCAGTATAGAGCTATACTGGGCGTATACGAGGGGTCCAAAAGACCATTATAGCCCTGTTTTGCCCCCAGTATAGGCCTAATTCATGGGTTTAATGGTCTTTTGGTCCACATAGACGCCCAGTATAGCCCTATACTGGGCGTCTTGAAGGGGTATTTTTTTAACAAACATTTTATACAATATTAATCGTTTTAGCAAACTTTTATACAAAAACAAGTTTTTTTATTTTAAATAATTAATATTAGGACCCCTCGTTGGTTTTTTTTATAGGTTTATTTTTTATAAAAATATTTTACCGAGGGGTCCTAACATTAATTATTTAAAATAAAAAAAAACCAAAACATCCATTTTTCAACTCAAAAAAAACCAACGAGGGGTCCTAATATTAATAATTTAAAATAAAAAAAACTTGTTTTTGTATAAAAGTTTGCTAAAACGATTAATATTGTATAAAATGTTTGTTAAAAAAAAAACCCTTATATACGCTTAGTATAGGCCTATACTAGGCATATAAGAGAGGCAAAAAAGACCAATTTACCCCCAGTATAGGCCTAAATCAGGGGCTAAATGGTCTTTTTTGGCCTAGACGCCCAGTATAGGCCTATACGAGGCGTATACGAGGCAAATAAGACAAAATATGACATCATCAGAGATTCTCTTGGAAATTGAAAAAGGCTATACGCCTCGTATAGGTCTATACGAGGCGTCTTGAAGGGTGTCCAAATAGGCAATAAGGTGTGTAAATATGTAGACCCTTATAAAAACCCTGAAAAAAAAATTCCAGAAAGCCTTAAACCTTACATGCTTTTGATCGAAGAACTAACCAGAAATAACAATCGTCAGACTAAGCCCGCGCCAATGGAAAAGTAAACAATGAACAATGAAAACAAAGATTGAAAGTTAAAAGAATGATAAATCAGTATGTTTTCCGATGATCTAACCTTGATTTGGAGTGTGGATATGAAGATCTACTGGGATATGAAGAGAGCAGAGCGAGAGAGAAATTGGAGAAACCCTAGATGTTAGATGAAAATGTGATGCTCATGCGGGTTATAACGTATTTATACGAAGAACAATTTTTTACCCATATTTCTAAAATTGGTTGTAGATACCGGATGCACCGAAGGGAATGGGGGAGGGATTAGTGTTTTTGGCGGGAAAACCTAAAAATGAGCCCTAGATGAGAGACACGTGTCTCCTAATTATGAACTTTATTAGATAGGATAAATTTGGGGATTTATTGTTAATTTATAAAGTGAATATTAAGAAATGGAAATGTTATTTTATTCGAAACAAAAATAATCGTTAAAGTTTTTTTTTTTTTTTTTTTTATCAATGACAAGTTTTTTCCATTCCACACGAAAAGGGCAATTACAAAGCAATGGCAGGTAGTCGGGCAACAAGTTGCGCCGCTACCCCCTTTTGAATAGAAAACCCAATTCTACTAAATACATAGTTTGAAACCTTTAGCGACGAAGAATTACTATTAACGACTTTTTGAACCCGATTCAAAAGTCGCACAGCGTCAGGAGCGAGACCACCAAAGGTATCAAACGCAAACGGGACAAACACGTGTTGATTCTCTAGGCAGGCTTTCTCATGTTTTGCCACTTTGCTCGCCTCTGCCTTGAGCACCGCTTGCCCTACGGCAAAGCCCTTGTCCTTGAGCCCGACAAGGGGGGAGACTCCAGTTAGATCTACACAAGCGTGTTTTCCCCCTTCCCAACCAAACACAAGGATGTCCGCCGGACGTAAAGTGGACCTCCCCTCTAAGGGGTCAGTCAGGAAATTTACTGGAGCCTCCTTTTTGGCAGAGATCCCGGCCCGCTTAAGAACATCGCATAACACATCTCTCACCCAATCATGCCGATATTTAAACCCTGGTAGCTCTTTACAGTGGATCGCGTGCTCGCCGAAAGAATCCAAACACGCTTTGCGGCATACCGGACATGGCTCGTCAACTGGGAACAAAGAGGATTAAATTAAGCAATGATTTATTTTACAAACCGAGCTACCTTGATTGAGATTTCAATTCCATCTATAATTGCTCATTAACTTCTAAATAATAAACCCAATGAATGTATATCGACACACTCGGCCAATCCATCTTTGATAATCTTGCATCTCCTTTCTGTCATAACTCAAAAACCCTTTAACCCTCGAACATCTACTTGTGCGTTGTATACCAGTCATACACCACCGTAACCACCATTGCTGCAAACCTTCACCGACATTACCAACAAACCACCTCCACCATTAGTCTCGAATCAGATTAATTACGCCTCAATGAGCCTTTTCGCCTCCCCTATCAGTCCCGATCCAGTCTGCGGCCTAAACCACCATCATTTGTACTAGCTTTTAGCTAACATCTTTGCTCACCTTCACCAGATGAACCGTTGTCACATTTCGCCGACGAACAAGCTTCGTCACAGCTGCACCACTTTGCCTCCATGGACCAGACCCGTTGTCGGGCATCATCTAGTATGCCACCGTCAATCGCCACCGCCATTACTCCATTACGCCGGTCCAACATTTCGGGTATTCGTTCTTGCTCCATCCGATTTCGGTAAGATTCGAGACTTGTATTAACTTAATACAATTATTGGTTTAAACTTTTCTATGTTAACCTTAATGGGGGTTCGGTTAGATCTTTTCGGCGATTAAAAAAAAGACACGAGAGAGAGTGAGAGAGAGTTGATTTTGATTATGTATCAAAATATTTGAGATTCTAGGATCCGGCAGTCCTAGACGAAAGTTTGGGTAAAATAGGACTAATTCGGTAGAATGTTATTAAGAAAGGAGTAGAAGCAGAATAATAGTCATAAGACATAAGATTCCATTCATTCATACCGAAAGAGCATACATCTGGTCAAGCTGGAGAAATTCTGGAGAAATTTTGCTAGCGTTTCCCCTCTGGGAACTCCAAAACTTAGAAAACTATGAACACACGACACTATATATAGACGTCCACCCTCGTGCGAACTGAGAATATTTAACTTCGTGCGAAGTGGCTTCACTTCGTATAAAGTGACTACCTTCGTACGGAGTGACACTTACACACCTCTCACGTTCGCACTTAAGTCGTGTGTGCGTATCTAATCTATACAATATTCAACACACATTTAAGCACACTCCTGAATGATTGATCAGTAAAACGGTAATCTCTCTTAATCAGTCAATCTTCATCGGATAACACATTCAGATCTGAGAAACATTCTTTCACAATCAATTCACATTCTTCATCTTTAGTCACGATAACAGATATATAGTCTTCTCCACTAGACCGGCAACAACTTAATCAACAAACATCATCATTCCCCGGCGGTTAGTCCGAAAAACAATTCCTCTGATCAAAGACTAAACATTCTGACACTTTAGACTATCATCGAGCATTCGTGAACACCCTCTGATATCTTATACGTATTGACAATACATTTGCATCTCCTGATGCTAATCATGCTAACAAGACTAAACGAATACCAGGGACTCAAACCACAAGACATCAATCTCTATCATGATCCGAAGACTCTGAACTTCCTATGATCACAAACTAACGAATCCAGATCAAATGTATCCTCGAACAATCTGAAGTCGGAACCACCCGAATACTGTTGCATGTCATGAATTTCAAATATAGGGGAATTTCAATATATTCTCTGAAATTTTTATTCTCCCTCATTTTTGCAAATTCTGACCTATCTAAAGCATACAACTGAATTTCTCCCTCAAATTGAGCAAATTCAGTCCTCTTTTTTCTCTCAAAAACTGTACTATGCGGAAAGTTTGTCATTTTGGTCAACAAAAGTCAGTTTTCAGCAAATGCGGATTTAACTTGTTGGCCCATTAATAGTCACTATACCAAATGATAAACCTTCTGCACAGGTATCAATGACTACCCCATCATCTTCAACCCTTTGTGATCGTATCGTCAAATCTATTCTCTGATGCCCTCGATAGTGTCCCCGAAATGGTATGCTACTCTGACGGAGCATCTGCTTGCACATGGATACACTCGTGGAATCATAGATCAGACATTGTTTATTCGAAAGGTTGGCAAGGATCAAATCTTAGTGCAAATCTATGTGGACGACATAATTTTTGGATCCACTAGTGAAGCACTGTGCAAGGAGTTTGAGGAAGTGATGAAGAAGGAATTTGAAATGAGTGCACTAGGAGAGCTGAACTTCTTTTAGGGATTGCAAGTTCGTCAAGATTCCATTGGAATTCAGATTCATCAAGGAAAATACGTTGACGACATTATTGCAAAGTTCAAACTACAAGACGCAAAACCTGCAAATACTCTAATGGTAGAAAGACCAGTGATGACTGAAGATCTGGAAGGGGAAGCTATTGACGAGACATTGTACCGGTCGATGATTAGATCGTTGATGTATTTGACGGCCTATAGACCAGATATTATGTTCGATGTGTGTCAATGTGCACGTTAACAGGTTGTTCCTAAACTTTCTCATTTAAATGATGTTAAGAGAATCTTTCGATATCTTAAGGGCAGACCTCGGCTTGGACTTTTGTATCGTAGGGAATCTCCATTTGACTTGTGTGCTTTCTCTGACATCAATTTTGGAGGTACAGGTAGGGACATGAAGCCCATATCAGCTGGATGCCAGTTTTTGGGAGATCGCCTAATCTCCTGGCAATGCAAGAAGCAGCAGACTGTTTCTCTGTTGACTGTAGAAGCCGAGTATGCAGGCCTACTGCTCTTAAGTTATATGGATCCAACACCAGCTGGTAGATTACGGTTTGAATTTCTCCAAATAGTGAAAAATCTGGTATATTTTTTAAAAACCAAGCACATTGCCATAAAAATTCATTTCATGCGTGACTCTTTCAACTAGGGACTTATTACCATGGACCAAATACATACCAATGGTTTTAATATCATATCCGGCCCTTTTATTAGGAAGCCCAAACTAGTGTGGCAAGCAAACAGAAACTTAGTGGGTTCGGCCCACTCTAATCTGATTATTAATGAATTAGTTTCATTATATGTTAACACAAATAAACCAAACCCTAGTACCTATACCCCCCTCCCGATTCTCGATGGCAGAAGACGCACACACCCCCCCTCACCTCTCGTGTTCTTGCAAATAGTTGGTATGTTAAATCTCTGCTCATGATTAAGATCTGTAGTTAAATGTTTACGTGATTATTATGATTAATGATATTATGAACATGTGACAGTTAGGATTGTGATTACTAGTTTTAATATTACATGTGATTGTTTAATAATTCTTAACTAGGGTGCATGATAGTGGGATTGTTGGCCACGGGTGTGTGTGTATACGAACTTATACGTGTTGCGGTATCATTAAGACTTGGTAGCAAAGTTGTCGTTGATAAATTTATATGCATATTTAAGGAACCATTTGACCTATTGGAAGATTAATAGTGGTATTAAGATGTCGATGGTTTGTATTTGCTGGGTTCTTGAAAGAGTACAACTATAAAGGCTCTAGGTACAACCTGGTCATGCATAAGATTTGAAGTATGAAAGATAATAAAGACATGATACTGTATTCTTTGATTGATACTTAGGTCCATTAATCAAGACTTCTTTAATTAGTTGTTAATGGTAACAAAATAATGACAAATAGTTGAATGATGTATTACATGATCTGAGATATGGAATATTTCTTTCAAAGATGTCGATTTCTATTTAAATCTTTGTTTAGTGCTTCGTATGATGATAATTTTAGAGTATGTAAGATTGTGATCTTGCTTCAATATTCAGCAATGGAAATGTAAATCTGGGTAGGTTATGAATGAAGGTTTGAATGTAGAAGATGGGTTTTAGGGGAGAATGTACAAGTATCACTAGCTTGGGGTACAACCCACCTTTTGTCACATGAAATGAATTCTGGAAACTTAAATGAAATTTGTCTTTTCTGTTTGAATTATGTGAATATGATAATTGTGAAATTGTTGAATCGCACACTGATTTATATAATAATCCCGGAGGATGAATTCAATAAGTCGTGTTGGTCATGTTAGCCACATTAAATATTAATTCATGAATATTAAACCGCACAACATTTCATAGATCGCACACTTGCGGTGACCGCACACTTCTAAGACTGACTATATTTTGACTGGGCCATGCATTATAAATATTTTATGGGCTATAATATTGTTTACATATTTTGGACTTGGATTATATGTGATGCTTTCTGTGCTACTTGTTAAATATGTGAACATTTACGTGAATTACTTGTATGTGGATCTGATTAGATGTGGTAATTATAATAGGACGTGATTGACTAAAGTCGCATTAACAAGTTAAACTATATGCCGAGCAACCCAAGGTGAGTTCACACTCTCTCCAAGGCATGGGATTCCCAAGGGTTGGGAATGGGTTAATGATTTAAACGGTAACTACAACCATCCTCCATGGGTAGGATGCCAAGATTTCACACTGGACCAAACCTCTATCACGAAGTCCCTCATTTATATCGACTTAATCGCCGAGGCCTATGGCGAGCGGGTCATTAGTTAATAGCGCTATTAGGTTTAACAAACCTCACACCGTGCCAGTCGGACGGGCGTGTACTAATGGACTATGGGCAAAGGGTCAATGCTGATAGACATTGACTTAGGGCACCACTTACATTTTCGTAGTAGTCGATACGCACGGTCTAGTAACACATGGGAAGCCCCCACTAATCTTCGCAAACATGTCTGGGAGACCGCGATACGAATTAATACGATACATGGTTTACAAAACGAACATATTATTTACGAAACGAATGCTATAGCTAAACAACCAACTGTGAACTCGCTCAACTTTGTTGTTGATTCGTTGTTACATGCCTTGCAGGCCTTTAGGTACATATCAATGGAACTTGTTGTCTAAGAAGCTGGAGTGGTCATGGGTCGAGATACATGGAAACACAATACAAGACTAATGGCTTTTGACATGTGGTTGATAAACACTTAACCAATGATTTATGCTTCCGCTGTAAACTGTGAATTATTGTAACGCTGTAACCTTTACTGTTAATCAATGAAAGTTTTATTTACATACCTATGAGTTCAATGTGATTGATGGCTAAGATCCCGATACATCACACGCCCTGCGGTGTTTACGCGAGTGGTATTTTGGGGGTGTGACAGATTGGTATCAGAGCCATTGGTTATAGTGAACTTGGTTTTAAAAAGGGGAAAATGTTTTTGTAAAACCAGACTATAACCGAACAGTTCTGAAAACGTGAATACGACCATGACACTCAGCTCCAGATTGCAAGGTTCGTCTCTCGTATACTCATTGTACTGCATAACTATTGAACACCTACATATGAAATTGCATGTGATTGCACGTTTAGCACAAGAGTATGAATTCATGTATTACTTGCCTGTGTTATGTGACTGATAGGGTGGTATTTCCCTAAACATTCATGACTCACGTTTCGTGATGCTCTTTGTTTGCTACTCTAGTTGGAGGAACCATTTGACATGAGTTAAGGGGAACTGAGATGAGCATGCAAATCGTAGTATTATTGTGGGTGCACACATAATAATAATGTGGGGTGCATGTGAGTCCCAGCGAGGCTTAACAAGTGAAAAAGGGGTTTCGTCCCGTTAATTGATCAATGTGAAACACAACAAACCTATAGGGTTCATAGCAGTGATTGTTCCCTACTCAAACGTGAACTTTTCATTTCTCTCTGGATCATTTCGAATCTCGATGCTATCGAGTATTACCTGAACACCCATCTAAACACCTAGCGAACCTTGTAGAATGTTAGGTGCTTATACGAACAACCCTGAGTTGGATGTCACAGCGTTGAATGATTGATCGATACCTTTCTTACTCCTCTTCATTTGCTAGAACTCATGTATTGACGTCTTAGATCCCGAAGTGTGATCACTTCTGCAACACTCTCGTTAGCGTAGAGCCTCATCAACTTCAGTATTGGAACGACCTTGATTACTGGCAGCGAACATCAGCAATTTGACTTCAATCGAATCCTGAGCGACTTATGAGAGTCAACTCTTACGAATCAATCGGGACATCGGCGATGAAAATCGACTGTAGTATGGAATGTGTGACTGTCAGCACAATGAGTAACGCTTTAGGACGTGGCACGGAAATGTGACAGGATGGACCTTGTTGGTGAAAGGTCGCAGGGCTCCGTTTTGAGCAACGACATTAGAGGCAACAGTCATGGCAACATCAAGGTACTCGTAATCGAGCATGGAAACGAAGGTGACATTGGCAAGGAATGACTGCTGTTAATTCAAGACGTCAACAACCCAGGGAACAATGACGGTTTTGGGAGTTCTAGTAGCAATAGCAACTACACTGGATGTGGTACTCGTGAAGGGCATTTATGGTTGACGTGGGCGACGCCAGGATGGTGGTAATTTGGAAGCTTGTACGGGTAGCTAATCGTTTCGTCTCTGTCCTGTTTAACCCTGATGCTTCTTGAAAGGCTGATGGCAAGTCAATTGAAGCATCATATGTTTGTAGGGATGCAAATTCAACCGTGTGGGACAAGTTTTTGACATCGATCTTCCTTCTACTATCCACGATGGTGTTGATGTAGTAGTCAGTATGGGTTGGTTAACCAGACATCGCGCAGTTATACCCTATGAGGAGAAAAGTTGCCATCTGTCATAAAGTATCCGAGTGGTGCAGAGGTTAGCATCAATTCAGCAGTGAAGGCCAGAAGTGTCCACGGAAGGATTACCCCGCCATGATAGCCCTCGTTACTAATGTTACGATTAAGGACATGAGGATCGAGGATCCACCAACTGCTCGCGAATTCTCTCGATGTTCTACCTGTAGAATTCACTAGTCTACTTCCACAATTGTAGAAAAGAATCTCAGTTGATATCACCCCAGAAGCAGCCCTGATTACTTGTGTCTCTACCGTCCTGCACCAGGGGGGGTTGCAAGAGCTGTCTAATACACCACATGAACCGTTGAACAGAAGTTTTGTTGAACCTAGCTTTTTGCTTTGGGAAGCCCAGTTATATCCATGAAGATAAGCCTTATCGTTGGACATGAGTACCGAATACCGAGAATTCAGCAAGGTGACGATCAAGAACCGTTTGCCTAGACCATGTATTACCAGCCAGTCGACCAGTAGCAAGGGTCGAGCTTCTACTTGAGGAATGATTAGTGAATGAACTATCATCAGGGGGAAGTCCAAGGGGAGAATGCTCCCACAATAGCATATCAAACGCAGTGAGGTCATTTCAACGTTGCATTCCATGACCTTTGGGCTAATCATCACACCATCAGCCTTATGGATTACATGAAACGATTATGTTTATTAGTGACGTGTAGAATCATTTCAGGACAAAGGAACATCATGGACGACATCTGTATCTTATTTTAGCGCTCCTGAGGGAGGAGCCATTACGTGCGAAGTCTTAATCAATGTCACATCTAGATTCGAGAGAAGCATTTTGATCATGTAACCGACAAAGTGGGAGTACACGTGGGTCTTGCTAAGATTCATTTTTTTTTAGAAACTGATCGACACCAAAGATTTCTTCGGGGATGCAGCAATTCCTTGGTTTCGCTAGATACTATCGCAGATTCATCACGGGATTCCGAAGATCGCACAGCTTAAATCTCTTTAGCACAGTAGGGTGCTGTGTTCGTGAAGGACGAAACAGGAGGATGTCTTTTCAGCTTTCGAATTCTAACTCTGCAATGCACCAAGCATCGTCTTTACCCGAGGGTGAGGGTGATTTAGTGGTATACCATGATGGTCCGAATCAGAGTCTCAGTTACACACCGATGCAACACGAGAGAGTGATGACTTACGAGATGGAGTTACAAAGAGAAACTGCACGACACACAACTGGCGGTGAAAACCGTGGCCTTGGGATTATTGGATGGAATGCGTTATTTAGACCGATCGCAAGGGCCTCCCATGTACCGATGTTCGAAAGAGCTAAAGCATACAATGACATCGCTGGATGGAACTTTTGGATGAATACGACTGCGAAACCTGAACATACACGAGCTCTGCAGCTCGCTATCGACTCTAACTTAACAGTATCAGACTCGCTCTGTTCGAGCCGGAAAACTGAAGGAAGAGGAATCTTCAAGTTGAACCCATGAGGGGCATGGAGAAGCAACCTTTGACCAGTCGAACGATACTCGCTACTTCATGAAACGAATGTGGGTCTCATTACACGGCAACTATAGGGAAACTCGTGTTAAGCAAGCACACCAGTTCGACATTCTAGTCGTCTGGGTTTTGATGAGAGACATTAGGATTTATAAGCCTTGTACTAGTAATCGGATATGAAGGCTCATCTAGTTAAGTATGTGAAGGATGGATGGACTTGTGGAAAGTCAAGGTGTAGCATCAGCAACCAGCAACGCTCGTATAGAAATAAAAACAGACTGCCACGGATTTGGTCGACAGTCTACTTACATCTCGAAACGGAAACATCACTTGGATACTCATCGAATGTTTTGCGCAACCAGCACACTTTCTAGCCATCAAAGAAACGAATAAGTTTCTACACATGCAGTCATCTATCTTAAGGAAGCGATTGCTAGGCACGGGGTGCCAACCTTTATTACCTCTAATCGCAACCCACGATTTGCATCTGATTTGTGGCAAGCGGTGCACAAATCCTTTGGCTCGCGTTTAGACATGAGCACAGTATATCATCCACAGACGGATGGGCAGACTAAACGCACCATCCAAATTTTTTTTGAAGACATGCTTCGAGCACGTGAAATCGACTTTGGCAACAGTCGGAGAAGATAACTCCCTTTAGTGGAGCTTTCGAATAACAACAGTTACCACACCAGTATTCAGGCTACTTCGTTCGAGGCATTGTATGGACAAAGGTGCCAATCATCTCTTTGTTAGGCAGAAGTCGGAAATGGCCAAATCACCGGCCCAGAACTCGTCATACACACAGTAGAGGAGATTGCTCAGATACGATAACGAATGACGGCAGTTCGTGACTGCCAGAAAAGCTACGCTGTTAAGCGCAAGAAACCACTGGAGTTCCAGGTTGGGAATCGGGTGCTACTCAAAGTCTCACCATGGAAAGGTGTAGTTCGTTTTGGCAAACGAGGCAAACTTAACCCACGATATGTTGGACCTTTCGAAATCATAGAGAAAATAGGCAAGGTGGCCTACAAACTAAACCTACCAGCAGAACTCAGTGGATTTCACAACGTATTTCATGTGTCGAATCTGAAGAAGTGTCTGTCAGATGAGACCCTCATAGTTCCTTTGAAGGAGCTCACTATTGATGATCAGTTGCGATTCGTTGAGGAACCAGTTGAAATCACAGACCGAGACGTTAAGGTTCTCAAGCACACCAGAATACCTCTTGTTCGAGTTCGTTGGAACTCCCGTCGTGGCCCAGAGTCTACCTGGGAACGAGAAGATCAAATGAAACTCAAGTATCCCCAGTTGCTTGGAAACAGTGCAACCACTACTGAGACTGAAGCTACTGCAGAATTTCGGGACGAAATTTCAAACCAACGGGGGGATGATGTGACACCCCAGGAAAACCAGGAAACAACACAACACAACTAGCTTCCTCAGTAACCACGTGCTAAATTTCGGGACGAAATTTCTTTCAAGTTGGGGATGATGTGACAACCTGAACTTTCAAGGTTAGTATCTTTCGGTATTGCGATTCTGATCCCTCACTACTTCTTATTTGCACGTCTTCCGCTTTAGAAAGTCTGTTTAACGTTCGTGCCTGTAATGAAAGTGTTTACGTGATATGTTATTGGGTTTCTTAATGTGTTTAGTACTTGGGCCGCACCTGCCTCTATTATTCATGGGGTCGCCATCGCTTAGTTATACACTCGGCCCAACTGCCCAACTTGCTAGTCTTTATCTACCCGAGCCCAATGGTTTTAATATCATATCCGACCCTTTTATTAGGAAGCCCAAACCAGTGTGGCAACCAAACAGAAACTTAGTGGGTTCGGCCCACTCTAATCTGATTATTAATGAATTAGTTTCATTATATGTTAACACAAATAAACCAAACCCTAGTACCTATACCTGTTGGTGCACGGAATGTCTGTTTACTACGTCTTAGTTGAGTCTTTGGTCTAGATAGGTTAGATTGGAGCTCGGAAATGAAAAAGTGGATATTAGCATGTAATTCCGCTCCAAATGACATTTAAGTCATTAGGAGCAAAATCAGGTAAATTGTAATTCCGCTCCAGGTGTCAAGATAGTGATTCCGCTCCAAACATAACATAGTAATTCCTCTCTAAACATAACATAGTGATTCCGCTCCTGATGTTTCTTGTTAATTCCGCTCGTAACGCATGTACGTAGGGACGGAATCAGGAGGCCTATAAATAAGGTCCGTCTGTTGTCATTTGTAACAGTCGGAGCGGAATCTGGTCATAGTGTTGGTGTCAAAACTCTGTCAAAATCAAGTCAGAAACACGTGTAAACACTTGTAATCAGTAATAGAAAGAAGTTAAAAGGACCTGAGCTGTTGTGACTTTGCATATGTTGATTCCGCCTTCGTATTCAGAGATGAACTACCTTATACTGACTGTTTAGGGTCTCAACACGGTCCAACAAGTGGTATCAGAGCTCAGGACAAGGAGTTCATACCACAGCAGCTTGATTCTACCAGAATTTCTCATTTCTACTTACTTCTTCTTATATTTTTTCTGATTTGAACTAGTTCCAATGGTCGGAATGGTCTGATTTTCGAGTATATTGTGTAAAACTTAGTTTTAACAAAGCCTACAAAGAATCAGTTTAAAACTCGGATTAAAAATGGTAAAAATGACCTAAGAACCTGATTCCGCTTCAAACGGCCTTTGCAGATTTCACCATTAAAAGTTGATTTCGCTCTTAAAAACATAAAAAGTTAATTTCGCTCGAAAGTTATAACTTGATTTCGCTCGTAAACAGATTAGTTCTGATTCCGCTCGTGAGACTATTTTCTGATTTCGCTCGAAATCAAATAGTCCTGATTTCGCCCGAAAATTACATTCTGATTCCGCTCTAAATCAGATTCAAGTCTGATTTTGCCTGAAATTCAATTCTGATTTCGCTTGAGAGTTACATTTTGATTCCGCTCGAAATTAGAATTTAGCTGATTTTGCTCGAACATATTCTGTGATTTCGCTCAAAAGCTGATTCCGCTTGAATTAGCTGTTATTAAAATTTTTGAAAATTTTCTACAGTGTTTTGCTGATTTCGTTTCAGGTACAAGATGGATGATTTCAATCCGTTTTATGATGTCTTTGCGTTTGCTGGAGATGGTGGAAATGATACATCTTCTAGTAACACCAATGAGAACACACCGAATTCGAAGAAAAAGTTATCGGATGTATTGGAGGTTGAAAGTGCTTTCGGAACTTACAACAAACCCCCGAAGTTGATGGCTATCGAAGAATATAGTCAGTGGGCCAAGAAGTTTGAAGATTGGTTGATGGCTTTTGCTTTTCCCAGTTGGAAGAGTCTAAAAAATGGATATCATAATGGCAAAAGTGGCGAAACCTTAACAACAACCGAAGAAATAGAGACATTTGTCGTTGAGCAAAAGTGCATCGCATTGATGTTTCAATCTGTTCGAGAAGATATAATATCTTTGATCGAATACTCTAGTGCTACAGATCTCTGGGATAAGTTGAAAAACAAATGTTTAGGAAGCAAAGAAATTGTGAAAAACAAAAAGAAACTACTTAGAAAAGAGTTTGATTTGTTTGGGTGTTTAAAGAATGAATCAGTTTGTAAAATGATCGAGAGGTTTGAGCATCTGAAGCTGGAACTGGCGAGACATGATATTTCCTATTCTCAAGAAGTGTTAGTCGACAAATTGTTTGATGCATTGCCAGATGAGATGGATTGGAAATATTATGCTTTGATGTTGAAAAATACTATCAAGCCGCCTGAAGAGTTGATAGTAGACTTGCTGATTGAGAGACTAGAGAGTCACGAGTTGGAATTAAAGAAGACATACAAAGTCAATCACTTATCATATCATCAGAACTTGGATTTGTATTATCCAAAGAGCATGATGCCAAAGAGTACATCTCCCAAGATTGCATTTTCTGCTGGGAATGTTTCCACAATAAACAAAGAAAGTCAAAGCAGTGGTAATCACAGTGGATATCGTAGTGGGTCTTCATCAAATTCAAACCAGTCTGATGCAAAGAACTTATTTCAATTCAACATTGTTGTAGACTTAAAGAACGCTCAGAACTTCAGCGAGGAATCTGCCAAACAACAGATTGTTTTCCTAGCATCGGTATTGGAATCATATGAAACCCTTGTAGCAGGGAAGATTGGCAACACCAACCTAACAAAAGAGGACTATGATCAGATAGATCCTGAGGAGATGGAATTAATTGACATAAGGTGGTGTATGGCCAGTGCAGTTCGTCGAGCACAGCGTTTCATGGAGATAACCGGGAGGAAGTCAATTGGTGGACCATCTACTAAGTTGGGCTTTGATAAGTCTAAGGTGACATGCTTCAAGTGCAAACAGAAAGGTCACTTTAAGCGTGAATGCAGAAACGCGTATGCTGATGAATCTGAAAACCCATTTAGAGAAGACTACTACAAGAAGGTAATATATCATCAGAACAAATCAGAGCCGCCAAGAATGAAGCAGATTGAAGATAACAAAGAAAAATCTAGAGCTCTTGCGGTGATTCACGACGATGAAGGTTTTGACTGGAGCGAGTTATTACCTGAAGAGGATGCGGTTGGATATGCTTTTATGGCAAATACTGAACCTGTTCCTTAGAAAGATAACAGAACTGAAGAACAGAAGTATAAACACAGAAAGATGTTAGCCATGAACAAAATGATCAGAATATCTGGTATCTTTTCTGAGGCAAAACGAGCAAATAGATGGGATCCAGACAGAGAATGTTATCTTGACCCCTATGGAAACATTGCTATTGATCATAACACTCTTGATATGGAAACCATAATCCAAGAATACAAAGTTGAAGATGATTATTGGCAGAAGATATGGCGGGGAAGCGGAGAAGATGAAGAGAAAGAGAAGAAGGAGAAAGAGAAGAAGGAGAAAGAGAAGAAAGAGAAAGAAGAGAAAGAAAAGTCAAAGAAGATTGACACTGGGATCATTGACACGACACAGGAGTTGATTGCTGAAAACATGGGAAAGATGGATGACAAGGTGCTGGCTGCTAATGCACTTGAGGTAGATTCTAAATCCGTTTCTGAGTCTAAAAGCCAAGTCAGTTCAAACGCGTCAACGACTGAGTCAGGTAAGAAGGTCATTGGTAATGTTGACTGCCAAAAATTGCATCAAAGAATGCAAGGCTTGTAGTACAAACACTTATCTCAAAGGTAAGAAAATTGAGGATCTGACTGCTAAAGTCAGAAGTGTTGAGGATCAAATCCTTGATCGTGACAAAATGGTGAAAGCTTCAACTGAACTGTTAAGAGAATTAACTAACAAAATTGAAACTGATAAAATTGATCAAGAAAAGGTTAGGAAAGAAAATGAAAGGTTAGTTCTTGAAAATCGTCAGATCACTGAAAATTTTGAAAAGCTTAAAAACACGATTAAAGATAATGATGATAGAAATGGTAAAACATTCAAAGAAAATTGCCAATTGCAGTGTGTTTTGAGAATAAAAGAAGAATTAATTAACAAAAAATTGGATGAGATTGCTAAATTGAAACTTTAGTTTGAAGAAGCCAAGATTGAGAATGAACGTATCAATATGAAATTGAACAGTTACAGCTCTGCAAGCTTTGTTTTGCAACACATCATTCCCAAACCCATCGGGAAAGACAAAGCAGGTGAAGATGTATACTGTGATGGAACTGGGGTGGGTTTTCATCAAGTTCCACCACCAATTCTTGAAAATTATTCGAAAAAGCAATCTGGGTTGGTTAATCTTGAGGAAGAAAATGAAGTGAAACTTCCTGATTCAATTGATGTGACATTTTCTTCATCATCATCTGATGATAGTGTTCAGACAGAGATTGTTAAAAGCACAGCTGAAAGTGTTTTGAATAGTGATTCAGCTGAAGATGATGAATGTTTCTTGAACAAATACATTCTGAAACAAAAGTCCAAAAACAACTTAGGTGATGAACCGGATCTTGTAATGTACAAGATGGCTGGATCTGATAAGTTGTATTCGGATTCAGAGTTTCCTCTGGAGAATGTAAATGTTTCAAAATTGACAAATGTGTTCAAAATGGTTGAAATTGATATGTCTGAAGTTAAGAGTTTAAAACAAACAAAAAGGCAAATGAATTTTGAGAAAGATAAAGCTTGCTACAAGAAACCTGTAGTTCCACCACGTTTTTATAACAACAATCGAAACAATTGGTCGGGTGGATATCAGGGTGGTAAGAATTATCAAAGGAGAAATTTTCAAAACAAGAAGTTTACTGAAAAGAAGGTGTTTGTGAACAGTTCAAGTTCACTTTCTGATGAGGAAAATGAATTTTTTTCGAAATCAAATGAAGAATTTTTTGAGAAGAGGGCCTCAAAACCTCAGTCTGAAGGCACAAGTCGGGTAATTGATACTCGTACATGTTTTAGATGCAACAAAGTTGGTCACATTGCAAGAAATTGCACCAACTTCAAGCCTAAGACTGAAGTTGTTGAGAATTGAAAGAAGAAGGTTGATTCAAAAGGAAAAGCTCCATTGGTTGTTGAGAAAAAGGTTTTGAAAAATGACAACACCAAGATCAAAACTGAACCCGTAAAGAATGTGGTAACTAAAAATGACAAGTTTTACAAACGGGTAGCATTATCTCAACAAGTTTGGAAACCTAAAACAGAGACAAAAATTTCAATTCCTGAAGAGAAAAAGGTTGAGGATTCAATTCCGATTGAGTATGATGCAAATTTTCCACCTCTTCAGGCTGAAAATTTTAAAATCCAAATAGCAAAAGTTAAAAGTACCAAAGTTTCACCCAAGACTGATGAGGCTTGGGTGGACACAATGTTTGACTAAGCAATCTGATTTGCCGGAGCTTCCTAGTTGGTAATCGTGAAGCATGAATAGGCATCTTTATTGAAATGTTTTAAAAAAAATCAATTTGTGATATGTGCAGGATCTTCCGAAAGATATTTCAAGATGGATTATGGATAGTGGAGCGTCTCGACATATGACAGGGAAGACTGCATTGTTGTATGATGTTAGAAATATCAATGGTGGTTATGTGGGATTTGCAGGACACGAAGGTGGTCGAATTATTGGTGAAGGAACGTTATCCAATGGGATTGTTACGTTTGAAAGAGTTAACTACATTACTGAGCTGGAGAATAATCTGCTGAGTATCTCGCAGATTTGTGACAATATGTATACCACTCACTTCACAGACAAAGAATGTTTGATCTTGAAACCAGGATTTGTTATCCCTGAAGAATGGATTATCATGCGGGCACCAAGAGTGAATGATTTATATGTGTTGGACATGAGTGTAGCAACTACAACAACTGGCCAGGCACATTGTTTTGTGTCTAGAGCAACAGAGAAAGAATCGAAGTTGTGGCACCGAAAAATGGGGTATATTCATCTTAGAAAAATGAATCATTTGGTGCACAATGATTTAGTTCTTGGAGTTAATATCAAAGGTTTTCATCTGGAAGGGGAGTGCATTAGTTGCGTCAAAGGCAAGCAGAAGAAAAAGTCACACCCTAAAAAGCAAGTCAATTCAGTTTCCAGACCGTTAGAGAGACTACATATGGATTTGTTTGGTCCAATAAATGTCAAAAGTATTACAGGGGATCTTTACTGTCTTGTGGTTACTGATGATTATTCCAGATTTTCGTGGGTATCATTCTTGAAGTCCAAAGATGAAACATTTGACAGTTTGATGGCGTTTTTCAGAAAGATTGAAAATTTGTACCAAAGGCGTATCAGAATAATTAGAAGTGATAATGGTACTGAATTCAAGAACAACAAGATGGAAGAATATTGTGATGAAAGAGGTATATTGCATGAGTTTAGTGCTCCGTATACTCCACAGCAAAATGGAGTTGCAGAACGTAAAAACAAGACGTTAATCGAAACGGCCAGAACAATGCTTGCTGATTCAAAGCTACCGATAAATTTTTGGGCAGAAGCTGTTTCCGCCGCATGCTATACGCTCAACAGAGTTCTCACTGTCAAGAAATTCAACAAAACATGCTTTGAGTTGATCAATAACCGCAAACCGAATCTGAAGTATTTAGAACCGTTCGGGTCACCCTGTACTGTTCTAGAGCCTTTTGGAAAGTTTGGTCCGAAGAGTATTGAAGGGATATTCATAGGTTATGCAAGTCCATTACGACGTGTCTTCGTTCCAAGTCTGAAGCGGATTATTGAAGCTCTAAATGTTGAATTTCAAGGTTATACAATGCCGCCGCAGAATCCTGGAGATTCATGGCGTTATCATTACGATAAGTTGTGGGATTCGTTTGACATGATGGAAGAACCAGAAGAAGAAGAAGATTTCTTTGATGAGTTGGATATTTTGCGAGAGTATGAGTCATCGCTGGAAAGGTTCCCAGCTGAGTATTCAAGAAGACCGCTACAAGCATCAAATGACGTTGAAGCAGGTCCAAGCAATGCTGGTGAACATGATGATGACCAACAAAATGAAGTTGCTCAAGATAATCAGTCGGCACAGAATGATATTCAAGAATCTGAGAACATGCCAGTATTTGATCATGGTGATTCAGATTCTGAGGGGGAGCAAATTCAGACTTCAAGTCAAATAAACCCAGTCAGTGAACAAGGTGCAAATCAGAATGTTACTAATCTGGAAGGTGAGGTAGATGTTTCAGGCTAAGTGATGCCACGAACTCTTTCATACCATCCAGAGGAATTGATCATTGGAGAGTTGCAATCAGGCGTTCTCACTAGACGTCAAATTGACCAAGGCCTTACTTGTTTTTATTCTACAGTAGCATCTTTACAAACTGAGTTTTCACTTAGTTGTTTTATTTCGCAGATTGAACCGCGAACATACAAAGAGGCGCTTACTGAAGATTCTTGGGTCAATGCCATGCAAGAAGAGTTGAGTCAGTTTGAGAAATTAGGAGTGTGGAAGTTAGTAGATTTTCCTGATGGTCAAAGGAAGATAAACACCAAGTGGGTGTTCAAGTGTAAGAGAGACGATAGAGGAGTTGTGGTTCGCAACAAAGCTCGACTCGCAGTCCAGGGTTTCAGTCAGCAGGAGGGGATAGATTTCATTGAAGTGTATACTCCGGTTGCTCGACTTGAAGCGATCATAATTTTCCTAGCATTTGCGTCTTGGAAAAACTTTAAAGTATATCAGTTAGATTTGAAAACGGTGTTTCTCTATGGGAAGGTAAAAGAGGAGGTTTATGTCGGTCAGCCACCGGGCTTCACCGATCAAATCCACAAAGACAAGGTCTATTTGTTAGACAAAGCGCTGTATGGTTTACACCAGGCCCCAAGAGCTTGGTACGAGACATTGTCTCAACACCTACTAGCCAACAGCTTCATTCGTGGAAAAGTGGATGCCACTCTCTTCACCAAATAGGTCGACGGTCATCTTCTGATAGTTCAAATTTACGTGGACGACATCATATTTGGGTCAACAAATGAGAATCTATGCAAAGATTTTGAAAGAGTTATGAAGCAGAAATTTGAAATGTCATCGATGGGTGAGATGAAATTCTTTTTGGGATTGCAGGTTGATCAACTACTCAAAGGAATTTTCATACATCAAACGAAGTACGTTCATGGTATCTTGGAGAAATTCGGGATGTCAAGTTCTACTCCGGCTTCCACCCCATTAGCAACGAATCATGGGATAAACCCTGATCTCACCGGAGAGAAGGTAGACGAAACAACGTATCGTTCCATGATCAGATCGCTAATGTATTTGACAGCTTCAAGACCCGATATCATGTACCCAACCTGCCTCGCAGCAAGATTTCAATCTAACCTGAGAGCTTCGCATATGGTGATTGTGAAAAGGATATTACGCTACCTGAAAGGAACTCCATCATTGGGGTTGTGGTATCCAAGTAAATGCGATTTCACGCTCGAAGGGTATTCCGATTCTGATTTTGAATGCTGTAAAGTTAATGCTAAGTCAACAACAGCAGGGTGCCAGTTTTTCGGACCACGATTGGTCACCTGGCAATGCAAAAAGCAAACCTCTGTGGCTTTATCTACATGTGAAGCGGAGTATGTATCTGCCAGCAGTTGTTGCTCTCAGATCTTGTGGATCCAGCAACAGATGCACGACTACGGTTTGCAATTTCTAAACATCCCTATCTTTGTTGATAATGAGGCAGCGATTAACATTACTAAAAATCCTGTTCATCACGCTAAAACGAAACACATTGAGATTCGTCATCACTTCATTCGCGATTGTTTCGAGAAGAAGTTGATACGAATTGAGAAAATCCACACTGACGATCAAAAAGCTGATTTACATACCAAAGCATTTGATAAAACACGTTTTCAGTATTTGTTAAAACTGAATGGTATGAAGCTTTTATCGGTGTTGGAGGAGATTATTGGCGTTGATAAAGGAGACATTGTAGATGATGTTGAGAAGCAATCTGCAATGGTTTGTCGATTTTTTACTTGTTTTGGTATTTAGGGGGAGGTATAGGGTAAATATTTCAGAAAATACAAAAACAATAAAAAATGAAAAAAATACAAAAACATGAGATATTTTTTAAAATCCAAAAACAATAGAAAACTAGAAAAGAGCTTGTGTAAAAAGGGAAAATGATAGTACATCGGCTTGACAGTCACAGTATGCTAAAGAAATGGAAGGTTTAAATGCATTAAACAGTCTCGTTGATGATATGCCGATAGGTTATTACACATTTAGTAAGTTTGTTCGGGATATGAACTTAAATCTTTACTTACTTATTTCGTGGGGAACACTACTTGGATATATAGGTAACCCCTGAAATCTCGTTTGAAAGATTCATTTTTCTGATATACTAGGTTTTTATACTCAGTGATATCTGGGGTATTATTCCGGGACTTCTGCTCAATGGAAGTTCTGACCTAGTCCTCGAATAATACTTTCCGCAATGCTTGAAACATAGCATCACCCTCAGCATATATGATAAGACAATAAAATTGCTTAGCAATGCTGTTGTAAAAAAGATCCTCTAAAGGGGACACACCCAAAAGTTGAGTCATGATCTCTCTGCTGAACGGTAGTTCTAACCTGAGCTCTCATGATTCTTCCTAATTTATTAACCCCTACAGATATCATTTGTGTTATAATTTCCTGTAAGACTGAATATTGGGATCTGGATACGGGAGTATATTCAAGAGGTGGGACACATGTATAAGTTTAAGTCTCTAAAACACTAAATCCGTATCCTGGACAGATTGAAATGTGCGTGAGAATTTAAGTGGATCAGTATATCGACAATCTAAGCGAATTGTTTAATTCTGAGTATGTTATCAAAGCTTAACGGTACTTGTGATTTGTCGAATAGCTGATATGATTCCCTAACACACTCATCAAAAATATGTTTGTAAATAGATTATTTTTACTGCATTTTAGTTCTGTATTTCATTTCTAGTTTAGAAGTTTTTTTTAAAAAAAACACCAAAAAGATTTTTCATTTCTGCTTTATTTTTGACAAACCAAAGTGGAGAGTTGATCTTCGGATTCGAAAGTTGAAAGCAGAAGCAGGAGATTTCTGAACTGGATGATGAGTCGTGAGCTAAAACATGATAAGTTTGAGAAGTTGGAAAGTTAAAACAAGTTCATTAATTTGAAACTTGTAATTTTCAGAAATGTTTGAACTTAGTTGTTTTCAAATGTCAGTGTGTATTATCTCTGATCAACCAAGGTCATTAAATTTGACTTGGTAGATTATTTGAGTAATCATGGTTATTAACTTGGACCTGAATACCTAAGTGGATTTCTAACACTGAAAGTTAAATGGTAAGTTTTGATTTGAAACTATTTTTATCATATATCTTATATTTGGGTAGAGTATATGCAGGTAATAGAAATTCCCATGGCAATGATAATTTAAAGTTTGAACCAGAATTAGAGCCCTAGTCTACCGAGAGGGGGAGTCTGTGAAAGGGGGAGTCAGGATTCTGGATCAACAATTACAGGGGAGTTTGAAGACAGAGTTGGAAAGAGACCAAGACTGAAGACTCAATGCCAAAGACTTCGTCAACATCCAAGGGGGAGTCTGTTGGTGCACGGAATGTCTGTTTACTACGTCATAGTTGAGTCTTAGGTCTAGATAGGTTAGATTGGAGCTCGGAAATGAAAAAGTGGATATTAGCATGTAATTCCGCTCCAAATGACATTTAAGTCATTAGGAGCGAAATCAGGTAAATTGTAATTCCGCTCCAGGTGTCAAGATAGTGATTCCACTCCAAACATAACATAGTGATTCCGCTCCGGATGTTTCTTGTTATTTCCTCTCGTAATGCATGTACGTAGGGGCGAAATCAGGAGGCCTATAAATAAGGTCCGCCTGTTGTCATTTGTAACAGTCGGAGCGGAATCTGGTCATAGTGTTGGTGTCAAAAATCTGTCAAAATCAAGTCAGAAACACGTGTAAACACTTGTAATCAGTAATAGAAAGAAGTTAAAAGGATCTGAGCTGTTGTGACTTTGCATATGTTGATTCCTCCTTCGTATTAAGAGATGAACTACCTTATACTGTCTGTTTAGGGTCTCAACACGGTCCAACAATACCCCCCTCCCGATTCTCGATGGCAGAAGACGCACACACCCCCCTCACCTCTCGTGTTCTTGCAAATAGTTGGTATGTTAGATCTCTGCTCATGATTAAGATCTATAGTTAAATGTTTACGTGATTATTATGATTAATGATATTATGAACACGTGACAGTTAGGATTGTGATTACTAGTTTTAATATTACATGTGATTGTTTAATAATTCTTAACTAGGGTGCATGATAGTGGGATTGTTGGCCACGAGTGTGTGTGTGTATACGAACTTATACGTGTTGCGGTATTATTAAGACTTGGTAGCAAAGTTGTCGTTGATAAATTTATATGCATGTTTAAGGAACCATTTGACCTATTGGAAGATTAATAATGGTATTTGATGGGATTTTAACATGTTTATAAAAGCAATTTCATCCATATGAAATAAAAACGCAGCGGATATAATGTTTAAAACATGTTACTTTTATAAGATATAAAACCATTTATATGCAAAATCCCAAAACCCGGATCCATATATGAACATGCATACTATCAAACATAACCATAGGATGTTTAGAAAACTACCTTCTTGGAGTACAAGGATGATGAAACGGATGATGCTTCTTGAAATGGTTGTCCTCAAGAGTAGAAGATCTCAAGCTTGTATACCCCAAGCTTCCAACAAACACCTTGAGATTAGCTAGGATTTTAACACCAAAGATAAAAAACCGAACACTTGAAAAGCACCCTCTTATGACCGATTTTTAGAGAGCAAGAACACTAGTCTTCCATGCTTCATTTGGTCATCCAATTTATTTATAGTCTAAGAGAGAATATTGCCACCACCAACTCCCAATCAAAACACATGCAAGTATGACAACATGCAAGCCATTTCATTGGTCCTTCCAATCAAAACACATGCAAGTTATGACAACATGCAAGCCATTTCATTGGTCCTTCCAATAAAAACACATGCAAGTTATGACAACATGCAAGCCATTTCATTGGACCAAGAAGAGGTTTGTGAGTTCCCATGTGGGGGGGGGGGGGGTAGCTTTGTTTTTTTTTTTTTTAAAACTTTTATAAAATTCAAGTCTTTGTTTATATATTTATAACTTTTATAATACTACATAAATGCAAGACTTTATACAACCTTTTAAAATGTTATTTAACCCATTAAATAACAAAATAAAATATTCTCTCAAAATAAATTATCCATATAATTTATTGGTTTCTCAAGTGTAATTATTTAGAACACCAATTTCTAAATATTGTAAGTGTTAATATTTATTTGTTTGATCATATCACAAATAAATAATATAAGTGTTTGTCTAGCTTGTTATTGGGTATGACTCGACTTGGATCATAACGTACTAGCCACATCAATTTAATATGTGTCTTGGGCATATAGAGTCCAACAATCTCCCACTTGCACAAGATACATAGAAGATTGATGCAAGTTGTAAATGACGCCTAACTACGGTTTACTACCCCCAATACGTATGACTATATTTGCCATTCAATAACATCATCCCTTTCAAGTCCCTTACTTGAACATGATTTAGGTGAATCTATCATTTATCCTTTCGTTACAGATGTCATGTTAAATTCAGAGACATAGAGTGATCACTCTCTGTTGATTTAACTTTAGCAGGCCTTAGACATCTTACTCTCAATGAATAAGAGGAACAAATCCCTTCTCGACTACATACGTCTCTCACAATCACCTTGTATCACACCTGAGATTAGCCTTATGTACTGTCATATTACTAACAGCGAAGAAATAAGTCAAGGCATAATATTTGGTGAATATCAAGACCCAATATGTATCTCAGGTCAGAGGATACTATGATATTCGCCTTTACTCAAAATTTACTTATGATCAATCACAAATGATTCCATACAGTAATATTTGAGAGCGAGTCAGTCCAATATTTGTATCCCACAAATATCTATGAACTTTGGTACACTTTGCTCTATATTCATTCTAAATGAATATCCACCAATCCAAGTTCATAATAGTCTTACATTCATATTTGTTCCCATAATTATGATCGACTACGGACATTTAGAATAATTAACTTATTCACGGATTAAACATGCTAATATGAAATGTAACTCAAAATACCATAAAAGAGTTAAATTAACAATTGTTTCAATATCCAAATACAAAATAGATCAAATCCAATCACTAGAATATCGAAGTCCTAAGGAACATGTATGACCCTCATGTTTTCCCTTATCAAGGAGCTTCGTGAGTGGATCCGCAATGTTTTGATCGGTGTGAACTTGGCGGATACATATCTTTCCTTTTTCAACTTCATCCCTTATGTAGTTGAATCTCCGCTCGATATGTCTAGTCTTTTGGTGTGCACGAGGTTCCTTGATTTGAGCAATCGCACCCTCGTTATCACAAAAGATCTCTAGGGGGTCTTGAATGGTAGGGACCACCCCTAGGTCGGCTATGAATTTCTTCAACCATGCAGCTTCTTGGGCTGCCAATGAAGCAGCGATGTATTCTGATTCTGTAGTGGACAATGCTACTACGTCTTGTTTTGAGCTCTTCCAAGAGACTGCTCCTCCATTTAAAATGAAGACATACCCCGATTGTGATCGAGAATCACTTCGATCGTTTTGGAAACTCGCGTCCGTGTAACCCTTTACAACGAGTTCCTCCTCACCAGATCCATATATTAAGAACATATCCTTAGTCCTCCTAAGATATTTCAATATGCTTTTAACAGCCATCCAATGACTGTTACCTGGATTTTGCTGGTATCTACTCGTCATGCTCAAGGCGCATGAGACGTCCGGTCTGGTGCATATCATTGCATACATGATGGATCATATAGCTGACGCATATGGGATTCTTTTCATTTTATCTTGCTCATCCTTTGATCTTGGACATTGAGATGTATTCAATATTGTTTCCTTTTGAATTGGTACAAAACCTCTCTTAGAGTTCTCCATTTGGAACCTATTCAAGACTTTGTCAATGTATGCACTTTGGTTTAAACCTATCAAGCGCCTTGATCTATCCCTATAGACCTTTATTCCTAAAATGTAGGCTACTTCACCAAGATCCTTAATGGAAAAACAACTTCCAAGCCAAGCTTTTACACCTTCCATGGTTGGAATGTCATTCCCAAATAGTAGAATGTCATCGACATACAGTACTAAGAAAGTGATGATGCTCCCACTAGCTTTCTTATACACACAAGCTTCATCACCGTTCTTGATGAATCCAAATTTCTTAATTTCTTCATCAAAACGGTGATTCTAACTTCTAGATGCTTGTTTCAATCCATAGATTAATTTCTTTAATTTGCATACTTTGTCAGGATGTTTTGGATCGACAAAACCTTCAGGCTGAACCATATAGACATCTTCATCAAGATATCCATTAAGAAAAGCCGTTTTGACATCCAATTGCCAGATCTCATAGTCATAATATGCAGCTATGGAAAATAATATCCTGATTGACTTTAGCATCGCCACAGGCGAGAAGGTCTCATCATAATCAATCCCTTGAGTTTGAGTGAAACCTTTTGCTACAAGTCTTGCTTTGTAAGTATCCAAGTTACTATGCATATCTGTTTTCTTCTTGAAAACCCACTTACTACCAACTACTTTAGAGTTAAGTGGTGGCACAACCAATTCCCAAACTTGGTTGTCATACATGGATTGCATCTCTATGTTCATGGCTTCAAGCCATTTGTCGCAATCGGATTTTGACATTGCATCATGGTATGTGGTTGGTTCATCTGAATCTACCACGTAGCATCCATCCATGAAAAATCCATATCTTTCAGGTGGATTACTAATTCTACCAGATGTGCGAACATTTTGTGTGTTCTGATCAACATCTTGATCGTTTTCAACAACCTCTTGTTGAGTGCTAGTATCAACCAAACGTGTATCGTCTTGTGGTTCTTGATCCTCCTCAAGTTCCACTGTTCTACCACTAGTTCCTTCCATAAGGAACTTAGCTTCTAAGAACTTACCCTTTCGAGCAACAAATACCTTTTGCTCGGTTGGGTCGTAGAAATAATATCCTATATCATCTTTAGGATATCCTATAAAGATACACTTAGTAGATTGGACTTCCAATTTATTTGGAGTGTATTGCTTAACATAAGCTTCACAACCCCAAACCCTTAAGAATGATAATGATGGAGGGTTTCCATGCCATATTTCAAAAGGTGTCTTTTCCACTTTCTTGGTTGGGGCCATATTTAGTATACGAACCGCGGAGAGCAAAGCGTAACCCCAAAATGATAGAGGTAATGTGCTTCTAGCCATCATAGATCGAACCATATCTAATAGAGTTCGATTTCTCCTTTCGGATACACCATTATGTTGTGGTGTTCCTGGTGGAGTAAGTTGTGAGATAATCCCACAACTCCTAAGATGATCTTGAAAAGCACCACTAAGGTATTCACCTCCTCTATCGGTGCGAAGGACTTTGATTGTTTTCTTGAGTTGATTTTCTACTTCACTTTTGAAGTCTTTGAACATTTCAAATGCTTCATCCTTGTGCCTTAGTAAATACACATAACCATAACGAATATAGTCGTCGGTAAAGGTAATGAAGTATCTTTCACCATTCCTAGTCATCGGCTTAAAAGGACCACATACATCCGAATGTATAATACCTAGTAAGTCTTTTGCCCTTTCAAAAGTTCCACTAAAGGGTGTTTTGGTCATTTTGCCTTGTAAACAAGATTCGCATACATCAAATGAATTATCTTCATTTGTATTTAGAAGACCATTTCTTTGAAGTGTATGCATGCGATTCTTGCTTATATGTCCAAGGCGACAATGCCAAAGGTAGGAATCACTCAAAACCATTTTGAGTTTCTTGTTGGTTACTTGGTACATTGAGCTATCGTATGATGTGTTATCATGATCTAATTCATAAATACCATTTAAAGATATAGCTTTAAAATAAAATACATCATTCATAGAAACATAAATGTCTTGGTTAACAAATTCAAATTTAAAACCACATTGTCTTAAAAGGGAAACTGAAATTATGTTCCTAGTTAAACTAGGAGCATATAAAACATTCTTCAAAATCACTTCCAAACCACTTGGAAGCTTTAAAACGTAGTCTCCTTGAGCTTCGACTTCAACTTTTGCTCCGTTGCCCATAAAGAGACTAGCGTCTCCCTTCTTGTAATGTCTATTTCTTTTGAACCCCTGCAACGAATTGCAAATATGAGTTCCACATCCGGTATCTAGTACCCATGTGCTAGAAGAAATAACATTAAGCTCAACATGTATCATAAAGATAGTACCTGAGGTTTGCCCTGCATCCCTCTTGTTTTTCAACTCTTTGAGATAGGTCGGACAATTTCTCTTCCAATGTCCTATCTCACCACATTCAAAACATGGGTCATTCATAGCAACCTTTTGCTTCTTCTCCTTTGGTTTGGTGGGTTCTGCTTTAGCTTTTCCCTTTCCCTTTCCTTTGACGTGTCCCTTTCTTTTAGCAGAGTTTGCTTTAGAGTCGGGGTAGGGCCTCTTCTTGTTGCCTCCTTCATTGATCACTAGGACGGGTAAAGCCTTTTTGCCCATACTTGCTTCGGCCGTTTTGAGCATTGCATGAAGCTCACCAATGCTCTTGTCCCATCCATTCATGTTGTAATTCATTACAAAGCTTTCAAATTTCTTTGTTAAAGAGTTGAGGATCAAATCCGTAGCCAACTCTTTAGAGATGGGACAATTTAGCCTTTCGAGGCGATCAATGTGACTTTTCATCTTAAGGACATAAGATGATACCGATTGGGTTTCCTCCATTCGACATGCATGAAGCGCCCGAACAGTTTCGAAGCGTTCTACCCTTGCTTGTTGTAGGAACATTTCCTTTAACTGGGTAATCATGTCGTATGCCCCATGGTGTTCAAAATCCTTTTGAATTTCGGGAATCATGATTCCCAACAAGAGGCATGAGGCTTGCATGGAGTCCTCGGTATACTTAACCCAATCGTTGTAGGCTTCCACATCTTCCATGTTAGGTTCATCGGGAATAGGATCGTCTAACACATAGGATATCTTCTCTTGCTCGAGAACGATTCTCAAGTTTCGAAACCAATCCATGAAGTTGTTATGGTTGAGACGATCCTTTTCTAGGATGGTTCTTAGTGATAGGTTTCGGACGATTTGGTTAGTCGGGTTTGCATTGTTAGCGGCCATCTACAAAATTTAACAAGTTCAATTTTAGTATTTTCGATATTATTATATTTTAATCATTAATACCCTTTTGTCTCTTAAAGACAATTAATAATTAAAATCTAGAATCCAACGTTATATTTAAATATTGGTTAGGTGACCTTTATCCCTCTATTTAAATTAACAAGGTAGTCAACGTTTGACAATTGCAACTCTTTGCAATTTCTAGCCATATGGGATTGATTAAACATCTTTATGTTTAGTTGGCATGTTTAATCCCATCAACACCTTTGTTCCCCATGCTTCGGTGACCCTAAGTTCATGGTTTCCAAATCAAGTTGTCCAACTTACACACACATGTGAGTTTATACACATAAGTGGTTAGGTGACCTTTATCCCACAAACATGGTAAACCCACCTCGAACATACAAGTTCCCTCAAATGTGGTTAGGTGACCTTTATCCCACAATAAGAGTTCTCAAGTGTTTCGAGTGTTGTATAAAAGGATGGTGTTTGACTTGTTTTATAAAAGGGTTTTCAATATTTCAAAATTCTAGTTTAGAAAATATTATGTACCATACATTTGCATGCATTCAAATCAATGGTACTTTAGTGAAAACAAATTTTCAAGGTTCTTTTTAATAAAACCCATTTTATTATAAAACGATTAATTTTTAATAAAACCTTTATTAAACATTTTAATGATTTGTCAAGAACCAATTTTACGCTTGTTGTTGATTATTAGTTTGTTAAGTCATGCATATCTATATATCATCTAAACAACAAAATAAACAACCAAACAAGCACACCATTCACAACAATAGGTGCATAACCATAGCCAACTATTTTGACAACACTTGTTAGCAGAAACAAGTGTGCCAAAAGGTCATTCCTAAAGGGTGAAAAATGACACAAGTAATGTGTTGATTAACTCCCACTTGATCCCGCATCCAAATGCTTCAAGTCTCCTTCTTGTGTTGTGATTTCTCCACCTTCTTTGAGCTTCCAAAAGTCTTTTATATTCAGCTCCAAACTCTTTTGGACTTCAAAAATGTGTTTTGGTTATCGGGTTAAAATCCCGTTGAGAACGATGAGGTTGTTTGGACCGAATATTATGGTCCAAACCAAAACCGCATTTTTATGTGCATCTTCTTTTACAAAATATATCCTAATACATTTTTTCTAGTAAAATAAAATGCACCTAATCTATTTATTTTACATACAAATAAAATAAATAAATTACATATCTTCTAATGGAAGAACAAAATAATAATTACTACAACCCATTGAAATAATAAATAACAACACAATCATTCAACACAAGGTCATGGCTAGGTCATATGCACCAAAATATATATCCATATATATATATATATATTAATTTCAAGAAGCATAAAAAAATGGTTCCCTTTTATAAACATTTTCGGCTATGTTCAAAAAACCGAAAAGGTAAGTTTTGTTCAAACAAACAAATCATCCATATGAAATAAATTTTTCAAGTTTCTCTTATGCATGTAAGAAAATAATCTTGGAAAACAAAGGGTTAACCATGTTAAAATTTTCGGCCATAGGGTTTTATTCAAACCCGAAACCCGAAATTTTTAATCTATTGAAGTATGCACTCATATAAGCGGCTCTAGATGCCATTGATGGGATTTTAACATGTTTATCAAAGCAATTTCATCCATATGAAATAAAAACGCAGCGGAAATAATGTTTAAAACATGTTACTTTTATAAGATATAAAACCATTTATATGCAAAATCCCAAAACCCGGATCCATATATGAACATGCATACTATCAAACATAACCATAGGATGTTTAGAAAACTATCTTCTTGGAGTACAAGGATGATGAAACGGATGATGCTTCTTGAAATGGTTGTCCTCAAGAGTAGAAGACCTCAAGCTTGGATACCCTAAGCTTCCAACAAACACCTTGAGATTAGCTAGGATTTTAACACCAAAGATCAAAAACCGAACACTTGAAAAGCACCCTCTTATGACCGATTTTTAGAGAGCAAGAACACTAGTCTTCCATGGCTGATTTGGTCATCCAATTTATTTATAGTCTAAGAGAGAATATTGCCACCACCAACTCCCAATCAAAACACATGCAAGTATGACAACATGCAAGCCATTTCATTGGTCCTTCCAATCAAAACACATGCAAGTTATGACAACATGCAAGCCATTTCATTGGACCAAGAAGAGGTTTGTGAGTTCCCATGTGGGGGGGGGGGCGCCTAGCTTTGTTTTTTTCTTAAAATAAAACTTTTATAAAATTCAAGTCTTTGTTTATATATTTATAACTTTTATAACACTACATAAATGCAAGACTTTATACAACCTTTAAAAATGTTATTTAACCCAGTAAATAACAAAATAAAATATTCTCTCAAAATAAATTATCCATATAATTTATTGGTTTCTCAAGTGTAATTATTTATAACACCAATTTCTAAATATTGTAAGTGTTAATATTTATTTGTTTGATCATATCACAAATAAATAATATAAGTGTTTGTCTAGCTTGTTATTGGGTATGACTCGACTTGGATCATAACGTACTAGCCACATCAATTTAATATGTGTCTTGGGCATATAGAGTCCAATAGTATTAAGATGTCGATGCTTTGTATTTGCTGGGTTCTTGAAAGAGTACAACTATAAAGGCTCTAGGTACAACTTGGTCATGCATAAGATTTGAAGTATGAAAGATAATAAAGACATGATACTGTATTCTTTGATTGATACTTAGGTCCATTAATCAAGACTTCTTTAATTAGTTGTTAATGGTAACAAAATAATGACAAATAGTTGAATGATGTATTACATGATCTGAGATATGGAATATTTCTTTCAAAGAGGTCGATTTCTATTTAAATCTTTGTTTAGTGCTTCGTATGATGATAATTTTAGAGTATGTAAGATTGTGATCTTGCTTCAATATTCAGTAATGGAAATGTAAATCTAGGTAGGTTATGAATGAAGGTTTGAATGTAGAAGATGGGTTTTAGGGGAGAATGTACAAGTATCACTAGCTTGGGGTACAACCCACCTTTTGTCACATGAAATGAATTCTGGAAACTTAAATGAAATTTGTCTTTTTTGTTTGAATTATGTGAATACGATAATTGTGAAATTGTTGAATCGCACACTGATTTACATAATAATCCCGGTGGATGAATTCAATAAGCCGTGTTGGTCGTGTTAGCCACATATTAAATATTAATTCATGAATATTAAACCGCACACCATTTCATAGATCGCACACTTGTGGTGACCGCACACTTCTAAGACTAACTATATTTTGACTGGGCCATGCATTATAAATATTTTATGGGCTATAATAATGTTTACATATTTTGGACTTGGATTATATGTGATGCTTTCTGTGCTACTTGTTAAATATGTGAACATTTACGTGAATTACTTGTATGCGGATCTGATTAAATGTGGTAATTATAATAAGACGTGATTGACTAAAGTCGCACTAACAAGTTAAACTATATGCCGAGCAACCCAAGGTGAGTTCACACTCTCTCCAAGGCTTGGGATTCCCAAGGGTTGGGAATGGGTTAATGATTTAAACGGTAACTACAACCATCCTCCATGGGTAGGATACCAAGATTTCACACTGGACCAAACCTCTATCATGAAGTCCCTCATTTATATCGACTTAATCGCCGAGGCCTATGGCGAGCAGGTCATTAGTTAATAGCGCTATTAGGTTTAACAAACCTCACACCGTGCCAGTCAGACGGGCGTGTACTAATGGACTATGGGCAAAGGGTCAATGCTGATAGACATTGACTTAGGGCACCACTTACATTTTCGTAGTAGTCGATACGCACGGTCTAGTAACACATGGGAAGCCCCCACTAATCTTCGCAAACATGTCTGGGAGACCGCGATACGAATTAATACGATACATGGTTTACATAACGAACATATGATCTACGAAACGAGTGCTATAGCTAAACAACCAACTGTGAACTCGCTCAACTTTGTTGTTGATTCGTTGTTACATGCCTTGCAGGCCTTTAGGTACATATCAATGGAACTTGTTGTCTGAGAAGCTGGAGTGGTCATGGGTCGAGATACATGGAAACACAATACAAGACTAATGGCTTTTGACATGTGGTTAATAAACACTTAACCAATGATTTATGCTTCCGCTGTAAACTGTGAATTATTGTAACACTGTAACCTTTACTGTTAATCAATGAAAGTTTTATTTACATACCTATGAGTTCAATGTGATTGATGGCTAAGATCCTGGTACGTCACACGCCCTGCGGTGTTTACGCGAGTGGTATTTTGGGGGTGTGACAAGGCTGTAAGGCTTGGAAGGTACAAGTTGATGAGACCTCCACCAACAGACCTGACACCGATTGAGAAAGAGGAAAACAAGATCCCAAGTTGGGACAGGAAGCGAGATGGTGATCCTGAATACAGAAAATACTAGAATGAAGTTGGTAGGCCTCTCAGACATAAGATGCTTGCTGAAAGAGAAGAGAAACGGAGGCAGAGAGCTAAGGAACGAAGACGTAGCAGGAAGGATTAAAGACTGTGCAGGTAGGAACTACAGCTACATCCAAGGGGGAGTCTGTTAGTACTTATGTCTGTAGCTTCTGTCTGCATCGAGTCTTATATATTTTGTGTCTGTGTATGTATTTTGTACATGTATGTTTATGAATGGTTGTGTCTAAAATAACTTAGGGAATGGCACGTAAATGTAAAAGTGAAATCCGTCGGACGACGAATGTCATCCGATCGGATGGCCATCCGATCGGGTGACACTTAACCCTCCCTGGTTGCCAATAAATAGCTTGCTAGTGTTAGATCATTCAAGACTTTTGCTGAACTTGTAGCGAAGATCTGCTGGTCTAAACTTCTACCGGATTCTCTGTATTTTCACCAACTTTGAATAGAATTCAGACGGATTAAACGTTGAACTTGTCGTTGTTGATTCTGTGACATTATCAAGGGATTCCGCACCTTGATTCTGATCGATCCAGCCACGTTCTACTCGAACAGGTCCTGAGATAAACGGCCTAACAGGATGTAGTCTCTTAGAAAATACAAAAAACATAAAAAAACAGAAAAATACAAAAACATTAAAAAATCAGTGAAATACAAAAAATAGTTTTTGCTAAGCCTTTGATACAACCCTGGAAATGAAATAAAGTTTCACTATGTGGATTAAGGCTGACTCTTGTTAGTCCAATACTGAAATGGTCTGACTCTAGAGTGACAAAATGGTAGACTTTATCCTGATGGTTGGATTCTTTGAATGGTTATGTGCAGAACACTGATATTATTCTATGACCTCAGGAAAGAACATCACTTGGAATTAGGACATGGTTATTTGAATACGCGTGTGACGTCCTGATACACACAATTTTGTTCTAGTTCTAAAATCTTTTCAGACCAACTCGTGTATCTCCTTTGTTTTGCATGAGCAAAGACCTGGAGGTGCTAGGTAACGTCAGCTTCTGTTTTGCTTGAGCAAAGACCTAGCTGTACGTTGTCACTCTATAGATCAAATACACCCGAAATAGGCCCTTTAGTGCCCAAAAGAAACCCAAAAAGCCAATATCAAACTGAGAAAAACTCATTTGATCTGTATATTATATCCATCTCTGCTGCCGATCCATTCTGTTCTCTTCTTAATCAAGTCCCAGTCAAGGTTTCAGAATCCTATAACGGGCTTGTGAAATATGTGGTGGGGAAACTACACGTATGATAGCGTGTTCAGATTAAAATTCCGGGATTTGAGTTTGATTGGATTGAGTGTTCATACAAATTAAATTGAAAACAAGATAAATCAGTTCTAGTCCGTCACTTGAAAAAGGCCTAGGGAGATAAGTTTAAGTGGACAAATATGCTGGCAATCGCTCAGATCATCCAGTGTAAATTAGTGTTGATAAATGTAGTCTGGCTCGAAACTATGTGATTTGATCCCGTAGGTAAAGTGCTTGCAAGAGATTATGTATATTCGTCAGATTATTTTTTGTAAATAGTGTGTGTTTTTTTTTTGTGTGAATATTAGTTAGTATGTATATTTTAATATATTGTATTTGATTAATATATTTTGAAAAACGTAACCTAGTTTGAAAATCGAGAGAGATCAGATTTCATGAAAAACATAACTTGCATAAATTTTTAAGTGGCTTGATCTCGGGATTCGAGCCGGGCCAACCGTAAACTTCGTGGGCCTCACAAAATCTTCATCCGTGTTGAATAAGGCTGCTGAGGCCCACCACACACTTGGTCGGCCCCTTAGGTTGAAAAGGATGTGGTGGCCCTCACAAAGATTTAGAATGTTATTTTCTAAATTATAAGCCCCATTATATAGACCCATTGTTTTCCTGTAGCCTTAAGTGGGGCGAAAGTAAAAATAATCCCTATCTCTCCCTCGAATACTCCCAACTGGACCTTCTAGGAGAAATGCTTCTTGACGAACTATTTCAATTAGACGATCTAATTCTTAATTGGATAAAAGAACTTAGGATGGATTTTAATAATTCATCTCAAGACGATACCCAAGAAGAATTGTTGGGATCGTGTTCGAATAAAAACAACTTCGTCATTCCAGAAATCACCTCTAACTCTTGCGAAGATTTGAGCGATAGTCGTCCCTGTGTCGATTGTGCCGTGAAGGACTCTCCATCGACTTCGTTTGGTGCATACATAGACCTGAGCGATTCGGCTTACACCTTCTTTAACGAGAGCCCGGGAAAGGGTTGGACTTGTCCACCTACATTTAGCATAGGAATCACCCACACCGACAACCTCTTGCGTTCTCGTCTTAGTCTAGAACAATTAAGGTATCTCAGGCACTTTGGGGTTGTCCCATCCAGTAAGGAGCCACCCGATCACGATAAATTCCTTAGAGATAGATGAAACTTCATAAACAGCCTTTCGACACGGGGCCGTATCCAGGTCAACACGCCCCGTGTCCACCAAAAGATTCCTTTATGACTTTTTGTCAGAATACGGACAAAAGGTGTCAGGAATTCATCTGCACACGGGGCCGTGTCCAGCCGACACGGGGCCGTGTGCAGCGTGCTGTCGTTTTCTATAAATGCAGCCAAGAGTCCTGCACATTTGGACCATTCCAGGGACAGAGATTTGGTGGGATCTTCACACATACCATCCTAGGTATTTTCTAAAAGAAGGTCCTCAACAACCATCTTGTCCTTTCCTTTTTTGTCCATTCCCTTCTTCTTCATTTTTCACCTAAACACCTCCATTAGAGCTTAGAATCACCATGGATCTAAGCTTTATTGTGATGTTTGTTAGGTTTTTGTTCAAGGAATCTTGTTAAAAATAAGTTTTACAACAAGGTTTTAAGTTATTTCTGCTAAAAAAACACTTACTAAATCAGAAAAATAATTTGAAACTCCAAGATTCCTTGTTCTAAAAATCTGCAGAAAGGTGAGCATGGGGCTGTGCTCGTTGAGCACGGGGCCGTGTCCGCTGCTACTGTTTCATTAAAATAAACTCCTTTCAGTTTATTTTGTAGAATGTCAAGCCAAAACAGTGAAACCACTTCAGCGCATTCCAGAAACAGTAGAAGGGAAAGAAGGCCTTCAATCGAAGCAACCCTCGTATGCTATGTGATGGCGTTACGTGAAGCTCTTGATGAAATGACATCGGTAGAAGAGGTCCTCATAGACCGTATAAATTATCTTTCGGTGGGGTTGGAAAACAGTTTTCAAGAGATCAACCTCTAGCACCAGAGGTTGAACATTCTTGTGACACCTCCCATGGAACCAATCCTCCCTCAAGAAGATTGGAACATAGCACTTGGAGCCAACAATCCTACCGGATGGGATGATTCCCACAAAAAGTGAGTTTTGAGCCATTATTGAGCATGCAAATACACATCTTTAAAACTAAATGCTTATTTTTCGTTTCTTGTGTGAATAGCCGCTTGGTTAATACAACTCTAGAACTTTCCACAACGATGCATTCCCGGTCCTTACCAAGTTAAACCCGAGTAAGTAAATGATGGAGGCATTAGGACTAACCCTTTTTATTTCTAAACCATTATTTTTCTTTTTTTTTTACCACCTACCCAAAAATCCCCGTAGTTAATCCCTTTGAGCCTAAACCTTTTCGTTTCTTAACCTAAAACAAACACCCCTTTTACCCACCAAAAGCCTTTTTCATTTTAACCCGTTATTTTAGTAACAAGCTCGGTTTTTTGTGTGACTTTCTTGTGTTGACAAAAAAAAAAAAATTTGAAGTTAGCAATAAACAAACAAAGCTCATAAAAAAGAAGGCTTGTTTGAATAAAGCTTCGTTAGGATAAAAGTCACGAAAATGTTTTGCAAAAAAACCGATGCTTTTTACGCCTTTCGCCCTTTTCTACTAACCACTAAGCCAACCACCTACCTTTAACCCAAGCCTAACCCTTCACCCCAAAAGTCCTCTTGATATTTACAAAGGTATATAGTTAAAAAGGAGGAGGATTGATTGCTTGGCAAGCTTATGGTAGAAATAAGTTCCATGCCGCTCTCGAGTGTTTCACAAAATTACATCTTCGGCCGAGTGTTGAGTGATCCCCCATGAGGTATGTGAACTTGTATATAAACGAAATTTTAAAAAAGGCATGTTATGGCCTAATAAGTAATTTATCTTATGTAATGTTTTAAATAAATCATGACGAATAAGATTGTAAATAAATAAAAATAAAACTTAATAAAGAATCTTGGAAATCCCGACACTCTATGACAAGCCCAAAACCTTCTCTTCTACCCATTCCATTTGGGAGTGTTAAGCCACATTATAAAGAGTTTTGCTTGAGGACAAGCAAATATTCAAGTGTGGGGGTATTTAATGTGTGCAAAATGCAACATATAAATTACATCAAATAACGCATAAAACTAACCCTTTTTAGTACTAATGTTGGAAAAAGTGTGCTTTTGTCTTCCTTTTGTATTTTCAGGATTAAATGAGCTCAAATGAACAAAAGAAGCAAAAAGGCAGCTAAATCTAACATAATTACAAGAAAAGGGATAAACATGGCATGCCCGACCCCCCGACAGCATCTTCCCAAGCAAAAACAAGAAAACAGGAGGCTGAACACGCCCCGTGCTCACTGAGCACGGGGGCGTGCCCATGTGTCTGCAGAAAAGACAAAGCTGTGGAAGCTTCTATTTCCCAACACGGGGCGTGTCCAACGGACACGGGGCCGTGGTCAAGACAAAGATTCGCAGAACCTGAGGAAATCTTGATAGTACAGATACGCTTCTGCACACGGGGCCGTGCCCAGCGGACACGGGGGCGTGGTCAACTATTGCAGACAAACTGCAATTAATGAAGAAAGAGATGAAGGATGGACATGGGGCCGTGCCCACTGGACACGGGGCCGTGCCCGAGCTGCTGTTCAGGCTATAAATAGGGGTGCGTGGCTCATTTGCAAACCATCCCTTGGCAAACCACCTCTCTCACACTACACCCACCCACCACCACCATCACAACACTATCATCCACCACCATCGTCCATCATAGAGTGTGTGTAGTAGTCTCGGGATCCAAGATTAATCGTAAGAGTTCTTGACAATCAAAGGCCATGTTTGCCTAAGTCTCTTACATCACTTGGTGAAGACAAGTTTTTAGTATAGTACTTTTTATTTTTAATCTTTTCGCACTTTTTATTTGGTTATGTACTAAAGACTTTAATAACTAGTTTCTTATGTTGAAGGTGATTCTTCCTTATCGTTTGTCCATGGTGTCTTGGCATTATTTTACTGTCTATATAAAATAAAAGATTTTCACCATTCATATCTCCACGGTCTATATGGAGATATGTTGGCTACCTGGTCGGTGGTTAATGGAACGGTTTGGTAAGAGTCTTGCCTTGTTCAGTGTATAGATCCTGTAAGGACTTGGGTCAAATTTAGTAGGACCTCCTTCAATACCCACCGGTATTGGATGGCGGGGGTCCCAACTCTTTGATCCCCTCATATGTAAACTACTATTAATACTTTAATCCGGCTACTTAGGACTGTATCCCTGCTGACTCAGACTACTTAGCCAAGGGTAACGTCACCTTCAAAAGAGGGGCCTACCATAATATGCATTAATAATTTAATTAATTATCTTTCAATAATCCGACCCTTTAGGATTGTATCCTTGCTGACTCAAACTACTGGGTTGAGGGTAACGTCACCTTCAAAAGAGGGGGCTACTACAATAACTAAGATAATCTCTTATAAAGTGCAAAAGTGCGGAAATAATCAAAGGTTACACTTAACACGAGTCGGATCCAAGTGATTCATCTTGTCTATCTGTTTTTATTTTTATTTTGTTTTTCAGCATTTTAGTTAGTTTTATTTTTCTAGTTTAAAAACCTTTTTCTAAACTTTTGATTTGATTAGACGTTGAGGACAAAACGGTATTAAAAGCTCTTGTGTCCTTGGACGACCTCGGTATCTTACCAACGCTATACTACGCTCACGATGGGTGCACTTGCCCATATGTGTGTTTAGTGTTAGTAAATATCGTGTTTTATAAATTTAAAACTTGACTAAAAAGTGTTAAAGGGCTTAAAATATACATTAATTCTATACGACACTTCACACGCATCAATAAAGCAAGGAGCTGATATTCTCAATATGTCATATGATGATTTTCTAAAGAAGAATGAGGAAGTAGCTGCTCAAAAGGATCAGAGCTCAAGTGTTCAAGTAGAAAGTGTTAAAGAGAAAGAACCAGAGGGTGTTGTTCATAATGATGCAAGTGATGCTGACGATGAATCTACTGAAACAGAACCAGAGATTGAAAGAATAGGAGTTGGAAAGGTTCAGTTAAAAAAGAAGCCTCAGAAGAAAAGAAAAGGTTCCGATGAAGAGGATTCTACTTACACTCCAACAACCGAAGAGAAAAAGAAGCTGAGGATAAAACGCAAAGCTGTTCAAACAGGCATCATTCCGAGGAATGTAAGAGCAAAGAAAGGTGGTGCCTCTATGCCAGAAATTCAAAGTGGAAAGAGTGAAAAGCACGTGATAACTTCTAAATGTCCTGAAGCTGAAAAAGAACAACATGCTGAAATTCCTAAAGAGCCAGAGGTGCAAAGAGTTGAAAAGCCTGAAGTACAGAAGAAAGTAGGTGATGATGATGAAGTTGAGATCATTGATGAAACGATTCCTACACCACCACCACCACCGAAAAATCCTAAGGCTGCAGAGTCTTCAAAGCAAAAGAAAACCGTTCTTCCTGTTTTATTTGAAGGTTTTCCCAACATTCAAGGAGAATTTAAAGACAATATTCTTTCTGGTGATGAGTTCGATATGTTTCATGATGCATCAGTCAAGGATTTGAAAAAGAAAATGGATCTTCTTGAGAAAGAGAAAGAGAAAGCTGAGGTTGATCGTGATGAATTAAAGAAGCAGCTTGAAGATTTGATGAAAGTGAATGAAGAAATAAAGTACGTCATGATCAAGCAAGTGAAGAAGATAAAGAAAATGGAAGGTGATGTTGATGATAATGTAAAGCTTTTTGAAGTACTATCAACGGAGATTTCTGATTTGCATGTGAAGATCGTGAAGCTGAATGATATAAATAAGATGCTGAATCAATTGTTAAGTGAACTTCATGAAGCGTCTGCAAATGAAATGAAAGCGATGAAACTTGAGATGGAAGCTTTAAGAGCTGACAAGACAGTGAAGGATGAGCAGCTCAACATGTTATATACGGTGATGGAAAGTCATCTGGGCATCAATGTTCAATCAATTTACAACAACATTGAGATCCAAAGAGTTGAAGAAAGAAGGATTGCCAGGGAGAAAGAGTTGGCTCAAGAAGCACCTCGGAAAAGGAAAGGTTTGGTGATTGATACAGAAGAGATCATTGGTACAACAAGTCAAGCTGATGTTGAAATGATAGATGCTGAGGTTGATCAGGGTCAAGGGTTTGTTCTTGTTGGTGAAGCTACTCCTCTATCCTACAGCTTTTAAGATATCATTCGTTTTGTGCAAGTAGAACAAAGGCAACGAAAGGCGAAAGAGCCTAAAGTGATGTTACTAAGATGGAAAGAAGAGGAGAAAGTAGAAGAAGAGGAAGATGAAGTAAATGAAGAGTTGAAAGATGATCTTGATGCAGTTGATAATTACAATCCTTCATGGGATGAGTTCGTAGACAAAAAGGATGATTATTGACTGTGAATCCCTCTGTTCCACAGAAGATAGAAGATTTTATGAATGATGAGATCAACGAACAAGAGGAGGATCAACAACAGGAGTCACCGTCTTCTGGAAAATGACATGCAGACCAGGTATTCCTCACACAACCTACTGTCATTTACTTACATGCTCGAGTAGAGGGGGAGATAGAGGTACCTAGGTCCAGGGCAGAAATGTTAGAAGAATTGGGATTAGATGACGGAAAATTTAAGTTTGACATTTTAAGATGAGATTCCTTCGTCGCCTGAAAAATAATATGAGTTTAAGTATGCTCAGGAGGCTGATAAGTATGATGATGTTATTGTTGAAGAAGGATCTGATTCGTCTGATGAAGAAACGGTATTTCATTATGCTGGTGTTGATGAAACGATTCCTTCACTTGCCGAAATGTTTAAAGAACAGAATGAAGACGAAGTTAGAAGAAAGATTGTGGAAAAGATCACTATTGAAGGTGTTTCGAGAACTATTTCGTGAGAAAATCTCGTTGAAGAAAGAAAGAAGTGGTTCAAGGTAATGCCGAAAGAAAGAAAGTTTATGAGACCTCTACAATACTTCACACATGACGCAAATATATCGTGGGAAGACATCTTGTCATGGGGCTATCTGGAAGATCTTCAAGTGTATGCTATCAGAAGGGAACAAGGGGTTCAGTATTTTGAATTTCTATCAGATATTAAAACCCTCCCGTGGTGGGATGTTGAAGAATTGGTGTAGACAAAGAATATCAAAAAATTTTACTATGGCTTGGATGTGGAGCAGCATGATCAACGATTGTGGAAATACATCAAGCAGCAAGCAAAAGAAAGATTTCCAGATTGGAAGCCACAGTTTCCTAAACAAATTGTCACTATTTTGGAGTCATGAGAGAAAGATATCACGTTGGATACAAAGCCACCGAGATGCTTGAAAAACATGCCGCTACGTGCTATGGAGCAAGACTTTCATGAAGACTTTCAGGGTTGGATGTACAACCAAAGCACAGCGGAAGCTGTAATTTCTTTATTCGACAAATCAAAGGGTGAATCTAGGAGGATCAGTGTGTTGGATCCTATGTGGCTTGTTAACTGCTCGAAGAAGGATATCGATTGCTTGTTCTACAACAAGATCGTGCATGAGAAGCCAGACAAAGTCCAAGCTCTTCAATATTAGAAAATAGTGGACGTGTGCTATGCGAAAGACATCAACTCTGGGAGATACTGGAAGTCAAAGTGGAGAGACTTAGAGATTGATGAGTTCTTGAAGAAGTACAAGCGCAGTCAGAAGTTTAAAGAGATTGCTGATAAGGCTGCAAGGCTTGGAAGGTACAAGTTGATGAGACCTCCACCAACAGACCAGACACCGATTGAGACAGAGGAAAACAAGATCCCAAGTTGGGACATGAAGCGAGATGGTGATCCTGAATACAGAAAATACTAGAATGAAGTTGGTAGGCCTCTCAGACGTAAGATGCTTGCTGAAAGAGAAGAGAAACGGAGGTAGAGAGCTAAGGAACGAAGACGTAGCAGGAAGGATTAAAGACTGTGCAGGAAGGAACTACAACTACATCCAAGGGGGAGTCTGTTAGTACATATGTCTGTAGCTTTTGTCTGCATCGAGTCTTATATATTTTGTGTCTGTGTATGTATTTTGTACATGTATGTTTATGAATGGTTGTGTCTAAAATAACTCAGGGAATGGCACGTAAATGTAAAAGTGAAATCCGTCGGACGACGAATGTCATCCGATCAGATGGCCATCCGATCGGGTGACACTTAACCCTCTCTGGTTGCCTATAAATAGCTTGCTAGTGTTAGATCATTCAAGACTTTTGCTAAACTTGTAGCGAAGCTCTACTGGTCTGAACTTCTACCGGATTCTCTGTATTTTCACCATATTTGAATAGAATTCAGATGGATTAAACATTGAACTTGTCGTTGTTAATTTTGTGACATTATCAAGGGATTCCTCACCTTGATTCAGATCGATCCAGCCACGTTCTACTCGAACAGATCCTGAGATAAACGGCCTAACAGGATGTAGTCACTTAGAAAATACAAAAAACATAAAAAAAATCAGAAAAATACAAAAAAATTAAAAAATCGGAGAAATACAAAAAATAGTTTTTGCTAAGCCTTTGAAACAACCCGGGAAATGAAATAAAGTTTCACTATGTGGATTAAGGCTGACTCATGTTAGTCTAATAATGAAATGGTCTGACTCTAGAGTGACATGATGGTAGACTTTATCCTGATGGTTGGATTCTTTGAATGGTTATGTGCAGAACACTGATATTATTATATGACCTCAGGAAAGAACGTCACTTGGAATTAGGACATGGTTATTAGAATGTGCGTGTGACGTCCTGATACACACAATTTTGTTCTAGTTCTAAAATCTTTTCTGACCAACTCGTGTATCTCCTTTGTTTTTCATGAGCAAAGACTTGGAGGTGCTAGGCAACGTCAGCTTCTGTTTTGCTTGAGCAAAGACCTAGCTGTATGTTGTCACTCTATAGATCAAATACACCCGAAATAGGCCCTCTAGTGCCCAAAAGAAACCCGAAAAACCAATATCAAACTGAGAAAAACTCATTTGATCTGTATATTATATCCATCTCTGCTGCCGATCCATTCTGTTCTCTTCTTAATCCAGTCCCAGTCAAGGTTTCAGAATCCTAGAACGGGCTTGTGAAATATGTGGTAGGGAAACTACACGTATGATAGCGTGTTCAGATTAAAATTCCGGGATGTGAGTTTGATTGGATTGAGTGTTCATATAAATTAAATTGAAAACAAGATAAATCGGTTCTTGACCGTCACTTGAAAAAGGCCTAGGGAGATAAGTTTAAGTGGACAAATATGCTGGCAATCGCTCAGATCATCCAGAGTAAATTAGTGTTGATAAATGTAGTCTGGCTCGAAACTATGTGTTTTGATCCCGTAGGTAAAGTGCTTGCAAGAGATTATGTATATTCGTCAGATTATTTTTTGTAAATAGTGTGTGTTTTTATTTTTTCGTGTGAATATTAGTTAGTTAGTATATTTTAGTATATTGTATTTGATTGATATATTTTGAAAAACGTGACCTAGTTTGAAAATCGAGAGAGATCAGATTTCATGAAAAACATAACTTGCATAAATTTTTAAGTGGCTTGATCTCGGGATTCGAGCCGGGCCAACCGTAAACTTCGTGGGCCTCACAAAATCTTCATCCATGTTGAATAAAGCTGCTGAGGCCCACCACACACTTGGTCGGCCCCTTAGGTTGAAAAGGAGTGTTGGGGCTATAAAGGATAAGTGTGCGACGGCTGGAAAATTTTTCACAGTCTAATCATTGTCTCTCTCTCTCTCTCTCCCTCAAAGAAATCATCGAGTCGCACACTTATCTCATCATCATCATCCTCAACTAAATTCAAGTTCAAGAAATTTTAGTCATATTGTTGCAATGTCAAATCTAAAGGTCATTCATTTTGCTGCTGTGTTTGAATCCGATTGTGATTGTAGGTTTTCAAGTCTTGATATATGTTTGTTTTGATTGAGTTTAAGGGTGATTAGGGTTTAAAATTTTAAAATTGATGAAAGTTTGGTCTGAGAATAATAGGATGTTGGGGTTTTAGGGTGATACAGGGTATGAAAGTCATAAAGTTTGGCCGGAAAAAGTTATTCAGAACCTTAGAACATCACCGGAAACTGTATGATGTGCCGGAGAGGATGATCGGAGAAGACGCGGGAACCACACGCGCTAGAGGTAGGACATCGCACACTGGAAGAATTACCAGTTGCCCCTACACACTTGGGTGAAATTACCTTCTTACCCTTGGCAAGTGTGCGGGGTGTAATTGTTATACTAAATGTGTAGATCTCAATATCAATCCGGATCACAGTGGTTGGTTGTTTTAGTCCAAAACACCTATTGATTAAGTGTTTGAACTATGAAAAAGTTAAGAACAATCAAGAATGAAGATGGAGCTAATGGATTGATGAATACAACAAGTGTTGTATTGAATCCAAACAAGTATATGAATCAATAAAGCACCTTGGAAATCTGATTTGAGCACACAATCAAGAGATTTAATGTAAACAACACTTCATTCATCAAAGAGCCAAAAGCTTGGCTAGGGCTACAATGCTTGGGTTTATATAGGACCTGACTTGCCAGCATAATTATAATTATGCTGGAATCTTATCTACACCAAGTCAGGTTTGCTAGTTTCATGAAATTACAAAATAAGCCCCTAGACTATAAAATAAGCTACAAACTATTATAAAACTAATCCAGTACAAGTATGAACGATCTCAAAAATTCCAACAATATCCCCCCTAGATCGTTGCATACCTGTCTTCTCATTCTTCTGTAGGTTCTACTGGATTCTCTGTAGCTTTCTTCTCATGCTCTTTAGGGGTTTCTTCATGTCCTGGAGCTTCTGGTGATGCTTGAATTTCGATAGTTGTGACTGGAGTTTATTGATTAATAACAGCTTCACTTGTTGGTGGATCCTCCATAGTGGCCTCATATGTGGATGGGGCCGGAGGTGATGATGTTGTTTGGGAAGTTGTGGTGGGCTCTGTTGATGATGCAGAAGTCTTCTCTTTCCTTCTTTCATGCTTTTTCTTCTTTCTTGCTTCCTTCTTCTTTTCCTCAGTTTCCTTCCTTTTCTCGATTTTGTCTACAAGGTCGAGCATTTCTCTCTTTATCTTCCAAGCTCGATCCACCGCCCACTGAAATAACATGGCCTCTTCAAGATTAGCGATCCCAGCACCAACATTTATACGACTTGCATTTAACACTGTTAGTTCGGAGAGTTCAAACATAAACACATCCATAGGATCCAGGATTCGAATATCTTCATTCTCAGTTGATCGAATCACCGCTTCACTAGTGTGGCTATCATAGAACCACTTTTTGAATTTGTTTAAACTCACTGGAACTTCTTCAGGAAGCTTGATTCTCATGACAACTTTAGCAGGGTTAATCACCCACGTCACCTTTCCTTTTCCAGTAACAGGATCTATGGTTGTTTTGGATACTCTTCTTCTTAGGCGTTGCGGCTTGTGATTAGGGAAACCTTTGTTGCATTCTTTTGCGATTAAACGCTCAAAATCCCCACCAATGCTTCTATCTCCTGGATTTAGTATATCTAGTCGGCCGAGCTCACGCAGTTCCCACCTTGGAAGAGAAAAGAGATCAAATCCAGTTTGGAAATACTGAATTACGCCGCCTCTTCTTTTAAGCACAAACATTCCCCTCAGATTGTTGTACATCCAGCTGATGATTTTGTCGTTGGCTTCAGTCTTCTCGACAGTTATCACCTGATAGAAGTCAGGGAGTTTTTCTCCTTCCTTCTTGAACCACTCGGGATGATGTGGGGAGAAAGTTTTTCCATCTTCCTGCTCGTACACAACTTCCTCTTCCAGTCCCCACTCAATGAATTTGGCATGCATTTCATCCCTAACAACCTCTTCTTCATCGCTCTCATCTCCTTCAGTCACCTTTTCGGTTGACTCCAGACGCCTTTTCTTTTCCTCGGCTTCCTTCGCTTTTCTGGTTGTTTCTTCTTCTATGAAGGCATCAAAGTCGAAAATTTCCTCGAAGGAGAACATAGGCTCTATTTCCATCTTCGCACACATACTCCTCATCATTCTGTACAGTTTTTCAATCCCCATCTGTTGGAATCTTATGAATTTTGATTGCTTGGCCATATAAGCGTTCATTTCTTTGTTCTTCTTTCGCTGATCTTTCAACTTCTCTCTCAAGATGTTTGTGTCGTTTACTTGGTTCTTGAGAAGACAGATTTCTTTGGCTGAAGTTGGACCGATCTCCTTGACAAGTTTATCATATAACTCTTGAAATGGACGAACCCTTTGAGGAACCACTAGAGGCTTTGAGATCCTCGTTGGTTTGACTTGAGGAAACTTGGAAGATCCTTAATCTGCTGATTTCTTCTTTGGGGAGTTGATTTGCTTGCAGAGGTTTCTTCTGGATCGACTAGTAATTCGTCAACAAATTCATCCAGTGTTTGCACTTCCTCTGTTATTGTCTCTGGTCTTTCAGATGCTGATATTTCTTGTCTTTTGAGCCTCTTTTCTCTCTTTTCTTTTTCTTGCATTTCATGAATCTTCAGCATGTCTCGAATATGTTGACGACGTTCCTCTGATTCCGCAGCTCTGAAGCTTGCACCCATAAGTCTTTCTGGGTTTTCAGAGGATTTCTTCTTCTTTGGAGATTCATCGTCAGCTACCTGCTTTCCTTTTCTTTTACCTTTCAATTTTTCTTTTTCTCTTTCTGCAGCCTCTTGCTCGATTCATTGTTGTTTAGCTAGAACTGCTTCTCAGTACTTTCTATATGCTTCTTTGACCAACGGCAGTCTCTCGGCAGCATACATCCAATCATGTAACATCACCCATTCGTTCGTTTTGATCTCTGTGAATTGTCGACTTGTGGGAACATGAAAGGTGTAGAGGTTTCCATCCTGTGGCGGATTCTCGTATTGATCATTGATCAGCATCTGGATAAATCTGGGATACATTGCCCAAGTCACCCCATTTACATTTTCGAGCATGCAATTGAAAATTAGACCAGAGATGTTGAACTTTTGATTCACACACAAGTTCAACATTGCTGCCGACCCTCCAGATTCAGTCCATCATATCCACCTTTGCGATGAGATAAGCTCACAGTAATTATGTGTACTATGAATCTCCAGTCTCTCGTGAGTCCATTTCTTTTTATTTCTTTCCTTGAACTGAAGTCTCCCACGTATCCCATACCACGGAAACCATCCAAGATGTCGTCCTTGCTCAACTTAATCGGATCTTTTGCGTTATCTTTCAGCTTCAGAACCTTGCGAATCCTTTCTTCAGTCACTTCTATACGTTTGTTGCGAACTATTGAAGATATCCCTCTGGCTTTGTTAATAGTTTCAGGCTTCACATTTTCCCAGATCTCTTGAATGTGGATGCGATAAACGGGAACTACTGTTTCAACCGCGTAACCAATTCTGCTAGACCGTATCCATCTTGCTGCGTCCTGAAAATCCTGTGGTATTTGCTCGAAATTGATACTCTGATTGTGCTTCAACGTCTTATCCCACTCAATAATTTTCACCATACTGCTTTTGACACGAGAAACGAGGCAAGTTAGAGAAATTTACGAGATAAAACTATAATATTTACAGAGAAATACTATAAATAAAGCAAATTTAAAAAATATTTACAAAAATATTATATTAAGTAATTATAAAAAGATATTAGTAATTTTAAAGAAATATTTAAATAATATATACGAAAAGTTAATTTGAAAAGTATTTTCAATATATTTATATTATATAAAGAGAAAATTTGAGAATATTAAAAAACAGTTTAAAATAAAGGTCAAATAAAGGTATTTACAAAAATTAAAAGAAAATTAACAGTCAAATTCCTTACAACCCAGAAGGTTGTCTTCGCTGATAACTGTTACCGAGATCATGCTATTTCGCCGGCGACAATGACTGATCAAAAGTGATTTCGCCGGCAACAACTAAGGAGACAGATCAGGTTTAGGCGATAATATCTTCGCTGGTGACAGGAGCAGGTATCGAACGATTTCGCCGGAATAAATGTGTGATTTGAATTTAATTTTGCCAATGATTTCTGGCAAATACAGGGTTAGGTCACGAAATTCATTCATCAGCGAAGACGTTAGTCTAGGCTATCTTACCGGCGAAATAAATTATTTCGCCAGTTGCTCAAACTCGCGTTCGAGACTTTTGAGATTCTTAGATCCAAGATAATTTCGTTACAACCATCGCTGTGTTCATCTTAATTTCGCTGGCACCATGAATTTCTTGATAAACCCTTTCTAAACCCCCAACTGATTTTCTGATTAACACCTTAATATCGATCCAACAGATTAGTCAAGCAACGATTATGATGAAAACCGATCTTAAACACCTTTAACCGAATCCTAAATAACCATATCTCATATAAACATTTGCCCTAGAGATTATAGCAAAACCCTAACATAAATTTCGAAACAGTAACTGTAAGATTTGATCATTCATGATGCACGATGTTACCTGTTGAACTTCAGACAAACAATGATAGTGAAATGTGGATAGAATGAGAGATTAGAGGGTTGAGATGATGATGAAAATATCTGATTTTTAGAGAAGAAGATGAAGAAGGTTTGAAAAGTTTTGAAAGTAAGGACGGTTGAGTCCTTTTATATCAAAAACAACTGACCAGCGAAATTAATTATTTCGCTGGCATCTTTATTTCGCCGAGAATGACAAAAATCATTCTATTTTTAAATCAAACTTTTAAATTCGCTCATGAATTTCAAACTTTCTCGAAAATCATTCCCAATTTTGTTTAAAACACTATAAATTATGAAATATTTATACATTTGAGAAAAAATGGGCCATTTTGACTCCGAACTTCGAATTTTCAACTCTGGGAGGTTTCATTTTTGCTGATATTCTTGATTCTTTTGACGCTCGTTGACTTACCTGCAGAAGATCATGTTGCCAACACTTGTTAATTTCTTATTTATTATTATTATTATTATTATTATTATTATTATTTACTAATCAAGGCACAAGAAAAACTGCCAGTATGTTTGTCCACTTAAATCCATGCATCCTTCTTTCAACATGCCTTCGGAGAGCGCGTTTATCATGTTTTTGGTAATATTGACAAGACTTCTATGGCCCCCACACAAGCTATTGAGAATAGAATTATTACGCCCGTGAGTCCCACGTCAGGACATACCCCCGCGAGCAAGGTATGCACAAAGGTTCCTCATAACAGGTGAGTATATTGGATTCATTCTTTTCAACGATAGAGTGGAGATCAGGTCAGTACTTTCGTACAGCAGAGATCCCGAAAACTATCGAGGGCTGAGACATATAGTTTGGTGAACAGGTCAGTACTTTCGTACAGCAGAGAGACCAAACTAATCTATCTAAGGTTTTGGCCAAATTTGGCACTTACTGTGAAAGGGTTTGGCCTTTTTTTTTGTTTTTTTAAGGCGCTTATTATGAAGAGATATCATAGCGTCTAGGTCAGCATGTATCTTGATGCAGCAGAAGAACAACTATCATATCCCGGAATGAAAACCAATATAAAGACCCGAGATCTCAGACTTTGGCAATCTATCAACGCAAGATTTAAGACCATTAAGCCATATGCCGCAACGTGTTACCCACTATGATGCGTAATGCCTGAGAAAAGCCAGAATCCTTGTGTAGACGTTATGTTTTGCTCCCTAACATCAGTTTACTCGTTGGTGTTGCTGAATCTACCGACACGTCATTGCTTGGTACCCCGATTTCTTTTTGTTTTCTGTTTTTCAAGAAATGACAAAGTGTTAGCAATTTTCTATCATTTCCACTAACAGGAGTCAGACACAAGCATCTAATTTTTTATTTTGATTTTCTGGATTATCCCCCCTAAAATCTTTATTTTCGAGAGTCCATTTGCCCGAAAATGAAATTTTAACTTTGCAGAAAATCTTTTTGGTGGGCAACGTTTAACGATACTTGTTTTACTTTTAACAAACGTTTGTTTTTTTTTTTTGTTTTTTTAAATGGACAAAGGATTGAGTATTTACAAAAGCTTTTGGACAACAAGATTCTTTTCTATTCAAGGAAATTAACCATTTCCAACCAGGTTACCAGCTGGTTGAATCGGGTTTTATCGAAGGCTTTTGTGAAAATGTCGGCCCGTTGCTGTGTTGTATCCACTGGCACCACTTGGATGTAACCTTTCTCGTAGGCATCTCGAATTGCGTGAATACGGATTTCAATATGCAATGTTCTAGGGTGGTGGATAGGATTCTTCACAATTCCTAGACATGCCTCATTGTCGATGAATATAGGAGTCTTCATGATGTTGATTCCATAATCCAACAACTGATTTTGTATCCAGAGAACTTGTGAACAGCAACTGTAGGCCACAGTGAATTCGGCTTAAGCGGTGGAGGTGGACACCGTTGTCTGCTTCTTGCTTTGCCAAGAGATCAGACGATTTCCCAAGAATTGACATCCTCCTGATACAGACCTGCGATCTACTTTACAACGTGCATGATCACTGTCAGAATAAGCAATAAGAACAAAATTACTGTCTTTAGGATACCAAAGACCTAGTTTCGGAGTTCCTTTAAGATAACGGAAGATGCGCTTCACAGCGGTTTCATGTGATTCTTTGGGATTAGTCTGAAAATGAGCACAGAGACAGACTGCCCACATAATGTCAGGCTTGCTTGCGGTTAAGTACATCAGAGAGCCTATCATTGAGCGATAGAAAGACTTGTTTACTGGTTTTCCTTGAGGATCAAGAGTAAGCTCTGTCTGAGAGGCAAATGGAATCCTTGCAACTTTGCAGTCGTTCATGTTGTACTTCGCGAGAATATCCCGAATATACTTAGCCTGATGAATAAGAATGTCGTCCTCCGTTTGCTTTACTTCCAGCCCTAAGAAGAAATTGAGCTCTCCCATCATGCTCATCTCGAATTTTGCCTTCATTACATTTTCAAATTCTTTGCACAACTTTTCATCTGTTGATCCGAAGATGATATCGTCCACGTAGATTTGGACCAGCATTACGTCTTCTCCAATTCGTTTGGTGAAGAGTGTCATGTTGATTTTTCCTCTGGTGTATCCACATTCCAAAAGATAAGTTGCAATGTTTCGTACCAAGCACGTGGAGCTTGGTGTAGGCCATACAGAGCTTTGTCCAACTTGTAGTAACGACCTGGGAAGTGTGGATCTTCGAAGCCTGGAGGTTGACAAACGTAGACTTCTTCCTTTACCTTGCCATATAGAAACGCGCTCTGTACGTCCATTTGGAAGACTTTGAAGTTCTTGTAGGATGCGTATGCTAAGAATATTCTAATTGCCTCCAATCTTGCAACTGGAGCAAAAACTTCTACATAGTCAATTCCCTCCTCCTGTCGATACCCTTGCACCACCAATCTAGCTTTGTTCTTGGTTACCACTACGATCATCCATTTTGTTTCGAAATACCCATTTGGTGCCAATTGGAAATTTTCCTTCAGGCAGATAAACCAACTCCCAAACTTTAAGTTTTCAAAATTGAGAAAGTTCTTCCTGCATCGCTTGTCATGAGGTACAGACTGCGAGAGAAAAGCGGCATAAAGCCCTTTGTTGATGCTTGATGACTGACCACGTGTACGTACTCCTTCTTCTACTGCACCTATGACATTCTCAAGAGGATGATTGCGATTTGTCTTGTATCCTGCATTTGTGTGAGCCTCAATTTGCTGGGAAAAGTTGGTGAAGTGTTCATCAACGTAGATTACTGGAGAGTCATCTTCTTGAGTTAGTTCATCCACATTTTCCTGTGAAGAAGAAGCACCGTTTTCAGGGGTGTTCTCAGGCGAAGTATCACCATTTACTTCATTTACAGAGAGAAGTGGATCAGCAGAAAATGGAGAGAGACGTGTAGTGAAAGGAGTTAAACCAATATCTGATGTATCAAACAGAGGTTCAACTTGAGCAGCTTCTACAGGTTCTACTTCTAGAACGTCTTCTGGAATTTCGAAGGTGTTGAAGATCACACCCACATCATAAAACCAATCGGGAGTACTTCCAGTGTTAGTGTAGTTTCCCTCTTGAAAGTCAACGTAATACGACTCAATCACCATCTTTATTCTTTTGTAGACTCTGTAGGCTTTCTGAGTGGATGAATATCCCATGAAGTAGCAGATATCACCCACTGCTTTGAACTTGATGAGATTCTCTTGAGTGTTTAGAAGAGTGCAAGAACATCCAAATGGTCTGAAGAAATCGATGAGTGGCTTCCTTTTAAAGAGAAGTTCGTATGCAGTTTTTCCGTGAGGTTTTACAATGAGAACTCTATTCAGAACATAGCATGCTGTATTTACTGCTCCTGCCCAAAAGATGATTGGAAGCTTCGAATCCACCAGCATGGTTCCTGCGGCTTCGATCAAAGTTCTGTTCTTTCGCTCAGCTACGCCATTTTGTTGAGGAGTTCTAGCTGCGCTGTACTGAAGATGAATTCCCTTTTCAGCACAAAAGGATATGAAGCTTTGGTTCTTGAATTCAGAACCATTGTCACTTCAGATCAACTTCACTTTCAATCTGGTCACGTTTTCAATTAAGGGAATGAATGACTTAAGGATATCAGCTGTCTCACTCTTGGCTTCAAGAAAGTAAACCCATGAAAAACGAGAGAAATCATCTGTAATCACCAAACAGTAAGAACTTTTAGCAAGACTTTTAACACTTATCACTACTAGAAAACAGGGATTTCCTACCAAAATTTCCGACAAAACCAATTTCGTCGGAAAATTCCGACCATTTTCCGACAAAATACCAACTAAAAAAATAATCTGGTTTTACCGACTATTTTCATACAATTTACCGACCAAAAAAAATGGTCGGAAATTTGAAGGAAACTTCCGACTAAGTTCCGACCAAAAAAAAGAATAAAAGAAGAAAAAAAGTGGTCGGAAAATGGTCGGAAAAGTTAACTATACAAAAAATAAAAGTAAATCTTTGTCGGAAACTAGTAGGAAAACATAAAACCAAATTCTAATTACTGTATATTTTAAAAATAATATTTATGAGTCTTAGTTGATATAACTTTTGTCATTAAAAGGAGTCTCATTGTATACACAAACACACACATGTATACTTGTAAAAGTATTATAAGCTAGTTTTAAGTAATCGATCCTGATAGTATACATGTATGTATATATATATGTATAATATGTAAAAGTTGGTAAAAAAAAAGGCAAAATTGCAGAAAACAACCTTTATGTATACCCCAAACTGCACTTTATACCTTTTACTATGAAATCCGCCAAAACCAACCTTTACGTTCATGTTTTGTTACACATCACAACCTTTACACCAAACCTAGTCAAAAAAGTCAGTTAAGTTGCCCATGTGCGATGCATGTGAGGGCATATATGTCTTTTCCTTTGACCCCTTTTACAATGAATATTATATTTAAACCTTTTTATTTATTTCCTTCAAAAACATCATCATCAAGAACATCATCATCTGAAACCCAGATCTTGATCAACATCAACTTCTTCATAAAAAGTCTTATAAACCATAGAATTTCAAGACACCATGTCTCCTTTAAATCTTAATGAAATCAAGCAGGTCTTGGGTGCAAATTGTGTAACTTTTCAAGACGACCAAAACCCTTTAAACAGAATTTCGAAATTCATCATAGTTTGGGAGATTTATGCACCTCTTTGGTCCGAAAATTTGAAGCTTTTTGGTGGGTTTTTGCAAACACAAAACTGCAAAACCGACGGCGGACCAAAATGTTTGAGATTTGCCATTCTTTAGGAGGGGAACAAGATCGGGAATAGGTACCCTTTTGATTTCGAAGATCAGGGAGGAATACCCAGATCGAACCATGTTGACCTTCTCTGTTTTTCCCTCACCAAAAGTGTCGTTGTGCCTTACAATGCCACCTTGTCTGTTCATAAATTGACAACAACCCACAAACTTTTATCTCAAAACAACACCCAGATAAAATTGCATTTTTCCTAAAAAAATCACTAAATTTATTAGCCTGGATTAATTCCAAATTAAAGTTGATAACTTATGGTGACCATTAAACAAAGATCTAACCGTTAAATAACCTTGAGGGATGGAGAGTAATGCTCAGTGGAGTGTGGGATAGCCATTTCATAACAAAGCTTCATCACCAAACCAATCACACTTCCCAAACTCAACAGTGATTTCGTGAAGCTAATCTCCGGTACAACCTCATCACCAAAAATTAAGAGTTTACCCGTCGGTAAAGAAAATAGAGAAGACAGAGAGTGTGCCGCGTTTTGCGTTCGTGGACGGCGCCTTGCCGGTGGTCGTAACGGAAAGGTCATGTAGCTGGAACCGGCAACCATCGGTGGTGATGCCCCTCTTGCTCGATCTCTTCAACATTAGGGTTTATGTGTGTGAATACGAAAGACAGAAAAAGAGAATAGGATTTTTTGGAGATAAAGAGAGAAAGGCGAGTTATCTATGTGAGGGATAATGCAAAGAGTGAAGACAGTGCAATGATGGAACGGTTGTGGGGCGGGTATTCCGGCCATGGAGGCGGTGGCAGTGATGGGTATGGGGTAGAGGGGACGGTGAGTTTGTGGTGAAGCATAGTGAGAGAAATAATGGGATTTACCTTGTTTTAATTTAATTTAGAAATAAAAGGGGTCAAAGGAAAAGACATATATGCCCTCACATGCATCGCACATGGGGCAACTTAACTGGCTTTTTTGACTAGGTTTGGTGTAAAGGTTGAGATGTGTAACAAAACATGAACGTAAAGGTTGGTTTTGGCGGATTTCATAGTGAAAGGTATAAAGTGTAGTTTGGGGTATACATAAAGGTTGATTTCTGCAATTTTGTCTAAAAAAAGTATTTCATATATGATTAAGGTGTACAAAAGAAGGAACGAAAAAAAGACATTTAAAGCTCCGAAAAACAAAAATAAAACACTTTGGTCGGAAAATGGTCGGAAATTTCCTACCACTTTCCGATGAAACACAACATTGGTCGGAAAGTTATCGGAAATTTCCGACCATTTTCCGACTAAAACCATTATTCTTTTGTTATATAATCATGTGGGGGTATATGTGTGTACGTAAATGTATTTGCTTGTGTCTACATGTATGTAAGTGTATATATATATATATGTATAAGTATGTGTTTGTCCAAGTGTACACACACGCATACATACACACATACATATATATACACATACTTAGCCTGTTTTAATTAACGGGTCACGATAGTGTACATACACGTATAAACGTGTACAATGCGTATAAGTTGGCAAAGTAAAAGTATTTCATGTATAATTAATGTGTACAAAAGATGGAATGGAAAAACGATGTTTAAAGGTTGAAAAAATGAAAAAAACAAAATTTGATGTCGGAAAATGGTCGAAAATTTCTGACCACTTTCCGACGAAACACAACATTGGTCGGAAAGTTGTCGGAAATTTCCGACCAATTTCCGACTAAAACAATTATTCTTTTCACCCCCCCCCCCCAAGCTAAAATGCTAAAATGCTAAACCCCCAAAAAACCTAAAAAAATCTAAAAAAATAAAAAAAAATCTAAATTTTTTTTGAACATTTTTTATGCTCAAATCGCTACTTTTAGTGGCAAAAAAAATTAGTTAAAAAAAAATTAAATTTTTTTTGGCTTCGAAAAGTAGCGATTTTTATATAAAAAATATTAAAAAAAAAATTTTTGCGTGATTTTTAGCAATTTTTAGGCATTTTTGGTTGTGTTCGCATTGGTTCTCGCAATAAGAGGTGGTTCTCGCATGATCTTCTCCCTATATATATATGTGTGTATAAGTATGTGTTTGTCCAAGTGTACACAACATATGAATGCGGTTATGCAAAAATATGTTTGGAATCTGCAACAACGAACTGATACCGTGCAAAATACTATCCACGCCGACAAATACAAATCTTATACGTATAATTTAAACATATGAATGCGGTTATGCAAAAATATTATGCTTTCTAACGGCACAAAACGCAAACAAGAGCGAAAAACGCGGAAACAGTAACGCGCCGACAATCAACGATGAAACGGAAGCGCCGAACTCGAATTTCCGTCTTGATATTAATATATTATGATATATCTAGCTTCGTTTTTAAATTTTATTACCCGTAGTTGAAAACGGATCAAAAAACGGGTTAGAAACGACAGACGGAACAGTTTACGCGTTTTAACGCGACGACGATCATACGCGTCAAATATCGACATCCGATGTAAATTTTTAGGTGTTTCGTCTCTAAGATTATATTTTATGACGTTATATAATATTCGGGTTTGAAAACCGGCTTTGGATTTTTATTGGGCCGCTTAAAACACGTTAATGGGCTTTTAGGCCCAACCCACTTTATGAAACCCTAGTATATATACCTAGTGATAACTTGAGAACCTCACTTCACAAAGAAATAGAACACGCACACAACTACAGACCCCTCTTTCACTTTTTCTCTGCACTTGACTTCTTGGAGAAACCCTACCTAATATACAAGCTGCAACATCGATCGATCAGACCACCCTCTTCTCCCTCGTCTACACACCGGTCACCGGAGGTAAACCTCTGGCTGGTTTACCAGCGCTCCGGTGCCCTGTTCTCCGCTAAACACACAGCCACCACCTCTCGGTTCTCTCTCTCCCCCGAGCTCAGGCATCCGGTGACGGAACATGCCATCTCCGGTGATGGTGTCCCGACCAGACACACCCCCGTTCTAGTTCCGACGGAAATCAAGTGGATTCGACAAAACCTCCGGTAAGTTGTTGTCTCTTAGATCTTCCTCATCTCAGTTTAAAAAAAAAAACCTCCATTACTTCGACCGTTTTGTGTTATCTCACAGGAAGGGGGGTGTCGGTGGAGATGTGGTGGTAGTCCGACGACGGCTGAAGCCGCTGGAGCCACGCCGGCGACGGCTTCAGACCAGCCGACAGTGGCGGTTATGTTGATTCGGTTCAGTCAGACACTAGTTTGGGTTTTAGCTTGGTTCACGTCAGGTCGCGGTTCGAGTACGGGTAGTTCGGTTCGGGTCAAGATTCAAGTTCCGCTTCAGAAAGTCAATAAAGGTCAGCTGGTCAAAGATGGTCAACGCAAGACGTGGTAAAGTTCAAACGACGTGAATTTTTTTATCTCGTTAGTTTAAGTACGGTTCTAGATTTCATATTTATACGCGACCGAGCTTGAAACCGAATACATTATTGATTACTTACGATTTTGCATTTTGATGAAAATTACATTTATACATATATTGTTTGGTTGACAATTGTTGAGTTTTTGATAAAATAATGACAACTTGGGTTGTCGGGTTATTAAAAAAAACAGAGGCTATATATGTGTATTTGAGAGCTCCAAATTGTTGAGTAACACTATTCCTGCATTTTTAGTTGGTTTGCTATGCTTTGATTGGACTGTGAGGTTATATATGTGTATTTGAGAGCTCCAAATTGATATAAAGTATTAGATTATTAAACCCTAATAAAGATCTTGACTTTGATATTAAAGTGGAAATGGATCTGTTGTTGTTACCATCTTTCTTATTTGAATTTTTTTAAACCGACCCGCACCCGATTTGACCCGAACACGAACCAAAACAACCATTTTTTAAGCGACCCTCAAAATAGCCTATTCAAATTAAGTATCAATCTGAGGATTTTTTTAAAAAAAATTTTATGTAACAAAGTGGTACCTAATATTTTCAGCTAACTTAAACTAAAGTAATCAACCTTTTTATATATTTTACAGGCAGATTTAATCTCATTGGACACTGCTGCAACAGCGTTGTTGGGCGATGTACATGATCCAACAGCCATGAGAAGTGATTTCATTTACTATTCGATTTCATGAGTTATTTATATAATACTAGTTTACTCATCATATTCTGTGTATGCAGCAAAAGTCAGGCGTTTGTATGACATTGCAAATGTATTTTCTTCCATGAATCTTCTTGAGAAGGTAATTAATATTCTTATACGTATTGAAAATATTTCATTTATAGTTTTTAATGGTAGGCTTTTTTATGTGTGTTTTTTATTATTTTGATGATGAATTTAGTTAGCATTACTATTTTTATAAGATATATAATATTTATATTTATTTTTTAACTTCGCCTCGAGCTTACGCCTCGGTTCGCCTCGAGGCTTACGCCTCGTGAGGCGAAGGGAAAACGCCTTGAAACTCGTTTCCGTTTTTTTAAACCTTGGTATTAGGGAAAGGTTTTAAACAATTGTTGTTTGAAGAATATTGTTTATAGATAGAAAGAAGAAAGTGCATAAATATAAAGTGTTCATATCTTTAGAAAAATTACAGCAAAATGCAGAATTTTTCCAAAGGATACAACAACTTATTGTTCTTCAATATTATGTTTTGCTTATTTTATTCAATGTTACATCGTTTCAATATTTGTTCTATAATTTTAGTTGTTTCAAGAGTGTGTCAAGTGACAAAATTATTTAGTATGTTTAGAGGTGTTGAGTTGGGCTATTTTAGTGTGTTATTTGTTGGTGTATGATAAATTGTATGGATTATGGAACATTTGGTGGATTTGACATAGAACTGAAGCTATTGATTTTATTGTTTTAATTTAAATAATAAAAGTGTGTCTATATATATAGCTTTTTTACTAATATTATGTAATGCTGTTTAGGTGTGGAACTTGCAATCCCAAGTGGAAAAGTTAAATAAATGATTCGAAGAGGCGCAACAACCCCACACGGAAGTGTTGCAAAACCGAATCGAAGAGATGCAACACAAATGAGAGAAGATAAGCAACGACAAATAACCGAGTTGATAAAGCAGTTTGGTAATCCTAGCAATCCTCCACCGTAGTTTAGTTTTGTTTGTTGTCTTTTGCGGTTGAAGTTGTAATTTAAAAACTGTGGCATATTTGGTTGTTGAACCTACAATTTGACAACCGTTTTGTATTTTGCGGATGAACTTTCAGTTCTATAATCGTGTCGTATTTAGGATTTTTATTGGATTTTTTTCTGCATTTTTAGTAGAAAAATCTGAATTTTTTAGTTTTTTTTTATATTTTTTTTATTAAAAAGTTTTTTAGTCGGAAATTGGTCGGAAAATTGTGGTCGGAAAGCTGTAGGAAAATTGTGGTCGGGACTTTGTCGGAACCTTTTGGTCGGAAAATAGTAGGAAAACGGCGGTCGGAAAGCTGTAGGAAAACGACGGTCGGGACTTTGTCGGAAACTTTTGGTCGGAAAATAGTAGGAAAACGGCGGTCGGAAAGCTGTAGGAAAATTGTAGTCGGAACTTTGTCGGAAACTTTTGGTCGGAAAATAGTAGGAACACGGCTGTCGGAAAGCTGTAGGAAAGTTGTGGTCGGAACTTTGTTGGAAATAGTAACTTCTTCTTTTTGTCGGAAATTTGTCGGAAATTTAGTCGGTTACTTGTCGGAAATATTTTCCTACAAGGCTTTTTCCTACAAACGTATTTTTGTCGTAAACTGGTCGGAAATGAGACAGTTTTTAGTAGTGTATTGGACCAAAAAGATCCATATGCATCAACTGAAGCGGTACAGTAATCGTGTTCACTGCTTTGGACTTGGGCGATTTCTTGTGTTGCTTTCCATGGGAGCATGCTATACATTTTTCAGAAAAAGGAAATTCTTTTATCGGAAGACCTCTTACTAGGTTTAACTTAGAGAGTTTGTTCATATTTTTGAAATTTACATGCCCCAATTGTGACACCTGTGTCACTTCAACCATCAAACAAATTCCAAACCAATGAAATATTGTATTTCATACTTGGGATTTGTAAAAATATGTGTGTTCTTTGCACATATCAATTCTTGTTCGATTTCGGGCTCTAAATCGCTTTCTAGAAGGTTATACGCGCACTGATGCGTAAATATAACCAGTTTAATGCAACAAACACTCCGGAATAGTGACATAGGCTTAACATACCTTAAATAACCTTTACATAACTTAGAAATAAGTTTTGAAGGCTTTGGTATGGCAAAATCAAGTTTAATCGCTTACAGGGACTTAATTCGACAAACTACGAAAGTACGGTGATTCGTACTGTAACAGACATTCCGGAACATGACCATAAGTTAAACATGCCATAAATATCCTTTACATAGCTTACAAATAGGCTTTAAGGGGGTTCGGTGTGCTAAAATAAACTTTTGGGTCATTCAGGGACTAAAAGCGTCAAAAAGTGCACAAGTTTGCATTTTCGCGCATAACTTACATTCTGAATACATCTGGACATCCAAAAATTTATGTAAGCATTAAAATATTTTATTTTAGTGTTTGGAATAAGAGAAATCCATTCATCGCGCAATTTGTATCATTTTTTCACGCTTATGCGCATTCCGTCGTAATTAAGCGAACATCGCGATTATACGACCAAACGAACCGACATCCGGCATATTTTTGAGCATGTTTCATGTCCAAAATGTTTAGGCATCATTTTAGGGCCTTAAAGTTGGCTTAACGGGCCTTAAACGTGTCGAAATGAGCCTTAAACACCAACAGGGACCAAAACTGTCAATATTGCAAAGTTGTTTCTGATCAGAAGGGCCAAGCGGCCCACGTAAGCCCTTGGTGTCTCCTTATGCGGCCCGTGTCAGACTCCTAGATTAGTTAATTCAGTTTAAACAGCTGTTAACAGCTGTTATGCACTCCCAAGTCAATTCCACATGTTGTTTCCTGATCATGGGGGCCAATTTGAGTTACCTTAGTGTTGCAACAAGTGTAGGGACAAGATTAAATCACGGTTTTCAAGAAACGATCCTAACGGTGGTCCATTTCCTATAAATCCCACCTTAATTTCTATTCTTCCTCACAAAATCTGATCTAAAGTGCTCTAAGTTGAAGCCCTTGCTTCATACCTGAGCTATTTGGATCGAGATTAGCTTGCGGGGACCCGTTGTAAGTGTTCTCTTCGTTCTTTTATGCGTTTTTATCGCTTTTTGTAACATCCCGAAAATACAAAACTTTATATTAAAAATTATAAAGTTTAAATAAACAAGAATTTATCTAACTAGGAAATTATAACCTAGTTAATTATGAGTCTATGAATAACTAGAATTAAGGTTAAAATAACCAAACTATAAGTTAAATAAAAGTAGAAGGGCCAATATTGTTAAAATTAAAACTAGTGTTATTAGTTTTGATTAAAACAAACCAAACACCCCATTAGAAGGGGGTCTGGTCGATCAAGAAACCACAGGGGGCGACACCCACACCTTCACAACCCGAAATTCTACTAAATTCCCAAATTGAAGGTTCAAATCATGTCGTAATCGAAATCTGAACATAGAATCGTGATCTCCTCGTCAAGGAGGTCATAAGGTATGTCAAATTAGGTTGTTTTGATACAACTCAAATTCTTGCATGTGATTGAAATTGAAGGTTGAGCTTGATTATGTGTTGTAAAACATGAAATTGGAAGTAATGTGAAGTCTAGGGACAAACCCTAGATGATTTCTTGTCAAAATCTTGCATGTTAGTTGCAAGGATCAAAGTCACTATAGTGGGTGATTAGTAAGTTAGTAGAACTCGATAAACACTAGGATTAAGACTCTTGTTCTAGTGTAAATCGGAATTGTGAGCTAATCTCTGAAATTGTTGATGTTAAAATATGTGTATATTGCCTAATGGAAGTTAATTTGAGTGATAATTTCAAGTTATGAACTTGGTTTAGAGCATGTAGAAATCTGACCCGCAAGGTGTTTGATAAAACGCCTAAATGAGGGTTAAAATGTTAAAGATTGCTAAAAACGCAGATTTACATATGTTATGAATTAATGCGTTAAAGCTTATGAAAGAGTTCTAATCTTGTTATGAATTGAACTCTTTAGGCAAGGAATCCGGAACGTCAAGTGGACACGCCGGAGGTGATACTCGCGGAAAAGGTGTACTTTAAAGGTACGTGGCTTAAGCCCCGTTAAATTATGTGTAAATAATTAGTTATGTTGTGTGAATGATGTTGTAGTGAAATGGATGCGTTTGATGCGTTGTTAAAGTGGCGAAGTACACTCGACCATCAAACGGGTCAAAGTAAAGACTTGGGATTTAGTTTGGCTAGTCAATGAAGTGATGGTTAAACGGGTCAAAATGATGTTTTCAAAAGAATCACGAGAGTAGAGACTTGAAAGTCTTAAACCTCGTTAAATGATGAATTGTACATACCAATAATTTGGTGATATTAATCTAAGTATAAGGACCCGGTATATGGGTCAAACAATAAATGTTAAATGAAAAGGGTTGTTTGAAACGGAGTGCTTGAATTCCGAAGAAACAAGTATTAGCCCTAAAGGAAACGCAAAGCCATGGAATTGGCGCGAATACACCAAGTATGTGAGCCCGGGAAATTGGGTAATTATGTCAAGACAGGTCTTAAGAATGGAAAAGAGGTGCTATGCACTTACATTAATGGGTTGAATAATTGAAATAAGGAAATTGTGAACCAATTGTCGGTATCTCGGTTTCCGCGTCATGAAATTTACATGGTTGAATCCGTAATTTTATTACGGACTCATAGGAAAAAGAATCGGTTAAAACGGACTAGCGAGTGAAAAGTTATGACCTTTTAAAGTTAGAATTTTTACAATTTTTGGAGCTGGGCAGAAATGCAGGATTTAAACCTGCACCTGCTGGAAAACGTGTTTCCCCGCGCCACGCGGAGGGATACATAAATACTCCCGCGACACGCGGAAGCCGTCGCGAGTCGCGACGGATTTAGCGTCTCCTGCCGCGACACGCGGGAGGATCAAAAATCAGAATTTTATTTTATTTTACTAAATTAATGCTGGAACTTGTTTATAGGTATTATGTCAATGCCAAAACTAATGTTTTTAGTGGTTTTGACCATAGGTGACTATGGTCGGATTCCGGATGGCGGTCAAGCTATGTCGAAGAACCGAACACGTATTTTGAAGCTTCCGCGTTAACTTAACTTTGTTTTAGACAATGATTTTGATGTAAATGAATTGATAACCATGTCCTAAGGTTTTTAAACTAGTCGGTAGACACTAGTAGAAGTTACTTTAAACTTTCTTTTTGTACTTATCATGATCTAGTTTGCTACTTCTAATCGTAAACATTTTGAAATTGGGGATTTTTAGTATAAACTCATGTATTATATTAAGTAATCTCATTATCATAATAAGGTTGTTACAAGTTGGTAATCAGAGCTCAAGGTTATTAACAAGTGTGTTCGGTTCAAGCTAGATCAAACATCCGGTAAGAGTTAATTATTCTTAGTAGAGTTATTAAGTAAAAGAGGGAATAATGGATAGATATGCATGGGAAGAGTGTGTTAACACACTCAAACGCGGAAAGTGCATTAAATAAGAATGGTGAAAACAAGTCACGAACTTGAATAAACCGAAGTAAATAAATCACATGTTATAGATGAAATGTTAACGTTCGATGTAAACATTTCAGTTAAAGATGGCGGATAAAGGTAATGATGATACGGTGCCAAGAGTCACCGAACAAACAAGAGAAGTGATTGCTGAGGAGGTAGGAAAGGCAATCGAAAACAGTTTGTCGGGTTTCATTGACAAAATCCAAAACACGGTATTATCAGTGGTGGAAGAAAGAATTAAGAAATTGGAGGATAATACCAATTTAGCAAAGGAAAAGTCGGGAGGACGAAAATCTTGTTCTTATAAAGAGTTCATGGCGTGTAAACCGCCAATCTATAATGGGGAGGTTGACCTGATAATATGCCAACGGTGGCTAAGTGATATGGAGGGAGTATTTGATAGGACCCATTGCGATGAGGATGACTTCGTGGCTTACGGCACGGGTCAGTTAAGGGGTCAGGCGAAAGATTGGTGGGATAACAAGAAGAAAGAGATCGGAAGTGAAGCGGCTAAGGCTATGACATGGGACGAGTTTAAGACGCCGTTTCTTAAACATCATAGTCCTAAGGCAATCATAAACAAAATCAAGGAAGAATTTATGCAGCTTCGACAGAAGGGTAAATCTATCGATAAAATCACGGGAACGTTCATGGATAAAATGAAGTTTTGTGATGATCTCATAACGAATGAAGAGCAGAAAATATATTATTATTATAATATGCTGAGTGTCGAGTATAGGGAGTTTATGACTCCTTCTAAGTATGAGACTCTCACCGAGATTATAAACGTTGCTCGGGAACGGGAGATAGAGTTGAAGAAACAAATAGAAATAGGAGAAAGAAGGGCACAGGTAGTCAACCCAAGCCCAACAAAAAAGGCACGTCCGAACGAATCCTCAAAGAAACAAGAAGGAAAAAGTAGGTCATCAAGCTGCAAGATATGCGGGAAAGGGCACAAGGGCGAGTGCCGGTTTAAGGACAAGCCGTGTCCTATTTGTGGGAAAACTGGGAACACGGCTGCGTTGTGCTCGGGGAAGGTGTCGGTGTGTTACAAATGTTATCAGCCGGGTCACAAGAAATCTGAGTGCCCGGAGTTGATCAGAAAGAAAGATGACAAGGATACACGTACTGAGACACCAAGAGCAAAAGCAAGATCCTTCCAGTTAACGGCAGCAGAGGCAAAGGTGGAACCCGATGTGGTTTCAGGTATATTTGCTATAAACTCAATTCATGCACGTGTGTTATTTGATACGGGTGCGAATAAATCTTTTGTTTCACATGGATTTATTCGACATCCTTCTTTTGTACTAACAAAATTGCCTCTGCCATTAGAGGTAGAAATAGGTGATAACAAAAGTTTCCTTGTATGTGATGTATGTCGAGACTGCAAAATAAACATTGATGACGAGGAATATTTAATAGATTTGATCCCTATGTCAATGGGAGAATTCCAAGTAGTGGTCGGGATGGATTGGTTAGCTCGACATCATGCAGAAGTGATATGTTTCCGTAAGGAGATAAAATTGACATCTCCAAGTGGAAAGCAAGTCACCATCTATGGCGAGAAAGGGGGCAGTCCCGTTATGTGCTCAATATTAAAAGCTCATAAACTTATGAGGCGAGGATGTAAAGCATTTATGATATACGCCAATGAACCTGATAAAGAGACGCAGAGAATTGAAGACGTACCAGTGGTACGTGAATACGCCGATGTATTTCCGGAAGAATTACCGGGAATACCGCCAGAGCGGGAGGTAGAGTTCGGAATCGAATTGATTCCGGGCGCGAAACCCGTGGCTAAGGCGCCGTATCGACTCGCGCCATCAGAATTGCAAGAATTGATGTCCCAAATCCAAGATTTTCTTGACAAGGGATTTATTCGGCCAAGTGTGTCTCCATGGGGCGCACCAGTATTATTCGTGAGAAAGAAGGACGGGAGCATGCGTATGTGCATTGACTACCGGGAGTTGAATAAACTCACGGTAAAGAATCGATATCCGCTTCCAAGAATTGATGACCTATTTGACCAATTACAAGGTGCAAGTTGGTTCTCAAAAATCGACCTCAGATCGGGGTATCATCAGTTGAAAGTCAAAGAGGAGGATGTACCGAAAACGGCTTTTCGTACACGGTACGGACATTACGAGTTTCTCGTGATGTCCATTGGGTTAACTAATGCACCCGCGGCTTTTATGGATCTCATGAACCGGGTTTGCAAACCCATGCAAGACAAGTCAGTGATAGTGTTCATTGATGACATCTTGATATACTCCAAGAATGAAGCAGAACACGCAAGTCATTTGCATGAAGTGTTGGAGACGCTCAGGAAAGAGAAATTGTATGCAAAATTCTCAAAATGTGCCTTCTGGTTACGAGAGGTGCAATTTCTTGGGCACATCATTAGTGCAAACGGGGTGTTAGTAGATCCTTCAAAGATAGAAGAAGTGTCAAGATGGACTCCACCGAAGAATCCTTCGGAAATCAGAAGCTTCTTGGGGCTTGCGGGTTATTATCGGAGATTCATACAAGATTTCTCCAAAATTGCTACGCCATTGACCAAACTAACCCGTAGGGATGAAAAGTTTATTTGGGCCGAGGATCAAGAAAGGGCGTTCCAAACGCTTAAGGAAAAATTGACCCATGCACCGGTATTGACATTACAGGATGGAACGGAGGATATGGTAGTTTACTCGGATGCATCGCATTTGGGACTTGGCTGCGTTTTGATGCAGCTGGGCAAGGTTATAGCCTATGCCTCGAGGCAACTAAAGACTCATGAGAAGAGATATCCTACCCATGACCTCGAGTTGGCAGCAGTGGTGTTTGCCTTGAAGATATGGAGGCATTACTTGTATGGGGTGAAGTGCACTATCTTTACCGACCACAAAAGCTTAAAGTATTTCTTCAATCAGAAGGAATTAAATATGAGGCAGAGGCGGTGGTTAGAAACTATCAAAGACTTTGATTGTGAAATACATTACCACCCCGGGAAGGCTAATGTAGTGGCAGACGCGTTGAGCCGAAAGACAGATTATACGCCTATTCAAGTACGATCGATGCAACTAATTGTGACATCGGATTTGCTTGAACAAATCCGAAAATCTCAAATTAAAGCAATCAAGGAAGAAAATGTGAAGAAGGAAAGGATAGTTGGGCAGCTAAAAGACCTGGAGGATGATAACCAAGGATTGAAAACTCGATTTAGGAGAATTTGGGTTCCAAATACGTGTGGGGCCAAGGTGCGTCTACTTGACGAGGCCCATAAATCTCATTATTCAATTCATCCGGGGGCGACCAAAATGTATAATGACTTAAAACAAAACTATTGGTGGCCCGGAATGAAAAAAGATATTGTGAAATATGTGGAGAAGTGTCTGACTTGTTTACAAGTCAAAGCGGAGCACCAAAAGCCATATGGTAGGTTGCAACCGCTGGATATCCCAGTTTGGAAATGGGAACAAATCACGATGGATTTGTTAGCCAAATTGCCCAAAACCAATCGCGGATTTGATGCTATATGGGTAGTCATGGACAGATTGACAAAAAGTGCTCACTTCATTCCGATTCGTGAGACTTATACATCCGAGAAGATGTCGGAAGTGTACACCAATGAAATCATAGCACGTCACGGAGTGCCAATATCCATTGTGTCAGACAGAGATACTCGGTTTACCTCTAAATTCTGGCGCGAATTCCAAGAGCAAATGGCTACTAAACTGTTCATTAGCACTGCTTATCATCCGCAAACGGATGGGCAAAGTGAGAGGACGATATAAACGTTGGAAGATATGTTGCGGGCTTGCATCATTGACTTCGGGGGTAGTTGGGATGTCCATCTACCCTTGGTCGAATTTTCATATAACAATAGCTATCAATCGAGCATTAAAATGGCCCCGTATGAGATGTTATATGGTAGAAAGTGTCGAACCCCGGTGTGTTGGGGAGAGGTGGGACCACGAGGATTAGCACCTACTGATATAATCCGAACTACGAATGAGAAAATCGATATGGTCCGAGTTCACCTAAAAGCAGCTCAGGATCGACAAAAGTCGTATGCGGATAAGCGAAATAGGCCTATTGAGTTTCAAGTGGGCGATAAGGTAATGCTGAAAGTATCTCCGTGGAAAGGAATCATACGGTTCAGAAAAAGAGGGAAATTGAGCCCAAGGTTTATTGGGCCATTCAGAATCACCGAACGGGTTGGTAAAGTAGCATATCGTCTTGAACTACCCGATGAGTTAAGTGGGATTCATAGCACATTCCACGTGTCACATCTCCGAAAATGTTTGGCAGATGAAACCGCTCACATTCACTATGATGATATTGAGGTGGATAACAGTCTCAACTATGCAGTTAAGCCAATTACGATATTAGATCGTAAGGAGAAGAGTTTGAGGACCAAGATAATTAACCAAGTGAAGGTTAAATGGGAACACAGGAAGGGTGCCGATACCACATGAGAGTCTGAAGAAGAGATGCAACGGCTCTACCCTAAACTATTTGGTACGTAATACAGTTTCGGGGACGAAACCCTTTTTAAGGGGGGTGGACTTGTAACATCCCGAAAATACAAAACTTTATATTAAAAATTATAAAGTTTAAATAAACAAGAATTTATCTAACTAGGAAATTATAACCTAGTTAATTATGAGTCTATGAATAACTAGAATTAAAGTTAAAATAACCAAACTATAAGTTAAATAAAAGTAGAAGGTCCAATATTGTTAAAATTAAAACTAGTGTTATTAGTTTTGATTAAAACAAACCAAACACCCCATTAGAAGGGGGTCTGGTCGATCAAGAAACCACAGGGGGCGACACCCACACCTTCACAACCCTAAATTCTACTAAACTCTCAAATTGAAGGCTCAAATCATGTCGTAATCGAAATCTGAACAGAGAATACTGATCTCCTCGTCAAGGAGGTCATAAGGTATATCAAATTAGGTTGTTTTGATACAAATCAAATTCTTGCATGTGATTGAAATCGAAGGTTGAGCTTGATTATGTGTTGTAAAACATGAAATTGGAAGTAATGTGAAGTCTAGGGACAAACCCTAGATGATTTCTTGTCAAAATCTTGCATGTTAGTTGCAAGGATCAAAATCACTATAGTGGGTGATTAGTAAGTTAGTAGAACTCGATAAACACTAGGATTAAGACTCTTGTTCTAGTGTAAACTGGAATTGTGAGCTAATCTCTGAAATTGTTGATGTTAAAATATGTGTATATTGCCTAATGGAAGTTAATTTGAGTGATAATTTCAAGTTATGAACTTGGTTTAGAGCATGTAGAAATCTGACCCGCAAGGTGTTTGATAAAACGCCTAAATGAGGGTTAAAATGTTAAATATTGCTAAAAACGCAGATTTACATATGTTATGAATTAATGCGTTAAAGCTTATGAAAGAGTTCTAATCTTGTTATGAATTGAACTCTTTAGGAAAGGAATCCGGAACGTCAAGTGGACACGCCGGAGGTGATACTCGCGGAAAAGGTGTGCTTTAAAGGTACGTGGCTTAAGCCCCGTTAAATTATGTGTAAATAATTAGTTATGTTGTGTGAATGATGTTGTAGTGAAATGGATGCGTTTGATGCGTTGTTAAAGTGGCGAAGTACACTCGACAATCAAACGGGTCAAAGTAAAGACTTGGGATTTAGTTTGGCTAGTCAATGAAGTGATGGTTTTCACTAAATAGCCAAACGGGTCAAAATGATGTTTTCAAAAGAATCACGAGAGTAGAGACTTGAAAGTCTTATACCTCGTTAAATGATGATTTGTACATACCAATAATTTGGTGATATTAATCTAAGTATAAGGACCCGGTATATGGGTCAAACAATAAATGTTAAATGAAAAAGGGTTGTTTGAAACGGAGTGCTTGAATTCCGAAGAAACAAGTATTAGCCCTAAAGGAAACGCAAAGCCATGGAATTGGCGTGAATACACCAAGTATGTGAGCCCGGGAAATTGGGTAATTATGTCAAGACAGGTCTTAAGAATGGAAAAGAGGTGCTATGCACTTACATTAATGGGTTGAATAATTGAAATAAGGAAATTGTGAACCAATTGTCGGTATCTCGGTTTCCGCGTCATGAAATTTACATGGTTGAATCCGTAATTTTATTACAGACTCATAGGAAAAAGAATCGGTTAAAACGGACTAGCGAGTGAAAAGTTATGACCTTTTAAAGTTAGAATTTTTACAATTTTCAGAGATGGGCAGAAATGCAGGATTTAAACCTGCACCTGCTGGAAAACGTGTTTCCCCACGCCACGCGGAGGGATACATAAATACTCCCGTGACACGCAGAAGCCGTCGCGAGTCGCGACGGATTTAGCGTCTCCTGCCGCGACACGCTGGAGGATCAAAAATCAGAATTTTATTTTATTTTATTAAATTAATGCTGGAACTTTTTTTTAGGTATTATGTCAACGCCAAAACTAATGTTTTTAGTGGTTTTGACCTTAGGTGACTATGGTGGGATTCCGGATGGCGGTCAAGCTATGTCGAAGAACCGAACACGTATTTTGAAGCTTCCGCGTTAACTTAACTTTGTTTTCGACATTGATTTTGATGTAAATGAATTGATAACCATGTCCTAAGGTTTTTAAACTAGTCGGTAGAGACTAGTAGAAGTTACTTTAAATTTCGTTTTGTACTTATCATGATCTAGTTTGCTACTTCTAATCATAAACATTTTGAAATTGGGGATTTTTAGTATAAACTCATGTATTATATTAAGTAATCTCATTATCATAAAAAGGGTGTTACACTTTTCGAGTCCGAAAGTCAGACTATGTTTGACTTTCTGCATTGACCAGTTTATGGTCAACGCAAAGTTCGTTTGAACTTCATAACGTGAGCGTAATCACGATGGTTATAGTCCCTAGTGGCTATACCTACAGATTACCACGTTATCTAGGCTCAGTGACGAGTCGTAGTTTCGGCCAAAATGCGCATTCTTGCGTATTTTGTAACCAAACTACTCTTGGGTATCAAAACCGTTAGTTTTGATACCAAACCTGTTTTCTAAACTTAGTTAAACATGTTTTAACATGCTTAGCTCGTCACTTTTAGTTTAGTGCTTATATAGGGTCGTAAGGTAAGCGATCTAAACAATCGCTTATACTTTCGAACCCGACCAATTTGGTCGATCATTAGGATCCGATCAAACATATTAGGTGACCATAGTTGTATAGGGAATAACCTTCCGAGGTTATACCTTATGGTCACATCGTTTGAGTAGTTGTATGATAGGTAGTATATATGCCTTAGGTAAATTACCAAAATACCCTTTTCATGTGTAATTGGTAATTAAGCATATGTAACCTAAACTTTTGTCATTTAACTGATTTTGTAACGTAATTAAGTATGTTAGGGAATATAATACTTGTCATAAGCTACCTAAACGGGTCATAATGGGTCGTAAGCACTTAGGTTAAGGTTTCATTTTAGTATGTGGGCATTGTTAAACCACATTACATGAGTTCCTATACTCATTTGGTTTACGAGCCCTCATTCTATCCGATCTTCCGATTTAGGTCCGGTTTATTAATGTAGTTACCTATATTAGGTGCCGTTTGATTCCGTGATCTTCTAGCATTGCTTGGTGGTTATCCTAGGACTATTGATGTGACACCTGTGTCACTACAACCATCAAACAAATGCCAAAACAATGAAATATTGTATTTCATACTTGGGATTTGTAAAAATATGTGTATCGTTTGCACATATCAATTCTTGTTCGATTTCAAGCTCTAAATCGTTTTCTGGAAGGTTATACACGCACTGATGCGTAAATATAACCAGTTTAAATGCAACAAACACTCTGGAATAGTGAAATAGGCTTAACATACCTTAAATAACCTTTACTTAACTTAGAAATAAGTTTTGAAGGCTTTGGTATGGCAAAATCAAGTTATATCGTCTACAGGGACTAAATTTGACAAACTGCGAAAGTATGCCAATTTGAACTATAACAGACGTTCCGGAACATGAGCATAAGTTAAAAACACCTTAAATATCCTTCACATAGCTTAGAAATAGGCTTTGAGGGGTTCGGTGTACTAAAATAAACTTTTGGGTCATTCAAGGACTAAAAGTGTCAAAAAGTGCACAAGTTTGTACTTTCGCGCATAACGTACGTTCTGAATACATCTGGACATCCAAAAATTTATGTAAGCACTAAAATACTTTATTTTAGTGTTTGGCATGAGAAAAATCCATTCGTTGCGTCATTTGGATCGTTTTTCGCGCTTATGCGCATTCCGTCGTAATTAAGCGAACATCGCGTTCGTACGACCAAACGAACCAACATCCGACATATTTTTGAGCATGTTTCATGTCCACAATGTTTAGGCATCATTTTAGGGCCTTAAAGTTGGCTTTATGGGCCTTAGAAGTGCCGGAAATGGGTTTAAACACGTGCAGGGACCAAAACTGTAGATTCTGAAACTTGTTTTCTGATCTGAAGAGCTAGGCGGCCCGCGTGAGCCCAAGCTTAAATCTTAGGCGGCCCGCGTCAGCCTCTCTGATCAGATAATATCGAACAGTCAGCAGATTCCAGCTGTTTTATTCACATCCACACATTCTCAACTGCACATTCAGCTCATTTAGACCCATTTCTAGCCACCACAACTTTCCGACACTTGTACGGATACGATTAAGGCACGATATTCGACAAACGATCTTAACGGTTCGGGTATTCCTATAAATACCCAACCCACACAACTTCAAAACCCTCTAGAATTCTGATCCTAGAAGCTCTAAGTTGAAACCATTGTTTCATACCTGAGTTACTTGGATCGGGATTAGCATTCGGGGACCCTTCGTAAGTATTCTTTCGTTCTTTTATTGCTTTTCGAGTCTTTCGAGTCTGAAAGTCAAACTTTGTTTGACTTTATGCGTTGACCAGTTATGGTCAATGCGAAGTTCGTTTGAACTTCGCAACGTGAGTGTAATCACGTTGGTTATAGTCCCTTGGGACTATGCCTACTGATTACCACGTTGTCTTGGGTCGTAGGGTAAGCGATCTAATAAATCGCTTATACCTCGAACCCGACCCATTTAGTCGATCATTAGGATCCGACCAAATACATTAGGTGACCATAGTAGGTAGGGAATAACCTTCCGAGGTTATACCCTATGGTCACATCGTTTGAGTAGTTGTATGATAGGTAGTTTATATGTCTTCGGTAAATTACCAGAATACCCTTTTCATGTATAATTGGTAATTAAGCATATGTAACCTAAACTTTTGTCACATAACTGATTATGTAACATGTTTAAGCATATAACACTTGTCATAGGACTAGTTAGACGGTCCGAACGCGTTTCACGCGAACGACGCGTTAAGGTAGCATAAGCTACCTAAACGGGTCGTAATGGGTCGAAAGCACTTAGGTTAGGTTTCATTTAGTATGTAGGCTTTGTTAAACCATATGACACGAGTCTCTATACTCGTTTGGTTTACAAACCCTCATTCTATCTAAATCATCCGATTTAGGTCCGGTTATTAACATAGTTACCTATATTAGGTGCCGTTTGATTTCCGGGATCTCTAGCATTGTTTGGTTGTTACTCAAGGACTACTAAGCAATCTCAAGTGAGTACATAGACCCCTCTTTTACTGTTTTCCAAACTGTTTTGGGGTGGAACACATGTGCCTACTTGTTACTTTCGTGCTTTTCCTGTTTTCACATCATATACCTGCTATGTTCGTTAGTACATTATAGTACATGATTTCATTACCTTTTATGCTATGTATGTCCATTGTGTGCATACTTAGTACATTGTTTTACATTACATTTGGTTGCATATGCTCATCCAGTATATGAACACATTATATTACATTTTGAACCGTTTATAATCATTTGACTATGTGAACCGTTTGTATCTGTGAACCGTTTATATCTGTGAACCGTTTGTATCTGTGAACTGTTTATATCTGTGAACCGTTTGTATCTGTGAACCGTTTGTATCTGTGAACCGTTTGTATCTGTGAACCGTTTGTATCTGTGAACCGTTTGTATCTGTGAACCGTTTGTACCTGTGAACCGTTTGTATCTGTGAACCGTTTGTATCTGTGAACCGTTTGTATCTGTGAACCGTTTGTATCTGTGAACCGTGTGAACCGTCTTTGACCATACATAAACATTTCTACAACTGTTAAACATTACTTTGGTGTTTTAGTTTGATTAAGTGATTAAGTAACGATGCGTGTGTAATATGATACAAACATGGTGGATACGCCGCTGGTACTTCCTATATATAAGTGTTTGTATGGTATTACATATCGTAGCGTTATTTGAATCATTTCAGTTTGATACATATAACATTTTTTACAAATAACATACTTTTCACAAGACATTGATTTACAAACAACTTATCTTATACAAACTCATTTTTACAATGGTTATTCATTTAACCATACATTATTCTCTTATTTATACATATCATCTGATCTTATCATTTTTCAAATGATTTACAAAACAAAGCAAATTACAAGGTTCATGACTACACATTTTCTCAAACATAAGTCATGAAACCTATTTTCACAAAACCTATGTATCTCACAGGCATTTTTATGCTGACGTACCTATTTTCACATGTGTTTTTCAGGAGCTGTTGCATAAGATGATCAAGATACACATATGCAGACTTGGGCTTTAGTGACAATAAAAGATGCAAGACTAGTTAATTATGTTGTATTTCTTTGTTTGTTAAGACATTGTAACACTTTTAATCAATAAAACGAAACTTCAATTGCCATGGATTTGAAACAATTAATTCTGTTACAACACTCCCCGACATTTCCGCCACGTTTTGTATGTTCCACGTGGTCGGGGTGTGACAGAAAAGATGGTATCAGAGCCAATGGTTATAGGGAATTAGGTTATTAGTAATGCTTTGACCTAGTCTATAACCTTCTTAGGACCCTAACGCGAGTTTACTTGCGTTTAGTCATAAAACAATACTGTCACCTATCCTTTGGTGACGACCACAACAAGAATATAAATTTCAAAACCGCTTTGAAAATGAATCATCTGTTCTAGGATGATTGATTACTAGGTTTTGAACCCTCTATTGTAAGGTTTTGAACCCTCTGTTACATGGTTTTGAACCCCTTTGAATTTTCAAAATCTCGTCAAGGTTTTGGGTTTTAAATAATGTGAACACGTGCAAACTGGAAGGGTGAATGCCTGTATTCTGGGTTTTCTGTCTAGGCAAGCACTTTGTATACGTCTCATCAGACGCGAGACCAGTTGTTCTTACCTGGGAATTCTTGGGATGAGTGTTCACTTATAGGCGAGCATGTCTTCGCGATACATTATTTTTGACCTATTTACTTTGATTAATCACCGAGATCGTTTGTTGCTTTGTAGTAACAAACAAATGACCACTATCCTTGCTTTCATCAGATTTGTTTCATCACATTCTTTTCGTCTAATTCTCTCACTCGTTTCCTTTCATGTTTCCTCTTTTTAGAATGCCTCCACGACGCGAAAACCCGGTATCTATTGATGAGCTGGCAGCTGTCATTACACAGCAAATAACTGCTGCAATCCCGACCATCGTTGCCCAATGTCACCAAGCTATCAACAACAATAATGCCCTCTGCAACTTCAAGACGTTCAACTCGGCTAAGCCATCAAAGTTTTCTGGGTCTCAAGGAGCGACTGCACTTCTGCAATGGTTCGAGAGTCTAGAGAGCACCTTCAGGCATGTTCAATGTCCAAACGAGCGAAAGGTAGATTTCGCATCTAGTGTCTTTGAGAAACGAGCTTTGACGTGGTGGAACGGTGTGGTGAGAGATAGGGGTGCCGAAGTAGCACTGGCTCAAACGTGGGAAGAACTTCGAGCACTGATGATGAAGGAATTCTGTCCTCGTCACGAGATCAGGGCATTGGAAAGAGAATTCGACGACCTTAAGCAAGACAGCGGCGAACATCGAGCATACACTGATCGATATGAGGAGCTGAGCCTGTTGTGTCCTACCATGGTTACGCCTTTGGATAAGGCTATCGAAAAATACATTGATGGTCTCCCTGACTCAGTTCAAGACATTGTTACCGGTAGTAACCCCACTACGGTTAGGCAGGCCATTGAGCTATCTGCAACCTTGACTGAATCTCATATCAGGAAACATAAGCTTTTCCGAAAGGGTGACAAGAAACCGGTCAAGGAATCGAAACCAATCGAGGAATCAAAGACCATGGATGAACAGACTGGATCCCCTAAGGAGTCAAAGAAGCGAAAGGCTTCTCAGAACTTCGCCATGGTTACTCACAATGATCAAGCCGTCCCCAACCAACCAGCTCAACCCCGTACTAGGAAGCCATACAATGGAACTTCACCCTTGTGCAACAAATGTAACCTTTATCATCATGCTATGGTGAAGTGCCGCGAATGCCAAATTTGTGGACGTAAAGGTCATACAGTAAAAGTTTGCGTAGCCGCAGTTGCACCAAATCAAGCTAACAACAATCCTGCTCAAGCTCGTTTTCCACCAGGTTCTTGCTACAAGTGTGGCGAGATGGGTCATTTCCGAAGAAATTGCCCAAAGCTTGCCAATGCTAATCCAGCACAGAGATGAGCATCTGACCGACTAGAAGACAACACTCTTTAGAAATAATCATGTCTTGTGTATTATTTTCTTTTGTTGTCAAGGTCCATGAAACAGTTGTTATCATTGTTTATAAATAAATCTTTTATTTACATTACAATGTATTTATGTGGTTGTATGTATAAACAACATATCTCTTACAATACCCACAATCAAGGAACCGTATTCCTTAAAGGACAGACTACCCCCAAACTTTCTTCGACTTTATGATTTCTTGCATTTTCCATGAAATTCCTAAGTACCCGTTTCTTATAAGGAAACGAAGTACAAGGTGCAAGTTACAACACTGGACGAATACCCAAAGTACCACTATAAATCCTTAATAGGGTACCTTAGGGGTATTTTCGTGAATCCTAAAATCGTTGTGTCCCTTAATTCAGATATTATGTTTCTTTGAAAACAAAATCGAATTTTTGGAAGATTTTCATATCTTTTCAGATAGACCCCAGAGGACATTGAAGTCCATTGACTGGTTTCCATATCCATTTTCAATCGATAACAAGTTAATAACAAATTAAACAACTATGTGATTATGTGCTTATGTGTTCCCTTTTATGTTCTTGTGTAATCCAAGTTTTGTTATCTAAATCCTTGTAGAATCTTCCATATCTTGTGTACTATATTAAATCCTCAATGGGCTTTTATATAATAGTAAAGACCCTTGGATTATATTGTACTATTCCATAATCAGACCCCTAGAGAGGTCTAGTTAAATAGATTGATCCAAAAATCTGGTTAGAATTATCATGTGATGAGATAGCTGAAAGAACTCCTTGGTGGCCTAATTAATAAGATCATCTGTGATCTAATTAAAAGGACCCTATGGTAGTCTAGTCATACTTATCACAGGTTTGATTTTCCTCCCCTAAAACATTTCAAGACAAACTGTGCGGACTATGCAAGGAATTACGTAATTATGGATGCATACATAATTATGGAATTCAGTGCACAGAAACCACAACAAGTTTTGTCGTGTATCTAGAGTTAACCCTATTCATTTTTCGTTTCTGAAGAAATGGTGAAAAATGACTCATTTCGTTCATTTTTGTTTCTGAAGAAATGGTGAAAAATGACTCATTTCGTTCATTTTTGTTTCTGAAGAAATGGTGAAAAATAACTCATTTCGTTCATTTTTGTTTCTGAAGAAGTTGTGGAAAATGACTCATTTCGTTCATTTTCGGTTCTGAAGAAGTTGTGGAAAATGACTCATTTCGTTCATTTTCGTTTCTGATGAAGTTGTGGAAAATGACTCATTTCGTTCGTTTTCATTTCTGAGGAAGTTGTTGAAAATGACTCATTTCGTTCATTTTCGGTTCTGAAGAAGTTGTGGAAAATGACTCATTTCGTTCATTTTCGGTTCTGAAGAAGTTGTGGAAAATGACTCATTTCGTTCATTTTCGGTTCTGAAGAACTTGTGGAAAATGACTCATTTCATTCATTTTCATTTCTGAAGAATGTTCGTTAAGGAAATTTCAGGATTATGGCTTTCATATCTTTGGTGGTTTTTGACACAAAGCCACAGATAGACTCTTACGAATTAATTTCGGGACGAAATTTCCTAAAGTAGGGGAGACTGTGACACCTGTGTCACTTCAACCATCAAACAAATGCCAAACCAATGAAATATTGTATTTCATACTTGGGATTTGTAAAAATATGTGTATCGTTTGCACATATCAATTCTTGTTCGATTTCAAGCTCTAAATCGTTTTCTGGAAGGTTATACACGCACTGATGCGTAAATATAACCAGTTTAAATGCAACAAACACTCTGGAAAAGTGAAATAGGCTTAACATACCTTAAATAACCTTTACCTAACTTAGAAATAAGTTTTGAAGGCTTTGGTATGGCAAAATCAAGTTATATCGTCTACAGGGACTAAATTTGACAAACTACGAAAGTATGCCAATTTGAACTATAACAGACGTTCCGGAACATGACCATAAGTTAAAAACACCTTAAATATCCTTCACATAGCTTAGAAATAGGCTTTGAGGGGTTCGGTGTACTAAAATAAACTTTTGGGTCATTCAAGGACTAAAAGTGTCAAAAAGTGCACAAGTTTGTACTTTCGCGCATAACGTACGTTCTGAATACAACTGGACATCCAAAAATTTATGTAAGCACTAAAATACTTTATTTTAGTGTTTGGCATGAGAAAAATCCATTCGTTGCGTCATTTGGATCGTTTTTCGCGCTTATGCGCATTCCGTCGTAATTAAGCGAACATCGCGTTCGTACGACCAAACGAACCAACATCCGACATATTTTTGAGCATGTTTCATGTCCGCAATGTTTAGGCATCATTTTAGGGCCTTAAAGTTGGCTTTATGGGCCTTAGAAGTGCCGGAAATGGGTTTAAACACGTGCAGGGACCAAAACTGTAGATTCTGAAACTTGTTTTCTGATCTGAAAAGCTAGGCGGCCCGCGTGAGCCCAAGCTTAAATCTTAGGCGGCCCGCGTCAGCCTCTCTGATCAGATAATATCGAACAGTCAGCAGATTCCAGCTGTTTTATTCACATCCACACATTCTCAACTGCACATTCAGCTCATTTAGACCCATTTCTAGCCACCACAACTTTCCGACACTTGTACGGATACGATTAAGGCACGATATTCGACAAACGATCTTAACGGTTCGGGTATTCCTATAAATACCCAACCCACACAACTTCAAAACCCACTAGAATTTTGATCCTAGAAGCTCTAAGTTGAAACCATTGTTTCATACCTGAGTTACTTGGATCGGGATTAGCATTCGGGGACCCTTCGTAAGTATTCTTTCGTTCTTTTATTGCTTTTCGAGTCTTTTGAGTCTGAAAGTCAAACTTTGTTTGACTTTCTGCGTTGACCAGTTATGGTCAATGCGAAGTTCGTTTGAACTTCGCAACGTGAGTGTAATCACGTTGGTTATAGTCCCTTGGGACTATGCCTACTGATTACCACGTTGTCTAGGGTCGTAGGGTAAGCGATCTAATAAATCGCTTATACCTCGAACCCGACCCATTTGGTCGATCATTAGGATCCGACCAAATACATTAGGTGACCATAGTAGGTAGGGAATAACCTTCCGAGGTTATACCCTATGGTCACATCGTTTGAGTAGTTGTATGATAGGTAGTTTATATGCCTTCGGTAAATTACCAGAATACCCTTTTCATGTATAATTGGTAATTAAGCATATGTAACCTAAAATTTTGTCACATAACTGATTATGTAACATGTTTAGGCATATGACACTTGTCATAGGACTAGTTAGACGGTCCGAACGCGTTTCACGCGAACGACGCGTTAAAGTAGCATAAGCTACCTAAACGGGTCGTAATGGGTCGAAAGCACTTAGGTTAGGTTTCATTTAGTATGTAGGCTTTGTTAAACCATATGACACGAGTCTCTATACTCGTTTGGTTTACAAACCCTCATTCTATCTAAATCATCCGATTTAGGTCCGGTTATTAACATAGTTACCTATATTAGGTAACGTTTGATTTCCGTGATCTCTAGCATTGTTTGGTTGTTACTCAAGGACTACTAAGCAATCTCAAGTGAGTACATAGACCCCTCTTTTACTGTTTTCCAAACTGTTTTGGGGTGGAACACATGTGCCTACTTGTTACTTTCGTGCTTTTCCTGTTTTCACATCATATACCTGCTATGTTCGTTAGTACATTATAGTACATGATTTCATTACCTTTTATGCTATGTATGTCCATTGTGTGCATACTTAGTACATTGTTTTACATTACATTTGGTTGCATATGCTCATCCAGTATATGAACACATTATATTACATTTTGAACCGTTTATAATCATTTGACTATGTGAACCGTTTGTATATGTGAACCGTTTGTATCTGTGAACCGTTTGTATCTGTGAACCGTTTGTATCTGTGAACCGTTTGTATCTGTGAACCGTTTGTATCTGTGAACCGTTTGTATCTGTGAACCGTTTGTATCTGTGAACCGTTTGTATCTGTGAACCGTTTGTACCTGTGAACCGTTTGTATATGTGAACCGTTTGTATCTGTGAACCGTGTGAACCGTCTTTGACCATGCATAAACATTTCTACAACTGTTAAACATTACTTTGGTGTTTTAGTTTGATTAAGTGATTAAGTAACGATGCGTGTGTAATATGATACAAACATGGTGGATACGCCGCTGGTACTTCCTATATATAAGTGTTTGTATGGTATTACATATCGTAGCGTTATTTGAATCATTTCAGTTTGATACATATAACATTTTATACAAATAACATACTTTTCACAAGACATTGATTTACAAACAACTTATCTTATACAAACTCATTTTTACAATGGTTATTCATTTAACCATACATTATTCTCTTATTTATACATATCATCTGATCTTATTGTTTTTCAAATGATTTATAAAACAAAGCAAATTACAAGGTTCATGACTAAACATTTTCTCCAACATAAGTCATGAAACCTATTTTCACAAAACCTATGTATCTCACAGGCATTTTTATGCTGACGTACCTATTTTCACATGTGTTTTTCAGGAGCTGTTGCATAAGATGATCAAGATACACATAGGCAGACTTGGGCTTTAGTGACAATAAAAGATGCAAGACTAGTTAATTATGTTGTATTTCTTTGTTTGTTAAGACATTGTAACACTTTTAATCAATAAAACGAAACTTCAATTGCCATGGATTTGAAACAATTAATTCTGTTACAACACTCCCCGACATTTCTGCCACGTTTTGTATGTTCCACGTGGCCGGGGTGTGACGATTGAGCAATCTCAAGTGAGTACATAGTTCCCCTCTTTTACTGTTTTCAAATGTTTTGGGGTGAAGCATGTGTACCTATCTGTTATTTTCATGATTTCAAAGTATAATTGATTATACATGTTAATACTTATCTTTTTGCAAACTGAATGATTATCTATGATTTAAACTCTAATTTTTCAAAGATTATAAAATAAATGTTTGGAATAGTACTTATTTTGTTCACCAGACCGGTTGGTAGTATGATATAGCGCTATAGGATTTGACACCCCATTCCTGTTGTCATGGAATGTCTGAAACCAATTTGTTTCTCCATCCAAATAGGGATTTCCTTTATGGTATCCCTATAGTCTCAAAGGTGTATTTTGATACACTAGGTCTGAATGAATTCTTAAATCACATTATTTTTGTGTATTTAGTTATACTCCCGAAGGTATAGTTTGATATACTCCCATATGTGATATTGTACAAAACCAACATGTATTTTGATAATCATTAAAGCATAGTTTAAGATGCTATTTTCTTAACTAAAACATAGTGGAATATGTTATAACCAAAGCATAGTTTAAATATGTTATTTATAAATCCAAAGTATACCTTTGATATACTACTGAAGGTTATTGTTTTAACAACTAAAGTATATTTAATATGCTAATTATTTAACGACTAGTTTTTGGTTAAGTGTCTAGATAACGGGACGGGTGAAATATGATGTAAACATGGTAGATACGCCGCTGGTACTTCTTATATATAATTGTTTCCATCGCATTACATACCGTGGCGTTATTTAGTACACTTGGGTTAACGACCTTGGAACCGAAATATATTTTAATATATCTTACTTATTAAACTTTCTTAAAACCAAAGTATATTTTTATATATACTATAAACCTTTTATCAAAACATTGTTTTTTTCAAACAATATAACTTATACAAACTCATTCTACATGGTTATTCACTTAACCTTACATTATCCTTTTATACATATATATCATTTGGTTTATTTATCACTTTTCAAATGATTTATAAACACTTAACAAGGTTCATGACTAATTTTTGTTAAACATCTTCTTTAAACTTAAGTCATGAATCCTATTTTCACAAAACCTATGTATCTCACAGGCATTTTTATGCTGACGTACCTATTTTTACACATGTTTCAGGTGCTGTCTTGTGATGATTGTTGATACATGCTACACTTAGGATGGACTCGTGCCTTCGCAACTTTAAAACTTGGAAGATCATAGTTGTACTTATCTGATTGTTTTTAAACAACGAGTTCATTTATTCAATAAAACAAAATTATTTTATTCCATGGTGGTGAAACAATGATTCTGTTACAACACTCCCCGACGTTTCCGCCACGTCTTGTTGTTTTACGTGGTCGGGGTGTGACAGGAAAGTTGGTATCAGAGCCAATGGTTATAGGGAATTAGGTTATTAGTAATGCTTTGACCTAGACTATAACCTTTCTAGGACCCTAACGCAAGGAGATTTGCGTTTAGATTTTTAAAACAAAAACCGTCACCTTTCCTTAGGTGATAACCACAACGAGAACATCAATTCCAAATCCGCTTTGAAAATTAATCATCTGTTATTGGATGATTGATTACTAGGTTTTAAACCCTCTGTTGTAAGGTTTTGAACCCACTGTTACAAGGTTTTGAACCCCTTTGAGTTTTCAAAATCTCGTCAAAGTTTTGGGTCCTAAATAATGTGAACACGTGCAAACTGGAAGGGTGGGTGCCTGTACCCTGAGCTTTCTGTCTAAGGCTAGAGTGTTCGTACAAATCTGTAATATCGGACCAGTCACTCTTACTTGGGAACTCTTGGGGTGAGTGTCCACTTATAGGCAAGCATGTCTTCGCGATACATTATTTTTGACCCATTTACCGCAGTGTGTCGTTTGTTGCTTCGTAGTAACAAACAAATGACCACCATCTTTGCTTTCATCAATTTTGTCTCATTTTATTCTTTTCGTCTAATCCTTTCACTATTTTCCTTCCTGTTTTCCCTTTTAGAATGCCTCCTCGACGTGAAAATCCGCTCTCAAATGCCGAAATGGCACAGATTATGGCACAGCAAATGGCTGCTGTACTCCCAGATATTTTTGCTCAAATGAATCAAGCCATCAATAACCAGAATGCTCCATGCAATTTCAAAAGCTTCAATTCAGCTAACCCACTCAAGTTTAGTGGTTCTGAAGGAGCAACTGGGCTCCTACAGTGGTTCGAGGGCATTGAGAATACGTTTCGTCACGTTCAATGTCCTGAAAATCGGAAAGTCGAGTTTGCCTCCAGTGTATTTCAGAAGAGGGCTCTTACGTGGTGGAACGGAGTTATGAGGGACCATGGTGCTGAGGTTGCATTAGCACAGACTTGGGCTGAGCTTAGGGCTCTTATGATGAAGGAGTTTTGTCCTCGTCATGAATTAAGAGCTTTAGAAAGGGAATTCGATGACCTGAAGCAAGACAGTGGTGAACATCGAGCCTATACTGACCGTTACGAAGAATTGAGCCTGTTGTGTCCTGCTATGGTTACTCCTGTGGATAAGGCGATCGAGAAATATATTGATGGTCTTCCTGACCTAGTTCAGGATATTGTTACTGGCAGTAACCCTACTACTGTCAGACAAGCCATTGAACTGTCTACCACCCTAACTGAATCCCACATCAGGAAGAGTAAGCTTTTTCAAAAAGGCGACCCAAGACCATCTGACAAGGCTGCTCAAGTTGAGCCAAAGGAAAAACAGGCTGAGGTATCCAAGAAGAAGAAGCGCAAAGCCTATTTAAACTGCACCATAACTGCTCAAGACAAACAGGTTGCACCAAACCAGTCAGCACAACCTCGCAAAAGACAAAACTATGTTGGTACCACACCTTTGTGCAACAAGTGCAACCGTCACCATCTAGAGCAAGAGCAGTGTCACAAATGTACCCACTATGGGCGGTTGGGACATTTGATCAATGTTTGTCGTTATGCAAATCAAGCTGCTGCAAACCCTGCTGCTGTTCAAGCACGGTTCCCACCAGGGTCATGTTATAACTGTGGTGACCTTACTCACTACAGAAACAATTGCCCAAGACTTGTTAACATACCTCCAACGCGTGGACGAGTGTTTAACATCAATGAGGCAAACGTGAACAATGATGCAGTAGTGAACAATTAGTGTTTTGTTATTTCCTTTGGTTGTTATCTTTTGACATTTAAAGACAAGTCAGTTGTTATATAAATAAAAATTCGTCGTTTTTATTTTTTCAAAACTGATACGATTGTGTGAATATTTGATACAACCTTATGATGCCAACACAAAGATAAACTACTCATGTGGTTCTGTCATTTTTGTGATCACTTGTGATCTCCCCAAGAATTTTAAATACTGGTTTCTTTTAAGAAACAAAGCCAAATTCCTCTTAAGACCCTTCTATCTCCATAGAGAGATTCTTGAATACGATTAACATGCCAAATGAAATCCATGGATTGGATTCCTGGTGCGCTTTAATTATCCATGTCCAAAGATAACAAATCAAAGATCAGGTTAACTAACTATGTGATTATGTGCTTATGCGTTCTCTTATATGTTTTGTGTTTATATGTGATTCATCCAAATCCTCATAGAATCTTCCATATCTCATATGAGAGATTCATAATAGGATATCCAAAGGTACTATCTTAAATCCTTAATGGACTTCAACATTGTAGTTAGGTCCCTTGGGTTATAAAGTACTATCCCAAAATTTTGACCTCTTGAATGGTCTAGATGAATAGATTGATTTTTAAAAATCTGGTTAGGGATATCATGTGGTGATCTAATTGAAAAGATCCCTTAAGTGGTCTATTTACGAAAATCGTACAACGGTCTAGTTAAAAGGATCATGCGTTGATCTAGTTAAAAAGATCGTTCGTTGATTTAGTTAAAAGGATCCTTTGGTGATCTAGTCAAGTCGCTTCATGATTATTCAATTGATTTTTTCCCCTACGCATTATGAAATGAACTGTGCGGACTGTGCAAGGAATTACGTAATTATGGAGGCCTACATAATTATGGAATTTAGTGCACAGAAACCACAGGAAGTTTTGTCATGTGTTAAGACCTATAGTGGCAAGAGTAATGATACGGGAGAAGTCTTGGACCTTGACCAATGTCATTTATTCTTACACTCCCCAATTCTGATCTCAATCACACACCAAGTTTCCTATGATGAGTCTTCATAAGAAACGTTCTTCTGTCCGTAGTTCGAAACTCCATGTTTTGTTACTACAAGGACTTCACTCTGCTAGTTAACAATTTCGCTAAGAATCCTAACATGGCCCAGAGTTTTACTTAGGGTTCGAAGGATTCATTCGAAAGCAAAAACAACACAGTTGTCCTCATAAGTTTCTCCTAAGAATTTAATTTCGGGACGAAATTTCCTAAAGTAGGGGAGACTGTGACACCTGTGTCACTTCAACCATCAAACAAATTCCAAACCAATGAAATATTGTATTTCATACTTGGGATTTGTAAAAATATGTGTGTTCTTTGCACATATCAATTCTTGTTCGATTTCGGGCTCTAAGTCGCTTTCTGGAAGGTTATACGCGCACTGATGCGTAAATATAACCAGTTTAATGCAACAAACACCCCGGAATAGTGACATAGGCTTAACATACCCTAAATAACCTTTACATAACTTAGAAATAAGTTTTGAAAGCTTTGGTATGGCAAAATCAAGTTTAATAGCTTACGGGGACTTAATTCGACAAACTACGAAAGTACGGCGATTCGTACTGTAACAGAAATTCCGAAACATGACCATAAGTTAAACATGCCATAAATATCCTTTACATAGATTAGAAATAGGCTTTAAGGGGGTTCGGTGTGCTAAAATAAACTTTTGGGTCATTCAGGGACTAAAAGCGTCAAAAAGCGCACAAGTTTGCATTTTCGCGCATAACTTACATTCTGAATACATCCGGACATCCAAAAATTTATGTAAGCATTAAAATATTTTATTTTAGTGTTTGGAATAAGAGAAATCCATTCGTCGCGCAATTTGGATCATTTTTTCACGCTTATGCGCATTCCGTCGTAATTAAGCGAACATCGCGATCATACGACCAAACGAACCGACATCCGGCATATTTTTGAGCATGTTTCATGTCCACAATGTTTAGGCATCATTTTAGGGCCTTAAAGTTGGCTTAACGGGCCTTAAACGTGTCGAAATGAGCCTTAAACACCAACAGGGAACAAAACTGTCAATATTGCAAAGTTGTTTCTGATCAGAAGGGCCAAGCGGCCTGTGTAAGCCCTTGATGTCTCCTTACACGGCCCGTGTCAGCCTCCCAGATCAGTTAATTTAGTTTAAACAACTGTTATGCACTCCCAACTCAATTCCACATGTTGTTTCCTGGTCATGGGGGCCAATTTGAGTTACCTTAGTGTTGCAACAAGTGTAGGGACAAGATTAAATCACGGTTTTCAAGAAACGATCCTAATGGTGGTCCATTTCCTATAAATAGCCACCTTAGTTTCTATTCTTCCTCACAAAATCTGATCTAAAGTGCTCTAAGTTGAAGCCCTTGCTTCATACCTGAGCTATTTGGATCGAGATTAGCTTGCGGGGACCCGTTGTAAGTGTTCCTTCGTTCTTTTATGCGTTTTTATCGCTTTTCGAGTCCGAAAGTCAGACTATGTATGACTTTCTGCATTGACCAGTTTATGGTCAACGTGAAGTTCGTTTGAACTTCATAACGTGAGCGTAATCACGATGGTTAAAGTCCCTAGTGGCTATACCTACTGATTACCACGTTATCTAGGCTCAGTGACGAGTCGTAGTTTCGGCCAAAATGCGCATTCTTGCGTATTTTGTAACCAAACTACTCTTGGGTATCAAAACCATTAGTTTTGATACCAAACCTGTTTTCTAAACTTAGTTAAGCATGTTTTAACATGCTTAGCTCGTCACTTTTAGTTTAGTGCTTATATAGGGTCGTAAGGTAAGCGATCTAAACAATCGCTTATACTTTCGAACCCGACCCATTTGGTCGATCATTAGGATCCGATCAATCATATTAGGTGACCATAGTTGTATAGGGAATAACCTTCCGAGGTTATACCTTATGGTCACATCGTTTGAGTAGTTGTATGATAGGTAGTATATATGCCTTAGGTAAATTACCAAAATACCCTTTTCATGTGTAATTGGTAATTAAGCATATGTAACCTAAACTTTTGTCATTTAACTGATTTTGTAACATAATTAAGTATGTTAGGGCATATAATACTTGTCATAGGACTAGTTAGGCGTTGCGAACGTGTTTTACGCGAACGACGCGTTAAAGTGGCATAAGCTACCTTAACGGGTCGTAATGGGTCGTAATCACTTAGGTTAAGGTTTCATTTTAGTATGTGGGCTTTGTTAAACCACATTACATGAGTTCCCATACTCATTTGGTTGACGACCCCTCATTCTATCCGATCTTCCGATTTAGGTCTGGTTTATTAATGTAGTTACCTATATTAGGTGCCGTTTGATTCCGTGATCTTCTAGCATTGCTTGGTGGTTATCCTAGGACTATTGAGCAATCTCAAGTGAGTACATAGTTCCCCTCTTTTACTGTTTTCAAATGTTTTGGGGTGAAGCATGTGTACCTATCTGTTATTTTCATGATTTCAAAGTATAATTGATTATACATGTTAATACTTATCTTTTTGCAAACTGAATGATTATCTATGATTTAAACTCTAATTTTTCAAAGATTATAAAATAAATGTTTGGAATAGTACTTATTTTGTTCACCAGACCAGTTGGTAGTATGATATAGCGCTATAGGATTTGACACCCCATTCCTGTTGTCATGGAATGTCTGAAACCAATTTGTTTCTCCATCCAAATAGGGATTTCCTTTGTGGTATCCCTATAGTCTCAAAGGTGTATTTTGAAGCATTAGGTATGAATGAATTCTTAAATCACATTATTTTTGTGTATTTAGTTATACTCCGAAAGGTATAGTTTGATATACTCCCATATGTGATACTGTACAAAACCAACATGTATTTTGTTAATCATTAAAGCATAGTTTAAGATGCTATTTTCTTAACTAAAACATAGTGGAATATGTTATAACCAAAGCATAGTTTAAATATGTTATTTATAAATCCAAAGTATACCTTTGATATACTACTGAAGGTTATTGTTTTACCAACTAAAGTATATTTAATATACTAATTATTTAACGACTAGTTTTTGGTTAAGTGTCTAGATAACGGGACGGGTGAAATATGATTGAAACATGGTAGATACGCCGCTGGTACTTCTTATATATAATTGTTTCCATCGCATTACATACCGTGGCGTTATTTAGTACACTTGGGTTAACGACCTTGGAACCGAAATATATTTTAATATATCTTACTTATTAAACTTTCTTAAAACCAAAGTATATTTTTATATATACTATAAACCTTTTATCAAAACATTGTTTTTTTTTAAACAATATAACTTATACAAACTCATTCTACATGGTTATTCACTTAACCATACATTATCCTTTTATACATATATATCATTTGGTTTATTTATCACTTTTCAAATGATTTATAAACACTTAACAAGGTTCATGAATAATTTTTGTTAAACATCTTCTTTAAACTTAAGTCATGAATCCTATTTTCACAAAATTTATGTATCTCACAGGCATTTTTATGCTGACGTACCTATTTTTACACATGTTTCAGGTGCTGTCTTGTGATGATTGTTGATACATGCTACACTTAGGATGGACTCGTGCCTTAGCAACTTTAAAACTTGGAAGATCATAGTTGTACTTATCTGATTGTTTTTAAACAATGAGTTCATTTATTCAATAAAACAAAATTATTTTATTCCATGGTGGTGACACAATGATTCTGTTACAACACTCCCCGACGTTTCCGCCACGTCTTGTTGTTTTACGTGGTCGGGGTGTGACACCAATCGCCTGTGCCAAAGCAGTGGCTCCGATTCTGAAGCTTTTGAGATTAAACAAGTCAAGTTGTCATTTGTCTTAGCGTTTTTCATGTTGAGCACGTATGTGTTGTTTTGTCTTGGAGCTGTGAGCATGATCATTTCTGTGGGAACCACATATTCAGGCTTGAGAAACAGACATTCCATGTCGTTGAAAAGCACCGATATTCATTTATCACAGACTTTTGATACGCTCATAAGATAGTAGCACAATTCTGGAACATAGTTGACATTTTCCAAAGTGAGTGCTTCAGACACGACGTCTCCCATTCCAACGATCTTCCCTCCCTTCTCGTCTCCAGCGAATGACACGAAATCTCCATCAATAAAAAGAAAATTCGTCAGAAGATCCTTTAAGCCTGTCATGTGTTGTGAACATCCGCTGTCGACATGCCAGATATACTCCATGAGCATTAGAAGCCATTTCTGGAGTTTATTCTGAAATACAAGAACATACACAGATTAGTTTGATTTGGGAACCCAGATTTGCTTCATTTTGGATCTAACGTGGTTTTGACCTACGATGTCCTCCTTTTGCTTCCAAAAATAAGCTGTTGAATTAACCATATTTTTAACAGATTTCCTAAGATAATCAAGTTGATCCGTGAAATTCTTAACAAAATCATATTCTGGTTTAGAAAAATTCTTGTTTTACAATGTTTCGCTGTATGTCCTAAATGACCACAACGAAAGCATCGTTTACGTCTGGGCCTTTTGGTGTTAGAAGATGATGTATGTGATGAGTGTCTTGAGCTTTCTACTTTCTTCATTTTCTTGTCAACTCGACTTTTATCTTCTAAACATTCTTCATCGCTGTCGGAGTCTGATGAGCTTTCTGATGTTTGATATTCACTGGAATTCAGCTCTTCACTTGCTTCATAGCTTGAATCACTCCAGCTTTGATCTTCACTTGAGCTTTCCGAATTTTGATCTTCAATTGTTTCGTCGCTTGAATCTTCAGAGCTTTCATCATTTGTTGTTTGATCTTCACTTGAGGTTTCTGATTTTTGCTCATCCTCATGACTTGGAGTCTCTTTTTCATTTTCGGAGGCAGCAATGCTTGAGTCTTCATTGCTATGATCTTCAGCGACTTTCTTTTCTGAATCTGTCATACCTGTTCGAGATGGAATACATTCTGGAATTTCCTCGGTGAGGAATTTTCCAAAGCTATTATTTTTCAATTCTGGCACAAATACAGGAGATTCACAAACAATTTTATCATCACAAAATGCAGAATTTAAATCATGACATTCAAACATAGCATGTTCACGATCACGGGTCTCAAATGTAGGCACATGGCCCTTACAGTCATCCAAAGATTTAAATATAGGCACACGGCCATTACAGTCATCCATCCTAATTAAATTATTACATTCATCTCGAATATTGTTTTTCTTAGAACAGTTCCAGGTGAACCAGTTAACAGTGGAATAACTGTCGCCTGAATAACCTATTCCTATTTTTGATCCGCGGCAGTCTCCATCCTCATCGCACACATCTTCTTTACACAGAATTGGATCTGCATTACTTTTAGAAATGTTAGCGGTTGTTTCATTTTCAAAAGAGTCGTTTTGTTCCACAGAGGCCTTTTCATCAATGAGATCATTTTCGGGATGAGGGGTTGGCATAGGCACATAGTTTTTGCTATGTGGTGGAAAGAAGAGTTTTCTTTCGTTTCCTTGCCTATCCTTATACCCGATCCCGTCTTTCACATACGTTGGTCGTTGGCAATTTTTGATGTCAGTAAAGGCCTTTTGACTAACATTCCATTTGTCTATGATAATTTGCAATTTATTCTTTTCGTTCAAAGCTTTGTCCAGTCTATCTATAAGATCGTAGACTTCTTCCTTTACCTTGCCATATAGAAACGCGCTCTTTACGTCCATTTGGAAGACTTTGAAGTTCTTGTAGGATGCGTATGTTAAGAATATTCTAATTGCCTCCAATCTTGCAACTGGAGCAAAAACTTCTTCATAGTCAATTCCCTCCTCCTGTCGATACCCTTGCACCACCAATCTAGCTTTGTTCTTGGTTACCACTCCACGATCATCCATTTTGTTTCGAAATACCCATTTGGTGCCAATTGGAAATTTTCCTTCAGGCAGATCAACCAACTCCCAAACTTTAAGTTTTCAAAATTGAGAAAGTTCTTCCTGCATCGCTTGTATCCAACTGGAGTCTTGTATAGGTTCTTCGATGTCATGAGGTACAGACTGCGAGAGAAAAGCGGCATAAAGCCCTTTGTTGATAGTTGATGACTGACCACGTGTACGTACTCCTTCTTCTACTGCACCTATGACATTCTCAAGAGGATGATTGCGATTTGTCTTGTATCCTGCATTTGTGTGAGCCTCAATTTGCTGCGAAAGGTTGGTGAAGTGTTCATCAACGTAGATTACTGGAGAGTCATCTTCTTGAGTTGGTTCATCCACATTTTCCTGTGAAGAAGAAGCACCGTTTTCAGGGGTGTTCTTAGGCGAAGTGTCACCATTTACTTCATTTACAGAGAGAAGTGGGTCAGTAGAAAATGGAGAGAGACGTGTAGTGAAAGGAGTTAAACCAATATCTAAAGTATCAAACAGCGGTTCAACTTGAGCAGCTTCCGCAGGTTCTGCTTCTAGAACGTCTTCTGGAATTTCAAAGGTGTTGAAGATCACACCCACATCATAAAACCAATCGGGAGTACTTCCAGTGTTAGTGTAGTTTCCCTCTTGAAAGTCAACGTAATACGACTCAATCACCATCTTTGTTCTTTTGTTGTAGACTCTGTAGGCTTTCTGAGTGGATGAATATCCCATGAAATAGCAGATATCACCCACTGCTTCGAACTTGATGGGATTCTCTTGAGTGTTTAGAAGAGTGCAAGAACATCCAAACGGTCTGAAGAAATCGATGAGTGGCTTCCTTTTGAAGAGAAGTTCGTATGCAGTTTTTCCGTGAGGTTTTACAATGAGAACTCTATTCAAAACATAGCATGCTGTATTTACTGCTCCTGCCCAAAAGATGATTGGAAGCTTCGAATCCACCAGCATGGTTCTTGCGGCTTCGATCAAAGTTCTGTTCTTTCGCTCAGCTACGCCATTTTGTTGAGGAGTTCTAGCCGCGCTGTACTGAAGATGAATTCCCTTTTCAGCACAAAAGGATATGAAGCTTTGGTTCTTGAATTCAGAACCATTGTCACTTCGGATCCACTTCACTATCAATCTGGTCACGTTTTCAATTAAGGGAATGAATGACTTAAGGATATGAGCTGTCTCACTCTTGGCTTCAAGAAAGTAAACCCATGAAAAACGAGAGAAATCATCTGTAATCACCAAACAGTAAGAACTTTTAGCAAGACTTTTAACACTTATTGGACCAAAAAGATCCATATGCATCAACTGAAGCGGTACAGTAATCGTGTTCACTGCTTTGGACTTGTGCGATTTCTTGTGTTGCTTTCCTTGGCAGCATGCTATACATTTTTCAGAAAAAGGAAATTCTTTTATCGGAAGACCTCTTACTAGGTTTAACTTAGAGAGTTTGTTCATATTTTTGAAATTTACATGCCCCAATCGCCTGTGCCAAAGCAGTGACTCCGATTCTGAAGCTTTTGAGATTAAACAAGTCAAGTTGTCATTTGTCTTGGCATTTTTCATGTTGAGCACGTATGTGTTGTTTTGTCTTGGAGCTGTGAGCATGATCATTTATGCGGGAACCACATATTCAGGCTTGAGAAACAGACATTCCATGTCGTTGACAAGCACCGATATTCCTTTATCACAGACTTGTGATACGCTCATAAGATTGTAGCACAATTCTGGAACATAGTTGACATTTTCCAAAGTGAGTGCTTCAGACACGACGTCTCCCATTCCAACGATCTTCCCTCCCTTCTCGTCTCCAGCGAATGACATGAAATCTCCATCAATAAAACGAAAATTCGTCAGAAGATCCTTTAAGCCTGTCATGTGTCGTGAACATCCGCTGTCGACATGCCAGATATACTCCATGAGCATTCGAAGCCATTTCTGGAGATTATTCTGAAATACAAGAATATACACAGATTAGTTTGATTTGGGAACCCAGATTTGCTACATTTTGGATCTATCATGGTTTTGACCTACGATGTCCTCTTTTTGCTTCCAAAAATAAGCTGTTGAATTAACCATATTTTTAACAGATTTCCTAAGATAATCAAGTTGATCTGTGAAATTCTTAACAAAATCATATTATGGTTTAGAAAAATTCTTGTTTTTACAATGTTTCGCTGTATGTCCTAAATGACCACAGCGAAAGCATCGTTTACGTCTGGGCCTTTTGGTGTTAGAAGATGATGTATGTGATAAGTGTCTTGAGCTTTCTACTTTCTTCATTTTCTTGTCAACTCGACTTTCATCTTCTAAACATTCTTCATCGCTGTCGGAGTCTGTTGAGCTTTCTGATGTTTGATATTCACTGGAATTCAGCTCTTCACTTGCTTCGTAGCTTGAATCACTGCAACTTTGATATTCACTTGAGCTTTCTGAATTTTGATCTTCAATTGATTCGTCGCTTGAATCTTCAGAGCTTTCATCATTTGTTGTTTGATCTTCACTTGAGGTTTCTGATTTTTGCTCATCCTCATGACTTGGAGTCTCTTTTTCATTTTCTTAGGCAACAATGCTTAAGTCTTCATTGCTATGATCTTCAGCGACTTTCTTTTCTGAATCTGTCATACCTGTTCGAGATAGAATAAATTCTGGAATTTCCTCGGTGAGGAATTTTCCAAAGCTATTCTTTTTCAATTCTGGCACAAATACAGGAGATTCACAAACAATTTTATCATCACAAAATGCAGAATTTAAATCATGACATTCAAACATGGCATGTTCACGATCACGGGTCTCAAATGTAGGCACATGGCCCTTACAGTCATCCGAAGATTTAAATATAGGCACACGACCATTACAGTCATCCATCCTAATTAAATTATTACATTTATCCCGAATATTTTTTTTCTTAGAACAGTTCCTGGCGAACCAGTTAAAAGTGGAATAACTGTCGCTTGAAAAACCTATTCCTATTTTTGATCCGCCGCAGTCTCCATCCTCATCGCACACATCTTCTTTACACCCAATTGGATCATTACTTTTAGAAATGTTAGCGGTTGTTTCATTTTCAAAAGAGTCGTTTTGTTCTACAGAGGCCTTTTCATCAATGAGATCATTTTCGGGATGAGGGGTTGGCATAGGCACATAGTTTTTGCTGTGTGGTGGAAAGAAGAGTTTTCTTTTGTTTCCTTGCATATCCTTATACCCGATCCCGTCTTTCACATACGTTGGTCGTTGGCAATTTTTGATGTCAGTAAATGTTACACCCCGACCACGTAGGACAACCAAATGTGGCGGAAACGTCGGGGAGTGTTGTAACAGAAATTATTGTTTCACAACCATGGAAATTAAAGTTACGTTTTATTTAACAACAGGAGAGTAACATTGTCTTAAACACGAAAACAAAGAGTACATAACATAATTAAACTAAGTCTATCTTCATTTTATGTCTCTAAGGCACAGGTCCGCCCTAGTGTCACGATCATCATCCTACGCAAAAGCTCCTGAAAACACATGTGAAAATAGGTACGTCAACATAAAAATGCCTGTGAGATACATAGGTTTGTGAAAATAGGATTCATGACTTAAGTTTGAGAAATTGTTAAATAACATTTAGTCATGAACCTTGTAAATTGTTTTGTTTTGTAAATCATTTGAAAAGCGATAAGATCAAATGATATGTATACATAAAAGAATAATACAAGGTTAAATGAATAACCAAGTAAAATGAGTTGTGTAAAATAAGTTGTTTGTAAAACAATGTCTTGTGAAAGATATGTTATTTGTATAAAATGTTATATGTCTAAATTGAAATGATTCAAATAACGCTACGATATGTAATGCCATACAAGCACTTATATATAGGAAGTACCAGCGGCGTATCCACCATGCTTATATCATATTACACACGTCCCGTTACCTAAATCACTTAAACAAACCACCATTGTATAAAGTCCATGTTTAAACCAATTGTCAAAAAGTCCTTGTATAAACCATGTCAAATGTTAAAAAGTCCAAATGTAGTCAAGTAATGTGTAACAAATGTTAGGTATTGTAAGTAAAGTATTGTCACATAAACCAAATGTAGAAATGTACAAAACAAAGTATTTTGAATATATCAAAAAGTTATGTTTTGCAAAGTAAATGCATGTTTTATTGATACAAACATTTATGTGGTAAGTTAACGCATACATTTAAGCCTTGAGATAGTCGGATAACCCTTTTAGTCAAGGTTATCAAAAGAAATGTTTTCGGATTCAGTCATTCCTTACACCCAAACAAACCTAGGATGTAAGGAACGGGATTTGTCAAGTCCTATGGTACCACTACTTACTACCGAGCGGCGTAGCTAATGTTAATATACGTATATAAGTCCCGTTTGTGCAAACCAAATGTTATAGCAAATGTAAACATGTTATATGAAAACAATGTACTAAGTATGCTAAGTTAACATACAAAGCAGAAAAGTCATGTAAATCATTGTGCTAGCATGCTATCAGTTAACATACATAGCAGAAATGTAAAGTAAAACAATGTACTAAGTATGCTATCAGTCAACATACATAGCAAGACAATGTAAAGTAAATCATGTACAATAAGTGTACTAATGAACATAGCAAGTATATGATATGAAAACATGGAAAACACGAAAGTAACAAGTAGGCACATGTGTTTCACCCCAATACAGTTTGAAAACAGTAAAAGAGGGGTCTATGTACTCACATAGACACCTTGAAAACATGTAAAAAGAGGGGGTTCTATGTACTCACTTGAGATTGCTCAGAAGTCCTAAGATAACCACCAAGCAATGCTAGAGGATCACGGAATCAAACGGTACCTAATATAGGTAACTATGTTAATAAACCGGACCTAAATCGGAAGATTGGATAGAATGAGGGCTCGTAAACCAAATGAGTATGGGAACTCATGTAGTATGGTTTAACAAAGCCTACATACTAAATGAAACCTAACCTAAGTGCTTACGACCCATTACGACCCGTTTAGGTAGCTTATGCTACTTTAACGCGTCGTTCGCGTAAAACGCGTTCGGACCGCCTAACTAGTCCTATGACAAGTAGAATATGCCTTAACATGTCTAATATTGTTGCCATATCAGTTTAGATGTCAAAAGTTATGTTACATATGTTTAAAATGAATCTTGGCGTAAAAAGGGCATTTTGGTAATTTACCTAAGGCATATAAACTACCTATCATACAACTACTTAAACGACGTGACCATAAGGTCACCTAATATGTTTGATCGGATCCTACTGATCGACCAACTGGGTCGGGTTCGAAAGTATAAGCGATTGTTTAGATCGCTTACCTTACGACCCTATATAAGCACTAAACTAAAAGTGACGAGCTAAGCATGTTAACACATGCTTAACTAAGTTAGAAAACAGGTTGGGTATCAAAACAAACTGTTTTGATACCCACAAGTAGCTTGGTTACAAAATACACAAGAATACGTATTCTGGCCGAAACTACGACTCGTCACTGAGCCTAGATAACGTGGTAATCAGTAGGTATAGCCACTAGGGACTATAACCATCGTGATTATGCTCACGTTATGAAGTTCAACCGAACTTCATGTTGACCATAAACTGGTCAACACAGAAAACGCTAAAACGAATAAAAAGAACGAAGGAACACTTACAACGGGTCCCTGAAAGCTTTGATTTCCAAATATTTCTCAGGTATGAAGTGATAAAACACCCCAACTTAGAGAAAATTCAGATTTCAAGTGGGTTTTGAGTTGTGAATCAAAGGGGTATTTATAGGATTTGGACCACCGTTAGGATCGTCCCTCGAATACCGTGCTTTGAGCTTGGCCATACACCTCAAGACCATGGTTTTGTAAAACCACTTGAGCCCCTAGTATTGCCCAAAACCATGTGCAAGTGGTTTATGAGTGTGTAACAGCTGTTAACAGCTGTTTAAACTGAATAAACTGATCTGGGAGGGCCTCGCGCCCCGCGTAAGGTATGGGCAAACCTTACGCGCCCCGCCTGGAGGTCCTGATCAGAAATCAACTTTCAAAAACGACAGTTTTGGTCCCTGTTGGTGTTTAAGGCTCATTTCGACACGTTTAAGGCCCGTTAAGCCAACTTCAAGGCCGTAAAATGATGCCTAAACATTGTGGACATGAAACATGCTCAAAGATATGCCGGATGTTGGTTCGTTTGGTCGTATAATCGCGATGTTCGCTTAATTACGACGGAATGCGCATAAGCGCGAAAAACGATCCAAATTGCGTGACGAATGGATTTTTCTCATGCCAAACACTAAAATAAAATATTTTAGTGCTTACATAAATTTTTGGATGTCCGGATGTATTCAGAACGTAAGTTATGCGCGAAAATGCAAACTTGTGCACTTTTTGACGCTTTTAGTCCCTGAATGACCCAAAAGTTTATTTTAGCACACCGAACCCCTTAAAGCCTATTTCTATGCTATGTAAAGGATATTTATGGTATGTTTAACTTATGGTCATGTTCCGGAATGTCTGTTTCAGTACGAATTGTCATACTTTCGCAGTTTGTCGAATTTAGTCCCTGTAGGCGAATTAACTTGTTTTTGTCATGCCAAAGCCTTCAAAACTTATTTCTCAGTTATGTAAAGGTTATTTAAGGTATGTTAAGTATATGTTGATGTTTCGGAGTATTTTTCGCATTAAACTGATTACGTTTATGCACCAGTTTGCGTATAACTCTCCAGAAAGCGATATAGAGTTTGAAAATGAACAAAAGCCAAAACATGAAAAATGTAAAACATAAACAAAAAAAATATTGGGATCAAATAACATTGTTTTATTGATAATTGAATTGTTCACAATGATTACAAGCACAGATGTTACAGTCTCCTCTACTTGTGGAAATTTCATCCCGAAATTTATTTAGAGGAAACTCGTGGGAATAGATGCGTATACTTCTCCTTCATTTGATCTTCACGTTCCCAAGTAAACTCAGGTCCACGTTTAGATTCCCAGCGAACTTTGACCAATGGAATGCGCTTGCGTTTGAGCCACTTGACTTCACGTTCCATGATTACCACTGGCTTCTCAACAAAATTCAGTGTTTTATCAACACGAATTTCGTCAAGTGGTATGTGGAGGTTCTCATCAGCTAAACACTTCTTGAGATTGGACACGTGAAAGGTTGGATGAACATTTCCAAGTTCAGGAGGTAACTTAAGTCTGTAGGCTACCTTACCGATTCTTTCAACGATCTTGAATGGTCCAACGTATCTAGGTGCAAGTTTTCCTTTCTTTCCAAATCTGATCACACCTTTCCAAGGTGAGACCTTAAGTAATACACAATCACCGACTTGAAAATCCAAGGGCTTGCATTTTAGGTCCGCGTAACTCTTTTGACGGCTTCTAGCTGTCTGAAGGTTATCACGAACTTTCTTAACCTTATCAGTTGTCTCTAAAATGAGGGCAGGTCCAGTAAGTTGAGCCTCACCGATCTCATTCCAGCAGACTGGGGAATGACATTTTCGACCATAGAGAGCCTCGAAAGGAGCCATGTTGATGCTGGAGTGATAACTGTTGTTGTAGGAGAATTCAATCAACGGAAGATGTGAATCCCATCTACCACCAAAATCGATCACACAAATCGATCACACAAGCTCTAAGCATATCCTCCAGAGTCTGGATTGTTCTTTCAGATTGACCATCCGTTTGCGGATGATAAGCTGTGCTCAAATTAAGTTGGGTCCCCATAGCAGATTGCATTGTTCTCCAAAAATGAGAAGTGAAGCGAGCATCTCTGTCAGAAATGATGTTCAAAGGAACACCATGTCGAGCTACAATTTCATCCACATAGATTTTAGCAAGTTTGTCAGCAGAAAAATCCTCACGAATTGGCAAGAAATGCGCTGACTTAGTAAGACGATCAACAACTACCCAGATGGCATCATGACCTTTCTTTGTGCGCGGAAGTTTAGTAATGAGATCCATAGTTATGTTTTCCCATTTCTAAACAGGGATCTCTGGTTGCACCAATAAACCAGAAGGACGTTGATGTTCAGCCTTAACCTTAAGACAAGTAAGGCATTTTGATACATATAAGGCAATGTCTTTCTTCATACCAGGCCACCAATACTGAATACGAAGATCCTTATACATCTTATCTGAGCCAGGATGAATAGAGTAACGAGACTTATGGGCTTCATCCATAAGCAAGGTGCGAAGATCATCTTGGCTTGGGACCCACAAACGGTCCATGAAGTAATACGATCCATTGTCCTTCAATTCAAGTTCAGGTGTTATGTGATAGGGAAATTCCTTATCCGTCAAACCTTGTGAAAAGCAAGTGTGTTAAGCCTGAGTGATGTGTGCTTGGATATCGGATCGAGCTTGAATATCAGATTGAACACGAACACAATGAAGCTTAGTACGTTCCTTACGACTCAAAGCATCGGCTATGACATTCGCCTTACCAGGATGGTAGCGAATTTCGCAGTCATAGTCGTTTAGAAGCTCCACCCAACGTCGTTGCCTCATGTTGAGTTCTTTCTGATTGAAGATATGCTGAAGACTTTTGTGGTCCGTGAAAACCACACATTTTGTACCGTACAAATAGTGTCTCCAGATCTTTAGAGCGAAGACAACTGCACCCAACTCAAGATCATGAGTGGTGCAGTTCTTCTCATGTATTTTCAACTGCCTCGATGCATATGCTATGACTTTGTTCCTTTGCATCAGAACATAGCCAAGACCCAATTTAGATGCATCGCAATAAACGACGAAATCATCATTGCCCTCAGGCAAAGTCAGAATAGGCGCGTCGCAAAGTTTTTGTTTTAAAGTCAGAAACGCTTCCTCTTGCTTGAATCCCCAATCAAAGGGTTTGTTCTTCTGGGTTAGAGTGGTTAGAGGAACTGCAATCTTTGATAAGTTTTCAATGAAGCGGTGATAATAACCCGCCAGACCAAGAAAAGAACGAACTTTAGTAGGAGTAGAAGGCGTATCCCAATCCTTAATCGCACTGATCTTGGAGGGATCTACATGTATACCTTGTTCGTTGACAATATGCCCCAAAAATTGAACTTCTTTAAGCCAAAATTCGCACTTGGAGAATTTGGAAAAAAGTTGCTCTTTCTTTAGGAGTTCCAGAGTAAGACGAAGATGTTGCTCATGGTCAGCTCGCGTCTTAGAGTAAATCAAGATGTCATCAATAAAAACAATGACGAACTGATCCAAATAAGGTTTGCAGACCCTATTCATTAAGTCCATGAAAACAACAGGAGCATTAGTCAAACCGAAAGGCATAACTGTGAACTCATAATGCCCATATCAAGTGCGGAACGCTGTCTTGGGAATATCTTCTTCATGCACACGAAGTTGATGATACCCAGAACGTAGATCAATCTTCAAAAAATAAGAAGCGCCCTGTAACTGATCAAAGAGATCATCAATGCGAGGTAGGGGATATCGATTCTTGATGGTAAGTTTGTTAAGCTCACAATAATCGATACACATCCTAAAAGATCCATCCTTCTTCTTGACAAAAAGAACGGGAGCACCCCAAGGTGAAAAGCTAGGATGGACAAAACCTTTGTCAGAGAGCTCCTGCAGCTGTTTAGACAACTCTTGCATCTCAGACGGTGCAAGACGATATGGAGATCTGGCAATGGGATTTGCACCAGGTACGAGATCAATACGGAACTCGACTTGGCGTGCTGGGGGTAGACCAGGTAAATCTTCAGGGAAAACTTCAGCATAATTCCGAACAACAGGAATATCTTGGATAGACTTACCTTTGCCTTTATCTGCTGTGACATGTGCCAAGAAGGCCACATAATTCTTTCGCAGATACTTCCGAGCTTTAAAACAAGACATGAGTTTGAGACCACCAGAAGGTTTCTCACCACGAACCTGTAGGATCTCCCCTGCCAAAAGCGGTACACGAACAATCTTCTCGAAACAAACTACCTCTGCGTGATGCTTGCCTAACCAATCCATACCCACTATAACGTCGAAGCTTCCAAGTTGCATTGGCATGAGGTCGATAGGAAAAAGATGGTTGTTAAGGTTCAGCTGGCAGTTGCGAAGAATAGAATCAAGAACAATGGGTTCACCACTAGCAACTTCTACAGTCAAAGGTTTTCCTAGTTTCGTTCTAGACACACGAAGCATTGGCTCAAAAGACAATGACACAAAACTCTTGTCGGCACCCGAATAAAAAAGAACAGATGCAGGCTGATTATTAATAAAGAACGTACCGTTCACCACTTCATTGTTCGCTTGTGCCTCTTGTGCATTCATGTTGAAGACTCGACCTCGAGCCTGAGCCTGATTCTGATTTGCATTCACCAATCTTGGGCACTGGTTATGGTAGTGGGTCAGATCCCCACAATTGTAGCACGAACCAGGAGGAAAATGAGGTCGTGCAGCTTGACCTTGTTGCTGAGCAAGAGGCTGAGCAACTTGTTGAGCCGGGTTCTGAACTGCCCGATTCTGATTAGCAGGAATGCGGCAGGTGGCAGCAAGATGACCATTTCTTCCACAGTTGGTGCATTGACGACACTGGAGATGTGGTAGGTGATGGCCGTTACACCTGTTACACAAAGGTGCATTGCCAAGATAAGGCTTCTTGGCGGGTGGTTACGCAGGCTGATTTGGTGCAGCTTGAGCCTGTGTAGTAACGGCATAGTTTTGGGAAGCCTTTCGCTTCCTAGACCCCCTTGAGGAACCATAATTCTTTCCCTTCTTGTTCTCACCTTTCTTGCCATCCTCCTTGTCAGACGCCTGCTTCTTACCCTTGTCACCCTTTTTATGCAGCTTTCCATTTCGAACCTGCGACTCAGTCAATGTCGCTGCTAACTCGATCGCCCGACGGAGTGTGGTAGGGTTACTACAAGTAATGATATCTTGTACTGAGTCAGGCAGACCATCGATGTACCTTTCGATAGCCTTGTCGAGTGGGGTAACCATGGTCGGGCAAAGCAGACTCAATTCTTCAAACCTATCAGTATACGCCCTGTGCTCGCCACTGTCTTGTTTCAAGTAATCAAACTCTCTCTCCAAAGCTCGCAGTTCATGAAGATGACAAAACTCCGTCATCATAAGGGCCCTAAGTTAGGCCCAAGTTTGTGCTAAAGCAACTTCTGCACCACGGTCTGTCATAACCCCGTTCCACCATGTAAGAGCCCTCTTCTGAAACACACTCGAAGAAAACTCGACCTTGCGATTTTCAGGACACTGAATGTGACGGAAAGTATTCTCAATGCTCTCGAACAATTGAAGAAGCCCAGTTGCTCCCTCAGAACCGCTAAACTTGAGCGGTTTAGCCGAGTTAAAACTCTTGAAGTTACAAGGAGCATTATTGTTGTTGTTTGCTTGGTTCCATTGAGCAATAAGGTTTGGGAATGCAGCAGCCATTTGCTGCGCGATGATTTCTGCCAGTTCGGCATTTTCTATCTGATTGTCGCGTCGAGGAGGCATTCTAAAAGAGGAAACACGAAAGGAAACGAGTGAGATGATTGGATGAAAAGAATGAGATGAAACAAAATCAACAAAAGCAAAGATGGTGGTCATTCGTCCGCATCACAAAGCAAACAAACGACACACAGTGACTAATCAAGGTAAATGGGTCAAAAATAATGCATCGCGAAGACATGCTCGCCTATAAGTGAACACTCACCCCAAGAGTTCCCAGGTAAGAGTGACTTGTCTGATTATGTGGATTTGTACGAACACTCTAGCCTTACACAGAAAACCCAGGGTACATGCATTCACCCTTCCAGTTTGCACGTGTTCACACTATTTAGGACCCAAAACCTTGACGAGATTTTGAAAACTCAAAGGGGTTCAAAACCTTATAACAAAGGGTTCAAAACCTAGTAATCAATAATCCAAGAATAGATGATTAATTTTCAAAGCGGATTCGAAATTGATGTTCCCGTTGTGGTTATCACCTAAGGGTAGGTGAAATGCATGTTTTAAAATCTAAACATAAGACAACTTGCGTTGGGGTCCTAGAAGGTTATAGTCTAGGTCAAAGCATTACTAATAACCTAATTCCCTATAACCATTGGCTCTGATACCAACTTTTCTGTCACACCCTGACCACGTAGGACAACCAAACGTGGCGGAAACGTCGGGGAGTGTTGTAACAGAAATTATTGTTTCACAACCATGGAAATTAAAGTTACGTTTTATTTAACAACAGGAGAGTAACATTGTCTTAAACACGAAAACAAAGAGTACATAACATAGTTAAACTAAGTCTATCTTCATTTTATGTCTCTAAGGCACAGGTCCGCCCTAGTGTCACGATCATCATCCTGCGCAAAAGCTCCTGAAAACACATGTGAAAATAGGTACGTCAGCATAAAAATGCATGTGAGATACATAGGTTTGTGAAAATAGGATTCATGACTTAAGTTTGAGAAATTGTTAAATAACATTTAGTCATGAACCTTGTAAATTGTTTTGTTTTGTAAATCATTTGAAAAGCGATAAGATCAGATGATATGTATACATAAAAGAATAATACATGGTTAAATGAATAACCAAGTAAAATGAGTTGTGTAAAATAAGTTGTTTGTAAAACAATGTCTTGTGAAAGATATGTTATTTGTATAAAATGTTATATGTCTAAATTGAAATGATTCAAATAACGCTACGATATGTAATACCATACAAGCACTTATATATAGGAAGTACCGGTGGCGTATCCACCATGCGTATATCATATTACACACGTCCCGTTACTTAAATCACTTAAACAAACCACCATTGTATAAAGTCCATGTTTAAACCAATTGTCAAAAAGTCCTTGTATAAACCATGTCAAATGTTAAAAAGTCCAAATGTAGTCAAGTAATGTGTAACAAATGTTATGTATTGTAAGTAAAGTATTGTCACATAAACTAAATGTAGAAATGTACAAAACAAAGTATTTTGAATATATCAAAAAGTTATGTTTTGCAAAGTAAATGCATGTTTTATTGATACAAACATTTATGTGGTAAGTTAACGCATACATTAAAGCCTTGAGACAGTTGGATAACTCTTTTAGGCAAGGTTATCAAAAGAAATGTTTTCGGATTCAGTCATTCCTTACACCCGAACAAACCTAGGATGTAAGGAACGGGATTTGTCAAGTCCTATGGTACCACTACTTACTACCGAGCGGCGTAGCTAATTTTAATGAACGTATATAAGTCCTGTTTGTGCAAACCAAATGTTATAGCAAATGTAAACATGTTATATGAAAACAATGTACTAAGTATGCTAAGTTAACATACAAAGCAGAAAAGTCATGTAAATCAATGTGCTAGCATGCTATCAGTCAACATACATAGCAGAAATGTAAAGTAAAACAATGTACTAAGTATGCTATCAGTCAACATACATAGCAAGACAATGTAAAGTAAATCATGTATAATAAGTGTACTAATGAACATAGCAAGTATATGATATGAAAACATGGAAAGCACGAAAGTAACAAGTAGGCACATGTGTTTCACCCCAATACAGTTTGAAAACAGTAAAAGAGGGGTCTATGTACTCACATAGACACCTTGAAAACATGTAAAAAGAGGGGGTTCTATGTACTCACTTGAGATTGCTCAGAAGTCCTAAGATAACCACCAAGCAATGCTAGAGGATCACGGAATCAAACGGTACCTAATATAGGTAACTATGTTAATAAACCGGACCTAAATCGGAAGATTGGATAGAATGAGGGCTCGTAAACCAAATGAGCATGGGAACTCATGTAGTATGGTTTAACAAAGCCTACATACTAAATGAAACCTAACCTAAGTGCTTACGACCCATTACGACCCGTTTAGGTAGCTTATGCTAGTTTAACGCGTCGTTCGCGTAAAACGCGTTCGGACCGCCTAACTAGTCCTATGACAAGTAGAATATGCCTTAACATGTCTAATATTGTTGCCATATCAGTTTAGATGTCAAAAGTTATGTTACATATGTTTAAAATGAATCTTGGCGTAAAAAAGGGCATTTTGGTAATTTACCTAAGGCATATAAACTACCTATCATACAACTACTTAAACGACGTGACCATAAGGTCACCTAATATGTTTGATCGGATCCTAGTGATCGACCAACTGGGTCGGGTTTGAAAGTATAAGCGCTTGTTTAGATCGCTTACCTTACGACCCTATATAAGCACTAAACTAAAAGTGACGAGCTAAGCATGTTAACACATGCTTAACTAAGTTAGAAAACAGGTTGGGTATCAAAACAAACGGTTTTGATACCCACAGGTAGTTTGGTTACAAAATACGCAAGAATACGTATTCTGGTCGAAACTACGACTCGTCACTGAGCCTAGATAACGTGGTAATCAGTAGGTATAGCCACTAGGGACTATAACCATCGTGATTACGCTCACGTTATGAATTTCAACCGAACTTCATGTTGACCATAAACTGGTCAACGCAGAAAACGCTAAAACAAATAAAAAGAACGAAGGAACACTTACAACGGGTCCCTGAAAGCTTTGATTTCCAAATATTTCTCATGTATGAAGTGATAAAACACCCCAACTTAGAGAAAATTCAGATTTCAAGTGGGTTTTGAGTTATGAATCAAAGGGGTATTTATAGGATTTGGACCACCATTAGGATCGTTCCTCGAATACCGTGCTTTGATCTTGGCCATACACCTCAAGACCATGGTTTTGTAAAACCACTTGAGCCCCTAGTATTGCCCAAAACCATGTGCAAGTGGTTTATGAGTGTGTAACAGCTGTTAATAGCTGTTTAAACTGATTAAACTGATCTAGGAGGGCCTCGCGCCCCGCGTAAGGTATGGGCAAACCTTACGCGCCCCGCCTAGAGGTCCTGATCAGAAATCAACTTTCAAAAATGACAGTTTTGGTCCCTGTTGGTGTTTAAGGCTCATTTCGACACGTTTAAGGCCCGTTAAGCCAACTTCAAGGCCGTAAAATGATTCCTAAACATTGTGGACATGAAACATGCTCAATGATATGCCGGATGTTGGTTCGTTTGGTCGTATGATCGCGATGTTCGCTTAATTACGACGGAATGCGCATAAGCGCGAAAAACGATCCAAATTGCGTGACGAATGGATTTTTCTCATGCCAAACACTAAAATAAAATCTTTTAGTGCTTACATAAAATTTTGGATGTCCGGATGTATTCAGAACGTAAGTTATGCGCGAAAATGCAAACTTGTGCACTTTTTGACGCTTTTAATCCCTGAATGACCCAAAAGTTTATTTTAGCACACCGAACCCCTTAAAGCCTATTTCTAAGCTATGTAAAGGATATTTATGGTATGTTTAACTTATGGTCATGTTCCGGAATGTCTGTTTCAGTACGAATCATCATACTTTCGTAGTTTGTCGAATTTAGTCCCTGTAGGCGAATTAACTTGTTTTTGTCATGCCAAAGCCTTCAAAACTTATTTCTAAGTTATGTAAAGGTTATTTAAGGTATGTTAAGTATATGTTGATGTTCTGGAGTATTTGTCGCATTAAACTGATTACGTTTATGCACCAGTTTGCGTATAACTCTCTAGAAAGCAATATAGAGTTTGAAAATGAACAAAAGCCAAAACATGAAAAATGTAAAACATAAACAAAAAAATATTGGGATCAAATAACATTGTTTTATTGATAATTGAACTGTTCACAATGATTACAAACACAGATGTTACAGTAAAGGCCTTTTGACTAACATTCCATTTATCTATGATAATTTGCAATTTATTCTTTTCGTTCAAAGCTTTTTTCCAGTCTATCTTTGAGATCGTAGACTTCTTCCTTTTCCTCGCCATATAGAAACGTGCTCTTTATGTCCATTTGGAAGACTTTAAAGTTCTTGTAGGATGCGTATGCTAAGAATATTCTAATTGCCTCCAATCTTGCAACTGGAGCAAAAACTTCTTCATAGTCAATTCCCTCCTCCTGTCGATACCCTTGCACCACCAATCTAGCTTTGTTCTTGGTTACCACTCCACAATCATCCATTTTGTTTCGAAATACCCATTTGGTGCCAATTGGAAATTTTCCTTCAGGCAGATCAACCAACTCCCAAACTTTAAGTTTTCAAAATTGAGAAAGTTCTTCCTGCATCGCTTGTATCCAACTGGAGTCTTGTATAGCTTCTTCGATGTCATGAGGTACAGACTGTGAGAGAAAAGTGGCATAAAGCCCTTTGTTGATGCTTGATGACTGACCACGTGTATGTACTCCTTCTTCTACTGCACCTATGACATTCTCAAGAGGATGATTGTGATTTGTCTTGTATCCTGCATTTGTGTGAGCCTCAATTTGCTGCGAAAGGTTAGTGAAGTGTTCATCAACGTAGATTACTGGAGAGTCATCTTCTTGAGTTGGTTCATCCACATTTGCCTGTGAAGAAGAAGCACCATTTTCAGGGGTGTTCTCAGGCGAAGTGTCACCATTTACTTCATTTATAGAGAGAAGTGGATCAGCAGAAAATGGAGAGAGACGTGTAGTGAAAGGAGTTAAACCAATATCTGAAGTATCAAACAGCGGTTCAACTTGAGCAGCTTCTGTAGGTTCTGCTTCTAGAACGTCTTTTGGAATTTCGAAGGTGTTGAAGATCACACCCACATCATAAAACCAATTGGGAGTACTTCCAGTGTTAGTGTAGTTTCCCTCTTGAAAGTCAACGTAATACGACTCAATCACCATCTTTGTTCTTTTGTTGTAGACTCTGTAGGCTTTCTGAGTGGATGAATATCCCATGAAGTAGCAGATATCAATCACTGCTTCGAACTTGATGAGATTCTCTTGAGTGTTTAGAAGAGTGCAAGAACATCCAAACGGTGTGAAGAAATCGATGAGTGGCTTCCTTTTGAAGAGAAGTTCGTATGAAGTTTTTCCGTGAGGTTTTACAATGAGAACTCTATTCAGAACATAGCATGCTGTATTTACTGCTCCTGCCCAAAAGATGATTGGAAGCTTCGAATCCACCAGCATGGTTCTTGCGGCTTCGATCAAAGTTCTGTTCTTTCGCTCAGCTACGCCATTTTGTTGAGGAGTTCTAGTCGTGCTGTACTGAAGATGAATTCCCTTTTCAGCACAAAAGGATATGAAGCTTTGGTTCTTGAATTCAGAACCATTGTCACTTCGGATCGACTTCACTTTCAATCTGGTCACGTTTTCAATTAAGGGAATGAATGACTTAAGGATATCAGTTGTCTCACTCTTGGCTTCAACAAAGTAAACCCATGAAAAACAAGAGAAATCATCTGTAATCACCAAACAGTAAGAACTTTTAGCAAGACTTTTAACACTTATTGGACCAAAAAGATCCATATGCATCAACTGAATCGGTACAGTAATCGTGTTCACTGCTTTGGACTTGTGCGATTTCTTGTTTTGCTTTCCTTGGGAGCATGCTATACATTTTTCAGAAAAAGGAAATTCTTTTATCGGAAGACTTCTTACTAGGTTTAACTTAGAGAGTTTGTTCATATTTTTGAAATTTACATGCCCCAATCGCCTGTGCCAAAGCAGTGACTCCGATTCTGAAGCTTTTGAGATTAAACAAGTCAAGTTGTCATTTGTCTTGGCGTTTTTCATGTTGAGCACGTATGTGTTGTTTTGTCTTGGAGCTGTGAGCATGATCATTTCTGTGGGAACCACATATTCAGGCTTGAGAAACAGACATTCCATGTCGTTGAAAAGCACCGATATTCCTTTATCACAGACTTGTGATATGCTCATAAGATTGTAGCACAATTCTGGAACATAGTTGACATTTTCCAAAGTGAGTGCTTCAGACACGACGTCTCCCATTCCAACGATCTTCCCTCCCTTCTCGTCTCCAGCGAATGACACGAAATCTCTATCAATAAAACGAAAATTCGTCAGAAGATCCTTTAAGCCTGTCATGTGTCGTGAACATCCACTGTCGATATGCCAGATATACTCCATGAGCATTCGAAGCCATTTCTGGAGTTTATTCTGAAATACAAGAATATACACAGATTAATTTGATTTGGGAACCCAGATTTGCTTCATTTTGGATCTATCGTGGTTTTGACCTACGATGTCCTCTTTTTGCTTCCAAAAATAAGCTGTTGAATTAACCATATTTTTAACAGATTTCCTAAGATAATCAAGTTGATCTGTGAAATTCTTAACAAAATCATATTCTAGTTTAGAAAAATTCTTGTTTTTACAATGTTTCGCTGTATGTCCTAAATGACCACAGCGAAAGCATCGTTTCCGTCTTGGCCTTTTGGTGTTAGAAGTTGATGTATGTGATGAGTGTCTTGAGCTTTCTGCTTTCCTCATATTCTTGTCAACTCGACTTTCATCTTCTAAACATTCTTCATCGCTGTCGGTGTCTGATGAGCTTTCTGATGTTTGATATTCACTGGAATTCAGCTCTTCACTTGCTTCGTAGCTTGAATCACTGCAGCTTTGATGTTCACTTGAGCTTTCTGAATTTTGATCTTCAATTGTTTCGTCGCTTAAATCTTCAGAGCTTTCATCATTTGTTGTTTGATCTTCACTTGAGGTTTCTGATTTTTGCTCATCCTCATGACTTGGAGTCTCTTTTTCATTTTCTGAGGCAGCAATGCTTGAGTCTTCATTGCTATGTTCTTCAGTGACTTTCTTTTCTAAATCTGTCATACCTGTTCGAGATGGAATAAATTCTGGAATTTCCTCGGTGAGGAATTTTCCAAAGCTATTCTTTTTCAATTCTGGCACAAATACAGGAGATTCACAAAAAATTTTATCATCATAAAATGCAGAATTTAAATCATGACATTCAAACATAGCATGTTCACGATCACGGGTCTCAAATGTAGGAACATGGCCCTTACAGTCATTCGAAGATTTAAATATAGGCACACGGCCATTACAGTCATCCATACTAATTCAATTATTACATTCATCCCGAATATTGTTTTTCTTAGAACAGTTCCAGGCGAACCAATTAACAGTGGAATAACTGTCGCCTGAATAACCTATTCCTATTTTTGATCCGCCGCAGTCTCCATCCTCATCGCACACATCTTCTTTACACACAATTGGATCTGCATTACTTTTAGAAATGTTAGCGGTTGTTTCATTTTCAAAAGAGTCTTTTGGTTCTACAGAGGCCTTTTCATCAATGAGATCATTTTCGGGATGAGGGGTTGGCATAGGCACATAGTTTTTGCTATGTGGTGGAAAGAAGAGTTTTCTTTCGTTTCCTTGCCTATCCTTATACCTGATCCCGTCTTTCACATACGTTGGTCGTTGGCAATTTTTGATGTCAGTAAAGGCCTTTTGACTAACATTCCATTTGTCTATGATAATTTGCAATTTATTCTTTTCGTTCAAAGCTTTTTCCTGTCTATCTATGAGATCGTAGACTTCTTCCTTTACCTTGCCATATAGAAACGCGCTCTTTACGTCCATTTGGAAGACTTTGAAGTTCTTGTAGGATGCGTATGCTAAGAATATTCTAATTGCCTCCAATCTTGCAACTGGAGCAAAAACTTCTTCATAGTCAATTCCCTCCTCCTGTCGATACCCTAGCACCACCAATCTAGCTTTGTTCTTGGTTACCACTCCAGCAGTCTGTTTCTCAAACTGTTTTGATGATGACCCACTAGAGATCTTTGCCATGAGAGCTTTGTTGACTTGTTCCTTTGCCTCAGCAATTTCTTCACCCCAATCATAATCTTCAACAACGAGAGCTTTTGTTGTGTTGGGAGACGAGTTGGTTTTGTTTTCTTCGATAGTGAGTTGTTTCACGGGAGGAGTGGCTTCAATGTTTCCTTCCTTTAACAAGGGGCAATCACGCTTGAAGTGACCAAGATTCTTGCAGTTGTAGCATCTCAGTTTGGATTTATCAAAACCAGCTTTTCCAAGACCCACACGCTTTCCAGTCTTATCCTGAAACTTCTTCAACCTTAAAGTGATCGTAGCCATTTGCCACTTCAAATCCATCTCCTCCATGTCATCAGGATCAACCTGATACATGTCTTCAGCAGTGAGCATCTCCTTCTTGAGTTCCCCCGACATTAGAGCTTCATAGCTACTTAAAAACATGTTAAAAAGTGCCACATGTTCAGTTGACACTTTCAAAGCTTGAGTATCACCAACTACAGCAACCTTATCACTAGATTGTGGAGCCTTTGACGTGCTTGCCGAAGCGTTAAAGAAGGACATGTCTGAGGCTTGTTTACTGATGGCTCCTGAAGCTAGAAATGCCACATTCTTTAGACCAGTAGAAGTCTGAGCTGCCTTTGGAGAGTAACTAGCTGTATTCATTTAGCGCTTGTTGACGTCCTTCTCAAACGCCTTCAGAGTGTTGATTAAATCGGATAAAGTGACAGGATTTGGGTTGTTGAGGAAGTCCCTTTTTATCATCATGCACTGAAGACTCCATTCCTTTGGAAGCGAATCCAGAAGCTTCTTTATGGCAGCACGATTAGTGACGGGATTTCCTGCCTTTTTCATTTTGGTCATCATATTCAGAAAGCGACTGATATGATCGGAAAGGCTTTTACCGTGAATTCCACCAAACATGTCGTATTGCTTTTGCACCATGTCTCTCTTGCTCTCAATTAGCTCTTCATTTCCCTCGTAGTGTTCGATCAAAGCATGCCAGAGTTCATTAGCAATTCTGTATTCTTCAAACATGTTGCAGTCGTCAGTTGACAAAGCCATGGTTAAGGCAGCATGTGCACGACGGTCGCGTTGGATTAGAGCCTTGTCTTCATCGGTGAAAGTTGTGGGGTCGTTGTTGTTGACTATCACGTCTTCTTGAACTACCGTTGGAACGTGGGGTCCAACGATGACAGAAAGCCATAGGTTGTAGTCAGTGAATTCGAAGAATGACTTGATTCGATTCCGCTGACACAAATAGCACACACGTTAGTTTGGCTTATTTCGCCGTATACCGTGATAAGAATGCTGTGGTTCTATATCACAGTTCTCGAAGTCGCCTTCGATAATTTCGCTAAAGGGTCACTTGACACTATATCGCCGGCAGTCAACAATTTCGCTCAAGTATTAGTTGGCGAAATTGGTGATTTTGCGATGATTTCGAAGAATGTTCACTATGTTCAAACGTTTCTTCGCTATATTCAAAATTAAGTTCGCTGGCTTCAAAAATTATTCGCTGTATTCAAGCTAATTTCACTGACTAGAGGGTTTAACACGAACTAAAACCCTCTAATCACACAAAAACGACTCAAAAACCATGTTTTGATGCATCAAAATGTCCAAAATGACTCCCTAATCACATATTAACAACAACCTATCGATTAAACACACCAAATCAATCCATTTGAAGTCTAAAAATTTGAAAAGCCTTGAAACTTTGAAAAACCCTCAAAACTTTGAAAAATCTTAACAAGAACACAACAACCAAGAGCACTATGGATCTGATACCAAATTGTTGATCCCAATATCAATCCGGATCACAGTGGTTGGTTGTTTTAGTCCAAAACACCTATTGATTAAGTGTTTGAACTATGAAAAAGTTAAGAACAATCAAGAATGAAGATGAAGCTAATGGATTGATGAATACAACAAGTGTTGTATTGAATCCAAACTAGTATATGAATCAATAAAGCACCTTGGAAATCTGATTTGAGCACACAATCAAGAGATTTAATGTAAACAACACTTCATTCATCAAAGAGCCAAAAGCTTGGCTAGGGCTACAATGCTTGGGTTTATATAGGACCTGACTTGCCAGCATAATTATAATTATGCTGGAATCTTATCTACACCAAGTCAGGTTTGCTAGTTTCATGAAATTACAAAATAAGCCCCTAGACTATAAAATAAGCTACAAACTATTATAAAACTAATCCAGTACAAGTATGAACAATCTCAAAAATTCCAACAAAATGGACATTTATACCCCTCGTACACTGAGTGATTTGATCGAATTGCCCATCGCACACTAAAATATTACCAGTGTGTGAGTCATTTGTGCCCTTTGACCAATTAGGAAGTGTGCGGTTTGACTAGTTGAATTACGTTGAGCTGGTCAAGTGTACGGTTGACTTTTGTTAACCAAGTGGACTATGTGACTGCTTCGTAGCGTGTCACACCCCCAAAATCCACCTACGGAGTATCACCGCTTGGAGGCGTGACTGACCAGGATTAAGCCACCAATCATACTGAACATAATAAGTAATACGTAAAATTCAACCACACAATATGAAAGGTGTTTCAAACCAAAACGTAGTTAAGTGTTTAGCGGAAGCATAATTGTAAAACCCAAAGAAAATACTGAGTACGAAATAAAGTAACGTTTTAGCATGGCACACACTGCCATGTCCCACAACGACTGTGCCTCCCCGTGCAAGCTCCATGAGTACCTAACGACCTGCAAGGCATGTAGCAACGAATCAACAACAAAGTTGAGCGAGTTCACAGTTGGTTGTATAGTTATAGTGTTCATTTCGTAATTCGTATATTGTTTCATAAACCATTTATCATATTAATCTGTATCACGGCTTCCCAAGCATGTTTGCGAAGATTAGTGGGGGCTTCCCATGTGTTACTAGACCCCGCGTATCGACTGCTACGAAACTGTAAGAAGTGCCCTAAGTCAATGTCTATCAGCATTGACCCTTTTGCCCATAGTCCATTAGTACACGCCAGTTCGGACGACACGGTGTGAGGTTTGTTAAACCTAATAGCGCTATCTACTAATGACCCGCTCGCCATAGGCCTCGGCGATTAAGTCGATAAATGAGGGACTTAGAGTTGATGGTCTTATAGTCGTACGTATCCTGTTGTATGGGGAATACGCAAGTTTGTAGTTACCGTTCAGTTCTTTAACCCATTCCCAACCCTTGGGAATCCCATGCCTTGGATAGAGTGTGAACTCACCTTGGTTTGCTCGACAGATACACAGAAAGGTTACTTGAGCTACTAGAGGTCAACCACGTCCTAACATGGTTACCATACAAGTCAGGTCTAGGTTCAAGTAGTGCACGAATGTTTACACATAAGTTAACTGATTACAAACACGTATTGAACATGGCAAACACATTAACAGTCCAATACATAACATGCTCATACTTGAACGATTCAAAAGATTGGGCTTGCACAAGTCTAACAGCCTTGTGCGATTCACCCATAGAAGCCCAATGATACCCGGCCCAATAAAACATAAGCAGTCCAGCATGCAGTCGGCCCAAACAAACAAACATTGGTCTTGTGCGATCCGGATAGACTTATAACATATGTGCTTGTAATCATTGTGAACAGTTAAATTATCAATAAAACAATGTTATTTGATCCCAATGTTTGTTTGGTTATGTTTTACATTTTTCATGTTTTGACTTTTATTCAATTTCAAACTCTATATCACTTTCTAGAGAGTTATACGCAAACTGGTGCGTAAACGTAATCAGTTTAATGCGAAAAATACTCCGGAACATCAACATATACTTAACATACCTTAAATAACCCTTACATAGCTTAGAAATAAGTTTTGAAGGCTTTGGTATGGCAAAAACAAGTTAATTCGCTTACAGGGACTAAACTTGACAAACTGCGAAAGTATGCCAATTTGAACAGTAACGAACATTCCGGAACATGACCATAAGTTAAACATGCCATAAATATCCTCTACATAGCTTAGAAATAGGCTTTGAGGTGTTCGGTGTGCTAAAATAAACTTTTGGGACATTCAGGGACTAAAAGCGTCAAAAAGTGCACAAGTTTACACTTTCGCGCATAACTTACATTCTGAATACATCCGAACATCCAAAAATTTATGTAACCACTAAAATATTTTATTTTAGTGTTTAGGCTTGAGAAAAATCCATTCGTCGCGTCATTTGGATCGTTTTTCGCGCTTATGCGCATTCCGTCATAATTAAGCAAACATCGCGATCGTACGGCCAGACGAACCGACATCTGAGATATTTTTTAGCACATTTTAAGTTCCCTATACTTTAACTTCATTTTAGAGCTTTGAAATGGGGTTAACGGGGCTTAAACGTGTCAAAAAAACGCATCGAAAACCAAGTTTTGAGGTTGCAGGGACTGAAACTGTAAATCTGCCAAACTAGGTCCGTAAGTAGGGGCCAGATGCAGCAAACCGTTTTTTTACAGCTGTTAACAGCCCTTAACACTCTCCAAAGGCCAAGTGCCAAGTGTTAAACTCTTATGGTAGATGGCAAATGAGTTACCACAACTTTCCAACAAGTGTACGACTTAGATCGTGCCCCCTTTTCCAAGAAATGATCCTAACGGTGAACCGAAAACTATAAATACCCACCTCCACCCTTCACTTTTCCTCACAAGAATCTGATCTAATGTGCTCTAAGTTGAAACCTTTGTTTCATACCTGAGCTATTTTGATCTAGATTAGCATTCGGGGACCCTTCCTAAGTGTTCCTTCGTTCTTTTATTTCTTTTTGAGTCCGAAAGTCAAACTTTGTTTGACTTTCTGCATTGACCAGTTTATGGTCAATGCGAAGTTCGTTTGAACTTCACAACGTGATTGTAATCACGATGGTTATAGTCCCTTGTGACTATGCCTACTGATTACCACGTTGTCTAGGGTCGTAAGGGTAAGCGATCTGATAAATCGCTTATACCTTATGGTCGCTTCGTTTAAGTAGTTGTATGATAGGTACTTTATATGCCTTGGGTAAATTACCAAAATGCCCTTTTGACGCCAAAATTCATTTTAAGCATATGTAACATAAATTTTGGTATCTAAACTGTTTTGGTAACAATATTAGATATGTTAAGGCATATTTTACTTGTCATAGGACTAGTTAGGCGGTCCGAACGCGTTTCACACGAGCGACGCGTTAAAGTAGCATAAGCTACCTAAACAGGTCGTAATGGGTCGTAAGCACTTATGTTAGGTTTCATTTAGTATGTAGGCTTTGTTAAACCATATTACACGAGTCTCCATACTCGTTTGGTTTACGAACCCGCATTCTATCCGATCTTCCGATTTAGGTCCGGAATATTAACATAGTTACCTATATTAGGTGCCGTTTGATTCCGTGATCTCTAGCATTGCTTGGTGGTTATCTTAGGACTTCTGAGCAATCTCAAGTGAGTACATAGACCCCTCTTTTACTGTTTTCCAAACTGTTTTGGGGTGAAACACATGTGCCTACTTGTTACTTTCATGCTTTCCATGTTTTCACATCATATACCTGCTATGTTCGTTAGTACATTATAGTACATGTTTTACATTACATTTCATGCTATGTATGCCCATTGTGTGCGTACTTAGTACATTGTTTTACATTACATTTCATGCTATGTATGCTCATTGTGTGCGTACTTAGTACATTGTTTTACATTACATTTCATGCTATGTATGCTCATTGTGTGCGTACTTAGTACATTGCTTTACATTACATTTCATGCTATGTATGCCCATTGTGTGTGTACTTAGTACATTGTTTACATTACCTTTCATGCTATGTATGCCCATTGTGTGCGTACTTAGTACATTGTTTACATTACCTTTCATGCTATGTATGTCCATTGTGTGCGTACTTAGTACATTTGTTTCACGTCACATGCTATGTATGTCCATTTGTTACATACTTAGTACAGTTGTTTTCATAACATGCTTACATTTTGGTATGACATTTGGGTTGTTTACAATGGAACAATACATTCATTAACATTAGCCACGCCGTTCGTTAGTAGGTAGTGGTACCATAGGAATTGACAACTCCCGTTCCTGAAATCCTGGGTTTGTTTGGATTGGAAGGAATGACCGAATTCAATATACATAACTTAGATAAACCTTTAATTTGTTTAAGGGTTTATCGCCACAGTCTCAAGGCTTGGATGTATGCATTTTCACAATACCGCATAGATGTTTATATCAGTATAGCATGCATTTGTTGCACAAAACATAACTTTGATTTAAACCATGTTTTACTTCAATACCTTGTTTTTGTGCATTTTACATATGGTTTAGTTGATATATTTCACATACCACACATGACATTTTTGGATACACATTACATGATTTACATTAGACATAAACATTTTGACATTGATATACACAATTCATGATTTACAATTAATCACAGATATTTGATATGGTTTACACAATAACATTTTGACATTTGATTATACATAAACAATTTACATTGGTGGTTTGGTTTGAGTAAGTGATTTAAGTAACGAGGCGTGTGTAATATGATACAAGCATGGTGGATACGCCGCTGGTACTTCCTATATATAAGTGTTTGTATGGTATTACATATCGTAGCGTTATTTAAATCATTTCAATTTATGACACATGATATTTTATACAAATAACATACTTTTTTACAAGACATTGTTTACAAACAACTTATCTTACACAAACTCATTTTTACATGGTTATTCATTTAACCTTACATTTATTTATACATATCATCTGATCTTATCGTTTTTCAAATGATTTATAAGACAAAGCAAATTACAAGGTTCATGACTAAACATTTTCTTAAATACAAGTCATGAATCATATTTTTACAAAACCTATGTATCTCACAGGCATTTTTATGCTGACGTACCTATTTTCACATGTGTTTTCAGGAGCTATTGCGTAGAATGATGATCATGACACTAGGGCGGACCTGTGCCTTAGAGACATAAAATGAAGATAGACTTAGTTTAATTATGTTCTGAACTCTTTATTTCCTGTTAAGACAATGTAACTCTTATGTTGAAAAATAAAATACAACTTTGAATGCCATGGTTATGAAACAATTAATTCTGTTACAACACTCCCCGACGTTTTCCGCCACGTTTTGTATGTTATACGTGGTCGGGGTGTGACAGAAGAGTTGGTATCAGAGCCAATGGTTATAGGAAATTAGGTTATTAGTAATGCTTTGACCTAGACTATAACCTTTCTAGGACCCTAACACAAGTTATCTTGTGTTTAGATCTTAAAACATGCACATCACCTATCCTTAGGTGATTATCAAAACAAAAACCAAATTTTCTGAAACGATTTTTGAAAAACAATCTTCTGTTTTTGAATGATTTATTACATGGTTTTGAACCCTCTTTTATAAGGTTTTGAACCCTTCCAGTTTAACTAAAATTTTTGGCTTATTGCCTTATGAGTTTTCAAAATCTCGTCAAGGTTTTGGGTTTTAAATAATGTGAACACGTGCAAACTGGAAGAGTGAATGCCTGTATTCTGGGTTTTCTATCTAGGCAAGCACTTCGTATATATCTCATCAGACGCGAGACCAGTTGTGCTTACCTGGGAATTCTTGGGATGAGTGTTCACTTATAGGCGAGCATGTCTTCGCGATACATTATTTTTGATCCATTTACTTTGATTAGTCACTGTGTGTCGTTTGTTTGCTTGGTAATGCGGAAAAATGACCACCATCTTTTCTTTTGTTAATTTTGTTTCATCTCATTCTCTTCATCCAATCATCTCACTCATTTCCTTTCATGTTTTCCTCTTTTAGAATGCCTCCTCGACGCAAAAACCAGATAGCGACTGCCGAACTGGCAGAAATCATTGCGCAGCAGATGGCTGCTCAATTCCCAAACCTCTTTGCTCAATGGATCCAAGCCAACAACAACAACAATGCTCCATGCAAATTCAAGGATTTTAACTCGGCTAAACCACTCAAGTTTAGTGGTTCTGAAGGAGCGACTGGGCTTCTTCAGTGGTTCGAGAGCATTGAGAATACTTTTCGCCACGTGCAGTGTCCTGACAATCGCAAGGTCGAGTTTTCTTCGAGTGTGTTTCAGAAGAGGGCTCTTACATGGTGGAATGGAGTAATGAGAGACCGTGGTGCAGAAGTTGCTCTAGCACAGACATGGGCTGAACTTAGAGCTCTTATGATGAGGGAGTTTTGTCCTCGTCATGAACAACGAGCGTTGGAGAAGGAGTTTGATGACTTGAAACAAGATAGTGGCGAGCACAGGGCATATACTGATAGGTTTGAGGAGTTGAGTCTGCTTTGCCCGACTATGGTTACCCCACTCGACAAGGTTATCGAAAGGTACATCGACGGCCTACCTGACTCAGTGCAAGACATCATTACTGGTAGTAACCCTGCCACACTCCGTCAGGCGATCGAGTTATTAGCGACATTGACTGAGTCGCAGATTCGGAAGAATAAATTACACAGGAAGGGTGACAAGGGCAAGAAACAGTCGGCTGACAAGGAAGATAGCAAGAAAGGTCAAAACAAGAATGGAAAGAATTCTGGTTCTTTGAGAGGGTCAAGGAAGCGTAAGGCTTCCCAAAACTATGCTGTCACTGCCCAAGCTAACCAGGCAGCTCCCAACCAACCCGCACAGCCCCCAGCGAAGAAACCCTATTCAGGGAATGCACCTTTGTGCAATAGATGCAACAGTCACCATCAGCCGCAACATCAGTGCCGTTTCTGTACTAACTGTGGGAAGTCAGGTCATCTTGCCGATGTTTGTCGGTTTGCTCAGAATCGGGCAGTTCAAAACCCAGCTCAACAAGTTGCTCAGCCTCCTGCTCAGCAACAAGGTCAAGCTGCACGACCACACTACCCACCAGGTGCTTGTTATAACTGTGGGGATCTGACCCATTACAGAAACCGGTGCCCAAGGCTGGCTAACCAGAATCGGAATCCAAATCAGAATCAGGCTCCGGCTCGAGGGCGAGTTTTCAACATGAATGCTCAAGAGGCACAAGCAGACAATGAAGTGGTGAACGGTACGTTCTTTATTAATAATCAGCCTGCATCTGTTCTCTTTGATTCGGGTGCCGATAAGAGTTTTGTGTCATTGTCTTTTTAGCCAATGCTTCGCGTGTCTAGAACAAAACTAGGTAAACCTTTGACAGTAGAGGTTGCTAGTGGTGAACCCATTATTCTTGATTCTGTTCTTCGCAACTGCCAGTTGAACCTTAACGAGCATCTTTTTCCTATCGACCTCACGCCTATGCAACTTGGAAGCTTCGACGTCATTGTGGGTATGGATTGGTTATCCAAGCATCGTGCAGAGATAGTTTGTTCTGAGAAGATTGTTCGTGTGCCGCTTTCGACAGGCGAGATCCTACAGGTTCGTGGTGAGAAGCCTGCCGGTGGTCTCAAACTCATGTCTTGTTTTAAAGCTCGGAAATATCTGCGGAAGAACTATGTGGCTTTCTTAGCACATGTTACAGCAGATAAAGGCAAGGGTAAGTCTATTTCAGATATTCCTGTCGTTCGGGATTATTCTAAAGTATTCCCGGAAAATTTACCTGGTCTACCTCCAGCACGCCAAGTCGAGTTCCGCATTGATCTCGTACCTGGTGCAAATCCCATTGCCAGAGCTCCATATCGTCTTGCATCGTCTGAGATGCAAGAGTTGTCTAATCAGCTTCAGGAGCTCTCTGACAAAGGTTTTATACGTCCTAGCTTTTCACCTTGGGGTGCTCCCGTTCTTTTTGTCAAGAAGAAGGATGGATCTTTTAGGATGTGTATCGATTATCGTGAGCTTAACAAGCTTACCATCAAGAATCGATATCCCCTACCGCGCATAGACGACCTCTTTGATCAGTTACAGGGCGCTTCTTATTTTTCGAAGATTGATCTGCGATCTGGATATCATCAACTTCGGGTGCATGAAGAAGATATTCCCAAGACAGCGTTCCGTACTCGTTATGGGCATTATGAGTTCACAGTCATGCCATTCGGTTTGACTAATGCTCCTGCTGTTTTCATGGACTTAATGAATAGGGTCTGCAAACCTTATTTGGATCAGTTCATCATTGTTTTTATTGACGACATCTTGATTTACTCCAAGACGCGAGCTGATCACGAGCAACATCTTCGTCTTACTTTGGAACTCCTAAAGAAAGAACAACTTTTCGCCAAATTCTCCAAGTGTGAATTCTGGCTTAAAGAAGTTCAATTTTTAGGACATATTGTTAACGAACAAGGTATTCATGTAGATCCCTCCAAGATCAGTGCGATTAAGGATTGGGATACGCCTACTACTCCTACTGAAGTTCGTTCTTTTCTTGGTCTAGCGGGTTATTACCGCCGCTTCATTGAGAACTTCCCAAAGATTGCAGTTCCTCTAACAGCTCTAACTCAGAAGAACAAGCCCTTTGATTGGGGATTCAAACAAGAGGAAGCATTTCTGGCTTTGAAGCAGAAGCTTTGCGACGCGCTTGTTCTAACTTTGCCTGAGGGCAATGATGATTTCGTCGTTTATTGCGATGCATCTAAATTGGGTCTTGGCTGTGTTTTGATGCAAAGGAACAAAGTCATAGCATACGCATCAAGGCAGTTGAATATACATGAGAAGAACTACACCACTCATGATCTTGAGTTGGGTGCAGTTGTCTTCGCTCTTAAGATCTGGAGACACTATTTGTACGGAACAAAATGTGTGGTTTTCACGGACCACAAAAGTCTTCAGCATATCTTCAACCAGAAAGAACTCAACATGAGGCAACGACGTTGGGTCGAGCTTCTAAACGACTATGACTGCGAATTCGCTACCATCCTGGTAAGGCGAATGTCGTAGCCGATGCATTGAGTCGTAAGGAACGTACTAAGCTTCATTGTGTACGTGTTCAATCTGTTATTCAAGTTCGATCCGATATCCAAGCACGCATTTCTCAGGCTCAACAATCTTGTGCTTCACAAGGTTTAATGGATAAGGAATTTCCCTATCACATAACACCTGCTCTTGACCTGAAGGACAATGGATCATATTACTTCATGGACCGTTTGTGGGTCCCAAGCCAGGATAATCTTTGTACCTTGCTTATGGATGAGGCCCATAAGTCTCGTTATTCTATTCATCCGGGCTCAGATAAGATGTATAAGGATCTTCGTATTCACTATTGGTGGCCTGGTATGAAAAAAGACATTGCCTTGATCGTCTTACTAAGTCAGCACATTTCTTGCCAATCCGTGAGGACTTTACTGCTGACAGACTTGCAAAAATCTATGTGGATGAAATTGTAGCTCGACATGGTGTTCCTTTGAACATCATTTCTGACAGAGATGCTCGTTTCACTTCTCATTTTTGGAGAACCATGCAATCTGCTATGGGGACCCAACTTAATCTGAGCACAGCTTATCATCCGCAAACGGATGGTCAATCTGAAAGAACAATCCAGACTCTGGAGGATATGCTTAGAGCTTGTGTGATCGACTTTGGTGGTAGTTGGGATTCACATCTTCCGTTAGTTGAATTCTCCTACAACAACAGTTATCACACCAGCATCAAAATGGCTCCTTTCGAAGCTCTCTATAGTCGAAAATGTCATTCACCAGTCAGCTGGAATGAGATCGGCGAGGCTCAGCTTACTGGACCTGCCCTCATTTTAGAGACAACTGACAAGATTAAGAAAGTTCATGATAACCTTCAGACAGCTAGAAGCCGTCAAAAGAGTTACGCGGACCCGAAACGCAAGCCTCTGGAATTTCAAGTCGGTGATCGAGTATTACTTAAGGTCTCACCTTGGAAAGGTGTGATCAGATTTGGAAAGAAAGGAAAACTTGTACCTAGATACGTTGGACCATTCAAGATCGTCGAAAGAATCAGAAAGGTAGCCTACAGACTTGAGTTACCTCCTGAACTTGGAAATGTTCATCCAACTTTTCACGTGTCCAATCTCAAGAGGTGTTTAGCTGATGAGAACCTCCACATACCACTTGACGAAATTCGTGTTGGTAAAACACTGAAATTTGTTGAGAAACCTGTGGAAATCATGGAACGTGAAGTCAAGTGGCTCAAACGCAAGCGCATTCCTTTGGTCAAAGTTCGTTGGGAAGCTAAACGTGGACCCGAGCTTGGGAATGCGAAGATCAAATGAAGGCGAAGTATCCGCATCTTTTCCCACGAGTTTCCTCTAAATAAATTTCGGGACGAAATTTCCACAAGTAGGGGAGACTGTAACATCTGTGCTTGTAATCATTGTGAACAGTTCAATTATCAATAAAACAATGTTATTTGATCCCAATGTTTGTTTGGTTATGTTTTACATTTTTCATGTTTTGACTTTTATTCAATTTCAAACTCTATATCACTTTCTGGAGAGTTATACGCAAACTGGTGCGTAAACGTAATCAGTTTAATGCGACAAATACTCCGGAACATCAAAATATACTTAACATACCTTAAATAACCCTTACATAACTTAGAAATAAGTTTTGAAGGCTTTGGTATGGCAAAAACAAGTTAATTGGCTTACAGGGACTAAACTTGACAAACTGCAAAAGTATGCCAATTTGAACAGTAACGAACATTCCGGAACATGACCATAAGTTAAACATGCCATAAATATCCTCTACATAGCTTAGAAATAGGCTTTGAGGTGTTCGGTGTGCTAAAATAAACTTTTGGGACATTCAGGGACTAAAAGCGTCAAAAAGTGCACAAGTTTACACTTTCTCGCATAACTTACGTTCTGAATACATCCGAACATCCAAAAATTTATGTAAGCACTAAAATATTTTATTTTAGTGTTTAGGCTTGAGAAAAATCCATTCGTCGCGTCATTTGGATCGTTTTTCGCGCTTATGCGCATTCCGTCGTAATTAAGCAAACATCGCGATCATACGGCCAGACGAACCGACATCTGAGATATTTTTGAGCACATTTTAAGTTCCCTATACTTTAACTTCATTTTAGAGCTTTGAAATGGGGTTAACGGGGCTTAAACGTGTCAAAAAAACGCATCGAAAACCAAGTTTTGAGGTTGCAGGGACTGAAACAGTAAATCTGCCAAACTAGGTCCGTAAGTAGGGGCCAGATGCAGCAAAACGTTTTTTTACAGCTGTTAACAGCCCTTAACACTGTCCGTGTCAAACTCTTATGGTGGATGGCAAATGAGTTACCACAACTTTCCAACAAGTGTACGGCTTAGATCGTGCCCCCTTTTCCAAGAAATGATCCTAACGGTGAACCGTGAACCGAAAACTATAAATACCCACCCTTCACATACCTGAGCTATTTTGATCTAGATTAGCATTCGGGGACCCTTCGTTAGTGTTCCTTCGTTCTTTTATTTCTTTTCGAGTCCGAAAGTCAAACTTTGTTTGACTTTTTGCATTGACCAGTTTATGGTCAATGCGAAGTTTGTTTGAACTTCGCAACGTGATTGTAATCACGATGGTTATAGTCCCTTGTGACTATGCCTACTAATTACCACGTTGTCTAGGGTCGTAAGGGTAAGCGATCTGATAAATCGCTTATACCTTCGAACCCGACCCATTTGGTCGATCATTAGGATCCGACCAAACACATTAGGTGACCATAGTATATAGGGAATAACCTTCCGAGGTTATACCTTATGCTCGCTTCGTTTAAGTAGTTGTATGATAGGTAGTTTATATGCCTTAGGTAAATTACCAAAATGCCCTTTTGACGCCAAAATTCATTTTAAGCATATGTAACATAAATTTTGGTATCTAAACTGTTTTGGTAACAATATTAGATATGTTAAGGCATATTTTACTTGTCATAGGACTAGTTAGGCGGTCCGAACGCGTTTCACGCTAGCGACGCGTTAAAGTAGCATAAGCTACCTAAACGGGTCGTAATGGGTCGTAAGCACTTATGTTAGGTTTCATTTAGTATGTAGGCTTTGTTAAACCATATTACACGAGTCTCCATACTCGTTTGGTTTACGAACCCGCATTCTATCCGATCTTCCGATTTAGGTCCGGAATATTAACATAGTTACCTATATTAGGTGCCGTTTGATTCCGTGATCTCTAGCATTGCTTGGTGGTTATCTTAGGACTTCTGAGCAATCTCAAGTGAGTACATGGACCCCTCTTTTACTGTTTTCCAAACTGTTTTGGGGTGAAACACATGTGCCTACTTGTTACTTTCATGCTTTCCATGTTTTCACATCATATACCTGCTATGTTCGTTAGTACATTATAGTACACATTTTACATTACATTTCATGCTATGTATGCCCATTGTGTGCGTACTTAGTACATTGTTTTACATTACATTTCATGCTATGTATGCTCATTGTGTGCGTACTTAGTACATTGTTTTACATTACATTTCATGCTATGTATGCTCATTGTGTGCGTACTTAGTACATTGCTTTACATTACATTTCATGCATTGTATGCCCATTGTGTGCATACTTAGTACATTGTTTACATTACCTTTCATGCTATGTATGCCCATTGTGTGCGTACTTAGTACATTGTTTACATTACCTTTCATGCTATGTATGTCCATTGTGTGCATACTTAGTACATTTGTTTCACGTCACATGCTATGTATGTCCATTTGTTACATACTTAGTACAGTTGTTTTCATAACATGCTTACATTTTGGTATGACATTTGGGTTGTTTACAATGGAACAATACATTCATTAACATTAGCCACGCCGTTCGTTAGTAGGTAGTGGTACCATAGGAATTGACAACTCCCGTTCCTAAAATCCTGGGTTTGTTTGGATTGGAAGGAATGACCGAATTCGATATACATAACTTAGATAAACCTTTAATTTGTTTAAGGGTTTATCGCCACAGTCTCAAGGCTTGGATGTATGCATTTTCACAATACCGCATAGATGTTTATATCAGTATAGCATGCATTTGTTCCACAAAACATAACTTTGATTTAAACCATGTTTTACTTCAATACCTTGTTTTTGTGCATTTTACATATGGTTTAGTTGATATATTTCACATACCACACATGACATTTTTGGATACACATTACATGATTTACATTAGACATAAACATTTTGACATTGATATACACAATTCATGATTTACAATTAATCACAGATATTTGATATGGTTTACACAATAACATTTTGACATTTGATTATACATAAACAATTTACATTGGTGGTTTGGTTTGAGTAAGTGATTTAAGTAACGAGGCGTGTGTAATATGATACAAGCATGGTGGATACGCCGCTGGTACTTCCTATATATAAGTGTTTGTATGGTATTACATATCGTAGCGTTATTTAAATCATTTCAATTTATGACACATGATATTTTATACAAATAACATACTTTTTTACAAGACATTGTTTACAAACAACTTATCTTACACAAACTCATTTTTACATGGTTATTCATTTAACCTTACATTTATTTATACATATCATCTGATCTTATCGTTTTTCAAATGATTTATAAGACAAAGCAAATTACAAGGTTCATGACTAAACATTTTCTTAAATACAAGTCATGAATCATATTTTTACAAAACCTATGTATCTCACAGGCATTTTTATGCTGACGTACCTATTTTCACATGTGTTTTCAGGAGCTATTGCGTAGGATGATGATCATGACACTAGGGCGGACCTGTGCCTTAGAGACATAAAATGAATATAGACTTAGTTTAATTATGTTCTGAACTCTTTATTTCCTGTTAAGACAATGTAACTCTTATGTTGAAAAATAAAATACAACTTTGAATGCCATGGTTATGAAACAATTAATTCTGTTACAACACTCCCCGACGTTTTCCGCCACGTTTTGTATGTTATACGTGGTCGGGGTGTGACAAGACTTGTGCGATCCGGATGGCTTGTGCGACTGGGTTCTGGGCTTTAAGGCCCAACAGCCCAAGTGTTCGTGTATGGCCCAAGCCTTGTGCGATCGGCACCATCTTGTGCGATCCACCAGGTCTTGTGCGATCATGCATAACTAACTTATACTGTGAGTTTAAACAATTGTACCTATCTTGTGCGATTGGGAGCTTGTGCGACCAGATCAAGTCTTGTATGACTTGATCTAATGCGACCGACAAAACTTGTGCGATTGGTGGTTTAATATCCGAAATCATGGCAATCAGTTATATTGTTTCCATTTATGTAGATATCAATCAACAACTAACAGTTTCCATTCATACAAATAAATCGATCAAACAAGGGTTTTTAACATTAATTCTTATGAACCCTAAACAAAATCAAAACATGAACAAAAATCATAACACTTAACCATATTAACCTGATTCATATCCTTGATCACTAGCATGCATACTAACATAACCATCCCCCCCATAATTCATTCGAACAGGAACATATCACAGCCGGTTATCATTCAATCGGTTCTAGATCATTAACACTATGAACCGATTTCATGAACATCATACTTCATAAATTTTCATTACAAACAAACGCATACCATCTCTAAATCATCATGTAAAACCTATAAACCAACACATCATCAATCGTTAAATCAAAAGTATACACTAACCGGTTAAAGAATGGAACGAGGGTTGATCCGATCGATAAAGCTTCGAGAGAGATGGGGTGTGGCTGCCGTCAAGTTTGAGAGGAGAGAAAGAGAGTAGGGTTTGCAAACTTTGTGTGATTAGGTAAAGTGTGGGATTTATACTAACACCCTAGGTGTTGTGCGAGTTGATGGAGTGGGCCAAACCCTCCTAATGGGCTGCCCTTTATGGGTTTCGAGTACAACAAGTGTAGCCCGAATGGGCTTGTGCGATCAGCCAAGTGTTGTGTGATCGGTTTATTTTTGTGTGATATTACATACATACATGCATCCACATAATCAGACAACATAATAACATAATATTTCATTGATTATCAAAGTTCATATAATCACATAGGATTCACATACGTTACATTTAACACTAAGATAAGTTCTGAAGTACGAGTTGTCACATCATCCCCAAGTTGAAAGAAATTTCGTCCCGAAATTTGGTACGTACTCACTGAGGACGCTAGTTAATTTGCATGGTTTTCCTGGTTTTCCTGGGGTGTCACATCATCCCCCCCGTTGATTTGGAATTTCGTCCCGAAATTCTGTAGTAGCTTCAGCCTCAGTAGTGGTTGCACTGTTTCCAAATAACTGGGGATACTTGAGTTTCATTTGATCTTCTCATTCCCAGGTGAACTCTGGGCCACGATGGGAGTTCCAACGAACTCGAACAAGAGGTATTCTGGTGTGCTTGAGGACCTTAACATCCCGGTCCGTGATTTCAACTGGTTCCTCGACGAATCGCAACTGGTCGTCGATAGTGAGCTCCTTCAAAGGAACTATGAGGGTCTCATCTGACAGACATTCTTCAGATTCGACACATGAAAGAAGTTGTGAACTGCACTGAGTTCTGCGGGTAGATTTAGTTTGTAAGCCACCTTGCCTATTTTCTCAATGATTTCGAACGGTCCGACATAACGCGGATTGAGTTTGCCCCTTTTTCCAAAACGAACCACACCCTTCCAGGGTGAAACTTTGAGTAGCACTCGATCCCCAACTTGGAACTCGAGTGGTTTCCTACGCTTATTAGCATATGCTTTCTGACGGTTGCGAGCTACCGCCATGCGTTGCCGTATCTGAGTAATTCTTTCCGTTGTGTCCACTACCAGTTCTGGACCCGTGATCTGACTATCCCCCACCTCTGCCCAACAAAGAGGTGATCGGCATTTACGCCCGTACAATGCCTCAAATGGAGCGGCTTGAATGCTGGTGTGGTAACTGTTGTTATACGAAAACTCCACTAACGGAAGATGTTTTTCCCAGCCGTTGCCGAAATCGATTACACATGCCCGAAGCATGTCTTCCAAAGTTTGAATAGTGCGCTCAGACTGCCCATCCGTCTAAGGGTGATAAGCTGTGCTCATGTCTAATCGAGAGCCAAAAGATTTATGCATCGCTTGCCACAGTTCAGAAGTAAAACGTGCATCACGATCAGAGATAATAGAAGTTGGCACCCCGTGCCTCGAGACAACTTCCTTTAAATAAATGTCTGCTAGAGTGGAGAACTTATCCGTTTCCTTAATAGCCAAGAAGTGTGCAGACTTTGTGAGTCGATCCATGATCACCCAAATAGTATCATTTCCACGTTGAGATCTAGGCAGGCCAGTAATGAAATCCATGGAAATTTGCTCCCATTTCCATTGTGGTATCTCTGGTTGCTGGAGTAGGCCTGAGGGTTTCTGATACTCGACTTTGACTCTCGCATAAGTCAAACATTTACTGACGTAAGTTGCTATGTGGGCTTTCATGCTAGGCCACCAGTACGTAGTTTTCAAGTCGTGGTACATCTTATCCAAACCAGGATGTGCTGAGTAACGAGACTTGTGTGCCTCATCCATCACAAGCTCTCGTAGGTTGCCATAGAGTGGGACCCAAATGCGTCCTGTCATGTAGTAGGCGCCGTCTTCCTTTTGTTCTAATCGTTGCCTTGAGCCGCGTAGAGCTTCAGCCCTGACGTTTTCTGGTTTCAATGCTTCTACCTGAGCATCTCATATCTGAGAAGGAAGACTAGATTGGATAGTGAGTTGTAACGCTCGTACACGCCTAGGTGTAGTATCCTTTCGACTGAGGGCGTCGGCCACCACATTGGCTTTGCCCGGATGGTACTTTATAGCACATTCGTAATCGTTCAGTAACTCGACCCATCGACGTTGTCGCATGTTCAACTCTTTCTGTTTGAAGATATGCTCGAGACTCCTGTGATCGGTGTAAAAGGTGCACCTGGTACCGTACAGGTAATGTCTCCATATCTTGAGTGCGAAAACAACAGCTCCCAGCTCCAGATCGTGTGTAGTGTAATTCCTTTCGTGAATCTTAAGTTGGCATAAGGTGTAGGCTATGACCTTGTCACGTTGCATCAACACGCAACCAAGTCCCTGAATGGATGCGTCGCAATAGACCACAAAGTCGTCTGTGCCTTCAGGCAATGAGAGGATAGGGGCGCTACAAAGTCTATCCTTTAAGTGCTGAAACACAATGCCCTGTGCATCACCCCAATGATAGGTGACACCTTTCTGAGTTAGTGAGGTGAGAGGTTGCGCAATCTAGGAGAATTCTTGATAAACCTTCTGTAGTAGCCTGCCAAGCCCAAGAATTGGCGGATTTCTGTTGGTGTACGGGGTGCGGGCCAGTTCTTGATCGAGTCTACCTTGGATGGATCAACATGAATCCCATCCTTGTTTACCACGTGGCCTAGGAAGTGGACTGTGACAACGCGTACTTCTCTTTGTCGAGAGAAGGGTATTTTAGTGATATTTATGATCGATCACACACACAACCACCTTGTGGATCACACAAACAAACACTTCTCTGGCCCAAATCGATCAGGCCCAAGATCCCCACTTAATTTGCCCTAATTAGCCGACACCTAGGTTTTTGTTGGCTGCCATCATTGGGCACTAAATCCCAAATGCATTCCTCCATGCTCTCACTCTCCTTCTAACCTCTCATCTCTCTCTAAAACCTGCAACACTCCTTTAAAATCCTTGAAGATTCATCTCCAACAGCCAAGGACCTCCTCTTTGATTCTTACCGTCATCAAACGCCACTCTTCTTCTTTGATTATTCTCCTTCACTTCAGGTTAGTACTGATGATGCTTGTTCTGTGCTTCCATCTACTAATTTCATGCTTGAATAGTGTGATGTTTAAAACCTACTTTAAATAATGAATGATTCCTTGCTTGACATACTTATTAACGAATCTGTTCATATGTAATAGTGATGCTTATAACCCACTTAAAAATGTGTACATGAATCTGGTTATAAATCATAGATAACTTTAGTGTGAATGTTATGAACAAATACTTCAAGTCATTTTGAGTTGGGTATCCTCACGGTATGACATTTGTTACACCATAATGAGTGATTCATGATGTTATATGGAGTAAATAGATAGTCACATGCTTTTCGTGTTCATATGGATGTTTGTCGAACTGGGTTTTCCATTAATGTACAACCAGTTCTGCGTAGAGTACAACCTGGTCATGCACAATTTGTGTTACTGTTAAGATGATTATTGCTGGCTCTTTGAATCTGTGCAAGAGTTCATTATTAACTTGAAATGCTTTGTTCTGATGTTAACTATCAGTGTTAAACAATGTGGTAAATGATATGAATGATGGTTCTACATTTGAAATGGTTCTATATGAATGATGTGAATAATGGTTCTATGAATGGGTTGATGAATTTGTTCAGGCACATGATATTCGTACGTCTCATGCTAAATCTGCTATTCTATTTAAAGACTGAATGATGAAATAATGACCGAAAGCTATTTAAATGTTGATTATTTCAAATGATGTTCATGATAATCCTTGATTATTTGCCTTATAGATGTTGATAATTTTCGATAGGTGTTCATTAGTGCTAAGAATGAAAGAATGATAAAGCTTTATGAAATTAGAAACATGAATATGAAAGGCAACTGGGTTTTTCATTTGAATGTACAACTGCTTATGCACTAGGTACAACCTGATTATACGTTTTTAGAATGATCGATTATGAATAGAACAGTGATATAGGGGTTTGTTGAAATGATGATGATGATCACGATGGTTGATGTTGTTAAGAATGGTATGGATCCAAAGATATTATTCAGTGAATGATGTTAGCAATAAAGATTGATGTAGACCCTAAAAGCAAATGATTAAATATATGATTAATTGATTGAAACAGGTTATGTTAATTGAAAGTTTGATTTATTGAACCTTCATGGAATATGGGTAATGATGCTCTGTTTCTTATAATGTACATATAGATATGCATGATGTGAAACCCATTTGAGCATTTCATAATTTGAAATTCTATGGTTGAATGTTTTGTCTTTATTTGGTTTGATTTAAATATTTGAAATTGGTTGTTTTGATCTGATTTGATGATTGTACGGTATGGTAGAACATGTTAATGAAATGTAATTGGATAGTACATGCTGATGGAATTTGATTGGACAGTACTATTCTGAAAATTCTAGAAGCATCAGCATGGAACGAGTCGAGACCTTAGTGTTGCGACTCGAGACCATCAATCATCAACTCGAAAGCAGACAAGGCGCTTCAGGAGTCGAGACCAGCACGGTTGTGTCTCGAGATCACCTGATCTTGACTCGAGACCGACCTCGAGACCCCTACGGTTGCGACTCAAATGTTCACAACTCGAGACCAGATGTTGCGACTTCGCGTCCAGTGGTTGCGACTTGAGACCTCATAGTCTCGAGTCGAGACTACCCGATTTCGACTGGACTACTTAAATTCATTATTGGGCCGCACTACGTGATGTTATGTTTTGGGCTGTGTGCGACTGTTGTTGTCTAATTGTTACTGTTTAACTGCCCACATGCTAGGATAGGCCCAATACAGTATATGCTAGTATAACATGCATGCTATGTGTTAGATTACGTGTAGGATTATACGTGACACTACTTGCATACTAACCTAATGAATATTAATAACCATAATAGGGTATGGTTGGCCAATGTAACACGAGTAAATTAACTACCGAGCAAAGCAAAGGTGAGTTCACTACTTTTACTTAAAGCATGCGTTCCCGGTGGTTGGGAAACGGAACGAAACACTTTTCCTGGTTTGGGATTGCTTACTATCTCCTTGTGTGGGATACGGTATTTCTATCTCCTTGTGTGGGATACGGGTAACAACGCTATCTCCTTGTGAGGGATACAAAACTATTTTTCTCCCCTAATGCGGGACTCTTAGTTAATTAATGTTTATACGGAATGCAACGAGCAACACTAAACGAAACTCTATCACTCAAGTCCCTACCATTTAATACCGATTAGTCGCCGGGGCCAGGCGAACGGGTTATTAGTTGATAGCGCTATTTAGGTTCGACCAGTCTCACACCGACCCTTGTTACTCGGAACGAGCTTGAACTAATAGACTCAGGCAAACCGTCAATGATGATAGAACATTGACAAACGGGGCACTGCGGAAATGTACGGTTAAGTAAGTATTCGGTATTGGAAAAACAGTTTAGTCGCTCACTTATGGGGTAGCTCCCCATGGCATGTGTAAACGGATAAATTAACTGGTTAAAACAAGTTTTTGGAATTAAAAACTAGAAAACTACAAACACGTGAACTCGCCAACGTTATGTTGACACTCTACTGCATGCTTTGCAGGTTGCTCGGCACAACTTTGGACGGACGTTGCAATTGGATGAAGTGCGTGGTTCGTAAGTTTCATATGAACAACTTGTGGTTTTAAATTACGATGTGTTCTTCTCTCCTTTCCGCTGCAAACTCAAACTATTTTTGGAAAATTTAAAATTGGTCGCTAATTAGACGATTATTTGTAATAATAACTAAACGGTTCAAAATAATTAGTGGCTAAGATCCTGGTCGTCACACGCCTCGCGGTAATACTCCGCGTGTGGATTTTGAGGGTGTGACAGATTGGTATCAGAGCCATTGGTTATAGTGAACTAGGTTGAAGATATAAAATATTTTTAAGACATAAAATATTTTTATATGAAAACCATACTATAACCGTTCCTTGACGAAAACCACCACGAAACCACACTCCGGATTGCAAGGTTCGTCAGACTCAGATACTCACCTAGTAATTGTAAATTATTGGCTTTACTTGTGTATAACTCATGTGTGTAAATGTGTATATATATTTTTAGCATATGTGCGTAAATATGTAGTTGCATATTTAGTACTTGACACTGTGAATTATACGAAAACTACGCAAACTTGATATGTGCTAAGTAGGAGTGAATTCTCCTAACCTCGACTCAAAACCACAACACGCTGAGGGTAAGAAACCAGTTATTCCAAGCCCACGTCCACATGTTTCTCGATGTCACACCTGGATTTGAGCGAATCGATGCGGTGAACGATTACTTGATATACCTGCTTAGGAGAGGCCTGCTACGGACCACATAGAGAAGATACGAGAATGAATCGACGAAGGGGAGCCATCCCTATATCATGTAATGTTAGAAGGAGCGACGACGTCATTCACATCATTCTTACTCACGTAATTTTTTTCCAGACTTAAGTGGCGAGACTTGTTCCCTTGTCCAACCGATAACCTGGATTCTTGAAGCACTTTAGTAACCCTACACTTTTCAAATTTCGGTTTACACGTCATGAACACAAGGAGCATGCGCGGTGTATGCTTCTCATTGCAGTGCCAACAATCGTATCACGTTTCCATCGATCACGAAGCTGTTTCCCCTAATTCCTCGTTACATGGTTAATCGTTATTCAAGTTCAACCTTATACCTTAGCACACCCCAAAACCCAGCAAATCGATATCCTTCTTACAAAATGGCGTATTTGGGGGCGTTACATAAAGAAGACACAAACCAGTCGACCCACCAACGAGCACGGTGACCTAGATGCTTACCTTATCCTTCATTTGACAAAGCCGTTATTATTTGATGACACTTCTGATTCTGTAAATCCTTTCGCTAGCTTTCGTATGAACCAACAATTATTGCTTGGGGTGGTATCCTCACATCCGGCGTTTCTTTATCACGACATCCACGTTTCTTCATATAGAAGCCTTGACCAAACCTCTCTTCAGTTTGGTGAATTCAAACAACCTCGACCCTTAGTCGACAAACTTTTTAGCCCTTGAAATCCAGCAATGTGTTACTTCAAAACCTGTTTTCGCAGTTTCATATAGAAACCCCTCGACGACGCAAGCGCTACTTCGAACTCATTCGCATGACTTAGAACAATCCACTCGAACTTGATTTTCTACCGACCTGAGAAGTCACATCCTGCCAGACGTTTCAGTAAATCCTAAAACCTACAAACCCGCACGACGGCCATCCCTCTCTAGCTGCTTCTTATGGTGCTAACCACATCGATGAAACACTCCTTATCGACAAGCAACGTTCTTTAATTCTAACTGCATACATCATGTGTACGACCCGCTACCTCGTCGACATCAGATGAATCCTTATTTGCCGATCCCAAAGCCCCATGTTTTGTCTCAAGTTGAACGCATCAGATTTGACTACCAGTCTCACATGTTCTCGCTACTCGCGTTATGCTTCACGAATTCCGTGATTCTTATCCTACTCTATTCTGCACAACTCTATGTTTGGACGAATTACTTTCTACGAACGTCACTCGTTAGAGCAACGAGCCAAGTATACCCCGAAGGTAAAAGGTATTGCAAGAACTGTTATTCGAACTCGATACGATCAACACCTAGTCACAACTCTCGAGTTTATTCCATCCTGTCAAAGTTCTATCTTTGTTTCCTTCGACGATATCTGAATCTACTCTGAAAACCAGTGGGAATCTGAACGACTCCTTTGCTTCGCTCTGGTACTTCTACGACACGAACCTCCTTGCGCTAAGTGTTTTTAAGACACAACTTTTAACGTCGAAAGCCCGCATTTCTCGACCGTATATGCAACCCCTCACGATTTAAACTCGAAAGAGCGTCACCTAGCAATCGAGAGATGCTTAAATATTCGCAACTCCAGCAATTGGAAGATGATCTACGAAGTGCTTCTATCTTATTCCATCCTGTCTAAGGCATTGATGAAATATCTGCTAGTAACTGCACGCGACCAAAGAAACCAACAAGTTTTCGACCTGGCAACCATCTACTTGAAAGAAGTAGATGTCAGGCGCGGAGTGTCAACTCCTATTGTCTATGATCGTAATCCACATTTTGCATCCGATTCGTCATGAGCTCTGTTTACTACCCGCGGATGGGTGGCCAACCGAACGTACTCTCCAAAACCCTAGAAAGCATGCCGAGAGCATGTGTTATCGACATTGGAAAACAAGTGACACTTCCTTTTCGTAAAATCTCTTCCAACAACAATTACCACACTAGCATTTAGGCAGCACCATTTGAGGCATTGCACGAACGCAAATGCCAGTCACCTCTATGTTAGGCGGAAGGCAAAGTACCGGCCCAAAACTTGCACTGGACACAACGGGTAGGATTGCCCAGAATAGACAACGCGGCAGCTCCAGACCGTCAGAAAGATTACGCGGATAAGCATAGGAAACCTCTAGAATTCCTAGTCGGAGACTGGGTTTTACATAAAGTTTCACCCTGGATGGGTGTGGTACGTTTTGGCTAACGGGACGAACTTAATCCGCGATATGTTGGACCATTCGAAATTACCGAAAGGATCGGTAAGGTAGCTTTGCAGACTAAACCTGCCTAAAGAGCTGAGTGCGGTACACAACGTCTTTCACGTACCTAATCTGAAGAAGTGTCTGTCAGATGAAACATTCGTTGTTTTTTTTTGGAACCCGTGATCAGCAACAAACTACGCTTCGTTGAGAAACCGGTTGAGATCAAGGATCAAGAAATCAAAACCCTCGAGCGTAGTGTAACCAACAGACCGAGTCCGTTGGAGCTCACGCCGTGGCCTAGAGTTTACCTAGGAATGGGAAAACTAGATGATGCGCATGTATCCCTAGTTGTTTATAAACATCACTTCCAGCACTGAAGCTACCGCTAAATTTCGGGAAGAAAATTCAAACCAACAGGGGGTGATGTGACGCCTTACGAAAACGTTTAATCACACTAGCTTGTCAGTGGCTGCGCACTAAATTTCGGGACGAAATTTTTTGAAGTTGGGGATAATGTGACACTTCGGGTCTTCCTGTACGTTTCTTGGATGCTATAATTAATTTTGTGAAAATCTATACTATGTGAGATACATACAAACTCTGAGAGTCAAATGCTACGTGATTTTTACGTGCTATGTGACCGTATGTGCTATGTGGCTTACATGTTCGTTCTATGGACTTTTGTGAAACTGTTTGTATCTACGTATGGTAATGGAGTCTGTGTATACATATAGAGCATAACGTATGACCTTTGCTTAAATTTCGAGGACGAAATTCCTATGGGGAGAATGTGACAACCCGTACTTCTCTTCGTCGAGAGAAGGGTATTTTAGTGATATTTATGATCGATCACACACACAACCACCTTGTGGATCACACAAACAAACACTTCTCTGGACCAAATCAATCAGGCCCAAGATCCCCACTTAATTTTCCCTAATTAGCCGACACCTAGGTTTTTGTTGGCTGCCATCATTGGGCACTAAATCCCAAATACATTCCTCCATGCTCTCACCCTCCTTCTAACCTCTCATCTCTCTCTAAAACCTGCAACACTCCTTTAAAATCCTTGAAGATTCATCTCCAGCAGCCAAGGACCTTCTCTTTGATTCTTACCGTCATCAAACGCCACTCTTCTTCTTTGATTATTCTCCTTCACTTCAGGTTAGTACTGATGATGCTTGTTCTGTGCTTCCATCTACCAATTTCATGCTTGAATAGTGTGATGTTTAAAACCTACTTTAAATAATGAATGATTCCTTGCTTGACATACTTATTAACGAATCTGTTCATATGTAATAGTCATGCTTACAACCCACTAAAAAATGTGTAAATGAATCTGGTTATAAATCATAGATAACTTCTGTGTGAATGTTATGAACAAATACTTCAATCATTTTGAGTTGGGTATCCTCACGGTATGACATTTGTTACACCATAATGAGTGATTCATGATGTTATATGGAGTAAATAGAGAGTCACATGCTTTTCGTGTTCATATGGATGTTTGTCGAACTGGGTTTTCCATGAATGTACAACCAGTTCTGCGTAGAGTACAACCTGGTCATCCACAATTTGTGTTACTGTTAAGATGATTAGTGCTGGCTCTTTGAATCTGTGCAAGAGTTCATTATTAACTTGAAATGCTTTGTTCTGATGTTAACTATCAGTGTTAAACAATGTTGTAAATGATATGAATGATGGTTCTACATTTGAAATGGTTCTATATGAATCATGTGAATAATGGTTCTATGAATGGGTTGATGAATTTGTTCAGACACATGATATTCGTACGTCTCATGCTAAATCTGCTATTCTATTTAAAGACTGAATGATGAAATAATGACCGAAAGCTATTTAAATGTTGATTATTTCAAATGATGTTCATGATAATCCTTGATTATTTGCCTTATAGATGTTGATAATTTTCGATAGGTGTTCATTAGTGCTAAGAATGAATGAATGATAAAGATTTATGAAATTAGAAACATGAATATGAAAGGCAACTGGGTTTTTCATTTGAATGTACAACTGCTTATGCACTAGGTACAACCTGATTATACGTTTTTAGAATGATCGATTATGAATAGAACAGTGATATAGGGATTTGTTGAAATGATGATGATGATCACGATGGTTGATGTTGTTAAGAATGGTATGGATCCAAAGATTTAATTCAGTGAATGATGTTAGCAATAAAGATTGATGTATACCCTAAAAGCAAATGATTAAATATATGATTAATTGATTGAAATAGGTTATGTTAATTGAAAGTTTGATTTATTGAACCTTCATGGAATATGGGTAATGATGCTCTGTTTCTTATAATGTACATATAGATATGCATGATGTGCAACCCATTTGAGCATTTCATAATTTGAAATTCTATGGTTGAATGTTTTGTCTTTATTTGGTTTGATTTGAATATTTGAAATTGGTTGTTTTGATTTGATTTGATGATTGTACGGTATGGTAGAACATGTTAATGAAATGTAATTGGATAGTACATGCTGATGGAATTTGATTGGACAGTACTATTCTGAAAATTCTAGAAGAATCAGCATGGAACGAGTCAAGACCTTAGTGTTGCGACTCGAGACCATCAATCATCAACTAAAAACCAGACAAGGCGCTTCAGGAGTCGAGACCAGCACGGTTGTGACTCGAGATCACCTGATCTCGACTCGAGATGGACCTCGAGACCCCTACGATTGCGACTCAAATGTGCACAACTCGAGACCAGATGTGGCGACTTCGAGTCCAGTGGTTGCGACTCGAGACCTCATAGTCTCGAGTCGAGACTACCCGGTTTCGACTGGACTACTTAAATTCATTATTGGGCCGCACTACGTGATGTTATGTTTTGGGTTGTGTGCGACTGTTGTTGTCTAACTGTTACTGTTTAACTGCCCACATGCTAGGATAGGCCCAATACAGTATATGCTAGTATAACATGCATGCTATGTGTTAGATTACGTGTAGGATTATACGTGACACTACTTGCATACGAACCTAATGAATATTAATAACCATAATAGGGTATGGTTGGCCAACGTAACACGAGTAAATTAACTACCGAGCAAAGCAAAGGTGAGTTCACTACTTTTACTTTAAGCATGCATTCCCAGTGGTTGGGAAACGGAACGAAACACTTTTCCTGGTTTGGGATTGCTTACTATCTCCTTGTGCGGGATACGGTATTTCTATCTCCTTGTGTGGGATACGGGTAACAACGCTATCTCCTTGTGAGGGATACAAAACTATTTTTCTCCCCTTATGCGGGACTCTTAGTTAATTACTGTTTATACGGAATGCAACGAGCAACACTAAACGAAACTCTATCACTCAAGTCCCTACCATTTAATACCGATTAGTCGCCGGGGCCAGGCGAACGGGTTATTAGTTGATAGCACTATTTAGGTTCGACCAGCCTCACACCGACCCTTGTTACTGGGAACGGGCGTGAACTAATAGACTCAGGCAAACCGTCAATGATGATAGAACATTGACAAACGGGGCACTGCGGAAACGTACGGTTAAGTAAGTATTCGGTATTGGAAAAACAGTTTAGTCGCTCACTTATGGGGTAGCTCCCCATGGCATGTGTAAATGGATAAATTAACTGGTTAAAGCAAGTTTTTGGAATCGGCACAACTTTGGACGGACGTTATGTTGACACTCTACTGCATGCTTTGTAGGTTGCTCGGCACAACTTTGGACGGACGTTGCAATCGGATGAAGTGCGTGGTTCGTAAGTTTCATATGAACAACTTGTGGTTTTAAATTACGATGTGTTCTTCTCTCCTTTCCGTTGCAAACTCAAACTATGTTTTGGAAAATTTAAAATTGGTCGCTAATTATACCATTATTTGTAATAATAACTAAACGGTTCAAAATAATTAGTGGCTAAGATCCTGGTCGTCACACGCCTCGCGGTAATACTCCGCGTGTGGATTTTGAGGGTGTGACATGGACTTCACGAAGCCAGAAGTCGCATTTCGAGAACTTTGCATAAAGCTGCTCTGTTCGAAGAAGTTCCAAAATGAGTCGTAAATGCTGCTCGTACTCCTCCCTACTCTTAGAGTAGATTAAAATGTCGTCGATGAATACAATCACAAACTTATCCAAGTAGGGCTTGCACACTCTGTTCATAAGATCCATGAAAACTGCAGGCGCATTTGTTAATCCAAATGGCATGACCAGAAACTCGTAATGACCGTAGCGTGTTCTGAATGCTGTTTTGGAGACGTCCTCGTCCCGGACTCTCAGTTGATGGTAGCCTGACCTCAGATCAATCTTTGAATAGTAGCTCGACCCTTGCAGCTGGTCGAACAAGTCGTCAATGCGTGGAAGAGGATAGCGATTCTTCACGGTCACTTTGTTCAGTTCACGGTAATCTATGCACATGCGGACGGTACCGTCTTTCTTCTTCACAAATAATACTGGAGCTCCCCAGGGCGAAGAGCTAGGACGAATGAAACCCTTTTCCAAGAGTTCTTGCAATTGCTTGGACAGTTCTTCTAGTTCGGTTGGAGCTAAGCGATAAGGAGCTCGAGCTATGGGTGCTGCTCCAGGAGCTAGCTCGATTTGAAATTCGACCTGGCGATGAGGCGGTACTCCAGGTAAAACTTCAGGAAATACTTGAGAAAAGTCGCGTACTACTGGAATATCCTCAATCTTCTTCTCTTTCGTTGATGCGTCAGTAACAAGTGCTAAGATAGCGGTGTGGCCCTTTTGTAAACACTTCTGGCCTTAAGGAAGGAGATGATGCCCACTACAGCACCACTCTTGTCGCCTTGAATTTAGAGAGGTTCTTTACCAGAACGGGGAATACGAACAATCTTCTCTTTGCATAGAATCTCTGCTTGCTGTTGGGATAACCAATCCATCCCAACGACGATGTCGAAACTACCCAAAACTATAGGAATGAGGTTAATAGAGAAAGTCTGACCGACTAGGATGAGATTACAACCCTTAACTATGTGTGTGGCTTCTAGGCTTTTACCATTTGCTAACTCTACGACATGCTTGGTGTTTAAGGGAGTCGGTGTGCGTTTTAACATTTGACTAACTTTTAGAGACACTTAACTGGTATCGGCACCCGAATCAAATAAAACAGTAACATAAAATTCGTCGAGAAGAAACTTACCCATCACCACGTTAGGATCATTTCTTGCGTCACCCTGGCCGATCACGAACGCTCGACCCCTGGCACCATTGTCGTCATTATTACCCCCGTTGTTATTTCCGTTGCCCTGATTATTGTTGTTGTTGTTCTGGTTTAACTGAGGGCAGTTCCGCTTGAAGTGGCCTTCAGCACCACACTGAAAGCATCCCCTGTTGCCTTGCTGTCGCTGCTGGTTCTGTGTAGCAGGTGGTTGTTGTTGTTGATTCTGATTCGCAGGTTGTGAGCTCCTGCAATCCTTAGCTTCATGACCCATCTTGAGACACCGCTGACAACGACCCTTGTTGCACTGACCATTGTGGTGTCTGTTGCATGTGTTGCACTTCAGGAGGTTTCCTCGATATCCGCCCTGCCTTTGACTGTCACACCCCCAAAATCCACATGCGGAGTATCACAGCTTGGAGGCGTGACTTGTAACACCTGTGTCATTTCAACCATCAAACAAATGCCAAACCAATGAAATAATGTATTTCATACTTTGGACTTGTATAAATATGTGTATCGTTTACACATATCAATTCTTGTTCGATTTCAAGCTCTAAATCACTTTCTGGAAGGTTATACGCGCACTAATGCGTAAATATAACCAGTTTAATGCAACGAACACTCCGGAATAGTGAAATAGGCTTAACATACCTTAAATAACCTTTACATAACTTAGATATAAGTTTTGGAAGGTTTGGTGTGGTGAAATCAAAGTTTAATCGCTTACAGGGACTAAATTTGACAAACTGCGAAAGTATACCAATTTGAACTGTAACAGACCTTCCGGAACATGACCATAAGTTAAACATACCATAAATATCCTTTACATAGCTTAGAAATAGGCTTTGAGGGGTTCGGTGTGCTAAAATAAACTTTTGGGTCATTCAGGGACTAAAAGTGTCAAAAAGTGCACAAGTTTGCATTTTCGCGCATAACTTACGTTCTGAATACATCCGGACATCCAAAAATTTATGTGAGCATGACTACATTATATTTTAGTGTTCGCCTTAAGAAAAATCCATTCGTCGCGTCATTTGGATCGTTTTTCGCGCTTGTGCGCATTCCGTCGTAATTAAGCGAACATCGCGTTCGTACGGCTAAACGAACCGACATCCGAGATATTTTGAGCACATTTTAAGTTCCCTATACTTTAACTTCATTTTTGAGCTTTGAAATGGGGTTAACGGGCCTTAAACGCGTCGGAAATGGGCTGAATACACTACAGGGACCAAATCTGCAATTCTGCCATAGTTGAAGGCTTACGGACCGTAAGCCTTATCCTTACGGTCCGTAAGGGATCTGCAGCGCATCAGAAGCTTCCGAACAGCCTGTTTCCAGCTGTCGTGCACTCCCAAACCCCTTTCCACTTGTCGATCTCTTATGGTGAGTGTCCAATTAACCCACCACAACTTTCCGACACATGTACGGATGCGATTAAGGCACGATATTCGACAAACGATCCTAACGGTTCGGGTTTTCCTATAAATACCCACCCCCATGACTTGCAAAAACCCACCAAATCTGATCCAAATGCTCTAAGTTGAGGCCTTCGCTTCATACCTGAACTATTCGATCACGATTTACTAGCGGGGACCCTTTGTAAGTGTTCCTTCGTTCTTTTATCGCTTTTCTAGTCCGAAAGTCAAACTTTGTTTGACTTTCTGCATTGACCAAGTTTATGGTCAATGCGAAGTTCGTTTGAACTTCATAACGTGAGCGTAATCACGATGGTCATAGTCCCTAGTGACTATACCTACTGATTACCACGTTATCTAGGCTCAGTGACGAGTCGTAGTTTCGGCCAGAATACGTATTCTTGCGTATTTTGTAACCAAACTACTTATAGGTATCAAAACCGTTTGTTTTGATACCAAACTTGTTTTCTAACTTAGTTAAGCATGTTTCAACATGCTTAGCTCGTCACTTTTAGTTTAGTGCTTATTTAGGGTCGTAAGGTAAGCGATCTAAACAATCGCTTATACTTTCGAACCCGACCCGTTTGGTCGATCATTAAGATCCGACCAAACATATTAGGTGACCTTATGGTCACGTCGTTTAGGTAGTTGTATGATAGGTAGTGTATATGCCTTAGGTAAATTACCAGAATACCCTTTTCGTGTATAATTGGTAATTAAGCTTATGTAACCTAAACTTTTGTCACATAACTGATTATATAACATGATTAAACATGTTAAGGCATATCTTACTTATCATAGGGCTAGTTAGGCGTTCCGAACGCGCTTTGCGCGCACGACGCGTTAAAGTAGCGTAAGCTACCTTAATGGGTCGTGATGGGTCAAAAGCACTTAGATTAAGGTTTCAATTAGTATGTAGGCTTTGTTAAACCATATGACACGAGTCTCAATACTCGTTTGGTTTATGAACCCGCATTCTATCAGATCTTCCGATTTAGGTCCGGCTTATTAATGTAGTTACCTATATTAGGTGCCGTTTGATATCCGTGATCTCTAGCATTGTTTAGTTGTTACTCAAGGACTACTGAGCAATCTCAAGTGAGTACATAGACCCCTCTTTTACTGTTTTCCAAACTGTTTTGGGGTGGAACACATGTGCCTACTTGTTACTTTCATGCTTTCCTGTTTTCACATCATATACTGCTATGTTCGTTAGTACATTATAGTACATGATTTCATTACATTTCATGCTATGTATTGCCATTGTGTGCATTACTTAGTACATTGTTTTACATGACATTTTGACATAGACATTTCGACATAGACATTTTAACATGATTGACATTGATCATGTATTTCCCACAAAACATAACTTTGATTTAAACCAAGTTTTACTTCAATACTTTGTTGTTGTGCATATGGTTTAGTTGAGACATTTCACTTGCCATACATGGATATTTGACATAGACATTTGACATGGATATTTGACATAGACATTTGACATGGATATTTGACATAGACATTTGACATGGATATTTGACATAGACATTTTGACATGATTTACATCTTGACATGGATACTTTGACATAGACATTTTACATTGTTTGGTTTGGTTTGATTAAGTGATTAAGTAACGATGTGTGTGTAATATGATACAAGCATGGTGGATACGCCGCTGGTACTTCCTATATATAAGTGTTTGTATGGTATTACATATCGTAGCGTTATTTGAATCATTTCAGTTTGATACATATAACATTTTATACAAATAACATACTTTTCACAAGACATTGTTTTACAAACAACTTATCTTATACAAATCCATTTTTCTATGGTTATTCATTTAACCATACATTATTCACTTATTTATACATATCATCTGAACTCATTGTTTTTCAAATGATTTACAAAACAAAGCAAATAACAAGGTTCATGACTAAACATTTTCTCAAACATAAGTCATGAAACCTATTTTCACAAAACCTATGTATCTCACAGGCATTTTTATGCTGACGTACCTATTTTCACATGTGTTTTTCAGGAACTGTTGCATAAGATGATCAAGATACACATAGGCAGACTTGGGCTTTAGTGACAATAAAAGATGCAAGACTAGTTAATTATGTTGTATTTCTTTGTTTGTTTAGACATTGTAACACTTTTAAACAATAAAACGAAACTTCAATTGCCATGGATTTGAAACGATTAATTCTGTTACAACACTCCCCGATATTTCCGCCACGTTTTGTATGTTCCACGTGGTCGGGGTGTGACAGAAAAGATGGTATCAGAGCCAATGGTTATAGGGAATTAGGTTATTAGTAATGCTTTGACCTAGTCTATAACTTTCTTAGGACCCTAACGCGAGTTTACTTGCGTTTAGTCATAAAACAATACCGTCACCTATCCTTAGGCGACGACCACAATAAGAACATAAATTTCAAAACCGCTTTGAAAACTAATCATCTGTTCTAGGATGATTTATTACAAGGTTTTGAACCCTCTGTTATAAGATTTTGAACCCCTTTGAATTTTCAAAATCTCGTCAAGGTTTTGGGTTTTTAATAATGTGAACACGTGCAAACTGGAAGGGTGAATGCCTGTATTCTGGGTTTTCTGTCTAGGCAAGCACTTCGTATACATCTCATCAGACGCGAGACCAGTTGTGCTTACCTGGGAATTCTTGGGATGAGTATTCACTTATAGGCGAGCATGTCTTCGCGATACATTATTTTGATCCATTTACTTTAATTCAATCACTGTGTGTCGTTTGTTGCTTTGTAGTAACAAACAAATGACCACTATCCTTGCTTTCATCAGATTTGTTTCATCTCATTCTTTTCGTCTAATTCTTTCACTCGTTTCCTTTCATGTTTCCTCTTTTAGAATGCCTCCACGACGCGAAAATCCAGTATCTGTTGACGAGCTGGCAGCTGTCATTACACAGCAAATGACTGCTGCAATCCCGATCATCGTTGCCCAATGTCACCAAGCTATCAACAACAATAATGCTCTCTGCAGCTTCAAGACGTTCAACTCGGCTAAGCCATCAAAGTTTTCTGGGTCTCAAGGAGCGACTGCACTTTTGCAATGGTTCGAGAGTCTAGAGAGCACTTTCAGGCATGTTCAATGTCCAAACGATCGAAAGGTAGATTTCGCATCCAGTGTCTTTGAGAAACGAGCTTTGACATGGTGGAACGGTGTGGTGAGAGATAGGGGTGCCGATGTGGCACTGGCCCAAACTTGGGAAGAACTTCGAACACTGATGATGAAGGAATTCTGTCCTCGTCACGAGATCAGGGCATTGGAAAGGGAATTCGACGATCTTAAGCAAGACAGCGGTGAACATCGAGCATACACTGATCGATATGAGGAGCTGAGCCTGTTGTGTCCTACCATGGTTACGCCTTTGGATAAGGCGATCGAAAAATACATTGATGGTCTCCCTGACTTAGTTCAGGACATTGTTACCAGTAGTAACCCCACTACGGTTAGGCAGGCCATTGAGCTATCTGCAACGTTGACAGAATCTCAGATCAGGAAACGTAAGCTTTTTCGAAAGGGTGACAAGAAACCAGTTGAGGAATCAAAGACCATGGATGTACAGACTGAATTCCCTGAGAAGTCAAAGAAGCAAAAGGCTTCTCAGAACTTCGCCATGGTTACTTACAGTAATCAAGCTATCCCCAACCAACCAGCTCAACCCCGTACTAGGAAGCCATACAATGGAACTTCACCCTTGTGTAACCGATGTGGCCTACATCATCATGCTAATGTGAAGTGCCGCGAATGCCAAATTTGTGGACTTAAAGGTCATGTGGCACAAGTTTGCGTTGCAGCAGTTGCACCGAAGCAAGCTGACAACAAACATGCTCGAGCTCGCTTTCCACCAGGTTCTTGCAACAAGTGTGGTGAGATGGGACATTTCCGAAGAAATTGTCCAAAGCTTGCAAATGCTAATCCAGCACAGAGATGAGCATCTGATCGACTAGAAGACAACACTCTTTAGAAATAATCATATCTTATGTATTATTTTTTTTTGTTGTCAAGGTCCATGAAACAGTTGTTATCATTGTTAATAAATAAATCTTTTTATTTACATTACAATGTATATTATGTGGTGGTATGCATAAACAACATATCCCCTATAATACCGACAATCGAGGAATCGTATTCCTTGAAAAGCAAACTCTCCCCAAAATTCTTCCATTTTACAATCTCTTGCGTTTTCCACAAAGATCCTAAGTACCCGTCTCTTGCAAAGAAACGAAGTACAAGGTACAAGTTATAATTCTGTACGAATACCCCAAGTACCACTATAAATTCTTAATAGGGTACCCAAGGGTATTTCCGTATGTCCTAAATTATTGTGTACCTTAAGTCGAATATTGCGTTTTTTCCTGAAAAACGGAAATCGAATTTTTGATTGATCATCCTATCTTCATGAATGGATTCTTGAAATGATTAAAGTGCCAAATGAAATCCACGAATTGGATTCCTGGTGTACTTTAAGTATCCGCGTCCAAAGATAACAAATTAATAAACAAATTAAACAACTATGTGATTATGTGCTTATGTGTTTTCTTTTATGTTTTTGTGTAATCCAAGTTTTGTTATCCAAATCCTCGTAGAATCTTCCATATCTTTGTATAAGGAAATTCGTAGTAGGATATCCAAAGGTACTATTTTAAATCCTTAATGGACTTCTACGTTGTAGTTAAGTCCCTTGGATTATAAGGTACTACTCCATAATTAGACCCCTGAGTGGTCTAGTTAAACAGATTGATCCAAAAATCTGGTTAGGAATATCATGTGATGATATAGCTGAAAGGACTCCTTGGTGGTCTAATTAAAAAGATCATGTGTTGATCTGATTAAAAGGACCCTAGGGTAGTCTAGTCACACTCATCATAGATTTGATATTTTTCTTCCCCGACACATCATGAAATGCACTGTGCGGACTGTGCAAGGAATTACGTAATTATGGACGCGTACATAATTATAAAATTTAGTGCACAGAAACCACAGCAAGTTTTGTCATGTATCTAGAGTTACTCTGTTCATTTTTGTTTCTGAAGATGTAAAATGACTATTCCGTTCATTTTTGTTTCTGAAGATGTAAAATGACTATTCCGATCATTTTTGTTTCTGAAGATGTAAAATGACTATTCCGTTCATTTTTGTTTCTGAAGATGTAAAATGACTATTCCGTTCATTTTTGTTTCTGAAGATGTAAAATGACTATTCCGTTCATTTTTGTTTCTGAAGATGTAAAATGGCTATTCCGTTCATTTTTGTTTCTGAAGATGTAAAATGACTATTCCGTTCATTTTTGTTTCTGAAGATGTAAAATGACTATTCCGTTCATTTTTGTTTCTGAAGATGTAAAATGGCTATTCCATTCATTTTTGTTTCTGAAGATGTAAAATGACTATTCCGTTCATTTTTGTTTCTGAAGATGTAAAATGACTATTCTGTTTTGTTTCTGAAGATGTTGTGGAAAATGACTATTCTGTTCATTTTTGTTTCTAAAGAATGCCTGTTGAAAATAACTCTGTTCATTTTTCATTTCTGAAAAATGTTCGTTAAAGAGAAATTACAGGATTACGTCTTGTTCATCTTTGATGGTTATTTAACACAAAGTCACAAATAGACTCCTACGAATTAATTTCGGGACAAAATTTCCTAAAGTAGGGGAGACTGTAACACCTGTGTCATTTCAACCATCAAACAAATGCCAAACCAATGAAATAATGTATTTCATACTTTGGACTTGTATAAATATGTGTATCGTTTACACATATCAATTCTTGTTCGATTTCAAGCTCTAAATCACTTTCTGGAAGGTTATACGCGCACTAATGTGTAAATATAACCAGTTTAATGCAACGAACACTCCGGAATAGTGAAATAGGCTTAACATACCTTAAATAACCTTTACATAACTTAGATATAAGTTTTGGAAGGTTTGGTGTGGTGAAATCAAAGTTTAATCGCTTACAGGGACTAAATTTGACAAACTGCGAAAGTATGCCAATTTGAACTGTAACAGACCTTCCAGAACATGACCATAAGTTAAACATACCATAAATATCCTTTACATAGCTTAGAAATAGGCTTTGAGGGGTTCGGTGTGCTAAAATAAACTTTTGGGTCATTCAGGGACTAAAAGTGTCAAAAAGTGCACAAGTTTGCATTTTCGCGCATAACTTACGTTCTGAATACATCCGGACATCCAAAAATTTATGTGAGCATGACTACATTATATTTTAGTGTTCGCCTTAAGAAAAATCCATTCGTCGCGTCATTTGGATCGTTTTTCGCGCTTGTGCGCATTCCGTCGTAATTAAGCGAACATCGCGTTCGTACGGCTAAACGAACCGACATCCGAGATATTTTGAGCACATTTTAAGTTCCCTATACTTTAACTTCATTTTTGAGCTTTGAAATGGGGTTAACGGGGCTTAAACGCGTCGGAAATGGGCTGAATACACTACAGGGACCAAATCTGCAATTCTGCCATAGTTGAAGGCTTACGGACCGTAAGCCTTATCCTTACGGTCCGTAAGGGATCTGCAGCGCATCAGAAGCTTCCGAACAGCCTGTTTCCAGCTGTCGTGCACTCCCAAACCCCTTTCCACTTGTCGATCTCTTATGGTGAGTGTCCAATTAACCCACCACAACTTTCCGACACATGTACGGATGCGATTAAGGCACGATATTCGACAAACGATCCTAACGGTTCGGGTTTTCCTATAAATACCCACCCCCATGACTTGCAAAAACCCACCAAATCTGATCCAAATGCTCTAAGTTGAGGCCTTCGCTTCATACCTGAACTATTCGATCACGATTTACTAGCGGGGACCCTTTGTAAGTGTTCCTTCGTTCTTTTATCGCTTTTCTAGTCCGAAAGTCAAACTTTGTTTGACTTTCTGCATTGACCAAGTTTATGGTCAATGCGAAGTTCGTTTGAACTTCATAACGTGAGCGTAATCACGATGGTCATAGTCCCTAGTGACTATACCTACTGATTACCACGTTATCTAGGCTCAGTGACGAGTCGTAGTTTCGGCCAGAATACGTATTCTTGCGTATTTTGTAACCAAACTACTTATAGGTATCAAAACCGTTTGTTTTGATACCAAACTTGTTTTCTAACTTAGTTAAGCATGTTTCAACATGCTTAGCTCGTCACTTTTAGTTTAGTGCTTATTTAGGGTCGTAAGGTAAGCGATCTAAACAATCGCTTATACTTTCGAACCCGACCCGTTTGGTCAATCATTAAGATCCGACCAAACATATTAGGTGACCTTATGGTCACGTCGTTTAGGTAGTTGTATGATAGGTAGTGTATATGCCTTAGGTAAATTACCAGAATACCCTTTTCGTGTATAATTGGTAATTAAGCTTATGTAACCTAAACTTTTGTCACATAACTGATTATATAACATGATTAAACATGTTAAGGCATATCTTACTTATCATCGGGCTAGTTAGGCGTTCCGAACGCGCTTTGCGCGCACGACGCGTTAAAGTAGCGTAAGCTACCTTAATGGGTCGTGATGGGTCAAAAGCACTTAGATTAAGGTTTCAATTAGTATGTAGGCTTTGTTAAACCATATGACACGAGTCTCAATACTCGTTTGGTTTATGAACCCGCATTCTATCAGATCTTCCGATTTAGGTCCGGCTTATTAATGTAGTTACCTATATTAGGTGCCGTTTGATATCCGTGATCTCTAGCATTGTTTAGTTGTTACTCAAGGACTACTGAGCAATCTCAAGTGAGTACATAGACCCCTCTTTTACTGTTTTCCAAACTGTTTTGGGGTGGAACACATGTGCCTACTTGTTACTTTCATGCTTTCCTGTTTTCACATCATATACTGCTATGTTCGTTAGTACATTATAGTACATGATTTCATTACATTTCATGCTATGTATTGCCATTGTGTGCATTACTTAGTACATTGTTTTACATGACATTTTGACATAGACATTTCGACATAGACATTTTAACATGATTGACATTGATCATGTATTTCCCACAAAACATAACTTTGATTTAAACCAAGTTTTACTTCAATACTTTGTTGTTGTGCATATGGTTTAGTTGAGACATTTCACTTGCCATACATGGATATTTGACATAGACATTTGACATGGATATTTGACATAGACATTTGACATGGATATTTGACATAGACATTTGACATGGATATTTGACATAGACATTTTGACATGATTTACATCTTGACATGGATACTTTGACATAGACATTTTACATTGTTTGGTTTGGTTTGATTAAGTGATTAAGTAACGATGTGTGTGTAATATGATACAAGCATGGTGGATACGCCGCTGGTACTTCCTATATATAAGTGTTTGTATGGTATTACATATCGTAGCGTTATTTGAATCATTTCAGTTTGATACATATAACATTTTATACAAATAACATACTTTTCACAAGACATTGTTTTACAAACAACTTATCTTATACAAATCCATTTTTCTATGGTTATTCATTTAACCATACATTATTCACTTATTTATACATATCATCTGAACTCATTGTTTTTCAAATGATTTACAAAACAAAGCAAATAACAAGGTTCATGACTAAACATTTTCTCAAACATAAGTCATGAAACCTATTTTCACAAAACCTATGTATCTCACAGGCATTTTTATGCTGACGTACCTATTTTCACATGTGTTTTTCAGGAACTGTTGCATAAGATGATCAAGATACACATAGGCAGACTTGGGCTTTAGTGACAATAAAAGATGCAAGACTAGTTAATTATGTTGTATTTCTTTGTTTGTTTAGACATTGTAACACTTTTAAACAATAAAACGAAACTTCAATTGCCATGGATTTGAAACGATTAATTCTGTTACAACACTCCCCGATATTTCCGCCACGTTTTGTATGTTCCACGTGGTCGGGGTGTGACATGACTGACCAGGATCCAGCCACCAATCATATTGAACAAGCATATAAGTAATTATAAAAGTTTAACCAATACAATTGGTGTCCAAACAAACATAGTTTAAGATGTGAGCGGAAGCATAATGTTTAAAACCCAAAACATAAGTTTAATTGTTTCAAAGTTTAACATGGCACAGAGCTGTCCATGTCCCACAACGACTCTTCTCCATGCAAGCTCCAGCTAAGTACCTATTGACCTGCAAAGCATGTAGTAACGAGTCAACAATAATGTTAAGCGAGTTCACAGTTGGGCGTTCGTTTTAAGTTGTTTATAAAAACAGTTTCCTTTAACTGGCATCCTGCCGTGGGGGTTACCCCATAGTTGAAAACGTGATTTGTTTATCCCATTTACTCTGGCAATCCAGCCGTGGGGGCTACCCCATGTTTAGTTATCTGGCTTTTCGGTTGTGGGGGCTACCCCATGTTTAGTTATCTCGCTTTTCGGCCGTGGGGGCTACCCCATGTATACTACTAGACTCGTTACCATATCGACTGCTGACTGTAGTCATGTTTATGTGCCCTGAACTGTCAATGTCTATCATCATTGACGTGCCCAGATCCAATAGTTCACGCCCGTCCTCTGCGGCACGGTGTGAGGCTTGTCAGACCTAAATAGCGCTATCTAACTAATGAACCGCTCGCCATTGGCCCGGCGATTAAGTCGATATAAAAAGGAGGGACTTCGTGATAGAGTTTTGGTCTAGTAAAAGTTAACTGTCCATGAGGACGAGGAATTACATTCCTGAACCAGTACTCTCCTACCCAAGAAAGGACGTGATAGAGTTTCCAATCAGGATACCTTTTCTCAGCTTGCAGCTTCACATAATTCCATAACCTTTGATCATGTTGCCTCACATCTAACCCATGGTAAAATTCTTTGATATTCTTTGTTTTCACCAATTCATCTATATCCCACCATGGCAGAGTTTTGATATCAGACAAGAACTCAAAATACTGTACTCCCTGTTCTCTTCTGATTGCATAAACTTTTAAGTCTTCCAAATATCCCTAAGAGAGAATATCACCCCAAGAGAGTTCTTTGTCGTGTGTAAAGAATTGAAGTGCTCTTAGTTTCTTTCTCTCTTTTGGCATGACTTTGTACCATTTCTTTCTTTCTTCAGCAAGATTTTCTCTCGGTATGGTATCTGGAATACCTTCTGTAGACACTTTCTCCACTATCTTTCTTCTAATTTCTTCTTCATTTCGATCTTTGAACATTTCCGACAACGAAGGAAATGTTTCATCAATTCCAGAGTAATGAAAAACAACTTCATCATCAGATGAATCTGAAGCATCTTCAACAATTACTTCGTTGTAATGATTGGCTTCAAAGGCACATCTTGATTCAAATACATCTTCAGAAGTTTCAGGAATCTCATCTTCAATATCGAATTTAAATTTCCCTTCTTGCAATCCCAATTCTTCTAACATCTCTTCCCTTGACCTTCTAACCTCAATCTCTTCCTGATTTTTATCATTTAAGGAAATGACGGTGGGATTTGTGAGGAATACCTGATCCATGTGCTGCTTTCCAGAAGTAGAAGATTCTTGTTGATCATCATCTTCTTGTTCGTTGATTTGATCATTTAGAAACTCCTCCATCTTTTGTTCATCAATAGGATTCTTCACAATCAATCCTGAAGAACCTTGATCATCGTCATCATTCTTCTTATCATCATCTTTCTCATCATCGTTGTCTTTCTCATCATCGTCTTCTTTATCTTCATCTGCTTCATCATCATCAAGTAGTTCTTCACCAGAATCACTAACTTCTTCTCCACGAGCCTTCTTTGCTTCTTTTCTCCTTTTCATAATTTTCATTCTACGAAGAGCTTCTTTTACGTTGAGAGGCACTGTATATGCATCACCAATAAGTACAAATTGCTTTGTCTTGAATTCTAGTAGCAACACTTCTTTGGCCTTTTTCTTCTTTTGTTCAGCAGCAACTCTACGAATGATTTGATCAGAATCAATGATTTGATAAGGCTCTCCAACTAACATGAAATCTTGACCATGTACAACTTGTTCTTGAGCACTTTCAGCATCAATCATCTCAGTATCAATTTGACTTGAAGAACCACCAGCTTCCTGAACATCTTCAACTACACTTTTGTTCTTTTGTTTCGCATCTTCAGCTAGTCTTCTTTCTCTTTCAAGTCTTCTTTCTTCAACTTTTCTTACTTCAATTTCATTGAATGCAGCATAAACATCCTTTTTCAAAAGATTTTCCACAACAGAATATAACATCTTAAGTTGTTCATCTTTCATCACTTTGTCTGCTTTCATGGCTTCCATCTCCAACTTCATTGCTTTCATTTCATTTGAAGTAGATTCACTCATTTCACTGAGAAGCTGATTGAGTATTTGATTTACATCTTGGAGATTCTTTGTCTTCTCGTTCAATGAAGAGATTTCTGCCGTAAGAACTTCAATCACTTTAGTATTATTATCCCCATCTTCCTTCACTTTCTTCATGGTGTCTTCATGCAAGATTAGCACCAATCTAAGTTGATCATGAGCTTTCATTATTTTATTAACTTGCTTCAACAAAAGATCACGTTCGTTTTCAGCCTTTTCTTTTTCTTTTTCAAGATCTTTGACTTTCTTTGCCAGAACTCTCACTGCTTCATTGTTGAACAAATCATCATCAAAATTCAGATCTTCCAACGGATCTCCTGAAGCAGGTGGAATATTGCTAAAGAAATCTTCTGAACTCCTTGGACGTGAAGATTCTGGAATCTCTATATTTTCTGGTACTGTTGGGAACTTTGAATAAAAGACTCAACCCTCAGTGACTTCAACGTAGTCATCGTGACTAGTCTGCTTTTCAGCTTCTGTTTCATGAGATTAGGATGATTCAACATGTTATGTATCTTTACCATCTTGTTCTTTTTGAACTTGACTTTCACCTTTTCTAGCACGAACACTTCTTGGAATAAATCCTGCTAAAAGTGCTTTTCTTTTCTTGATTTGTTTCTTTGGATTCTCAGGAACATAAGTTGAATCTTCTTCATCTGACCCATTCCTTTTCTTTGGAGACTTTTTCTTTAACTGAGCTTTTTCTTTGCCAAGAGTGATTGGATCAAGTTCAGATTCTGATATAGTGGTCTCAGAATCATCATCACTTGATAAATCTTGAACGACACCTTCTTGATCTTTAACACCTTTAGCAGCATCCTCATTATTCTTTAAGAAACTTTTCAGAGATTGTGATAACAAATCAGCTCCTTCTTTAATAACTTCTGACGGTTCCAAAACTATTTCATCTCTCAGCCTTTGTTGTGGTTCTCCAGACGACCCCTTTTCTCCATTCTTTGGAATAGAAACTGCAGGTGACGTCTTTGGAGTTCTCTTTCTTTTCCCATCCTTGATACACCACCATCTAGTATCTTTCTTAAAGTACAAACTCATCTTGTCATCTTCATTATCAGAATTGCTATCTTCATGTCTCCATGCATCATTTTCTGGAGCTACATAGTTCGGATTTGAAATTTTGCAGATCATTCTTTTTGCTCCTGCATTTGGACCCTTGATCAACCTGCTGATTGTGTCTGGTGACATATGCCTCAATCCCAAGATGTCGTTACTTCTCTTTTCTAAACCTTCAAACTGATCATCTATCAACATCTGGACAAACCAAGGATACATAAGAAACCTCTTGCTTCCATCCTTTACATTCTCCGTCATGTAATCAAAAATTACTTGAGAGATATTGTACGGTCTGTTCAGGACAAGACAAGCAATGATATTCATGATATAATCTTGAGTTTCATCATATCCACCCTTTCTATGTGACAATGCATGAAGAACACAATGAGCCATGAATTTGTAAGCGTGACTGAAACTTGTTTTCTGCATCTTTCCATTTACACTTCCAGCAAAACCCATTCTACACCACATCCCTTTTACAAGACGTTCAGAAACAATGGTTGGGTCACTATCAGCGTCTCCTAAATTCAACACTCTTCTTACATCACCAACTGTCACTTTCATCTCCAAATCTATATCTTTTCCATTCTCATCCTTCTTTGATACAGCAGAATGAATAGTTTTATCACTCTCTTCATATCTTGTAGCACTCCAAAATCGTTTCACATGAGATTCATATGCTACAGTCTTATCAGTTAAAGCCTTAGAGATTCTGCTTTCTCTCAAGAATTTCGCAACATCTTGAACTATTGTGTTTTCGGTAAACTCTTTATCCAACACACAATAAATATTATGAGATTTATCCCAATCCTGCAGAAATTTTATTCATTTGAGAAATATTTTTGGGATCTCAAAATATTCTAACAAAGAAAAACTTCCTATGCTTTGTGAAAGATTATCCATATGGATTGTCAATTGAAGGGTTATCCGAGCGCATGACTTATCCGTGCGTATGACTTATCCGTGCGGATAAGTTATCCGTGTGGACAACTTGTCTATGCCCCGTATTGCCATCCGTGCGTACAGCCTGACAATGCCCCTGAATTGCCATCCGTGCGTACAACATGTCCCAGGATTGTCATCCGTGCGGACAACCTGTCTTTGCCCCGGATTGTCATCCGTGCGCACAAGTTATCCGTGCGGATACAAATCACAGATGAAGAACAGTATTTAAACATCAAAAATTTTCTAAGGCAAATCCTAAAATTGAACACATATCTACACAGAGGATGTCAACGCGATCAAAACCCTATGTTCAATGTTGTCTAAAACGTCCTATTCACAGTTTAATTTCACATAAACCTAACCGACACTTCGTACCGTCTAAACATCAGATCTACAAGATTTAAACATGTTATAACCAAAATTAAACCGGTAAAACTCTAGATCTAATCATTTCGAACAAAACCCTATGATTTACTCATGACAAAACAGACTAACACAGGCTAGATCTAAGATAAGAGCTCCGAAAGAAAGAGTATTGTACGTGCGGATAGCATTGACTGACTCTTTGACCCTCTGTATATACTATCAACAGACCCGTATTGTCACCCGTGCGGATTACCATCCGTGCGTATGGCTATCCGACCGGATGAACATCCGAATGAGACACACTTTAACCTTTTTAATGGAAACTTTGATTTTTCTCAAATTTTGTCAGATTTTATAAATCCACTTAAGTTGATTGGTTCAAATTAATGACCCAAGGTACTTAATTTGTCGACCAAGTCCAATTTAATGACCTTGGTTGACCTGAAACAAAACATACTGACTTTTGGAATTTTTGTTCAATCATTTTTCTGAAAAATTACAAGTATCAACTTAACGAACTTGTGTTTGTCATTTCAATTACAGATTAGTTAAGATTAGCTCCAAACTCATCTTCCATCCCAGAAACTTCCTGCATCTTCTATCAACTTTCGAATCCGAAGATTAACTCTCCACTTTGGTTTGTCGGAAAATAAATCAGAAAAATAAAATCTTTTTGGAATTTTTTTATTGAAGCAATTAGACTAGAAATGAAAAACAGAATATAAGAATAGTAAAAATAAACTATTTACAAACATATTTTTGGTGTGCGTGTTAGGGAATCATATCAGCTTCCGACAAGTTACAAGTACCATTAAGCTTGATTTCATGCCAAACATTAAACAATTCACTTAGATTGTCGATATGCTGATCCACTTAAATTCTTACACACATTTCAATCTGTTCAGGATACTGATTTAGTATTTTAGAGACTTAAACTTATACGCGTGTCCCACCTCTTGAATATACTCCCGTATCCAGAATCCCAATAATCAGTCTTACAGGTGACTATACTTACAATGAAATCTGTACATAAATTAGTTATACGAGGGCCGAGGGATCTCAGGTCGATACTTCCGTATACGCAGAGAGATATCAGCTTCGACTTTACAGAATGTCCCCTTTAGAGGATCTTTTAGCTACAACAGCAGCGACTATCAATTTTATTGTTTCATCGGCATGCTGAGGGTTTATGCTATGTTTCAAGCATTTGCAGAAAGTATTATCCAAGGACTAGGTCAGAACTACCGTTCAGCAGAAGTCCCGGAATAATACCCCAGACATCATTGAGTATAAAGACCTAGTATATTAGATTATGAGACCTTTCAAACAAGATTTCAGGGGTTACCTATATATCCAAGTGGTGTTCCCCACGAAATAAGCAAGTAAGATTTTAGGTTTATATCTCGAACAGACTTACTAAATATGTAAAAATCTATCAACACATCATCAGTGAGACTGTTTAACGCATTTGAACTTTCCATTTCTTTAGCGTACTGTAACCGTCTAGCTGATGTACTATCATTTTCCCTTTTTACACAAACTCTTTTTGAAATTTTATCATGTTTTTGGGTTTTTGAAATTTTCTAATGTTTTTGGCTTTTTCGAATTTTTTATTGTTTTAGTATTTTCTGAAAATAAAACCACTATCTCCCCCTAAAAACCAAAACAAGTAAAAAATCAACAAACCATTGCAGATTGTTTCTCAACATCATCTACAATGGCACCTTCATCAACGCCAACGATTTCCTCCGCATCCGATAGTAACTTCATACCATTAAGTTTCAAAAGATATTTAAAACGTGTTTTGTCAAATGCTTTGGTATGTAAGTCAGCTTTTTGTTCATCGGTGTGGATTTTCTCTATTCGTATCTACTTCTTCTCGAAACAGTCTCGGATGAAGTGATGACGAATTTCAATGTGTTTCGTTTTAGCGTGATGAACAAGATTTTTTGTTATGTTTATTGCTGCCTCATTATCAACAAAGATAGGGGAGTTAAGAAATTGCAAACCGTAGTCTCGCATCTGTTGCTGGATCCACAAGATCTGAGAGCAACAGCTGCTAGCAGATACATATTCAGCTTCACAAGTGGATAAAGCGACAAAGGTCTGCTTCTTGCATTGCCAAGTGACCAATCGTGGTCCGAAAAACTGGCACCCCGCTGTTGTTGATTTAGAATTCACTTTGCAGTATCCAAAATCAGAATCAGATTATCCTTCGAGCATGAAGTCGCCAACTTTTGGATACCACAACCCCAGAGATGGAGTTCCTTTCAGGTAGCGTAGAATCCTTTTCACAATTACCATATGCGAAGCTCTAGGATTTGACTGAAATCGAGCCGCGAGGCAGATTGGATACATAATATCCGGTCTTGATGCCGTCAAGTACATTAACGAGCCGATCATGGAGCGATACAATGTTTCACCTACCTTCTCTCCGGTGAGATCAGGGTTTATCCCATGGTTCGTCGCTAATGGGGTGGACATTGGTGACATTCCTGACATCCCGAATTTCTCCAGAACATCATGAACGTATTTTGTTTGATGTATGAAAGTTCCCTCGGGAAGTTGATCAACTTGAAGTCCCAAGAAGAACTTCATCTCACCCATTGAAGACATTTTAAACTTCTGCTTCATAACTTGTTCAAAATATTTGCAGAGTTGTTCTTTTGTAGACCCGAAAATTATGTCGTCCACGTAAATTTGGACAATCAGAAGATGCCCGTCCACCTCTTTTGTGAACAAAGTGGCGTCTATCTTTCCTCGAGTGAAGTGGTTGGCTAACAGATGTTGAGATAAGGTCTCATACCAGGCTCTCGGGGCCTGATGTAAGCCGTACAACGCTTTGTCAAGGAGATAAACTTTATCTTTGTGAATTGGGTCGGTGAAGCCCGGTGGCTGTCCGACATAAACCTCCTCTTTCACCTTGCCGTAGAGAAACGCCGACTTCACATCTAGCTGAAAAACTTTAAATCCTTTCCACGATGCAAATGCAAGGAAGATTCTGATTGCTTCAAGTCTTGCGACAGGGGCATATACTTCGGTGAAATCTATCCCCTCCTGCTGACTGAAGCCTTGGACAACGAGTCGAGCTTTGTTTCGAATGATATCTCCTCGATCATCCCTCTTGCATTTAAACACCCATTTGGTATTAATCTTCCGGTGACCATCGGGCAAATCTACTAGCTTCCACACACCTAACTTCTCGAATTGGCTTAACTCCTCCTGCATTGCATTTATCCACGAATCTTCAGTAAGCGCCTCTTTGTACGTCCTTGGTTCTATCTGTGAGATAAAACAACTTAAGGAAAATTCAGTTTGTAAAGGAGCAACTTTTGTATAAAAACATGTAAACCCTTGATCAAGTTGTCTACGAGTGCGGACGCCCGATTGCAGTTCTCCGATTATCAGTTCCTCTGGATGATAAGAAAGCGTTCTTGGCATCACCTCGCCTGAGACATCTACTTCGCTCTCCAAATTTGTGACGTTTTGATTAACAACTTGTTCACTGACTGGAATAGTTTGATTTGGAAACTGGATTAGCTCCCCCTCAGAGTCTGAATCATCACGATCAAAAATTGGTCTGTTTTCAGATTCTTGATTATCATTCTCTACCGTCTGATTTTCTTGAGCAACATCATTTTCAAAATCGTTATGTTCTCCAGCATTACTTGGACCCGCCTCATCATCATTTGAAGCTTGTCGTTTTCGATAAGTTTCTGCTGGAAATATTTCATCTGAATCTTCATACTCTCTCAGAATATCCAACTCATCAAAGAAATCTGGTTCTTCCTCCATGTTGAAGGACTCCCACAAAGTATCATAATTGAAACGCCATGAGTCGCTAGGATTCTGTGGAGGCATTGTATGACCTTGACATTCAACATTTTGAGCTTCAATAATCCGCTTCAGACTTGGAACGAAGACTCGTCGTAATGGACTTGAATACCCTATGAATATTCCTTCGATACTCTTCGGGCCAAACTTTCCAAAAGGATCTAGAACAGTACAGGGTGACCCGAACGGTTCAAGATACTTCAAATTCGGTTTTCGGTTATTGATCAACTCAAAGCATGTTTTGTTGAATTTCTTGACAGTGAGAACTCTGTTGAGCGTATAACATGCGGCGGAAACTGCTTCTGCCCAGAAATTTATCGGTAACTTTGAATCAGCAAGCATTGTTCTGGCCGTTTCGATTAGCGTCCTGTTTTTACATTCTGTGACTCCATTCTGTTGCGGAGTATACGGAGCACTAAACTCATGCAAGATACCTCTTTCATCACAATATTCTTCCATCTTGTTGTTCTTGAACTCAGTACCATTATCACTTCTAATTCTTCTGATACGCCTTTGGTACAAATTTTCAATCTTTCTGAACAACCCCTTCAAACTGTCAAACGTTTCCTCTTTTGACTTCATGAATGATACCCATGAAAATCTGGAATAATCATCAGTAACCACAAGACAATAAAGTTCTCCTGTAATACTTTTGACATTCACAGGACCAAATAAATCCATGTGAAGTCTCTCCAAAGGTCTTGAGACTGAATTGACTTGCTTTTTGGGGTGTGACTTTTTCTTTTGCTTGCCTTTCATGCAACTAATGCACTCTTTTTCTAGATGGAAACCTTTAATGTGAACTCCCAGAACCAAATCATGATGCACTAGATGATTCATTTTGCGAAGATGAATGTGGCCCATCTTACGATGCCACAACTTTGATTCTTTCTCCGTTGCTTTAGAAACAAAACAGTGTGCTTGACCCGTTGTTGTAGTTGCTACACTCATCTCTAAAACATACAGATCATTCACTCTAGGAGCTCTCATGATAATCCATTCTTCAGGAATAACAAAGCCTGGTTTCAAAATCAAACACTCTTTGTCTGTGAAGTGAGTAGTATACATCCGGTCACAAATCTGCGAGATACTTAGCAGATTATTTTCCAGCTCAGCAATGTAGTTAACTATTTCAAACGTGACGATCCCGTTGGATAACGTTCCTTCACCAACAATTCTACCACCTTGGTTACCAGCGAACCCTACATAACCTCCATTGATATTTCTGACATCATACAGCAGCGCTGTCTTTCCGGTCATGTGCCGAGAAGCTCCACTATCCATAATCCAACGTGAAACGGATCTCGGAAGCTCCTGCACATATCAAAAGCATTTAATGAGATTTTGATGCTACCCAAGCCTCTTTTGACTCGGGTAACTGGATATTAATGTGAGTTTTTGTAGTGTAAAGTGGCGGAAAGTTTTTATCATTCATTTTTAGGCTATCAGCAGTCCCAACTTCAACCTCTTTGAATAACAAGAATTCATCTCTTTGAGGTTGACAAGTTGGTTGGTTTTTCTTCACCACATACTTCTTTTCAGAAGTCGATTTTTGTTTCTCATATAAATCCAAAGGTACATACATCTTCTTTGTTGAAGATGATGATTTTTCAGTTTCAGACACCTTTGGTGAATTTGCTTTCTTTTCAACAACTTTTGGCTTCCATGTTTGTTGAGGTGATGCAACCCGTTGATAGAATTTATCATTTTTAGATGTCGAATTCTTAACAGGTTCAGTTTTGATCTTGGTGTTCTCATTTTTCAAAACATTTTTCTCAACAATCAATGGAGCCTTTCCTTTCACAACATCTTTCTTGATAGAATTCTTCACAGTTTCAGTCTTAGGCTTCAAGTTGGTACACTTTCGTGCAATATGTCCAACTTGATTACATTTGAAGCATGTTCGGGTGTCAACTACCCGACTTGAGCCTTCAGACTGAGGTTGTGAGGCCTTCTTTTCAAAGAACTCTTTGTTTGTTTTTGAAAAAATTTCAGATTCCTCATCAGAAAGTGAACTTGAACTGTTCACAAACACCTTTTTCACAGCAAACTTCTTGTTCTGAACATTCTTTTTCTGATAATTCTTACCACCCTGATATCCTCCCGACCATTTATTTTGATTATTGTTAGAAAAACGAGATGGAATAACAGGTTTCTTATAGTAAGCTTTATCTTTATCAAAATTCATTTGTCTCTTTGTCTGTTTCAAACCGTCTACTTCAGACAAATCAATTTCAACCAATTTGAAAACCTTTTTCAATTTGTTCACATTAACATTCTCCAGAGGAAACTCAAAGTCTGAATACAACTTATCAGAACCAGACATCTTGTACATCACAAGACCCGGTTCATCATCTAAGTTGTTTTTAGATTTTGGTTTCGGAATGTATTTGTTCAAAAAACATTCTTCATCTTCAGTTGAATCACTATCCAAGACACTTTCAGCCATGCCTTTAATAATCTCGGTTTGAACACTATCATCAGATGATGATGAAGAAAATGTCACATCAATTGATTCTGGCAGTTTTATCTCATTTGTTTCAACTTCATCATTAACCAACCCTGATTGCTTCTTTGAAAAATTGTTTAGAACAGGTGGAGGAACTTGATGAAACCCCACCCCAGTTCCATCACAGTATACATCTTCGCCAGCTTTGTTTTTCCAATGGGTTTTGGAACAATGTGTTGCAAAACAAAGCTTGTAGAGTTGTAACTGTTCAGTTTCAAATTAATACGCTCATTCTCAATCTTAGCTTCTTCAAACTGAAGCTTTAATTTCGCAATTTCATCAAGTTGTTGGTTGATTAACTCTTCTTTTACTCTAAGAACCCCTGATAGTTGAAGATTTTCTTTCGTTGTTTTACCATTTCTATCATCAGAATCTTTAACCGTTCGCTTTAGCTTCTAAAAATTTTCAGAAATTTTACGATTTTCAAGAATCAACTTTTCGTTTTCTTTTCTTATTCTTTCTATGTCATTTTTATCATTTTCGATTTTCTCAGCTAATTCTTTTGATCTATCATTCGAAGCTTTCAGCATTTTGTCACGGTTTAAGATTTGATTTTCAACACTCTTGACTCTACTAGTCAACTCTTCAACCTTCTTACCATTGAGGTAAGTGATTGTACTACAAACTTTGCACTCTTTCATGCAATTTTTGCAGTCATTTTCAAATTTAACTTTCTTACCTGACTCAAGTGTACCATTTGAACTGACCTTGTTTTTGGACTCGGTTCCAGAACCAGAAACTACCTCAAGTTCTTTTGCTGCAAGAACTTTTTCAGCCATCTTCCTCAAGTTTTCAGCCGTTAACTCTTGTGATGTATCAATGATCCCATCATTAGCATTCTTTGACTTTGGCTTCTGTTCTGCTTCTTTGACTTTTTCTTCTTTCTCTATTAGTTTCTCATCACCACCTCCCCACCATTCTCTTTGTCTAGCTTCTTCTTCCTCGGCAAATTGCTGGGTGAGAGCATCAACACTAATGGTATCTGGGTCAACTGCAATGTTTCCTTGTGGATCAAGATAACATTCTCTGTCGGCATCCCATCTCTTAGCTCTTTTTGCTTCTTTGTATGTGTTATAAATTCTGCTCATCCTGGTTTGGGCTTTCATTCTTCGGTTGACGAACTTTTCTTCTTTATTTCTATTGTCCTTAAAAGGAACAATCTTCGTCAAAAATGCATAACCCACAGCATCTTCCTCAGGTAACAGTTCGCTCCAATCAAAACCTTCATCATCATGAATCACAGCAAGAGCTCTAGATTTCTCTTTGTTTTCTTCAACCTGCTTCAATCTAGGTGGCTCAGATTTATTCTGGTGATAAATTGCTTTCTTGTAGTAATCATCTCTGAAAGGGTTCTCTGACTCATCAGCATATGCGTTTCTGCATTCTCGTTTGAAGTGACCTTTCTGCTTACATTTGAAGCACGTCACCTTGGACTTATCAAACCCCAGCTTGGTAGATGCACCACCAATTGTCTTCCTGCCGGTAATTTCCATGAAACGTTGTGCTCGACGAACAGCACTGGCCATAGCCCAACGAATATCGATCAAGTCCATTTCCTCAGGATCAATCTGATCATAATCTTCTTTCGTCAGATTGGTGTTACCTATCTTCCCAGCTACTAACCCTTCATACGACTCCAACACAGATGCTAGAAAGATCATCTGCTGTTTGGCCGACTCCTCATCAAAATTATGAGCATTCTTCAAATCCACCGCAATGTTGCATTGAAACACGTTCTTTGGAACAGATTGTTGTTGACTTGAAGAATTTGAAGAAGATCCCTGGCTTGGAGCATTGGATGAAAAACCTCCATGAAAACCATTGTTTGAACTTGGACTTTCTTTACTTGAAGGGTTTGAATTTTCAGCAGAGAAAGCAGTTCTTGGAGAAACATTCTTGGGAATCATACTCTTTGGATAGTACAGCTCCATGTTTTGTTGGTATGATGAATGATTTACTTTGTGTGTTTTCTTTATCTCCAATTCATGACTCTCTAGTCTTTCAATCAGCAAGTCGATGGTCAGATCTTCAGCTTTGATTGTATTCTTTAACATCAATGCATAGTACTGCCAACCCATCTCTTCTGGTAGTGAATCGAACAGTTTGTCAACCAGCTCCTCTTGAGAATAGAGGATTCCGTGTCTTGCCAATTCTAACTTTAGGTGTCCAAATCTCTCAATCATTTTACAAACAGATTCATTTTTTAAGCATCCAAACAAATCAAACTCTTTTCTCAACAGTTTCTTTTTGTTTTTGACTATTTCAGCACTTCCTACACATTTTATTTTTAACTTTTCCCATAGATCTTTTGCGTTTGTGTATTCAATCAGTGAAATAATGTCGTCTCTTACGGACTGGTGAATCAAAGCCACGCACTTTTGTTCAGCAACAAAGTTTTCTATATCTTCGGTTTCTGACAGATTCTCACAATCTTGTCTACCTGCAGCAAAACCGTTCTTTAAACTTTTCCAACTTGGATACGCGAATGCTTTCAGCCACTCATCAAATCTTTTTGCCCACCGATTATACTCTTCGATTGCCATTAGTTTTGGTGGTTTGTTATAAGAACCATATGCGCTTTCAACACTTAGGGCATCAGACAAAGTTTTCTTCGGGTTCGGATTATCATTTGAATGGTTGGAAGTATCGTCTCCGGAGTTACCCGCGAAAGCATACATCTCACTGAAGGGATTCATGAATTCTTCCATTTTCAAATACCTGAAACAATTTTTCAAATACTTAGACAATTTTTACAAATTCTAAAAATTTCAAACACTTGAACCGGATAATGATCCGTCCGAGTAGTTATCCGGACGAATGACAGAGGTTATCCGCACGGATGGTGATCCGCTCGGATTATCGTTCGTACGAGTAACTTTGACCTTTTGACTTTTCAGGTTATCCGCACGGGTTGTAATCCGTGCGAGTAACAATGATGATGTCAGCAAACAACTTGTAGTAACTAACTAATCCAATCCGTTTGGACAGCTGTCCGGACGAGTGAATGACGTCATCAAATACGAATAGCTAAACATGGTTTTTGATGAATTTGATCTAGTTTTGGGTTGAATCTGATTATGAAACTAAGTAGGATTATACTTTGAATGATTGCGAATCGATTAATATCAATTTTATCAAATTTTAACCGTAGATTTTTGCTCAATTTTAAGTTTTTCTGATTTTATGGTGACGAATGAAGAACGAATGCAAAAACTAAGTAGAAGTAGAAGAAATCTGTCAAATTTCCGGTGAAATTTGAATTAAATCGGCAACAGATGTCAAATCTCCAATGAAATTTGACTTTGATCGGCGAATAAAGCTTGAATTTCGGTGAATTCGGTGTTGTTGATCTTGATTCAGCTCCCTGGACGCTCTGATACCACTTGTTGGTCCCGCTGATGCAGGATCTGATCGTAAGGAACAAGTTGAATCGACTTCGTCTAATGTGCGGAATCCATTATGACTAATCACAGATTTGTTCAACACAGAATTCAACGTTTAACTGCTTGTCTGTTCTTTCTATTGAGTGTTCTGAAAGTTACAAAGATCCGGTAGAAGTACAGACTATCCGTGCGAGTCAAAAAGTTCTGACAAAGTTGCACCGGACCTCCTATTTATAGACAACCTCAGGAAACTAAGAAGTGTTGTACGTACGGGTGGGCTATCCGTGCGTATGACTTACCCGTGCGTATGACTTATCCGTGCGTATGACTTATCCGTGCGGATAAGTCATCCGTGCGTATTACCATCCGTACGGGTGAACTTGTTACAACCAACACTTTTACCTACAAAACCTATTCCTGAGTTGTCATGCTAACTACATACATACATACAGATTACAAAAACACAGAATACAAAATATGACTACATGCTGACGGAAGCTACAGACGTTATGTACTAACAAGTCCAATACATAACATGCTCATACTTGAACGATTCAAAAGATTGGGCTCGCACAAGTCTAACAGCCTTGTGCGATTCACCCATAGAAGCCCAATGATACCCGACCCAATAAAACATAAGCAGTCCAGCATGCAGTCGGCCAAAACAAACAAACATTGGTCTTGTGCGATCCGGATAGACTTGTGCGATCCGGATGGCTTGTGCGACTGGGTTTTGGGCTTTAAGGCCCAACAACCCAAGTGTTCGTATATGGCCCAAGCCTTGTGCGATCGGCACCATCTTGTGTGATCCACCAGGTCTTGTGCGATCATGCATAACTAACTTATACTTTGAGTTTAAACAATTGTACCTATCTTGTGCGATTGGGAGCTTGTGCGACCAGATCAAGTCTTGTGTGACTTGATCTTGTGCGACCGACAAAACTTGTGCGATTGGTGGTTTAATATCCGAAATCATGGCAATCAGTTATATTGTTTCCATTTATGTAGATATCAATCAACAACTAACAGTTTCCATTCATACAAATAAATCGATCAAACAAGGGTTTTTAACATTAATTCTTATGAGCCCTAAACAAAATCAAAACATGAACAAAAATCATAACACTTAACCATATTAACCTGATTCATATCCTTGATCACTAGCATGCATCCTAACATAACCATCCCCCCCATAATTCATTCGAACAGGAACATACCACAGCCGGTTATCATTCAATCGGTTCTAGATCATTAACACTATGAACCAATTTCATGAACATCATACTTCATAAATTTTCATTACAAACAAACGCATACCATCTCAAAATCATCATGTAAAACCTATAAACCAACACATCATCAATCGTTAAATCAAAAGTATACACTAACCGGTTAAAGAATGGAACGAGGGTTGATCCGATCGATAAAGCTTCGAGAGAGATGGGGTGTGGCTGTTGTCGGGTTTGAGAGGAGAGAAAGAGAGTAGGGTTTGCAAACTTTGTGTGATTAGGTAAAGTGTGGGATTTATACTGACACCCTAGGGGTTGTGCGAGTTGATGGAGTGGGCTGAACCCTCCTAATGGGCTGCCCTTTATGGGTTTTGAGTACAACAAGTGTAGCCCGAATGGGCTTGTGCGATCGGCCAAGTGTTGTGTGATCGGTTTATTTTTGTGTGATATTACATACATACATGCATCCACATAATCAGACAACATAATAACATAATATTTCATTGATTATCAAAGTTCATATAATCACATAGGATTCACATACGTTACATTTAACACTAAGATAAGTTCCGAAGTACGAGTTGTCACATAGCAGACTGGACACTCCCTACTTTGGGCCTGATCCACTGATTTGGGCCTGATTTGAAACCTGTTGGACTGTTAACTTGTTTTATTATAATTTTAAAGATTTTATAAACAAAATGTTATTAAAAAAATATGTTTAAAAAAAACTTGAAATTATTTTCAAGTATTTTGATTTAGTTTGACCAAGTTTACAGTCAAACTCAGGAATCTCGGGTTTCGATATATGTTTATTACTTCTAACTTGATTTGTTTTGGTTCAGGAAAGAAAGCTACAGATCTTCACGTCCCTACTTGGGAAAAGACAATGAACGTAGCGTGCTATTTGACGGATCCTCCAAAAGGATTCGAATCTTACAAGTCACTTATTTTAAGATTGAACACATGCAGTTTAGCTCAGGCACATCGATAAAATCCAATTATACGCGAAGATTCGGTAAAGGATTTCTGGGATAATGCATCGGCAAAGAAAGGAGACACTGTAATAAAGTCAAAGGTTCAAAATAAAGAATTCTCAGTTTCCGAGCAAGACATTCGTGAAGTGTTAATGTTTGGGGATGCTGGAACGATCCGGTTGACTATCCGAAAGAGAAAGTTATAGAAGTTTTGAATAAGATGAGCTATGAGGGGTCTTATCCTCCCACGACAAAGAAGCTGCTACATCCTTATTGGAGAATGCTCGCTCATGTCTACTTGGTATGTATAAGTGGAAACAAAGGTGGCATTGATACGTTAACAATCGGGCAGTCTTCGGGGATTGTGTCATTGGCTGAGGGATGGAAGTTCAACTACTCTAGATGTGTCTTCGATGTTTCTTTACGGACTAGGGCGAATCGCAAGCATACATAATGGAAATGGAAGGCTTTGACTGGACAGCAGTGAGTCGGGCGTACTCGACTACTTGAACAGGGACACACAGAAGCCAATTCTCTGACACACGAACAATCTATTGAAAAAAAAAGGGACGAAAGAGAAGAAAAAAGGTAGTTTACTTGCTTAATGCTTGTGCACTAAGGGAAGAAAGATCGAAAAGTCGAAACTTTCGAAAGCGCACTTACTCTTCTCAAAATCTCTTATCTTAAGAGAAGAAAGATCTACGCTACGAAAAGGAGTGAGCGGAGAGAGCATAAAGAGCTTACTTATAAGGTACGAGCTTAGAGCCTTGTGTCACTCTGGTATGCTAATCACTTCGTTGTACGACTCTGGAACGGTAGTCGCTTAGTGCTGTCGATGGCGAACGTCAAGACTTTGAACAACAAGTATCAGTGCAAGTTTCCCAAATTTCTTCAGATGATTCTGGAAACCAAGTATCCAAATTTATCGGTTACAGTGAAAATCTACGATGTTAAGATAATGAATCACATGGTGTTCTCTATATTGAATCAGAAGTCAAGAGAGAATGTGAAGATTAAGTATCAGAACAAGAAGCCACTAGTGAAGTTTGGTGTGTTTTTTGAGATCACTGAAGAACAGCCTGCTCCAATTAATGCAACAGTGGCTGACAAACACGACATTGAGATTATAGAAGCCCCACCTGGGTCAAATGAACCAGTTGAGAACGTTGATTTGACTGGGATTAAAAGTGAAGAAGATGAAGCGGATGATAGAATGGCAAATGATGTTGAAGTGAGTGAGAACGTAGGTGAAGGAGAAACAGAAACAGAGGTTAATACTGAAAGCCTCACAATAGAAACTCAAAATGTTGAAGAGCCAGATAGTGTGAGTCATCCTCATATTAAACTGGTTGCTATTAGTACGGCTGATCTTCCTCGTAGGAAACGAAGTAAAAGGGATCCTAGGATCAGCTGTGAGGATAACACTGAATTGAGAACAACAACGGAATCAACCATGCCGGTTACTTCTACAAGATCACCAATTCATTACATGTCAACTCCTCTTAGCCCTAACATCATTAAGTTTATACAAAATGAAAAAGTTGCAATGTATATGCTAGTTCCTAAGCCTGGTGAGGGTTCTAGCAGTGGTCCATCATATACAGATGTTGTTAGGGTTGTTGAGTTATTGCAAGCTGTTGCTAGAGAAGTTGAAGCAGCAGCTAACTCAAGACAAGAAGAAACCCATGATGCTGCAGACAGTTCTGATAATGATGACTTTTTTGAGGAAAATGAAACTACCATTCTGATGCACAAAATTTCTGTTCTTGAAGAAGATAAGATCTTTAAAGATGCTCAGATTGCCAGTTTGATGGAAGAGCTTGTGGTAAAGAATCAGAAAATACATGAGCTTGAAACGAATCTGGGAGCTCTCTCTGCCATAGTGATGGATATGAAGTAAAAGCTTGAAGGAAAATTTCCAAAGGAGTTTGCTGATGCTCCTAAGGAAACTACTACTAAGGAGAGAACAAAGGAACAGAAAGAGTATGATGAGGCGATAGATCGTTATATTGCCAATCCTCCTTGTATAGCGAATCATAAATTGAAGACAAGGATGGTGGTTATAAGAAACGTGGGTGCTGAGAGAGATCTACAATTTGGTGATAAACTAGATAGACATGTGATCACTACTGAGAAAGATAAGCATGGAAACAGGTCTGGTATTCATAGCTGGGCTTACAATGATGAGAAAGGGATGTTTATAGTGAAGAGGAAGAATGGAGATGTTGAATATTATGATAATTCTGCTGCGTTTGAGTACTGGACTGCAATAGATCTAAGAGATCAATCTGTCACACCCCAACCGATGGCGGAATCATCGGGATGAGACGAAAACTAGATTGCAAGAGACTTCATAACACTATGTGACAATATAAATTAAATTCCAATTTCATTGCAATACTAATTGTCATACAAAGATTTAAATAAACGGCAACACTGTTTTAATAACATAACTTCAAATTACAATTTAATCTAGGTGTGTATCTAAGTCCACCTAAATTGCATTTCTTCTCAACATCATCTCATCAATCAACCTGCAACATTTATTAAAATATATCAACAAAAAAGTTGGCAAGTATACAAGTTTTGTTACATAGCATAATATAAAATAAAATTGTTTAACGGGAGGTAAAATAGTTTAACTTAATAATACCCCAAGTCTCGTGGGTGGTGCATTACCCCTATAGCGCTATAACTGTTAAGGTGGGCTTGTACGAAGTTAATGAGCATATAGACACTAATAGTTTACATAGCATATGAGATTAACAAGAATCAAATCGTTCATGGATTAGTTCCCAATAGTCTACCGGGAGTAGAACATGTTTAAATGTGGATAGAATATGACTTAAATAGTTTCAAGTGTTTAGTGTTTTTACATAGAATACATGTTGCACCCAAAAGTGTTTAAAATGTAAAATGGGTTCGAGTATACTCACAAAATTGCTAAGTCTTCCGATTATCCAAGTGTTGACGAGTGTATGAGATTAGGAGGGTGGAACACCGAGGTTACCCTATATGGGCAAACGATGGTGCATGAGTAAACGAAATTATGATGGAGGATTTGAAAGGGAATTTAAAGTATATCTAGCCGATGTATAAGTATATATATTTTTACATGTATATATTTTATACAGTTTATGCAAAAATTTTAATTTAAGTCTATCGAAAATATTATAGAAGTATAGTAAAAAATATATATACATTTATAATTATTGTTATAAAAATTATTTGAACTTCGATACGTTTTCATTTGTGGTTTGACTATAAAGTACATATATATTTTTAGCAAAAATCGGGCAGAGTTTCCTCTGTTTTTGGACGATCCCGACAATACTAGTTGTCGATAAAATTGTCAAAATTCAACAATCAACGGAACGATGAGTATCTATGTATTATATATTTATTTTTTTTTTATAAATAATTTATATAATACGGTTACGTGATAACAAAATACAAAACGATAATATTGAAATGTTTGCGTCGCTAAAATATCACATCTCGTGTTTAACCCGATGACCCGACAGTTGACCAGGTTTGACCAGTTGACTGACTTTGACCACATCTGACCGAACCGAAGCCCGAACATCAAGCCCAAACTCGAGACCTGGACTGCCGGAACCGAGCTGAAATACAAAAAGTCGGGTTAAATCAGGATTTGAACAAAATAAAACCCAAATCAAAGCTGAATCTGAAATAAACGAACCTGTTGTGTTGTTAACGGAATCGAACCACGCATAAGCTCCACCACTACCGCCGGCAGTGGCGTCGGCCACCACCACCTATGCCGGCAGTGGCGTCGGCCACCACCACCACCCGAGACACCAACCGCCGCCATCACGGCAGCACTGTCGTCGGCTGCTCCGTCGCTTCTTTCTCTCCTCTACTCTTCTGATCTACATCGTTGGAAACGAGGAAAACGGGGTGCTTCACAAGAGAAAGGAAAGAGCAGGGGGATGTGCGTGGCTAGTGAACCGGCGGCGGCTCCTCCTCGAAGCCGCCGGTTAGTCATCAAGAGAAGGGGGCTGGTGAGTTGTGGATTGGAGGATGTTGTAGGAAAGGGTACCGCCGGTGTGCAGGCTCTATTCGCTGGAATCGGCAGAGAAGGTGTGGCAAATGTTTGAGTTAGGGTTGAGAGTGTGAGAGGGAAATAGAGGTGTGGCTGGTTCAAGATGAAGGGTATTAGGGCTTGCAACTTAAAGAATCGGTATTAATAGTTTGGTTTTTAATTGGGCTTGGGCCCCAGGCCCACAAGCCCGTTTCGCATGGCCCGACACACTTCTGAAGCCCGTTTTCACAACTGAACGTCGTGAAATATCGTAGGATATTATTTTTAGGATTAAAATACGTAAATGATGTCGGAGATGAGTGTGTGACACGTTCGTTGTCAGTTGCGTTAAAAGCGCGCAAAATGTGTTGTTTTCCGTTTTTAATCCATTTTTTTACTGTAATTCCAAAAAGAATAGAAAACGAACATGAATTTTCTAAAAGTATAGAAATACGAAAATGCGAGGCGTTACTGTCTCCCTTCCTTTAGTAAATTTCGTCCGGAAATTTATTCAAGAGCAAGACTTTAAGAAGGATGGAAGGATAGGTTTTGTTAAAAGGAGTTTGTTTGGCAAAAATGAGTTAAAGCGTTAAGCATAAGTATAACATTCAGGTGTGCGCATAGGCAAAGTGAATTTAAACAGTTTTGAATAAATCAAAGTGAAGATGTATATATAAAAACGTGTCGTGTCAAGAAGAAAGTTTTGTACAAGACGACTTGTCTTTTGATGGAAATTATGGTAATTTGTATGGAATGTTTAAGAATAGTACTAAATCGCATATTTGTAGAAAATTGTTTTATTGAGGGGAGCGAGAAGGTTTTGACGTTTTACATAAAACGGTTTTGGAGGTAACGACCAACTACGGGTGTTTGCGCAAAAAAATAGCAAGGTAGTCTTAAAAGTAAAGATGTAGATTAGGATTCGAACGTTTAAACATATTTTATGTGAACAAGATTCGTATAAAAGAAAAGAATAACGGAGCATAATAGGAGTACGGAAGTGTACGTGTCACACCCCCAAAATCCACACGCGGAGTATCACCGCTTGGAGGCGTGACTGACCAGGATCAAGCCACCAATCATATTGAACATGTAATTAATATATAAAAGTAAATGCCATTCAACCACCAATATGAAAGGTGTTCAAAATATACGTAGGTTATCACTGTTTAGCGGAAGCGTATGAATAACCCAACAAAATAAAGTATGAAATGTCATAAAGTGTTTAACGAAACAATCATGATCCAAGCCCACAACGACCAACTCCTCCCTGTGCAAGCTCCATGTATCTAATGACCTGCAAGGCATGTAACAGAGGATCAACAACTAGTTGAGCGAGTTCACAGAAAGTAAATGCGTAATAGTAAGTTCGTATGTAACATGTGGCTCTACTGGGCCGATAGTACGTTCTATTGGTGGGGGCTTCCCATGTTGTAAGTTACTAGACTAGTTTTATCCATAAGTATCCTTCCCAATCCGAGGATAGTAGTAAGTATAAGTTTACGTAGGTTTTACGTAAGTGACCTTCCCAACCGAGGACAGTGGTACGTAACGAGTACGTAGATTTAGCTCTGGCGTCCTTCCCAATCCGAGGACGGTAGTACGTAGGTTTTACGTAGGTTTAGTGCTGGTGTCCTTCCCAATCCGAGGACAGTAGTACGTAGGATTTACGTAGGTTTAAACACTAGTGTCCTTCCCAAACCGAGGACAGTACGTAGGCTTTACGTAGAGTTTGGCACAGGCATCCTTCCCAATCCGAGGACCGTGGTAAGTAGTCTAGTAATGATGTAAGTACAAGTAATCATTCAATCCCATTCCCAACCCACCGGGGAATCCCATGCCTTAGGAGTGTGAACTCACCGTGGTTTGCTCGATATGCTAAGTATGCGCTCAAAGTAAATCAATCACGTCCTAGAGTATGCACGTATAGAATAATCAGTTTATATTCTCGAAGTTCATGCATGCACATACCGTCGTATGAAATAACACATAACAACTACCAAGTAACACATAGCACGTATTCTGAATCATATAAGTCATGCGTACTAGTTAACAGTTGTTAATAATTCCAGTTAACTTCTAACAAAATTTACCAAGTTGCTGTGCGGATTAACCTATCGGCGAAACGCCCCCTGTTTCGCCGTGACCCCTCTCCGACGAAACACTTCTGTTTCGCCAAGGGTGTTTCGTCGTAAAGAGTCTTGGCGAAACACTTTTGTTTCGTCAAGTCAGTTTCGTCAATCGGTGATTCGCCGATCTGTTTGTTTCGTCCCTGTTCAACCGCCATAATAATAATTCTAAATAACATAAGTTCATTTGGCAAACACTTGTTTTTGGGCCGTTATAATTAGCCAATGGCCATCTTTGGGCCGCCCATCCCACCAATCGGAGATAGCATCTCCTATGACAAAAACTGGGTTCTTGAACGCCACGTATTCCTAGGACCGATGTAACTGACTTTGATTATCTATTTTGGCAGTTTACAAGACCACCGATTAATAACTCATGATGACACCCATTATCACTTTGTAACAATTTAAATCGATTATGGCCGATAATGTTATTTATTAGCATGTTATGATTGGACCAAATATTTAGTCACATGATTTATCAATTCACTAACAAACATCATATTCAATTCGGCAGTTCACCATTCCCAACCCTTGTCCACCGATTTGACCCACTATCTTGATTTCAATGAATAACCCATGTTTCTTTCCATTACTCTTATCGATACCAGCCGACAATTGAACCAATGTCATTTAACAATTTAAATAAGGTTGTCTCACAACTTTAATCTCATGAAAACTAACAAATCACATACAATACACTTCAAAAGAAACATAAGATACTAACCGAATTGGATGATGAAACAGGGAGAGTTTCGAGGGACAGGAAGCAGCCGTCGGTTTGCAAGAGAAGAGGAGAGAAGTTTAGGGTTTTGAGAATTTCCATAACCGTTCCCCTAATCTAATATATATTTTTACGCATACAACTTTGGGCCGTAACTGGGCTTTGGCGAATCTGGGCTCGGCGAAACAGTCGGTTAAATGGCGAATAAAATTCTGTTTCGTCGGGCATTACGTGATTTAATCAGTCTAAGTGTTTTGTAATAATCTAATATTATATTTACAACATCACGTAATCACATATATATGCACCATGACAATACGTTTTATTAAAACATAACGCGTACAATTACAAGTCCAACAAGTCAAACAACTAAACAGTCAAAGTCAACGTGCAATAAATGTGAAAGTGGAAGTCGGAAACTCGAGTTGTCACATTATCCCCAACTTGAAAGAAATTTCGTCCCGAAATTTAGCATGCGGTTACTGAGGAAGCTAGGTGGGTTGTATCGTTTACTGGTTTTCCTGGGGTGTCACATCATCCCCCCGTTGATTTGGAATTTCGTCCCGAAATTCTGAAGTAGTAGCTTCACCCTCAGTAGTGGTTGGACGTTTTCCGAATAACTGGGGATACTTGAGTTCCATTTGATCTTCTCGTTCCCAGGTATACTCTGGGCCGCGGCGGGAGTTCCAACGAACTCGTACAAGAGGGATTCTCGTGTTCTTGAGGACCTTAACATCCTGGTCCGTGATTTCAACTGGTTCTTCGACGAACTGCAACCGCTCGTCGATGGTGAGTTCCTTCAAAGGAACTATGTGGGTCTCATCTGACAGACACTTTTTCAGATTCGACACGTGCAAGACGTTGTGAACTGCACTGAGTTCAGGTGGTAAGTTCAGTCTGTAGGCCACTTTGCCTATTTTCTCTGTAACTTCGAAAGGTCCGACATAACGCGGATTGAGCTTGCCTCGCTTGCCAAAACGAACCACACCCTTCCAGGGCGAAACTTTGAGTAGCGCTCGATCCCCAACTTGGAATTCGAGTAGTTTTCTATCTTTATCGGCGTATGCTTTCTGACGGTCACGAGCTGCCGCCATGCGTTGTCGTATCTGAGCAATCTTTTCTGTCGTATCAACTACCATTTCTGGACCTGTGATTTGACTATCTCCCACCTCTGCCCAACAGAGAGGTGACCGGCATTTACGCCCGTACAATGCCTCGAATGGAGCAGCTTTAATGCTGGTGTGGTAGCTGTTATTGTATGAAAATTCCACAAGTGGCAGATGTTTTTCCTAACCATTGCCAAAGTCAATTACGCACGCCCGAAGCATGTCTTCTAGAGTTTGAATAGTGTGCTCAGACTGCCCATCTGTCTGAGGATGATAAGCTGTGCTCATGTCTAAACGAGAGCCAAAAGATTTATGCATTGCTTGCCACAGTTCTGAAGTAAAACGTGCGTCACGATCAGAGATGATGGAGGTGGGCACCCCGTGCCTCGAGACCGCTTCTTTTAAGTAAATGTCTGCTAAGGTAGAGAACTTGTCTGTTTCTTTGATAGCCAAGAAGTGAGCAGACTTTGTGAGTCGATCCACGATCACCCAAATAGTATCATTTCCGCGCTGAGATCTAGGTAAGCCAGTAACAAAATCCATGGAAATTTGTTCCCATTTCCATTGTGGTATCTCAGGTTGTTGAAGTGGACCTGACGGTTTCTGATATTCTGCCTTGACTCTCGCACAAGTCAAGCATTTGCTAACGTATGTGGCTATGTGGGCCTTCATGCTAGGCCACCGGTATGTGGTTTTGATATCGTGGTACATTTTATCCGAACCTGGATGTACCGAGTAGCGAGACTTATGAGCTTCATCCATTACTAGCTCACGTAAGTTACCATAAAATGGGACCCAGATGCGTCCTGTTACGTAATAAGCACCATCCTCCTTCTGTTCTAAGCGTTGCCTTGAGCCGCGTAGGGCTTCAGCCCTGACGTTGTCTGGTTTCAATGCTTCTACCTGAGCATTTCGTATCTAGGAAGGAAGACTAGACTGTATAGTGAGTTGTAAAGCTCGCACGCGCTTAGGCGCGGTGTCCTTTCGACTGAGGGCGTCAGCCACAACATTGGCTTTGCCTGGGTGGTACCTGATTGAGCATTCATAGTCATTCAACAGTTCGACCCATCGTCGCTGTCGCATATTCAGTTCCTTCTGTTTGAATATATGTTCGAGGCTTCTTTGGTCAGTGTAGATAGCACATTTGGTACCGTACAAGTAGTGTCGCCATATCTTAAGTGCAAAAACAACCGCTCCCAGCTCTGAATTGTGTGTAGTGTAATTCCGTTCGTGAACCTTAAGTTGGCGCGAAGCATAAGCAATAACTTTATCCCGTTGCATCAATACACATCCAAGACCCTGGATAGATGCATCGCAGTAGGCTACAAAATCGTCCGTGCCTTCAGGCAATGAGAGGATAGGTGCGCTACAGAGTCTATCCTTTAAGTGCTGAAACGCTGATTCCTGTGTATTACCCCAACGATAAACAATACCTTTTTGTGTCAGTAGTGTAAGCGGCTGAGCAATCTTCGAGAAGTCTTTAATGAACCGTCTATAATAACCTGCCAAACCCAAGAATTGGCGTATTTCTGTCGGTGTGCGAGGTGCAGGCCAGTTCTTGATTGAATCTACCTTGGATGGATCAACATGAATCCCATCCTTGTTTACCACGTGGCCTAGAAAGTGGACTTCACGAAGCCAGAAGTCACATTTTGAAAACTTAGCGTATAGCTGTTCCATTCGAAGAAGTTCCAAAATAAGTCGTAAGTGATGCTCGTGTTCCTCCTGACTCTTCGAATAAATCAGGATGTCGTCGATGAAGACAATGACAAACTTGTCAAGATAGGGTTTGCACACCCTGTTCATAAGATCCATGAAAACCGCAGGCACGTTCGTTAATCCGAATGGCATGACCAGGAACTCATAATGGCCGTAGCGTGTTCTGAATGCTGTTTTGGAGACGTCCTCATCCCGGACTCTCAGTTGGTGATAACCTGACCTCAGATCAATCTTCGAGTAATAGCTCGACCCTTGCAACTGGTCGAATAAGTCGTCGATGCGTGAAAGTGGATAGCGATTCTTCACAGTCACCTTGTTCAGTTCGCGGTAGTCTATACACATGCGGAAGGTACCGTCCTTCTTCTTTACAAATAGTACTGGAGCTCCCCAAGGCGAAGAGCTAGGTCGTATGAAACCCTTTTCCAAGAGTTCTTGCAGTTGCTTAGATAGCTCTTCCAGTTCAGTTGGAGCTAAGCGATAAGGTGCTCGAGCTATAGGTGCTGCTCCAGTAGCTTGTTACTATGAGTTACCAAAGGTTCTTAACCAGCACGATGTTGACTCTAGGGGTTTGCAAAGAATCTCTGCTCGATGTTGAGGTAGCCAATCCATTCCAATAACGATGTCGAAACCATCGCAACGTTGGGGTCATTCCTAGTATTACCCTGACCAATCACGAACACTCGACCCCTGGCACCATTGCCGTCTTTATTACCCCCGTTGTTGTCTTCCCTAGTTCCCGTTTCCTTGGTTGTGGTTCTGATTCTGGTTCTGGGTCAACCGTGGGCAGTGTCTCTTGAAGTGACCTTCAGCACTACACTGATAACATCCCTTGTTACCCTGCTGTTGCTGCTGATTCTATAGATCTTGTGTCTGTTGTTGTTGGTTCTGGCTTGCAGGACGTGAGTTTCTACCATCTTTGGCTCCATGACCAAGCTTGTCGCATCAATGACCATGATTTCGGTTGCACGGCCCGCTGTGGTGCAAGTTACATCGTTTGCACTTAGGGTGGTTTCCCCTGTATCCACCCTGCCCTTGACTACTAAAAGGTTGCTGACCAGGACTTTGGTTGTCATCGATCTTTCACTGCTCTGCCTGGGACGGAATCGTAGTCGAACCCTTGCTAGAGGTTCCATCCCACTTTCATTTGTTGTCACTAGGAATAGCAGAAGTAGTAGTAGTACCAATACGTCTAGGCAGCTTGTTCTGTTCCACTGCCTGGTCTGTAAGACGATGAGCAAGATGAGTAACATCTTGAATAGCAGCAAGATTAGCAGTCATCACATGACTTTGAATTTCTGGTACTAAGCCTTTGAGGTACCGCTCTCGGTGCGCTTGATGGGAGGTTCCACCATAGTAGGGCACAAAGTTGCCAGTTCGCTAGATCGCTTCGTATACGCCTCTATTTCTGACCCCGTCATCTTCAGGTTAAAGAACTCCACTTCCAGTTTGTGGATGTCATCATAGTTACAGTATTCTAGTTTGATTAGTTCCTTGAATTCGTCCCAAGGGGTGGCATTAGCAGCCGCCAGCCCCAGCATCCGAACTTGCGCGTTCCACCAAGTTAACGCAGTGCCTTCGAGAGTATCAGTGGCATATTTCACCTTACGAGCCTCGGGTCATTCACACACTCGAAGACCGATTCGAGTTCCTCGAACTAATGGAGGAGTCCAACAGCTCCTTCAGTGTCGCTGAAAGTAGTAGGACGACAGTCCATAAAAGTCTTGTATGTGCATACAGGTGGCTGAGCGTGTTGACTTGTCGTGTGCGTTAGAGTAACATACTTAAGCACGAGTGTTGGTTTACGAGAGTAGGATCTAAAGATCCCAGAGTAAGTGGTGATGGCAGGTTACACCCCCTGCCTGGGCAGCTGCGAGTGCTGCAGTAACTTGTTCAGTGATCGAAGCCGCCAACTGGGCTTGAGTTAGGTTAGCGCGTCCACTCATGATCTTGACATCAAGGAGAACATGAGTGAGAGAGGTTCGCAAATAGTGCGATGACAGAAGAGAGTGAGCACGTAAGCGTTTTCAAGCAGTAACATATAGTAGGTTCTGTAACCTAAGCATACCACGAGCAAAGTTCTTTGTAATTCTAGCAAGTAGGTAAAGTAACATGAATAGTAGTACCTATGATGTTGAGCCTTGCACGTGGAGCGAAGCGTCGTTGTGGATCGTTGAGCACTGTTCTGGTTATAGTCTGGTTTTAACAAAATCGTTTTCCCCTTATTAAAACCGAGTTCTCTATAACCAATGGCTCTGATACCAATCTGTCACACCCCCAAAATCCACACGCGGAGTATCACCGCTTGGAGGCGTGACTGACCAGGATCAAGCCACCAATCATATTGAACATGTAATTAATATATAAAAGTAAATGCCATTCAACCACCAATATGAAAGGTGTTCAAAATATACGTAGGTTATCACTGTTTAGCGGAAGCGTATGAATAACCCAACAAAATAAAGTATGAAATGTCATAAAGTGTTTAACGAAACAATCACGATCCAAGCCCACAACGACCAGCTCCTCCCTGTGCAAGCTCCATGTATCTAATGACCTGCAAGGCATGTAACAGAGGATCAACAACTAGTTGAGCGAGTTCACAGAAAGTAAATGCGTAATAGTAAGTTCGTATGTAACATGTGGCTCTACTGGGCCGATAGTACGTTCGATTGGTGGGGGCTTCCCATGTTGTAAGTTACTAGACTAGTTTTATCCATAAGTATCCTTCCCAATCCGAGGATAGTAGTAAGTATAAGTTTACGTAGGTTTTACGTAAGTGACCTTCCCAACCGAGGACAGTGGTACGTAACGAGTACGTAGATTTAGCGCTGGCGTCCTTCCCAATCCGAGGACGGTAGTACGTAGGTTTTACGTAGGTTTAGTGCTGGTGTCCTTCCCAATCCGAGGACAGTAGTACGTAGGATTTACGTAGGTTTAAACACTAGTGTCCTTCCCAAACCGAGGACAGTACGTAGGCTTTACGTAGAGTTTGGCACAGGCATCCTTCCCAATCCGAGGACCGTGGTAAGTAGTCTAGTAATGATGTAAGTACAAGTAATCATTCAATCCCATTCCCAACCCACCGGGGAATCCCATGCCTTAGGAGTGTGAACTCACCGTGGTTTGCTCGGTATGCTAAGTATGCGCTCAAAGTAAATCAATCACGTCCTAGAGTATACACGTATAGAATAATCAGTTTATATTCTCGAAGTTCATGCATGCACATACCGTCGTATGAAATAACACATAACAACTACCAAGTAACACATAGCACGTATTTTGAATCATATAAGTCATGCGTACTAGTTAACAGTTGTTAATAATTCCAGTTAACTTCTAACAAAATTTACCAAGTTGCTGTGCGGATTAACCTATCGGCGAAACGCCCCCTGTTTCTCCGTGACCCCTCTCCGACGAAACACTTCTGTTTCGCCAAGGTTGTTTCGTCGTAAAGAGTCTTGGCGAAACACTTTTGTTTCGTCAAGTCAGTTTCGTCAATCGGTGATTCGCCGATCTGTTTGTTTCGTCCCTGTTCAACCGCCATAATAATAATTCTAAATAACATAAGTTCATTTGGCAAACACTTGTTTTTGGGCCGTTATAATTAGCCAATGGCCATCTTTGGGCCGCCCATCCCACCAATCGGAGATAGCATCTCCTATGACAAAAACTGGGTTCTTGAACGCCACGTATTCCTAGGACCGATGTAACTGACTTTGATTATCTATTTTGGCAGTTTACAAGACCACCGATTAATAACTCATGATGACACCCATTATCACTTTGTAACAATTTAAATCGATTATGGCCGATAATGTTATTTATTAGCATGTTATGATTGGACCAAATATTTAGTCACATGATTTATCAATTCACTAACAAACATCATATTCAATTCGGCAGTTCACCATTCCCAACCCTTGTCCACCGATTTGACCCACTATCTTGATTTCAATGAATAACCCATGTTTCTTTCCATTACTCTTATCGATACCAGCCGACAATTGAACCAATGCCATTTAACAATTTAAATAAGGTTGTCTCACAACTTTAATCTCATGAAAACTAACAAATCACATACAATACACTTCAAAAGAAACATAAGATACTAACCGAATTGGATGATGAAACAGGGAGAGTTTCGAGGGACAGGAAGCAGCCGTCGGTTTGCAAGAGAAGAGGAGAGAAGTTTAGGGTTTTGAGAATTTCCATAACCGTTCCCCTAATCTAATATATATTTTTACGCATACAACTTTGGGCCGTAACTGGGCTTTGGCGAATCTGGGCTCGGCGAAACAGTCGGTTAAATGGCGAATAAAATTCTGTTTCGTCGGGCATTACGTGATTTAATCAGTCTAAGTGTTTTGTAATAATATAATATTATATTTACAACATCACGTAATCACATATATATGCACCATGACAATACGTTTTATTAAAACATAACGCGTACAATTACAAGTCCAACAAGTCAAACAACTAAACAGTCAAAGTCAACGTGCAATAAATGTGAAAGTGGAAGTCGGAAACTCGAGTTGTCACAGTACGATTGACTCTTAATGAATGCAAGTATAAGAATGGCATAAGCATTGGATAAACGAAAGTAGCGTGCTAAGAATGAAATTTCGTCGTGGATAATTAGATACAATGCGTTTGTGAGTTGTTTAAAGTTGGTAAAAAGTCTACAAAACACTGAATTCTCACGACACGTTTTACGAAAGTTTGGTAACATGGTGAAAACACTTATATATAGGATGTACCAGCAGCGTATCCACCATGTTTTGACCACGTTACGTCCGTCTCGTGTTCGGTGTCATATTACGTTCCGTGTCTTACCATACGCAGTAGTACATTTTATGGTTCTCATACGTACATTACAATAATCCCGTGTGCACCCGCGATTATACTAATCGTCGCATGATCCGCATAGCTTGCACTAGTTGCGTATGAATCAAGGTATACATAAATTTTGAAAATAAGATTGCGTGTGTATAGATATGTAGTATATAAACATGTTTGCAGTTCCAAATAGCATAAGATCAACATAAGCGAATCCCTCAGGTTTCGCTCGCGTATAGGTGCGAAAGTATAAATTTTGAGTATGAATAAAGCATGAGCATAGTATAAGTTTAAATATGAAGACGCACGTGAGCATAATCACCAAACACATGTCAAGAGTATGAGTACAAGTATAAACAAAACGTGTATGAAAAAGGAGTGTAAATGTGAGTACAAATTTGAGCATAACCGAATGAACGTGAGCATAAACATAATTCGTATAAATGAGAGTATATATATGAGTACGAGTATAACATAGATTGTATAAATGCAAGTATAATTATGAATATAAGTGTAAACATTGTGACACCTGTGTCACTTCAACCATCAAACAAATACCAGACCAATGAAATATTGTATTTCATACTTGGGATTTGTATAAATATGTGTATCATTTGCACATATCAATTCTTGTTCGATTTCGGGCTCTAAATCGCTTTCTGGAAGGTTATACGCGCACTGAGGCGTAAATATAACCAGTTTAATGCAACAAACACTTCGAAACAGTGACATAGGCTTAACATACCTTAAATACCCTTTACATAACTTAGAAATAAGTTTTGGAAGGTTTGGTGTGCCGAAATCAAGTTTATTCGCGTACAGGGACTAAATTTGACAAACTGCGAAAGTATGTCGATTCGTACTGTAACGGACATTCCAGAACATGATCATAAGTTAAACATACCCTAAATATCCTTTACATAGCTTAGAAATAGGCTTTGAGGAGTTCGGTGTGCTAAAATAAACTTTTTGGTCATTCAGGGACTAAAAGCGTCAAAAAGTGCATAAGTATGCATTTTCGCGCATAACTTACGTTCTGAATACATCCGGACATCCAAAAATTTATGTAATCATTAAAATATTATGTTTTAGTGATTGGCTTGATAAAAATCCATTCGTCGCGTAATTTGGATCGTTTTTGCGTCCGTTACGACTTCCGTCGTAATTAACCGAATAACGCAACCGTACGGCAAAATGAACCGACATCCGAGATATTTTTGAGCATTTTTTGAGTTCCCTATACTTTAACATCATTTTAGAACCTTAAAATGAGGATAACGGGGCTTAAACGTGCCAAAACGCATCAAAAATCAAATTTGGAGATGCAGGGGCCTGTTCTGCCAATATCTGAAACTTACTGCCAGCACATAGGGTCCTTACGGACCGTATGGAGTTGCTTACGGTCCGTAAGCCCCTCCCAGTTCAGCAGAAAGTGTTTCCAGCAAAGATCCAGCTGTTCAGTTGTTTTGCACCTGGTTTCTTTGATTCTATGTGCTTGTTTAGGGGCTCCCATGGTATTAAAAATCAGTGGGTGCAAGTGTAAGGCTCAGATCGAAGCTCGGGTTTCAAGAAACGATCGTAACGGTTATATGAAATCTATAAATACCCAACCCATTTGCCTTCAAAACCCACATTTTATCAGATTTTCCCTAAGTGGAAGGATAAAACCTTCATACCTGGGAATTATTAGATCAAACCTCCATTCTTGGACCTTTTGTAAGTCCTCTTTCGTTCTTTTACGCGTTTTTAACGTGAAAGTCAAACTTTGTTTGACTTTCTGTATTTACCAGTTTATGGTCAACATGAAGTTCGTTTGAACTTCATAACGTGAGCGTAATCACGATGGTTTTAGTCTCTTGTGACTATACCTACTGATTACCACGTTATCTAGGTATAGTGACGAGTCGTAGTTTCGGCCAAAATGCGTATTCTTGCGTATTTTGTAACCAAACTACTTTTAGGTATCAAGACCCTTTGTTTTGATACCAAACCTGTTTTCAAACCTTGTTAAACATGTTTTAACATGTTTAGCTCGTCACTTTAGGTTTAGTGCTTATATAGGGTCGTAAGGTAAGCGGTCTAAACAACCGCTTAGACTTTCGAACCCGACCCGCTTGGTCGATCATTAGGATCCGACCAAACACATTAGGTGACCATAGTTGTATAGGGAATAACCTTCCGAGGTTATACCTTATGGTCACTACGTTTAGCTAGTTGTATGATAGGTAGTTTATATGCCTTAGGAAAATTACCAAAATGTCCTTTTTACGCATAAATTCATTATAAGCATATGTAACCTAAATTTTGACATAAAAACTGATTAGGTAACATTATTAGACATGTTAAGGCATATATTACCTGTCATAGGACTAGTTAGGCGGTCTGAACGCGTTTTATGCAAATGACGCGTTAAAGTAGCGTAAGCTACCTAAACGGGTCGTATTGGGTCGTAAGCACTTAGGATAGGTTTCATTTTAGAATGTAGGCTTTGTTACACCATATTACATGAGTTCCTATACTCATTTGGTTTACGAAACCTCATTCTATCCGATCTTCCGATTTAGGTCCGGTTATTTCATAGTTATCTATATTAGGTGCCATTTGATTTTCGTGATCCCTCTAGCTTTGCTTGGTTGTTATTCAAGACTTCTAAGCACCCTCAAGTGAGTACATAGTTCCCCTCTTTTACCGTTTTCAACTGTTTTGGGGTGAAACACATGTACCTACTTGTTACTTTCATGTTTTTCCATGTTTTCATATCATATACTTGTTATGTTCATTAGTACATGATTTCATTATGTTTTTGCTATGTATGTCCATTTAGTGCATACTTAGTACATCGTTTTACATTAAAATTTATGCTATGTATGTCCATTTAGTGCATAGTTAGTATATTGTTTTACATTTCATTTTTATGGTATGTATGTCCATTTAGTGCATACTTAGTACATTGTTTCACATTTCATTTTATGCTATGTATGTCCATTTAGTGCATACTTAGTACATTGTTTCACATTTCATTTTATGCTATGTATGTCCTGTCACACCAACAAATTCCACAAGCGGAGTATCACCGCAGGAGGCATGACTGACCAGGATCAAGCCACCAATCATATTGAACAATGTATATATATAAAGTGAATAATACTCCAACCACACAATATAATTGGTGTTCAAACATAAGTTATCAAATTTAAGTTAAACAGCGAAAGTATCAAAAGTAAAACCAAAACATAAGTTATAAGTTTAGCAAGTTTAACATGGCACACACTGTCCATGTCCCTCAACGACTCCTCCCGCTCCCATGCAAGCTCCATAGATACCTAACAACCTGCAAGGCATGTAACAACGAGTCAACAACAAGGTTGAGCGAGTTCACAGTAGGTGTTCGTTTTACAGTAGTTTTTCAAGAACTAAGAGTTTGTTTGCAACTATAAGTTAATCAGCTTTCCTTGTTTTCCAAACCATAATCGGTGGGGGCTACCTCATGTTGTAAATCACAAGACTAGTTATATATGTTGGCATCCTTCCCAATCCGAGGACGGAGGTACATATTCTACCCAACCGAGAATACGCAGGTTAAATGTAGGCGTCCTTCCCAATCCAAGGACGGAGGTACGTATTCTTCCCAATCCGAGAATACGCTGGTTTAGTGTGGGTGTCCTTCCCAATCCGAGGACGGAGGTATGTAGTCTATTAGTGGTAGATATACAGGTTTTGTCTTAGCTATTTAATCTTATTCCCAACCCACCGGGAATCCCATGGCTTAAGTGTGTGAACTCACCTTGGTTTGCTAGGTATGCTTAACTATGTGCTCACAAATAGTTCAATCAAAGCCTATAGTATGCATACGTACATATCAGTTATCATTCGCAAGATTCATGTTTATTATGCTATCATGTAGTGTATTGAAACATCTTAACAGTCATTCAAGTTCATACTACCCATGCATAGGCCACAACAGACAATAACAGTTCGTAGCATACCAAAGTAACTGATACAGTCATAATATGTGAAATCAGTGAAGACATTACAACCAACTGTTCAAGTGAAGTCCCTTGGCGAAACTCGTACTCGGCGAAACCATATGCGACGAAACTCACCATGTTTCGTCGTGTCAATATATGATGAAACTCATCATGTTTAGTCGGCATTTCATGTGACGGAACTCCACAAGTTTCGTCGTCAACAATGTTTCATCGGGTGGGACTTTCGCCGATAATGTAACAGTTTAGCATACAATAATACAAACCCTAATCATTATCAGCCGTATCACCACTGTCATCAATCATACAGTCATAATTCGAATATAATAACCTTTATGCTACTAATCATTAATCCATATGCATCACAATACTTAACGTCTAACATAAACCCTAAATCACAAAATAACCATCTATGATCTAGATTGCAACAAGAATGTATTCACTGATCAGATCTACATAATCACAAGTACTCAATCAAACAGAAACATGGCTCAAATCAGTGAACATGAACTAATACATTTTCCATGAGTTATCATCGTGTAATTTCTAAACAAATCAATTTGAACAAGAACATCAAAACCCTAATTACATGATTTCCAATTCAAGCATCAATCATAGTCAAATCGTTTAGCAAACCATCTTCCTTATCATGCTAGATATCTACACACAAAACTACACAATCGAATCGATCAACGAGACTAACCGGTTGAAAGACGAGACTAGCAAGAATCCAAGAGAGATGGTGGTGAAAGATGGTGCTGGCCGTCGCACAAGAGAATGGAGAGACTCTAGGGTTTTCGATCGGCTACACATGAGGAGAATGCAACAGTTCTACAAAATATATACGCACAACAGCGTACTAGGCCCTTAATGGGCTTCGGCGTATCTTTTGGGCCGGTGAAACCCCCTGTTTCGTCGTGTGGGTTATGACGAATCCCCAAATTTCATCAAGTGGGGGTGCGGCGAAAGTCATATGTTTCGTCGAGGTAGCTTATGGCAAAACTCTCAAGTGTTTCTGTAACACCCCAACCCAGAGGGGCTGACGTGTCACAATATCATTGGTATCATAAACAAAAGTCATAATTCCATTTATTTATTTGATAATGATACAACCATACTACAACTAAACTTAAGGTTAATATACAAACAGAGACATTCGACTTAATTAACTAACATTTTCAGATTTATTCCTAGGCTTTATTCTTCTCTTTTTTCCCCGCCCAAAGTAACCAGCTGACCTGTATATAAAAATTTTTTACGGAATGAGCCAAATGATCAGTACGGAATAATAGGCTTAAATAACGAGTAACGCTTTATTTGAAATGTTATCCGGATGGAACTTTATGCGAAAATGATACGATGCAATTAACGTAATTTCATAATATAAATCATACGGATGTACCCATGAGCCAAACTTAAAACGTGACAATACACAGGTAGCTACTCCTACATAATTATCACACGAGATGGCGAGTTGGCATACCCGCTATCCACCTCCTTAACTTAAATCCTAGGATCGATCCATACGCCTCCTAATAGCCCTATATACCACACTTGTACTTAAGAGACGCCGTGAACTGATCTCTCCGTCACGGATGGAGCACATGATGTCGATGCCGCAACAACATGCTCGTGGGACACTCCACGAGAAGCGATACTCAGGGTATCAGAGTAAAAATAGTCTTATTTACATAACTTATCAAAATATTTTTCATAACAAGACGTAACATATATTGGAACATGCGATAATGAGTACAACTATCATAATACTATCGCATGACATGAAAGCTAAATCCAAAGTTATGATTAGAATAGGAATCAAACGGACTGTCCAATGAATCGATAATCAAAGACGTGATGAGGTTGAAAAGATATATGAACTCAACGGGTTTATAACAATTGAATATAAAATAACAAGGAGTGGGGTAAGGATCCGTACCTTAATAATTCCAAAGTTATGCTACCTTGTGATAATATTTCAGATTTATACGGGCAGAGTTTAGACTACTGATTAGTCTTTTAACCTAATTTAAATAACATGCACATAAACTAGGTTAGTAACTTAATACAGCATTTACGATAACTCACGAGATTAAAATCCTCACAACGAATGACAAAGTGCGATACTTAAACATCCATCGGATTCACAATTAATGACAAAGTGAAATCACTTAAACATCCATTGGATTCACAACGAATGACAAAGTGTAAACACTTAAACATCCATCGGAATCACAACTAATGACAAAGTGAAATTACTTAAACATCCATCGGAATCACGACTAATGACAAAGCATAACCCAAATTTGAGCAGCACTTAAACATCCATTGGATTGATTTCAATCAATCGGACATTGAATCGTATCAGCGATTGAGTTAATACCCTGTTCTGCAGCACCCCGCTATACTAATTAGTGTTTCGTGTGTGTTTTGAGAGTAATTGGACGATATCTTAGCGCGTATTTTGAGTTTCTTCGTCATTTTTGTGCCCAGAATCAAGTCCCAATCGCTGCTATTTATAGGTGAAATTTGACCTTGTCGCAGCCCGCGTAACATTAAGCCTATTCTTACGCGGCCCGCGTAGCAACTTATTTTATGCATAGAGTTGCCACGTGTGGGACTAGCCTAGCTGAGTCGACAGATTTTAAAATTACAACTTCGACAGCAAGTTATTAGGATAATCGTCAAGTAGGGAATACCCCCCCTGAGTTTTTCTCGAGCTTCTTTCGAGCGAGCTACGAGCCTAGCTACGAGTCATGAGCTTTATGAACAGCCCTAAGTGGTTTCATGCGCTTATCAGCATAGCTTTTCTGATGGTCGCGAGCTGCCGCCATTCGTTGTCGTATCTGAGCAATCTTCTCAGTTGTGTCTACCACAAGTTCTGGGCCAGTGATTTGGCTGTCACCAACTTCTGCCCAGCAAAGAGGTGATCGGCATTTACGTTTGTACAATGCCTCAAACAGAGTGGCCTGGATACTGGTGTGGTAACTGTTATTATACGAAAATTCCACTAACGGTAGATGTCGTTCCCAGCCGTTACCAAAGTCAATCACACATGCCCTAAGCATGTCTTCAAGGGTTTGGATGGTGCGCTCAAACTGCCCATCCATTTGCGGGTGACATGTTGTGCTCATGTCTAATCGAGAGCTAAAAGATTTGTGCATTGCTTGCCACAATTCAGAGGTAAAACGCGCATCACGGTCAGAGATAATGGAGGTTGGAACCCTGTGCCTAGCAACCACTTCATTCAGGTAGACGTCTGCTAGAGTAGAGAAATTATCCGTTTCTTTGATGGCTAGGAAGTGTGCAGACTTGGTTAATCGATCCACTATCACCCAAATAGTATCATTTCCATGCTGAGATCTAGGCAAGCCAGTAACAAAATCCATGGAAATTTGCTCCCACTTCCATGTCGGGATCTCTGGTTGTTGAAGTAGGCCTGATGGTTTCTGGTATTCGATCTTGACTCTCGCACAAGTCAAACACTTACTAACGTAGGTTGCTATGTTGGCTTTCATACTAGGCCACCAATACGTAGTCTTGAGGTCGTGGTACATCTTACTCGAACCAGGATGTACCGAGTAACGAGACTTGTGTGCTTCATCCATCACAAGTTAACGTAAATTACCATAGAGTGGGACCCAGATGCGTCCTGTCACGTAGTAAGCGTTGTCTTCCTTTTGTTCTAAGCATTTCTTCGATCCTCGCAGGGACTCAGCCCTGATATTCTATGGTTTCAATGCTTCAATCTGAGCTTCTCGTATCTGAGTGGCAAGACTAGAATGGATGGTCAGCTGTAACGCACACACGCGCTTAGGTTTAGTCTCCTTTCTACTGAGGGCATCAGCCACAACATTAGCTTTGCCTGGATGGTACTTAATTGCGCATTCATAATCATTCAGGAGTTTGACCCATCGACGCTGTCGCATGTTCAACTCCTTCTGTTCGAAGATATGCTGGAGACTCCTGTGATCAGTGTAAATGGTGCACTTGGTACCGTACAAGTAATGCCTCCATATCTTGAGTGCAAAAACAACAGCTCCCAGCTCCAGATCATGAGTAGTGTAGTTCCTTTCGTAAACTTTAAGTTGGCGCGATGCATAAGCAATGAATTTATCCCGTTGCATTAACACACAACCAAGTCCTTGGATCGACGCGTCGCAATAAACCACAAAATCATCGGTGCCTTCAGGCAATGAAAGAATAGGTGCACTACAAAGTCTATCCTTTAAGTGCTGAAACGCAGATTCTTGTGCATCACCCCAACGGTAGGTGACGCCCTTCTGAGTTAGTGAAGTGAGAGGTTGCACAATCTTCGAGAAATGTTTGATAAATTTTCTGTAGTAACCCGCCAAACCCAAGAATTGGCGGATTTCGGTTGGTGTACGGGGCGCAGGCCAGTTCTTGATCGAGTCATCCTTGGATGGATCCACATGAATCCCATCCCCATTTACCACATGGCCTAAGAAATGTACTTCACGAAGCCAAAAGTCGCATTTCAAAAATTTAGCGTACAACTGCTCTGCTCGAAGAAGTTCCAAAATAAGTCGTAGATGCTGCTCGTATTCCTCCTGACTCTTAGAATAGATCAGGATGTCATCGATGAAAATAATAACAAACTTATCCAGATAAGGTTTGCACACTCGGTTCATAAGATCCATGAAGAGCGCTAGTGCATTTGTCAGTCCTAAAGGCATAACCAGAAACCCGTAGTGCCCGTAACGGGTCCTGAATGCTGTTTTGGAGACGTCCTCATCTCGGACTCTCAGCTGATGATATCCCGATCTCAGATCAATCTTAGAGTAGAAACTCGAACCTTGCAGCTGGTCGAACAAGTCGTCGATACATGGGAGAGGATAGCGATTCTTCACGGTCACCTTGTTGAGTTCACGGTAGTCAATACACATTCTGAAGGTACCGTCTTTCTTCTTCACAAACAAAACTGGAGCTCCCCAGGGCGAAGAGCTAGGACGTATGAAACCCTTATCCTAGAGCTCTTGTAGTTGCACGGATAGTTCTTGCAATTCTGATGGGGCTAAGCGATACGGTGCACAAGCTATTGGTGCTGCTCCAGGAGCTAGTTCGATTTGAAATTCCACTTGACGATGAGGTGGAAGACCAGGTAATTCCTCGGGGAACACCTCAGGAAAATCACGTACAATGGAAATGTCTTTAATTCTCTTCTCTTTTCCTGATGCGTCAGTAACGAGGGCTAAAATAGCTGCGTGACCCTTTCGCAAACACTTCTGGGCCTTAAAGAAAGAGATGATGCCTACAACTGAACCACTCTTGTCACTGTGAATCACGAGAGGTTCTTCACCAGAACGAGGGATGCGGAAAATTTTCTCGTTGCAAAGAATTTCTGCTTGATGATGAGATAACCAATCCATCCCAATAACCACATCGAAACTACCCAGGACGATAGGAATGAGGTCGATAGAGAAGGTCTGATCGGCAAGAATAAGATTACAACCCTTAACTATGTGTGTGGCCTCTAAACTTTTGCCATCTGCTAGTTCTACAATGTGCTTGGTGTTCAAATGTGTTGGAGTACGTTTAAGCATCTGACTAACTTTTAAGGACACAAAACTGGTATCGGCACCCGAATCAACTAAAACAGTAACAAAAAAGTCATCCAGTAGAAGCTTACCCATCACAACGTTGGGATCATTCCTAGCATCACCCTCTCCAATCACGAAAGCACGACCCCGGATGCCACTGCCATTATTGTTACCCTCGTTATTGCCCCCATTGTTGTTCTCGTTTCCTTGGTTGTTGTTCTGATTCTGATTCAACTGTGGACAGTGCCTCTTGAAATGACCCTCAGCACCACACTGAAAGCATCCCTTATTACCCTGCTGGTTCTGCTGTTGGTTCTGTGGAGCTTGTGGCTGCTTTTGCCGATTCTGTTTTGCAGGACGTGAGCTCCTGCAATCCTTGGCTTCATGACCCAGCTTGTTACATCTCTGACAACGATCCTTGTTGCACGGCCCGCTATGGTGCAAATTACATCGATTGCACTTAGGGTGATTTCCCCTGTATCCACCCTGACCCTGATTCTGACTGCCTGAAGATTGCTGACCAGGGCTCTTGTAATCGTCTGTCTTTCGCTGCTGCGACTGGGACTGAACAGAAGTAGAACCCTTGCTTGAATTTCCATCCCACTTGCGCTTGTTGTCGCTAGTAGTTTCAGAAGTAGTGGTAGCACTAGTACGCTTGGGTAGCCGGTTCTGCTCTACTGCCTGATCAGTGAGGCGATGGGCTAGTCGAATGACTTGCCGAATAGTACCAAGGTTAGCCGCAGTCACATGGCTTTGAATTTCTGGCACTAGACCCTTGAGGTACAGCTCGATATGCTTGATGGGAGGATCCACCATAGTAGGACACAAGATAGCTAATTCGTTCGATCTCTTTGTGTATGCCTCGATTTCTGACCCCGTCATCTTCAAATTGAAAAATTCCACCTCTAACTTGTGGATGTCATCCCGATTATAGTACTCCTCTTTGATCAGCTCTTTGAAGTCATTCCACGGGGTGGCATTTGCAACCGCCAGCCCTAGCACTTGAACCTGTGCTTTCCACCAGGTTAACGCAGCACCTTCGAGTGTTCCAGTAGCAAACTTTACCCTACGAGCCTCAGGGCATTCACACATCATGAAGACAGATTCGAGCTTCTCGAACCAGTGGAGGAGGCCTACTGCTCCTTCTGTGTCGTTGAAAGTACTGGGTCGGCAATCCATGAAGGTTTTGAAAGTGCACACAGGAGGCTGAGCATGTTGACCTCCTGCTGGAGCTGCAGCGAGTGCCTTAGCAACTCGTTCGTTGATAAGAGCCATCAACTGCTTGAGTCAAGTTCAAACGTCCACTCATGATCTACATATCAAAAGAAACACAAGTGAGTGATGTGGCGCGAAAGTGCGTAACCGTGGAATGACAGAAGAGAGTAAGCACGCAAGGTTTCAAGCTGCACTTGTTACATTGCTAAGCATTCCATAAACAGTGTACTATGCAAATTAATAGACAAGTAATACAAGTATAAATCATACCACCTATTGTGTTGAGTCTTGCACGTGGAGCGAAGCGTCGTTGTGGATCATTGAGCACTGTACAGGTTATAGTCTGGTTTTATCCAAACTTTTTCCCTTTTTAAAACCGAGTTCACTATAACCAATGGCTCTGATACCAATCTGTCACACCCCCAAATTCCACAAGCGGAGTATCACCGTAGGAGGCGTGACTGACCAGGATCCAGCCACCAATCATATTGAACAATGTATATATAGAAAGTGAATAATACTCCAACCACACAATATAATTGGTGTTCAAACATAAGTTATCAAATTCAAGTTAAACAGCGGAAGCATTAAAAGTAAAACCAAAACATAAGTTATAAGTTTAGCAAGTTTAACATGGTCACACACTGTCCATGTCCCTCAACGACTCCTCCCGCTCCCATGCATGCTCCATAGATACCTAATGACCTGCAAGGCATGTAACAACGAGTCAACAACAAGGTTGAGCGAGTTCACAGTAGGTGTTCGTTTTAGAGTAGTTTTTCATGAGCTAAGAGTTTGTTTGCAACTATAAGTTAATCAGCTTTCCTTGTTTTCTAAACCATAATCGGTGGGGGCTACCCCATGTTGTAAACCACTAGACTAGTTATATATGTTGGCGTCCTTCCCAATCCAAGGACGGAGGTACGTATTCTACCCAACCGAGAATACGCAGGTTAAATGTAGGTGTCCTTCCCAATTCGAGGACGGAGGTACGTATTCTTCCCAATCCGAGAATACGCTGGTTTAGTGTGGGCGTCCTTCCCAATCCGAGGATGGAGGTATGTAGTCTATTAGTGGTGGATATACAGGTTTCGTCTTAGCTATTTAATCTAATTCCCAACCCACCGGGAATCCCATGCCTTAAGAGTGTGAACTCACCTTGGTTTGCTCGGTATGCTTAACTATGTGCTCACAAATAGTTCAATCAAAGCCTATAGTATGCATACGTGCATATCAGTTATCATTTGCAAGATTCATGTTTATTATGCTATCATATAGTGTATTGAAACATCTTAATAGTCATTCAAGTTCATACTACCCATGCCTAGGCCACAACAGACAATAACAGTTTGTAGCATACCAAAGTAACTCATACAGTCATAATACATGAAATCAGTGAAGACATCACAACCTACTGTTCAAGTGAAGTCCGTTGGCGAAACTCTTACTCGGCAAAACCCTATGCGACGAAACTCACCATGTTTCGTCGTGTCAATATATGACGAAACTCATCATGTTTCGTTGGCATTTCTTGTGACAGAACTCCACAAGTTTCATCGTCAAAAATGTTTCATCGGGTGGGACTTTCGCCGATAATGTAACAGTTTAGCATACAATCATACAAACCCTAATCATTATCAGCCGTATCACCACTGTTGTGACACCTGTCTCACTTCAACCATCATACAAATACCAAACCAATGAAATATTGTGTTTCATACTTGGGAATTGTATAAATATGTGTATCACTTGCACATATCAATTCTCGTTTGATTTCGACCTCTAAATCGCTTTCTGAAAGGTTATACGCGATCTGATGCGTAAATATAACCAGTTTAATGCAACGAACTCTCTGGAATAGTGACATGGGCTTAACATACCCTAAATAACCTTTACATAACTTAGAAATAAGTTTTGAAGGGTTTGGTATGCCGAAATCAAGTTTATTCGCTCACAGGGACTATTTGCGTCAAACTACAAAAGTATGTCGTTCCGTAAGGCAACGTACAGCCCGGAACATGATCATAAGCTAAACATACCATAAATAACATAAACATAGCTTATAAATAAGCTTTGAGTGGTTCGGTGTGTGAAAATATGCTTATTTGATCTTACAGGGACTAAAAGTGTCAAAAAATGGCGTAAGTTTGCATTTTCGCGCATATCTTACGTTCTGACCACATTTGGACATCCAAAATTTTTGTACACACTAAAATATTTTTATTTTAGTGATCGGCATGAAAAAATACGATTCGTCGCTTAATTTGGATCGTTTTCGCGTCCGTTTGAGTTTCGTCGTAATTTAACGAACAACGCGACCGTACGACCAAACGAGCCGACATCTAAGATACTTTTGAGCATGTTTTGAGTTCCCTATCCTTTAACTTCATTTTAGAGCTTTGAAATGAGGTTAACGGGGCTTAAACGTGTCAAAAATGAGCCGAAATGCAAGTTTTACAAGTTCAGGGGCTAAAACTGTCATTTTTGGAAAGTTCCTCAGGCGGCCCGCGTAAGCCTAAGCTCATTTCATACCCGGCCCGCGATAGCCCATCTGACAGAAACATTGAATCTGGTCCTCCAGCTCGTTTTTGATGGTTTTGATATCTAGTTTTCAAAGCTATGGGCTGGTTTGTGTGGAGAACAAGTCCCCCAATCATTCCCTAACATTTGTATGGCCTAGATCATTCCCTCTTCTCCAAGAAATGATCCTAACGGTTTTGCGAAAACTATATATAGCATGCCATTCATTCCATTTTCTTCACATTTGGTCTGATAATTCTCTAAGTGGTTGTGATATTTAACTTCCTACCTGAGAATACTTAAGATCAAATCTATTTGGACCCTTTGTAAGTCCTCTTTCATGCTTTTATTGCTTTCTTAGCTTAAAAGTCAAACAGTGTTTGACTTTCAGCTTTGACCAGTCAACGGTCAACGAGAAGTTCGTTTGAACTTCGCAACGTGAGCGTCATCACGATGGTTATAGTCCCTAGTGACTATACCTACTGAGTACCACGTTGACTAGGCGTAGTGACGAGTCGTAGTTTCGGTCAAAATGCGCATTTAAGCGTATTTTGCAACCAAACTACTCTTGGTATCAAAACACTTTGTTTTGATATCTAAACCTGTTTTCTAACTTAGTTAAGCATGTTTTAACATGCTTAGCTCGTCACTTTTAGTTTAGTGCTTGTTTAGAGTCGTAAGTCAAGCGGTCTAAACCACCGCTTAGACTTTCGAACTCGACCCGTTTGGTCGATCATTAAGATCTGACCAAGCATGATTAGTGACCATAGTTTCATAGGGAATAACCTTCCGAGGTTATACCTTATGGTCACCTAGTTTAAGTAGTTGTATGATAGGTAATTTATATGCCTTGTGTAAATGACCAAAATGCCCTTTTCATGCATAATTGGATTTTAATCATATGTAACCTAAACATTTGTCACCTAACTGATTATGCAACATATTTAATCATGTTAGGGCATATAATACTTATCATAGGACTAGTTAGACGTCTCGAACGCGCGTTTGCGTGCACGACGCGTTAAAGTAGCATAAGCTACCTTAATGGGTCGCGACGGGTCGAAAGCACTTAGATTAGGTTCTGATCTAGAATGTAGGCTTTGTTAAACCATATCACATGAGTTCCAACACTCATTTGGTTTACAAGACCTCATTCTGTCCGATCTTCCGATTCAGGTGTCGTTTATTTACTAGTGATCCGATTACTAGGTACTACTTGAATTTCCTTGGTTTGCCTGAGCTTCGCTTAGTTCTTTAGATCAAGGATACCCTTCCATTCAATGTGAGTACATAGTTCCCCTCTTTTACTGTTTTCAATTGTTTTGGGGTGAAGCATGTGTACCTATTTGTTATGTTCACGATTTCAAAGTATAATTGATTATACATATTAGTACTTATCTTTTAACAAACCGAATGACTATTTATGGTTTAAACACCGATTTTTCCAAAGATTACAAAAAATTAATTGTTGGATAGTACATATTTTGTTCACCAGACCGATTGGTAGTATGATATAGCGCTATAGGATTTGACACCCCATTCCTGTTGTCATGGAATGTCTGACACCAATTTGTTTCTCCATCCAAATAGGGATTGCCTTTGTGGTATCCCTATAGTCTCAAAGGTGTATTTTGATGCACCAGGTCTGATTGAATTATTAAATCACATTTTATTGTATATTTTATTATACTCCCAAAAGTATAGTTTGATATACTCTCATGTGTGATATTGTACAAAACAACATATATTTTGTTAACTACCAAAAACATATTTTAAATATGTTATTTATTCAACCAAAACATAGTTTAATATGATATTCATAAATCCAAAGTATACTTTTGATATACTATCAAAAATGATTATTTTGACAACCAAGGTATATTTAATATACTATCTGTTTAACGATTTTGGAACCGAACTATAATTTGATATATTGCCTAATCAACTTTCTTAAAAACCAAAGTATATTTTTATATATACTACTACAAACCTTTTTATCAAAACATTATTTTACAAACTTATTTTACGTAAGTACTTATTTATACATCTTTCTTTTACAAACTTATTTCTTATCACTTGTTTATAAAAGAAAACATTTTTTTAGATTCATGACTACGTTTTGTTAAAACATTCTTTTAAACTTATAAGTCACGAATCATGCATAAACAAAACCTATGTATCTCACAGGCATTTTTATGCTGACGTACCTATTTTTACACATGTTTCAGGTATTGCTTTGTGATGATTGTTGATACATGCGATACATAGGATGGACTCGTGCCTTAGCGACTTTAAAAGTTGAAAGATAATAATTGTATTTATCTGATTTGTAATAAATAAGGAGTTCAATAATTTAATAAAACGAAATCATTTGATCCATGGTTGTGAAACAATGATTCTGTTACAACACTCCCCGACGTTTCCGCCACGTTTTGTTGTTTTACGTGGTCGGGGTGTGACAGAAATGTTGGTATCAGAGCCAATGGTTATAGGGAATTAGGTTATTAGTAATGCTTTGACCTAGACTATAACCTTCCTAGGACCCTAACACAAGTTATCTTGTGTTTAGTTTTAAAACAAAGCCGTCACCTATCCTTAGGTGACAACCACAATAAGAACACAAATTTCGAATCCGCTTTGAAAACCAATCATCTGTTCTAGGATGATTGATTAGTAGGTTTTGAATCCTCTGTTATAAGGTTTTGAACCTTCAAAGTTTTCAAAATCTCGTCAAAGTTTGGGTCTAAATAATGTGAACACATGCAAACTGGAAGAGTGAATATATGTACCTTGAGTTTTCTGTCTAAGGCTAGAGTGTTCGTACAAATCCGCAGTGTCGAACCAGTCACTCTTACCTGGGAACTCTTGGGGTGAGTGTTCACTTATAGGCAAGCATGTCTTCGGTGATACATTATAATGATCCATTTACTTTGATTAGTCGCTGCGTGTCGTTTGTTTGTTCGAGGTAACGAACGAATGATCGTTTTCCTTATGTTTTGTCGATGTTTTCAATACCACTTTTGTTTTCCCAATCATCGACCTCACTCATTTCTCATTCTCCCTTGTTTCTTTTAGACAATGCCTCCTCGACGTGATGCACAAACTTTTACTGCTGAGGAAGTCGCAGCCCTTGTTGCTCAACAAATGGCTGCAGTGCTTCCAGGCGTAGTAACTCAGATTCATGAGTTATATAACAATAACAACAACAACACCCAGTGTAATTTCAAGACCTTCAACTCTGCCAAACCTTCAAAGTTTTCTGGATCTCAAGGAGCAACCGCGCTCCTGCAATGGTTCGAAAGTTTGGAGAGCACATTCAGGCATGTGCAATGCCCGAATGAGCGTAAGGTTGAGTTTGCATCCAGTGCGTTCGAGAAGCGTGCTCTTACATGGTGGAACGGTGTGATGCGTGATAGAGGTGCCGATGTGGCAATGGCAGAAACCTGGGAAGAGCTTCGGGCTCTAACGACGAAGGAATTATGTCCTCGTCATGAGCTCAGGGCTTTGGAACAGGAGTTTGATGATCTTAAACAAGACAGCGGTGAACATCGAGCCTATACTGACCGTTATGAGGAATTAAGCCTGTTATGTCCTGCCATAGTCACGCCTGTGGAAAAGGCGATTGAAAAGTACATTGATGGTCTTCCTGACTTAGTTCAGGATATCGTTACTGGCAGCAACCCTACTACTATTAGACATGCCATAGAATTGTCTGCCACCCTGACTGAATCCCATATCAGGAAGGGTAAACTTTTTCGAAAAGGCGACCCAAGACCATCTGATAAGACTGCTCAAGTTGAACCAAAGGAAAAACAGACCGAGGAATCCAAGAAGAAGAAGCGTAAGACTTCTCAAAACTGCGCCACAACTGCTCAGAACGATCAGGTTGCACCAAACCAACAAGCACAACTTCGTAAGAGGAAAAATTATGTTGGTACTGCACCTTTGTGCAACAAATGCAACCGTCATCATTTGGAGCTAGAGCAGTGTCACAAATGTACCCACTGTGGGCGGTTGGGACATTTGATCAATGTTTGCCGTTATGCAAATCAAGCTGCTGCAAACCCTGCTGCTGTTCAAGCACGATTCCCACCTGGGTCATGTTATAACTGTGGTGACCTTACTCACTACAGAAATAATTGCCCGAGACTTGTTAACATACCTCCAGTGCGTGGACGAGTGTTTAACATCAATGAGGCAAACGTGAACAACGATGCAGCATTGAACAACTAGTCTTTTGTGTTTCTTTGTTTGTTATCTTTTGACATTGGAACAATTCAGTTGATAAATAAAATTTTTTGTTTCAATTTTATTTCACAAGACTGACATGATTGTGTGAATGTTTGATCCAACCCTTCAATGACAACACCAAGACAAACTACTCGTATGGTTCTGTCATTTTATGATCGCTTGTGATCTCCCCAAACATCTTAAATACACGTTTCTTTTTAAGAAACAAAGACAAATCTCTATCAAGATCTTCCTATCTTCATAGTTAGATTCTTGAAGATATTTAAAGTACCAAATGGAATTCACGGATTGAATTCCTGATATACTTTAATACTCATGTGCTCAATTAAAAAGAAAAATTAACAAAATGAAGATCAAGACAAACAATTATGTGATTATGTGTATGTGTTTTCTTATATGTTCCATGTTTTTATCCAAATCCTCACAGAATCTTCCATATTTCAATATGAGGGATTCATAATATGATATCAAAAGGTACTGTCTTAAATCCATAATGGACTTCTACGTCGTAGTTAAGTCCCTTGGATTATAAAGTACTATTCTATAATTGGACCCTTGAGTGGTCTAGTCAAACAGAATAATTAAAAAATCTGGATAGAAATATCATGTGATGATATAGCTGAAAAGATCCCTTAAGTGATCAATTTAAAGAGATCGTACGACGATCTAGTTAAGAAGATCATGTGTTGATCTAGTTAAAAAGATCGTTCGTTGATCTACTTAAAAAGATCCTTTGGTGGTCTAGTCAAGTCACTTCATGTTTATCCGATCGATTTTTCCCCTACACATTATGAAATGAACTGTGCGGACTGTGCAAGGAATTACGTAATTATGGATGCATACATAATTATGGAATTCAGTGCACAGAAACCACAGCAAATTTTGTCATGTGTTAAGACCTATAGTGATGAAAATAATGAAACGGGAACAATGTAGAAAGGAGCATGGTGGATACGCCGCTGGTACTTCCTATATATAAGTGTTCCTTATTACATTGCGAACGTAGCATTATTTAAGTTACTAGAAGTCCTGGACCTTGACCAATGTCATTTTACCTTACACACTCCGACACTGATTTCAAGCACACACAAGTTTCCTATGATAGTCTTCATAAGAAACGTTCTTCTGTCCGTAGTACGAAACTCCATATTTTGTTACTACGAGGACATTACTTTGATAGATGGTAAATTCGTTAAGAATCAAAACGTGGCCCAGAGTTTGACTTAGGGTACGAAGGATTCATTTGAAAGCAAAACCATCACACTGTATTCACAAAGTTTCCTCTAAAATTAAATTTCGGGATGAAATTTCCTAAAGTAGGGGAGACTGTGACACCTGTGTCACTTCAACCATCATACAAATACCAAACCAATGAAATATTGAGTTTCATACTTGGGAATTGTATAAATATGTGTATCACTTGCACATATCAATTCTCGTTCGATTTCGAGCTCTAAATCGCTTTCTGAAAGGTTATACGCGATCTGTTGCGTAAATATAACCAGTTTAATGCAACGAACACTCCGGAGTAGTGACATGGGCTTAACATACCCTAAATAACCTTTACATAACTTAGAAATAAGTTTTGAAGGGTTTGGTATGCCGAAATCAAGTTTATTCGCTCACAGGGACTATTTGCGTCAAACTGCAAAAGTATGCCGTTCCGTAAGGCAACGTACAGCCTGGAACATGATCATAAGCTAAAAATACCATCAATAACCTAAACATAGCTTAGAAATAAGCTTTGAGTGGTTCGGTGTGTGAAAATATGCTTATTTGATCTAACAGGGACTAAAAGTGTCAAAAATGGCGTAAGTTTGCATTTTCACGCATATCTTACGTTCTGACCACATCTGGACATCCAAAATTTTTGTACACACTAAATATTTTTATTTTAGTGATCGGCATGCAAAAATACCATTCGTCGCTTAATTTGGATCGTTTTCGCGTCCGTTTGAGTTTCGTCGTAATTTAACGAACAACGCGACCGTACGACCAAACGAGCCGACATCCGAGATATTTTTGAGCATGTTTTGAGCTCCCTATACTTTAAATTCATTTTAGAGCTTTGAAATGAGGTTAACGGGGCTTAAACGTGTCAAAAATGAGCCGAAATGCAAGTTTTACAAGTTCAGGGGCTAAAACTGTCATTTCTGGAAAGTTGCTCAGGCGGCCCGCGTAAGCCTAAGCTCATTTCTTACGCGGCCCATGAGAGCTCATCAGACAGAAACATTGAATCTGGTCTTCCAGCTCGTTTTTGATGGTTTTGATCTCTAGTTTTCAATGCTATGGGTTGGTTTGTGTGGAGAACAAGTCCCCCAATCATTCCCTAACATTTGTATGGCCTAGATCATTCCCTCTTCTCCAAGAAATGATCCTAACGGTTTTGCAAAAACTATATATAGCATGCCATTCATTCCTTTTTCTGCACATTTGGTCTGAGAATTCTCTAAGTGGTTGTGATATTTCACTTCCTACCTGAGAATAGTTAAGATCAAATCTATTTGGACCCTTTGTAAGTCCTCTTTCATGCTTTTATTGCTTTCTTAGCTTAAAAGTCAAACAGTGTTTGACTTTCAGCTTTGACCAGTCAATGGTCAACGAGAAGTTCGTTTGAACTTCGCAACGTGAGCGTAATCACGATAGTTAAAGTCCCTAGTGACTATACCTACTGATTACCACGTTGACTAGGCGTAGTGACGAGTCGTAGTTTCGGTCAAAATGCACATTTAAGCGTATTTTGCAACCAAACTACTCTTGGTATCAAAACACTTTGTTTTGATATCTAAACCTATTTTCTAACTTAGGCAAGCATGTTTTAACATGCTTAGCTCGTCACTTTTAGTTTAGTGCTTGTTTAGAGTCGTAAGTCAAGCGGTCTAAACCACCGCTTAGACTTTCGAACTCGACCCGTTTGGTCGATCATTAAGACCCGACCAAGCATGATTAGTGACCATAGTTGCATAGGGAATAACCTTCCGAGGTTATACCTTATGGTCACCTAGTTTAAGTAGTTGTATGATAGGTAATTTATATGCCTTGTGTAAATGACCAAAATGCCCTTTTCATGCATAATTGGATTTTAATCATATGTAACCTAAACATTTGTCACCTAACTGATTATGCAACATATTTAATCATGTTAGGGCATATAATACTTGTCATAGGACTAGTTAGACGTCTCGGACGCGCGTTAGCGCGCACGACGCGTTAAAATAGCATAAGCTACCTTAATGGGTCACGACGGGTCAAAAGCACTTAGATTAGGTTCCGATCTAGAATTTAGGCTTTGTTAAACCATATCACATGAGTTCCAACACTCATTTGGTTTACAAGACCTCATTCTGTCCGATCTTCCGATTTAGGTGTCGTTTATTTACTAGTGATCCGATTACTAGGTACTACTTGAATTTCCTTGGTTTGCCTGAGCTTCGCTAAGTTCTTTAGATCAAGGATACCCTTCCATTCAATGTGAGTACATAGTTCCCCTCTTTTACTGTTTCAATTGTTTTGGGGTGAAGCATGTGTACCTATTTGTTATGTTCACGATTTCAAAGTATAATTGATTATACATATTAGTACTTATCTTTTAACAAACCGAATGACTATTTATGGTTTAAACACTGATTTTTCCAAAGATTACAAAAAATTAATTGTTGGATAGTACATATTTTGTTCACCAAACCGATTGGTAGTATGATATAGCGCTATAGGATTTGATACCCCATTCCTGTTGTCATGGAATGTCTGAAATCAATTTGTTTCTCCATCCAAATATGGATTGCCTTTGTGGTATCCCTATAGTCTCAAAGGTGTATTTTGATGCACCAGGTCTGATTGAATTCTTAAATCACATTTTTATTGTATATTTTATTATACTCCCAAAAGTATATTTTGATATACTCTCATGTGTGATATTGTACAAAACAACATATATTTTGTTAACTACCAAAAACATATTTTAAATATGTTATTTATTCAACCAAAACATAGTTTAATATGTTATCCATAAATCCAAAGTATACTTTTGATATACTATCAAAAACGATTATTTTGACAACCAAGGTATATTTAATATACTATCTGTTTAACGATTTTGGAACCGAAATATAATTTGATATATTGCCTAATCAACTTTCTTAAAAACCAAAGTATATTTTTATATATACTACTACAAACCTTTTAATCAAAACATTATTTTACAAACTTATTTTACGTAAGTACTTATTTATACATCTTTCTTTCACAAACTTATTTCTTATCACTTGTTTATAAAAGAAAACATTTTTTTTAGATTCATGACTACTTTTTGTTAAAACATTCTTTTAAACTTATAAGTCATGAATCATGCATAAACAAAACCTATGTATCTCACAGGCATTTTTATGCTGACGTACCTATTTTTACACATGTTTCAGGTATTGCTTTGTGATGATTGTTGATACATGCGATACATAGGATGGACTCGTGCCTTAGCGACTTTAAAACTTAAAAGATAATAATTGTATTTATCTGATTTGTAATAAACAAGGAGTTCAATAATTTAATAAAACGAAATCATTTGATCCATGGTTGTGAAACAATGATTCTGTTACAACACTCCCCGACGTTTCCGCCACGTTTTGTTGTTTTACGTGGTCGGGGTGTGACAACTGTCATCAATCATACAGTCATCATTCGAATATAATAACCTTTATGCTACTAATCATTAATCCATATGCATCACAGTACTTAACGTCTAACATAAACCCTAAATCACAAAATAACCATCTATGATCTAGATTGCAACAAGAATGTATTCACTGATCAGATCTACATAATCACAAGTACTCAATCAAACAGAAACATGGCTCAAATCAGTGAACATGAACGAATACATTTTCCATGAGTTATCCTCGTGTAATTTCTAAACAAATCAATTTGAACAAGAACATCAAAACCCTAATTACATGATTTCCAATTCAAGCATCAATCATAGTCAAATCGTTTAGCAAACCATCTTCCTTATCATGCTAGATATCTACACACAAAACTACATAATCGAATCGATCAACGAGACTAACCGGTTGAAAGACGAGGCTAGCAAGAATCCAAGAGAGATGGTGGTGGCCGTCGCACAAGAAAATGGAGAGACTCTAGGGTTTTCGATCGGCTACACATGAGGAGAATGCAACAGTTCTACAAAATATATACGTACAACAGTGTACTGGGCCCTTAATGGGCTTCGGCGTATCTTTGGGCCAGCGAAACCCCCTGTTTCGTCGTGTGGGTTATGACGAATCCCCTAATATCATCGAGTGGGGGTGCGGCAGCATGTCTTCAAGTGTCTGTATGGTACGCTCAAAATCAATGACGAATCCCCTAACGGTAAATGTTTCTCCCATCCCTTCCCAAAATCAATGACACATGCCCGCAGCATGTCTTCAAGTGTCTGTATGGTACGCTCACTTTGACCATCTGTCTGTGGGTGATACGCATTACTCATATCGAGATGCGAGCCAAACGACTTGTGCATAGCCTGCCATAATTCTGAAGTGAAACGCGGATCCAGGTCCGAAATAATAGAAGTTGGCACCCCGTGCCTAGAAACCACCTCCTTAAGGTATATCGTTGCGAGTTGGGAATGCTTGTCTGTTTCCTTGATCGCTAGGAAATGCGCTGACTTCGTAAGACGATCGACAATTACCCATATCGTTTCGTTCCCAACCTGTTTTCTCGGTAACCCCGTAACAAAATCCATAGATATTTGCTCCCACTTCCACATCGGTATCTCGGGTTGCTGAAGTAGACCCGAGGGTTTCTGGTACTCTGCCTTGACCCTAGCACAAGTCAAACACTTGCTTACATACGTGGCTATGATAGCTTTCATATTTGGCCACCAATACAAGACTTTGAGATCCTGATACATCTTATCAGACCCCGGGTGAACAGAATACCTTGACTTGTGTGCTTCATCCATTACAAGTTCTCGTAGGTCGCCAAACAGAGGAACCCATAATCTCCCCATAAAATAGTAAATGCCATCATACTTTTGCTCGAACTTCTTGTTCATACCACGTAAACCCTCTGCTTCAATGTTTTCATCCTTTAAGGCCTCGACCTGAGCTGAACGAATCCATGTGGGTAGATCAGAGTGAATAGTAAGCTGTAGAGCACGAACACGTTTTGGTTTCGGTTCCTTGCGACTAAGAGCATCTGCTACAACATTAGCTTTACCTGGGTGATACTTGATGGCGCACTCGTAATCATTGAACAACTCTACCCAACGGCGCTGACGCATGTTCAATTCCTTCTGGTCGAAGATATGCTGAAGGCTCCTGTGATCGGTGTAGATGGTGCACTTGGTACCGTACAGATAGTGCCTCCAAATTTTCAATGCAAAGACCACTGCCCCTAACTCTAAGTTGTGAGTCGTGTAGTTCTTCTCGTGTACTTTCAACTGTCGAGAAGCGTAAGCTATCACTTTGTTGCGCTGCATCAACACGCAACCCAGACCCTGAATCGATGCATCACAATGGACCTCGAAGTCCTCTGTACCCTCTGGTAAAGACAGAATCGGCGCGCTACACAATTTCTGTTTCAAAAGTTGGAAGGCATTCTCCTGTTTCGCTCCCCAAGAATAAACTACCTTCTTCTGTGTTAATGAGGTGAGTGGCTGAGCAATCTTCGAGAAGTTCTGAATAAAACGACGATAATACCCTGCTAGACCGAGAAATTGTCGCACCTCCGAAGGGTTCTTTGGTGCTGCCCAATTTCTAAAGGCGTCGATCTTGGCAGGATCCACATGTATGCCCATCTCATTAACGATATGCCCCAGAAAATGTACCTCCCGTATCCAGAAATCACACTTAGAAAATTTCACGTACAGCTGCTCCCTCCTCAGGAGCTCTAAGATAAGACGCAGATGTCGCTCATGATCCTACTTGCTTTTGGAATAAATCAGAATGTCATCAATAAAAACAATAACGAAGTCATCCAGATACGACTTGCACACGCGGTTCATGAGATCCATGAAGACCGCTGGTGCGTTGGTCAATCCGAATGGCATAACCAAGAACTCATAGTGACCGTACCGCGTCCGAAATGCCATTTTGGGGACATCTTCCTCTCTAACCCGTACCTGATGATAACCCGACCTTAAGTCGATCTTGGAGTAGAAACTTGACCCTTGCAGCTGGTCAAACAGGTCGTCAATACGTGGTAAAGGATAACGGTTCTTGACCGTCACCTTATTGAGCTCACGGTAATCTATACACATGCGAAAAGACCCGTCCTTCTTCTTCACAAATAGAACTGGGGCTCCCCAAGGGGAAGAGCTAGTTCGGATGAAACCCCTATCCAACAGTTCTTGGAGTTGGTTTGACAATTCCTGCAACTCCCCTGGCGCAAGACGGTATGGCGCACGAGCAATCGGGGCTGCCCCTGGAGCGAGGTCGATCTGGAATTCCACCTGACGATGTGGAGGTAAACCAGGGAGTTCTTCAGGGAACACATCAGGAAACTCGCGAACAACTGGAAGATCCTCGATCTTCCTCTCATCAGACTGTGAATCAGTAACAAGGGCTAAAATAGCAGGATAGCCCTTACGCAGATACTTCTGAGCCTTCATTGCTGAAACAATACTAACCGGAATCCCACTGCGATGACCCTGAACCGATAAAAATTGCTCGCTAGGGAGAAGAACACGTACGATCTTCTCCTTACAGAGAATCTCCGCCTGATACTTGGACAACCACTCCATGCCGATAACTACGACGAAACTTCCATGATTAATGGGAAGTAGGTCAATGTCGAATACTTGACCCAGAAGATCGAGTTTACACCCAACCAGAACATGTGAAGCTTCGATTGTTTTACCATTTGCTATCTCCACTATGTGTTTCGTTACAAGAGGTGTAGGACTTAACCCTAACTGACGACTGAACCCCAAAGATACGTAACTCCAATCGGCACCAGAGTCAAATAAAATAGAAGCAAATACACCGTTCACTGAAAACGTACCAGTAACCACGTTACCGTCGTTTCGTGCGTCCCCAGCTCCTAACACAAACCCGCGCCCACGCGCAACATTACCCCCATTGTTTCCAGCATTGTTATTCCCGTTGTTACCCCCTGTGTTCTGCTTCAGCTGAGGGCAGTCTCGCTTGAAGTGCCCCTCGGCCCCACATTGGTAACACCCTTTTTGAGTACCCTGGTTCTGCTGAGCCTGTTGTCTACCCGACTGCTGTGATGGCTGCTGCTGAGCTGGAAGTGTAGCCCTACAATCCCTAGCCACATGCCCTGATCGGTTACACCGATAACAAACCCGAGTACACTGCCCCCTGTGACGATAGTTACACTTGTTGCACAAAGGTAGCTTCCCCGCATAAGATCCCTGCCCTGAATTGTTACTCTGGTTTTGATTCACTGACGATGACTGGCTGAAACTGCGATTGCTGCCAGTATCTGCTTTCTTCTGAGGCTGTACAGAGTTGGACCCCTTGTCCATATCGTTCCACTTACGCTTGCTATCAGTAGCAGGAGCAGTGGAAGTAGTAGCGGCTGTAGTAGTACTAGAAATACGTGGTGGTAGTGAATTACTTTCCACCTCCTGATCAACAATCTTGTGAGTCAAATGGACAATCTCAGTTAATTTATTGAGGTTTGCTGCAGTAACCAAACCCTTCACTCATGGAGGTGATCCCTTGATGAACAACTCAATTCTTCGAGACATAGGTCGGGACAAATTCGGACACAAGTCAGCCAACTCATACGACCGCTTCACGTATGCTTCAACCTCAGATCCCACCAATTTCAGATCATAATACTCGTTCTCTAGCTTCCGTATCTCATCACGAGGACAGTATTCTTCCCTCATCAACTCCTTAAAGTCTTCCCACGTAGTGGCGTTCGCCGCCTCGATGCCTAACAGCTGAACCTGGGCATTCCACCATGTCAGGGCACCATCCTCGAGCGTGCCCGTAGCATACTTCACTCTGTCCCCAACAGGGCAATTACACATCGCGAATATGGACTCCTCCTTTTCAAACCAGCGCAGGAGTCCTACAGCCCCTTCAGTCCCGCTGAAGGTCTGTGGCTTACAATCCATAAAAGTTTTAAACGTGCAAACTGGTGGGTGAGGCGGATTTTGTGGCGCCGGCTGAGCTATTAACAAGAGAAAATATAACAAACAAGTAAGACTCAAGTATACGACTCAAAGGGAAGAGTGTTTGGTACATCTCGTACCAGCCTGATAAGCCGCCAAGGGTGCAGCCACCTGGGCGTTGATTAAATTCGTTAACTCAGCTTGTGTCATATTGATTTGGCCACGTCCACCACCGGGGCCTCCACCACGTCCACCACGACGGCCTCCACCACGTCCGTTCATGATTTTATAAGTATGGGAAAAAGGAACGAATTAACAGACAAGTTCAAGTAGACGTCAAGTATTGCTATGGTATTCACAGTTTTCGAGGTTCTAATACAAGATCGACTAACAACGCGGAATTCCTTTTTCACACTCGTCGAGATTTACTGGGACTCACATGCACCCCACATTATTATTATGTGTGCACCCACAATAATAATCTAGTTTGCACGTTCATCTCAATTCCTCCTAAATCATGTTAAAAGGCTTCCTAACTTCAAGCAACATGAACAAGAGCGTCATAACACGAAACATGTAAGTTCAAGAAGAGTCCCACTCCTAAAACATGTAACATAGACTGATTGCATAGAAACTCGCGCTGTAGTGTCAATTGTGCATTTAGGTGCAATACGAATCATAAGTAAGTACTAAACATGCTGTGCAATAGTAACTAAGAGACGAACCTTCCTGTCTGGAGCTGAGTGTCACGGTCGATGTCGGATCAGTTCAGTTATAGTCTGGTTTTATAAAACATTTTAAAACCAAGTTCACTATAACTAGTGGCTCTGATACCAAACTGTCACACCCTCAAATTACCACTTAGGGAGTGTCCCTGTTAGGCGTGTGACCACTAGTAATGAGCCACCAATTACATTGAATCCATACGTTTAAAATAAAGTTTCATCATTTAATAATAATAAAATCCAAACATAAGTAATTCGAAAACCATCAAGTTCAGCGAAAGCATCAACGTAACATAATGTAAATACTTCCCAAACAACCACAGTGAATAAATGTTTGATAAATAAATCCATCAATGCAACCATGACCACTCATGCCCTCCAGCCAGCAAGTTCCTGTTCCCAAGTACCTAACCACCTGCGAGCACGTAACAAGTGTATCAGACAAAGCTGGCGAGTTCACAGTTTTAGAAAACGTTTGTTACCAGTTGTATGTAAAACAGTTCACTGATACATGCAAGTAATATTGTTAGTATCTCAATTCCGAACAAGACGGCTCCTGATGTACATGACTGCCCTTTCCTACGTACTCCTATCCAGTACTGGGCCCGACTGGGTCATTAGTTCACATCCGTCCTATCTAGGAGTGGTGTGAGGGTGCCAAACCTAAGTAGCGCTACCAACTAACACCCGTTACCCTCCAGGTAACAATATAAGGGACTTACAAGAATGATAGGTGAGAATATTAACCAGTATACCCGTTTTTACCCAAAAGACTTATCCCTCCACGGGATACCCACTGACTGTCCCCAACCACTGGGACGCATGCTCGAATGTAGTGAACTCACCTTAGTTTTGCTCGGTAAGGTTATTTACTCGTTTGACTATTTGATCAACCACGCCCTAAAAGGGTTATCGATACAGTTAGTTATGACTAATCCATGTACCCATGATTTACACCAACACGTATATTGTTCACATAGCACACACATATAATTTAACTCGCAACAGTAAGCATGTTATGCATATGTAAACAAAATCTGTTATCCCATTCTTTCAACCAACTATTAAACATGTATAACTTAGATAACAAGGTATGTAGATATTACAGTTATGATCGGAACAAGCACTCATAGGTCACCCTCTTATGTTAAATGTGAGTTCTGCCTTGGCAGCCCATCTCGAACCCAACCCAGTCGTTCAGCTGGTTCCGGCCCAGCTGCGATCAGCCCAACCGATTAACCCATTAACAGTCCAATAATATGTGTAAATCTGTTGAAGTGTTTAACCTATTATTTCATTCATCAGGGTCACTCATGTAATACGAACACTCTAAATCATACATAACAATATCGATATCATATGTACAGCCCATTAATACATCGGCCCACAAGACCTTAAACCGTGGATCAGTTACACAAGTGTTATACGTTAAACATCATGTTTGCCGTTTTCGATCGGTTTACTAAATAGACACAATAGTTGACCTGATGATTGTTATTCACATGTTATCATACGAACCAACAACCATTAAATCATAGATGTAAGCCTATTAATCCCTAAACATGCTATCATACCATTATACTCGCAATCATCACTGTAGTCCCATGTATGAACAATCCAAATGACAGCATATATATGTAAAATATTGCACATAGGTTCTAGAGAATTAAAACAAAGATATAAGTAGAATACTAACCCAAGGTCAAGTAGGTGGGGGGGGGGTTTCTACTACTGGTCGCCGCACAGGAACAGGAAGGGAATAGGGTTTGCAATGCTTATGACAATTATAATTTCACTCCTATTTACGTATACATAAAGGGGGTGTTTTGGCCGATTTACATAAAAAGATGGGGGGTGGGCCAAGATGTGCCATGCATAAGAATAGGGAAGGTTGGGCCGGTTGTGGTTTGTGGGAACATGTTGGGCCATCTTGGTCCAATTTAATTACTCATACCCGGTAGGATTCGAATACATCAAAACCGATCCGATACATGAGTTACTATAAGGTGTGAATATCTTGTCTACTACTGGGGTGACCCATGATGTTAACATGCTATTTACCCGAATTTTTCAACGTTTAGTTTAACCGAATTACCACCGAGTTGAACATTTTAACACTTTTAGAAGAAAATAATGAGAGGTAAAGATTGTACGATGGAACGCTACTGACCTTGAAAGTTCGGGTTGTCACATAACTTCTTTTAATCAATAAAAAACCTTTAAATTTCCATGTGTTATGAAACAATGATTCTGTTACAACACTCCCCGAAGATTCCGCCACGATTTGTTGTTTTATACGGTCGGGGTGTGACAGAAAAGTTGGTATCAGAGCTCATGGTTATAGGGAATTAGGTTATTAGTAATGCTTCGACCTAGTCTATAACCTTCCTAGGACCCTAACACAAGATCCTTTTGTTTAGATCTTAAAACAATACCGTCACTTATCCTTAGGTCACAACCACAACAAGAAAACAAATTTCAAATCTGCTTTGAAAGCCAATCATCCGTTCTAGGATGATTTATTATAAGGTTTTGAACCCTCTAAGTTTTCAAAATCTCGTCAAAGTTGGGTCTTATAATGTGAACACGTGCAATCTAGAAGAGTGGATGCCTGTACCCTGAGTTTTCTGTCTAAGGCTAGAGTGTTCGTACAAATCCACATAATCGGACCAGTCACTCTTACCTGGGAACTCTTGGGGTGAGTGTCCACTTATAGGCTAAATCATGTCTTCGCGATACATTAATATGACCCGATTACTTTGATTAGTCAACGTCTCATTTGTTTGCCTTAGGTAACAAACAAATGATCGCAATGTTTATGCGTTGTCATTCTGTTTTGATTATCCGATAAAATTTAACTTGTTTCTTCCTATGTCTTTTATTTTCTTCTAGAATGTCTCTTCATCGCAATGACGCCCAGATATCCGAGCAGACTGCTGAATTCGCTCAGCGAATAGGCGAAGTCGTCCTGAAGACTGTTGAATTAGCTACTGCCATGTATCATCTCCAGGAGGAAGCCACTCAAGAATCCCCAAAGGAAGCAGAAGCCAAGCCTTCACCAAAATCAAGGAAGCGTAAGGCTTCAAAGAAACCCGCAGTAGTTGCACCAAATCAAGCGGGACCTAGCCAAGTGGCAACAACACCAGCTAAGAAGCCATAAAACGGAACTGCACCCTTATGCAACCAATGTAGCCTTCATCATCATCCTAGTGTGAAGTGCCGCAGATGCCAAATTTGTGGACTTATAGGTTATACCGCTAGAGTTTGCCCAGCTGCAGCTGCACCAAATCAAGCTAGCAACAATCCTGCTCAAGCTCGCTTTCCACTTGGATCGTGCTACAACTGTGGCGAGATGAGTCATTTCGTGAATAAATGCCCAAGGCTTGCTAATGCAAATCTGACCCACGGATGAGCAGTTGGCTGATTAGAAGATGTTGTTGTTTAATCTTATGCTTTTGTATCTTTTGTTGAACCCTGAAACAATCTATTTTGTTTATAAATAAATTGATTATTCACAATTCTGATGTACAAGTGTAGTTACATGTGTGTATGGCATTTCCCTACGATACCTACATCAAGGACTATGTTCATTAAAGAAACTACTCTTGTGATTCTCCCTTTTAAGTGATCGCTCATAATTTCCTCAAAAATTCTAAAGTACTCCTTTCATTCTAAGAAACGAAGTACAGGAAATAAAGTGACATTATGAGTGATCGTGCTTTTTGCACATCTGTGCCTTTGAATCCTTGGTTAGATAACTGAGGGTATTTTCAAATCTCATACCCAATACATTCTGATCTTCATAACAACATGCATAGCATAAGTTTTCAAAACAACCTTCATGATTTCAAAAACATTTTATATATAGTTTGAAAACATTTTTAATATAGTATATTTACTTAATATATATCAAGTGCATGATTTCAAAAACATCATTCATGCTTTCAAAAACCTTATACATAATTTCAAAATTCATCTCACATGATTTTTAAATATTTTATAAATATACTTATCTAGTACACCTACTTTATGATTTCAAAAGTATTATGTAAGGTTTCAAAAACATTTTTCAAAAATAACCCCATGCATGGTTTTCAAAAACATTTTGCCCATACATTGACTTAGGGGCTGTTTGGTAGCCTCTGAATGGTAATTAAGAGGTTACCTCTTAATGAAACCATTAAGAATTTTACCAATGAGAAGGTAGAAGAATGTGACATGTGATGATTTACCATTCAGAGGTTACCTCTTGTCACACCCCGACCACGTGGAACAACCAAACGTGGCGGAAACGTTGGGGAGTGTTGTAACAGAATTAATTGTTTCAAACCCATGGCAATTAAAGTTTTGTTTTATTAATCAAAGAAGAGAGTTACATTGTTTTAAACAAGAAACAAAGAGTATATAACAAAAATTAACTAGTTCTTGTCTCGTTTTAAGTCACTAAGGCACAGGTCCGCCTAAGTATGTCTTGATAAGTCCTATGCATCATCCCCTGAAAACACATGTGAAAATAGGTACGTCAGCATAAAAATGCCTGTGAGATACATAGGTTTTGTGAAAATAGAATTCATGACTTATGTTTAAGAAAATGTTTAGTCATGAACCTTGTAATTTGCTTTGTTTTGTAGATCGTTTGAAAAACGATAATATCAGATGATATGTATAAATAGGAGGATAATGTATGGTTAAATGAATAACCATGTAAAATGAGTTTGTATAATATAAGTTGTTTGTAAATCAATGTCTTGTGAAAAGTATGTTATTTGTATAAAATGTTATATGTCTCAAATTGAAATGATTCAAATAACGCTACAATATGTGATACCATACAAACACTTATATATAGGAAGTACCAGCGGCGTATCCACCATGCTTGTATCATATTACATACGCCTCGTTACTTAAATCACTTACTCAAACCAAACCATCAAGATGAAATGTTTAACAATTGTAGAAATGTTTAACAATTGTGGAAATGTTTATGTATAGTCAAATGTCTATTGTCAAATGTAATTCACGTCAACAGATACAACTGGTTCACACGGTTCAATAGTTACAAACGGTTCATATAATCAAAGGGTTACGACGGTTCACATAGTCAAATGGTTACAACGGTTCAAAATGTAGTATAATGTGTTCATATGCTGGATGAGCGTATGCAACAGAAATGCAATGTAAAAAAATGTACTATGTATGCACGTAATGGACATACATAGCATAAGTGTAATGTAAAACAATGTACTAAGTATGCACACAATGGACATACATAGCATGAAATGTAATGTAGAACGATGTACTAAGTACGCACACAATGGGCATACATAGCATGTAATGTAAAACGATGTACTAAGTACGCACACAATGGGCATACATAGCATGTAATGTAATATGATGTACTAAGTACACACACAATGGGCATACATAGCATGAAATGTAATGAAATCATGTACTATAATGTACTAACGAACATAGCAGGTATATGATGTGAAAACATGGAAACGCATGAAAGTAACAAGTAGGCACATGTGTTCCACCACAAAACGTTTGGAAAACAGTAAAAGAGGGGTCTATGTACTCACTTGAGATTGCTCATAACTCCTAAGATAACCACCAAGCAATGCTAGAGATCACGGAATCAAACGGCACCTAGTATAGGTAACTATGTTAATAAACCGGACCTATATCGGAAGATCGGGTAGCATGAGGGTTTGTAAACCAAATGAGTGTAGGAACTCATGTAACATGGTTTAACAAAGTCTACATACTAAAATGAAACTTAACCTAAGTTCTTACGACCCATTACGACCCGTTTAGGTAGCTTATGCTACTTTAACGCGTCGTTCGCGTGAAACGCGTTCGGACCGCCTAACTAGTCCTATGACAAGTAGAATATGCCTTAACATGTCTAATATTGTCGCCAAATCAGTTTAGATGTCAAAAGTTATGTTACATATGTTTAAAATGAATTTTGGCATCAAAGAGTAATTTTGGTAATTTACCTAAGGCATATAAACTACCTATCATACAACTACTTAAACGAAGCGACCATAAGGTATAACCTCGGAAGGTTATTCCCTATATACTATGGTTACCTAATGTATTTGGTCGGATCCTAATGATCGACCAAATGGGTCGGGTTCGAAGGTATAAGTGATTTATTAGATCGCTTACCCTTACGACCCTAGACAACGTGGTAATCAGTAGGCATAGCCACAAGGGACTATAACCATCGTGATTACAATCACGTTGGGAAGTTCAAACGAACTTCGCATTGACCATAAACTGGTCAACGCAGAAAGTCAAACAAAGTTTGACTTTCGGACTCGAAAAGCAATAAAAGAACGAAGGAATACTTACGAAGGGTCCCCAAATGCTAATCTTGATTCAAGTAGCTCAGGTATGAAACAAAGGTTTCAACTTAGAGCTTCTCAAATCAGATTCTAGTGGGTTTTGCAATGAAGTGGGTTGGGTATTTATAGTATTCTTCGAACCGTTAAGATCGTTTCTTGGATAACGTGATCGAATCTCGTGCGTACACTTGTTGGAATGTTGTGGTGACTAAAAATGGCCCCTAATGAGCTGAAAGGGTTGTGGTTGTGAGTTAAATAGCTGTGATCTGCTGACTAATTGATCTTATCTGATCTGGGACCCTGACGCGGGCGGTGTAAAGGACACACTGATCTTACGCGGGCCGCCTGGCCTGCACAGATCAGAAACAAGTTTGCATTTTGGTAGCTTTGGTCCCTGTTGGTGTTTAAGCTTATTTCCGGCACTTCTAAGGCCCATTAAGCCAACGTTAAGGCCCTAAAATGATGCCTAAACATTGTGGACATGAATCATGCTCAAAAATATGTCGGATGTTGGTTCGTTTGGTCGTACGAACGCGATGTTCGCTTAATTGCGACGGAATACGCATAAGCGCGAAAAACGATCCAAATGACTCGACGAATTGATTTTTCTCAAGCCAAACACTAAAATAAAATATTTTAGTGCTTACATAAATTTTTGGATGTCCGGATGTATTCAGAACGTAAGTTATGCGCGAAAGTGCAAACTTATGCACTTTTTGACACTTTTAGTCCCTGAATGACCCAAAAGTTTATTTTAGCACACCGAACACCTCAAAGCCTATTTCTAAGCTATGTAAAGGATATTTATGGTATGTTTAACTTATGTTCATGTTCCGGAATGTTCGTTACAGTTCGAATTGGCATACTTTCGCAGTTTGTCAAGTTTAGTCCCTATAAGCGAATTAACTTGTGTTTGCCATACCAAAGCCTTCAGAACTTAATTCTAAGTTATGTAAAGGTTATTTAAGGTATGTTAAGTATATGTCACTATTCCGGAGTGTTTTTTGCATTAAACTGGTTATATTTACGCATCAGTGCGCGTATAACCTTCCAGAAAGCGATTTAGAGCTTGAAATCGAACAAGACTTGATATGTGCAAAATATACACATATTTTTACACATCCCAAGTATGAAATACAATATTTCATTGGCTTGGCATTTGTTTGATGGTCGCAGTGACACAGGTGTCACACCTCTTAACCATTCAGACTTGAGGTTACCTCTTATTCATTCAGATGTTTTAAACCATTAAGAGGTAGCATCTGAATGGTCATTAAGAGGCTACCAAACAGCCCCTTAACCTTCAAATTCTGCTTCATATGCTGCCTTGGCATATCTAGCATCTCAACTTCATGAGCATTTTTAACTCATGTTTTAACTTAAGAACGTCTAGTGCAATGTTTTGAAACGCCTCCCGCTTTTCAAATTCCAAAATCCATATGGGATCTTCTTACCTTCACAATTAGATTCTTGTGGATGGTTACCGCTCAAATTAGAGTCCTTGATTGGATTCCTTGTGTACCTAAATTCGAATATTTCGATTACTTGTAATCGAAATAGAATTTTCTTTTTAAAATCTTCCTATCTTCATAGTTAGATTCTTGAAAATATTTAAAGTGCCAAATGAAATCCACGGATTGGATTCCTGGTGTGCTTTGAATACTTGTGCACAGTTAACAAAACAAATTAACAAAATGATAACAAATTTAAAATCAACTTAAACAATTATGTGATTATGTGTTTATGCATTTTTTGTTTTCTTTTATGCATTTTGTGTTTTTGTATACTCTGGATATTCGTTATCCAAATCCTCGTAGAATCTTTCATATCTTCATATGAGGGATTCGTAGTAGGATATTCAAAAGGTACTACCTTAAATCCTTAATTGGGATTCTACGTGATAGTTAAGACCCATGGATTCTATAGTGCCATTCCATGATTCAAAAAGAGACCCTTTGAGTGGTCTAGTAAAAAAGATTGATTCAGAATCTGGTTAAGAATGACATGTGGTGATATAGCTGAACAGACTCCTTGGTAGTCTATTTAAATCATTTATGGATTTAATTAAGAAGGACTCTAGGATGATCTAGTCACACTCATCACAGGTTTGTTCATTTGGTTTTCCCCTACACGTTATAAAATGCACTGTGCGGACTATGCAAGGAATTACGTAATTATGGACGCGTACATAAATATGAAATTCAGTGCACAGGAACCCTAGTAAGATTTATCATGTGTAAGAACCTATAGTGGCAACAATAACGAAACGTGAACAATGTAATGAAGGTACGGTGGACGCACCAATAACGCTTTATATACTTGTATATAAGTGTCCCTCTTACATTGAAAGCATGATGTTATTAAAGTTACTAGAAGTTCAGAACCCTAACCAGTGTTGTTCTATCTTTTCAACTTCATGTTTCAAGCTCTCACAAGTTTCCTCTAAATAAATTTCGGGACGAAATTTCCTGAAGTAGGGGAGACTGTGACACCTGTGTCACTTCAACCATCAAACAAATACCAGACCAATGAAATATTGTATTTCATACTTGGGATTTGTATAAATATGTGTATCATTTGCACATATCAATTCTTGTTCGATTTCGGGCTCTAAATCGCTTTCTGGAAGGTTATACGCGCACTGATGTGTAAATATAACTAGTGTAATGCAACAAACACTCCGGAACAGTGACATAGGCTTAACATACCTTAAATAACCTTTACATAACTTAGAAATAAGTTTTGGAAGGTTTGGTGTGCCGAAATCAAGTTTATTCGCTTATAGGGGCTGAATTCAACAAACTGTGAAAGTATGCCGATTCGTACTGTAACGGACATTCTAGAACATGATCATAAGTTAAAAATACCCTAAATATCCTTTACATAGCTTAGAAATAGGCTTTGAGGAGTTCGGTGTGCTAAAATAAACTTTTTGGTCATTCTGGGACTAAAAGCGTCAAAAAGTGCATAAGTTTGCATTTTCGCGCATAACTTATGTTCTGAATACATCTGGACATCCAAAAATTTATGTAATCATTAAAATATTATGTTTTAGTGATTGGCTTGATAAAAATCTATTTGTCGCGTAATTTGGATCGTTTTTGCGTCCGTTATGACTTCCGTCGTAATTAACCGAATAAAGCAACCGTACGGCCAAACGAACCGACATCCAAGATATTTTTGAGCATGTTTTGAGTTCCCTATACTTTAACATCATTTTAGAGCCTTAAAATGAGGTTAACAGGGCTTAAACGTGCCAAAACGCATCAAAAATCAAGTTTGGAGATGCAGGGGCCTGTTCTGCCAATAACTGAAACTTACTGCCAGCACATAGGGTCCTTACGGGCCGTATGGAGTTGCTTACGGTCCGTAAGCTCCTCCCAATTTAGCAGAAAGTGTTTCCAGCAAAGATCTAGCTGTTCAATTGTTTTGCACCTGGTTTCTTCTATGTGCTTGTTTAGGGGCTCCCATGGTATTAAAAATCAGTGGGTGCAAGTGTAAGGCTCAGATCGAAGCTCGGGTTTCAAGAAACGATCCTAATAGTTCTATGAAATCTCTAAATACCCAACCCATTTGCCATCAAAACCCACATTTGATCAGATTTTTCCCTAAGTTGAAGGATAAAACCTTCATACCAGGGAATTATTAGATCAAACCTCCATTCTTCGACTTTTTGTAAGTCCTCTTTCGTTCTTTTACGCGTTTTTAACATGAAAGTCAAACTTTGTTTGACTTTCTGTATTGACCAGTTTATGGTCAACATGAAGTTCATTTGAACTTCATAACGTAAGCGTAATCACGATGGTTTTAGTCTCTTGTGACTATACCTACTGATTACCACGTTATCTAGGTATAGTGACGAGTCGTAGTTTCGGCCAAAATGCATTATCTTGCGTATTTTGTAACCAACCTACTTTTAGGTATCAAGACCCTTCGTGTTGATACCAAACCTGTTTTCAAACCTTGTTAAACATGTTTTAACATGTTTAGCTCGTCACTTTAGGTTTAGTGCTTATATATGGTCGTAAGGTAAGCGGTCTAAACAACCGCTTAGACTTTCGAACCCGACCCGTTTGGTCGATCATTAGGATCCGACCAAACACATTAGGTGACCATAGTTGTATAGGGAATAACCTTCCGAGGTTATACCTTATGGTCACTACGTTTAGCTAGTTGTATGATTGGTAGTTTATATGCCTTAGGAAAATTACCAAAATGCACTTTTTATGCATAAATTCATTTTAAGCATATGTAACCTAAATTTTGACATCTAAACTGATTAGGTAACATTATTAGACATGTTAAGGCATATATTACCTGTTAGAGGACTAGTTAGGCGGTCCGAACGCGTTTTACGCAAATGGCGAGTTAAAGTAGCGTAAGCTACCTAAACGGGTCGTATTGGGTCGTATGATAGGTTTCATTTTAGAATGTAGGATTTGTTAAACCATATTACATGAGTGCTTATACTCATTACGGGTCGTATGCACTTAGGATAGGTTTCATTTTAGAATGTAGGATTTGTTAAACCATATTACATGAGTGCTTATACTCATTTGGTCTACGAAACCTCATTCTATCCGATCTTCCGATTTAGGTCCGGTTATTTACATAGTTATCTATATTAGGTGTCGTTTGATTTCTGTGATCCCTCTAGCTTTGCTTGTTTGTTATTCAAGACTTCTAAGCACCATCAAGTGAGTACATAGTTCCCCTCTTTTACCGTTTTCAACTGTTTTGGGGTGAAACACATGTGCCTACTTGTTACTTTCGTGTTTTTCCATGTTTTCATATCATATACTTGTTATGTTCATTAGTACACTATTAGTACATGATTTCATTATGTTTTTGCTATGTATGTCCATTTAGTGCATACTTAGTACATCGTTTTATATTACATTTTATGCTATGTATGTCCATTTAGTGTACATTGTTTTACATTTCATTTTTATGCTATGTATGTCCATTTAGTGCATACTTAGTACATTGTTTCACATTTCATTTTATGCTATGTATGTCCATTTAGTGCATACTTAGTACATTGCTTTACATTTCATTTTATGCTATGTATGTGTCACACCCCAACCGATGGCGGAAACATCGGAGTGAGACGAAAACGAGATTACAAGAGACTTTATAACACTAGTTGTGACAATAATTAAATAAACCGATTTCATTCCATAAAGTAAATTGTCAACATTACAAGAAATTCAAATACGACAAGTTAAAAGGAAGTACATAACAACATAAGCAAAATTGATACAACATATTAAACCTAAACGTCTATATGTGTATCTAGGCATCAACGCTACTTTTTTTCATAGCATCGTCATCATCATCAACCTGTAACATGTTTAAAATAAAATTCAATGCAAAAGCAAAGGCGAGTATACAAGTTTGGTACGTACATAGCATAAAAAGATGATTAAAAAATTCCTCATAGCAAGCATGTGATACAAGATAAACCTTAAAGTCGGCATGTGTCTAACATATCAAACCAGTGATGAAACGCAATATGCTCATGACATAACCACAAGTCTACGGGCGGGGCGTTAATCCTATAGCGCTACATATGTCATGGATAGGCTCGTACGAAGTTAATGACAAGTCTAACACAAGATGTCCTCAACCCAAGTTTAAAGTGTCAAGCAATCACGTACACAAGCATGTTATAGGAATGTTTATGCATTAAAGTAAAATGTTCGTGTGTAAGTTTTGGTAAGTAAACATGGTAGACCCCAAAAAGTGATAAAAGTAAAGAGCGGAATTCGAGTATACTCACGGTTTTGGTTGATTAGGAAGTTGGAACACCAAGTCCTTCTACACGAAGTAAATAAGGCGTATGAGTTGGGGAAAATACGGTAGATTTAAGGATTTAGGAAGTTAAAACACAAGAATGTATGTATTCAAAAGTAATCATCCTATAACATAAGTACTTGTTTTTGACACTATGGAACCTCAAGGGTTAATGTTTTCATGAGTAACATACTCATTAGAATCATAACAAGTCTTATGTCTTAATGATGTTATTCTAGTGTCTTGACGAATGAACACAAGTCCACCATCAAGGGTTCGAATAGTATATATATATGTATAAGTATTTTATGTATTATTTAGTCCATTAGTCAAGCATGAGGTAGAATATAAATCTTCATTTAGGTACCTCTATTGTGTCATAGAATTCATATAGGAGGTAGGAAGAACAAGCTTCCATTTAGGTACCTCTTATGGTTCACCACTACACTTGATGTAAAAACATACAAGGAGGGTCATGAACTAATGTTAATACAAGAATGACAACAACTATACTAAGTGAAATCATCAAGTAATATGGGGATTCTTTGTTGGATAACACAAGTTAGACATAATCACACCTTCATCAAGCTTGAACATGACTTGTGGGTTAAAAACCCTAATTAAAACAGAAAGTATTTGAGGTTTATCCTCTGATGTTGTATGTCTCAGCCCCGTTTTTAAGCTTAACTAACCATAGAAGTGGTTATAAGCATAAGGACGTGGGTTTGAGTGAGTTAAACTCAAGTTTGAACAAGTGTAAACAAAGTTAAATGAAATCAGATTCAAACAATGAACTTTGGAGCCATATTGCCGGAGTTCCAGGGACTTCTTCTCTGTGAAATACCCATGGAATTGAAGCTAAGGTCGATCCAAGTGTTCTGGAAAAAGAATGAGCTAAATCGGTGAAGGATCGTTTGCACGACCAAACGGTCGTTCAGAAGAGATCTCGGACTAAATCAGAGGCGGAATTCAGTGATTTAGTCTTCGTTCAGCTTGTATTGCACTAGATTCACTTTAAACTGTCACTTATATTGATTACACAATGTTTTACAAGCAGGACACACTTCGGCAACACCTCGGCACCGGAATCAGAAAGTTACAAATCAAATCTCAAGACACGTATATATAGGTAGACCCATTTCGCATGGAATGACTCATGCAAGATGGCCAGTTCCATTTCGTGCAAAATGGCTACAACCTACATATTTTTCATTTTTCTCGTACTACGTGACTTGATCTATCATTCTAGTTACAAGACTTGATACAAGACGAAGTCGACAGACATATGCACCAACAAACTCCCCCTTGGATGTGGATGAGTCTTTAGTACAAGTCTTCAGTATGTCGAGACTTCAATCTTTATCAGTCTTCAAGCTCTTTCCAAAGTATTCTCCATTGTGAGCATCCTCAATCTTTTTTCTCTCTTACTCTTTTCTCCCAGAATCTCAATCCTGGCTCTATCCTCTTCCAACATTAGCAGCTTTTATCTTGAACATATCTCCAGAATCAGAATCTGGCTCTCACATCTTCAGACTCCCTCTTGAATCGAACCTGGCTTTAATGTCTTCAGACTCCCCCTTTCGATAAACTGGGATCGCAGTCTGGAATTCACAATCTACTAACTTTGAATCAGAAACCTGGTTCTAATAACTTTTACAGGTTCAAGACCATTGCCTGGCTTTCCATATGCGAATGTGGAAAATCCTCAGGAATCGGAACCTGGCTTTCGCATATCTTTCAGGAGTCGTAACTTGGCAGCTCTTACCTGCACAAACTCTACCTCAAAATAAATTTCACAAATTTAAAATTTGACAAATTTATAGACCACTTGTAGGTATCGATCAACCAAGAAATGATTTTACAAGTTTAATCTCTAAAGAACCACTTGTGAAATATAATTTTTCAATTCAAACCTAACTCTTAACGTGTTTAGCACTTGGAATTTTGAAAATCAGCTTTTCCACATCAGTTGTCGAAAATAAGATGAAATAAAATCTTTTTGGATTTTCGAAATTTTATGCTAAAACTACTTGTAGGAACAATAAAATAAACTGCAGTCACGAAATATATACAAACAATATTTTTGTGAGTTTGTGTAAGAGGATCGTATTAGTTTTTTGAGACAAATCACTAACACCGTTAAGCTTTAAACATTCTAAGTTCTAAACGATTCACTTAGATTGTCAGTATACTGATCCACTTAAATTTTCACACAAAGTTCAATTGTTTCGAGATATGAGATTAGTGTTTTAATTGAATTAAACTAATTGGCGTCTCCCACCTCAGAATATACTCCCGTATCCAGACTTATATATTCAGTCTTACAGGTAAATGTACACTAATGATATCTGTAAATGGGTAAATGCGAGACCATGAGAGCTGAGGTTAAAACTTTCGTTCAGACAAAGACATGATGGCTCGTCTTTAGGTGTGTCCCGTTTGGGGATCTTTTCTTCAACAGCACATGATTAGCATTTTTCAATGTTTCATCATTTTTTATGCTGAGGGTAGGCTTTAAGATTAAAGCTGTGCAGAGCATTATACGAGGACTAGGCTATTGCTTCCGCAAAATCAGAAGTCTAGGTATAATACCCCAGATATCATCACGTACAAAGACCTAGTCTGTCAGAAATAGAAAGCCCTTTAACAAGATTTCAGGGGTTACATATATATCCGAGAGATGTTCCCCACGAGATAAGTAAATCTTAATTTTTAGGTTTATATCTCGAACACAATCTACTAAACGTGTTAAAACCTACTGGCATATCATCAGTGAGACCGTTTATCACATTTGACTTTTCAATTCTTTAGCGTACTGTGATAGTCCACTGATGTACTATTATTTCCTCTTTTTCACAACAAAACTCATTTTTGATTTTATCATGTTTTTGGATTTTCTAAAATTTCTTACTCCCCCTAAAATTCAAAACCATTTAAAGAAAAATTTTACAAACTGATGTGAATTGCTTTAATTCTCCATTCTCTTGGCATAAACAATAAGAACTCCCCCTGACAACAAACTATTTTCCCATTATGATTTCAAAACACTTAAGTTTGTTTTAATCAAAATGGTTTTTCTGGAAAATTAGTTTTGTTAAATTCACAAACCACTTGTAGGTTAGGGGTTCTTTCATCACATTGTTTTCAACCACTTGTATGAAAGTTAAATCAAGTTCAACTTAATGACCTTGATTAATCACTTGTAGGTTCACTTCAACAATATCACTTGTAAATCAAAATATGACAATTTTAAATTTTGATAATACCACTTGTAGGTCGAAATTTCACAGATGTAAATTTCTCAAGAAAGATGCCGATTCATGCTCCACGATTGCCAACTTGGGAGCTCCGGCAAGTCAGCTTTTTCATTTATCGAGATTCACCCAAGCCTGACGGTTCTTGGGTGATTCCAAATTTGCAGACTGCAATGGTGGAAAGTTGACATCATCCATTTGCAGTACTGACTTCGCTCTTTTTAGTGCAACTGATGGCTCCTCTGACTTTGGCAAATCAGATTCACTGTCAAACCGTGGCTCCTTTGCTTCCGAAGAAACAAATTCATCGCCAGAAAGTGGAACCCAAACCACACAGGATTTAGGTTTTCCAAATTCATCAACATTTGTCATAAAAGATTTTTCACAATTTCTTTTATATTCAAAAACCTTTATAAAAATTTTATCTGAAAATTCAACTTTCTTTGATTTTTGAACAGTTTGATTAACCACTTTTTCTTTCTTTATTCCCTCTTTTGTCCTCAGATTTGTATCTGATGAATTCATTTTGCTTGACTGACCATTTTTTGTTGAGCAAATCGATTCATCAAAACTTTTATCTGAATCACCAGTTGTACCCGAGGACAAAATCCTTTCAAGATACTCCGTTGCTTTATTCCTTTTCTTCCTCAGTCTATCTTTCTGCCCTTGTGATAATTTCACTTTCAGATCTTTGGGCTTTTCTTCAACTTTGACTGTTTTCTTTACCATCTCTTGAGATTCAGCCCTCGATCTTCTCTTTGATCTCATTGGGCAATCTCTGCAATGTGTCCTTTGATTTGACATTCATAGCATCTTCTTGTCTCAAAATTCTGTCTCTGGCAGTTAACAGCAATGTTTCCTATAAAACCACATCTGAAACACACCCTATTATCGTACCATTCACCACTTTCAAACCAAACACTTAGATCGTGACATTGTTTGGCCTTGTGGTAATCCTGACTTCTTCTGTAAGCTTGATTTGACTTTTAAGCACTGTGGTCAAACCTGCACCACTTATTACCAACTTTTTGTGAGTTTTGATTTTCTAATTTTTGTGAATTTCCATAACGATTGCATGATTGAACTGATGATCTTTTATTGTTATTTTGAAAATTTTTAGAATTTTTAACATTTTGTTTTTGTTCTACATTTTTCTTAAAAGGTTTTTGCATTGAACATTCACCTTTTTCAGCAGATTGTAAAACAGTTTCTTGAAATTTTTCTTTTAATTTTAAAAATATTTTCTTTTTATCATCTTCATCATCAGATTTATCATCACAATCTTCAATTTTGACATCGTCATGATTTGTGACATTGTCACTTATTGGAATTTCATTGATCGGTTTTGGACATAAATGATCTAGCATAACTGACGAGGTCACAAAACCTTTCAATTTCTTTTCTAACTCATCAATTTTAATTTTAGCACTCTCAACTTCATTTTCAAGTGGAGTGATTTTCTCAAGATGAGAATTTATTGTCTTTTCATTTTCAATTTTATTTTTATCTAAAACAGATTTTTCATTTTCTAAAACTTTTATTTGACTTTGAAATACTGTTTCTTTTTCTTTCAAAACTTTGTTTTCTAATTTTATCCAAAACACATCTTCATTTTCTAAAATTTTTATTTTATTTTGAAATTCTTTTTCATTTTCTTTTAAATTTTTGTTTTCCAATGTCAAACTCTCCACATCTTTCAGGAGTTTGACAGTGTATGCTTTAGATTTATCACATTTTGAGCACACAAATTCAGATCTTGAAGTTTCATTTTTCTTGGATTCTTCATTCTTTAAAATTACCTCTGTCTCTGTGTTTGTATGTACCTGCACAAAAATTTTTAACAAAATTAAGAGGATTCATATTTTCATCTATATAACAACCCCTCTTAATATCATATTTCATAACATTTTTTGCTACAAAACACATATTGACTTTTCTTCTCATTTCAAGAATCACATCCAAACTCATTTTATCTAAGTTATTTTCTATTTCATTTATCAAACCTTTTCTTTTCTTATTATTTTCATAATTGTGTGTTTTAAGCTCATTAATGAATTCTCTTAAATAAAACTTTGAGAATCTAGAATCCTTTTTCAGGTTTTTCAAAAATTCATCCCATTCTGAAGGTAACGAGTCTGCAAATTTTGATATCTGTTCAGCATTCGACATCCTTATCTCGTACTCTTTTAATTTTTCAAGTAAATGACCATACCGGTTTTCCGACTCATCCAACGTTTCATGCTTTTTACACAAAAAATATTCAAGTCTATTAACCCAAACATTCTTATTCCCATTATCTTTCCTGTTATACCAAAATCCATCAAACCAATTATTTAAACTTTCAAGGCTATCGTTTTCCTTTTCGTCAAACATTTTAACCATACTTCAAACAACCTGATGTGATATTTACCACTTGTAGGATCGTTTTCACGACCAAACAAGTAGTTCAGAAGAGATCTCGGACTAAATCAGAGGCATAATTCAGTGATTTAGTCTTCGTTCAGCTTGTATTTGTAGCAACTCTCACTAAAAAGTCCTATTTAGTATTATAATTAGTCTAATAGGAAACCTAAATTGAGAAACCCAAGTGATTCTCCAGAAACCTGTTGATGCACTACATCTGTTGACTTCGTCTTGTATCGAATCTTAGATTTCATTGTGTAGATCAGGGCACGTTGTACGAGAATATGTAAAATTATATAGATAGTTAGAGATGATTTCGCTCATGTGTACAAGAGGGTATCGCTTATGTGTACATGACACATAAGCGAAATCACTAACATGGGATATCGCTTATGTGGTCTGTCACATAAGCGAAACCATCACCCTATATATATAGGGTCCTCTTGAGCGAAATTATAAGGATGTTCTTGTAACTCGTACCGAAGTGCTGCCGGATCGAGATTTGGATGTAATCGTTTGTTAAATCAATAGAATCAGTGATATTAGTGAAGAATCAGCTATTTCTACTCTGTTTCTTGTTATTCCGCACCTGAAACAGAGAAAACTCCTCTGAACGACTCGTTCAGGTCGAAACACGATCCTACAAGTGGTATCAGAGCTCAGGAGGAGGAGTTCTGCTGAAATAAGCTTGTTTTCTTCTGATTTTCATTGGTTTTTCTCACTTCTACACATATTTTTCTTAATTCAGAGGGTTTTCATGGTCAAAATTGGATCAAAATTGTTCAGCACATAGATAATCTTGCATAGACAAACCCTGGAAAGTTTGAGACTTAGATTCTAAGTAAAATGGCCTAAATTCTGGTTCGAAGGGGTTTCGCTTTTGAGGTCAGGGTATCGTTCTTGTGTCACAGCGATTTCGCTTTTGTGGTAATTTGAGATTTCGCTCTTGTGGTAATCAGAGGTTTCGCTCGAACGTACAACTTGGGGTTTCGCTCAAACGTCACTTTAGGGTTTCGTTTTTGTGGCAACTTACAAACTGATTTCGCTTTTAAGACACAGTTTTGAAAAATTTGATAAGTCATTATGAGTACTGAATTCTACAATGCGTTCGCGACACCCGTTGCCCCTGTAACTCCTGCTGAAGCGTTGTATAATGAGAATGAGACAGGCACTCATCAAAAACCGCCGAAACTCATGTATATTGAAGATTTTCAGGGTTGGAAGAACCGATTCGAGAACTGGGTTCAAGCTTACAGATTCGAAGCATGGTGTTCTTTACTGAAAGATTACGAGAAGCCAAAGAATGAACGTGGTTTGGAAAAGGGTTTCAATGATTTTACAGAAGCTGATAAGTTGAAGTACACTAGTGAGAAGATGATGATCAGCATCCTTCAGCAAGCTGTTAAAGAAGACATCTTTGTCTTACTTCAACATAACGGAACTGCTAGATCCATCTGGGAAGCTTTGATTCAGAAATTCAGAGGGAGTGCTGATATGATCAAAAACAAGAAGGCATTATTGAAGAAATCATTTGACATATTTACTGCATTTGATCATGAAACAACGAAACAGACTATAGATAGATACTGTCATTTAGTTTTGGAAATGGGTAGGTTGGATATCAAGAAAGAGGACGATGAGTGGGTTGACAAACTAGCTGAGGCGTTACCACAGCACAAGTGGGGAACATATTTGATGGTTGTGAAACTTATGAGGAAGACTGAGAGTATAAACTTGGCACAGTTTATCCAGAAGATTGAGGAACATGAGCTGGATATTCAAAAGACTGCTATAATGACGAATCCAAATGCAAAACAAGATGTTAGTTTGTATTACAGAGGTAACAAGTTTGAGGCTACTCCCAGCCCTAGTCCAAAGATTCAAACTGGTTTTAGTGCTGACAGTTCATCTGGAACAAAGAGTAGTAATGTGACTCAAAGTGGTGGATCTTCATCATTCTCAAGCTTTGATCCAAACAACAATGCACCTAGCCCTCAAAATCAAAATTCTACAAATCTGCAGTGCAATGTGACACTGAACATCCAGAATGGTCAAGTTCTTTCTCCTGAGGTGGCAAAGCAACACATGGCATCTCTTGTCACCATGTTAGAGTCGTATGAAAGCCTGATTGGCGGAAGAATTGGTAATCCGATGCTTACAAAAGAAGATTATGACCAAATTGATGCAGAAGAGCTTGAGCTGATGGATGTGAAGTGGTGCTTAGCTAGTGCCTGCAGGAGAGCTGAAAAATTTCAACAAATTACTGGCAGAGACGAGTTCCGAGGAATGGCTGCTTCTCCACTTGGTTTTGACAAGTCAAAAGTTACCTGTTTCAGATGTAAAGGAAAAGGTCACTTTAAACGAGAATGTAAAAACCAAGAGTCAACTGGAAGTCAAGAAAAGAGCAATTATTATCAGAAATCAATCTTTCATCAAATCGATCAAAAACCTCAACAAAAGGAACCACAAACTGCTCATGGGAGAATGATTGAAGAAGCCAATAGGAAAGCTTATTATGGGATAATTGATCAGAATGATGAGGTTGTTGCAAAGGGATTTAGCTGGGACAAGTATATACCTAGTGAAACTAAATCTAATGTGGCACTTGTTACCAGGATTCTGGATCAAAATGAAGATTGTCAGAAAAGAATTCCGATATTTCCAGATCTTGGAAGTGATGTTGATACGGATGATGAGGAAGAGTATCTTAACAAATGTAGAAAAAGCATTGATCCTGACAGTTTTAATTTTTTCTATGCAGATAAAGTTGAGATACTGAATCAGAAGAAGATTGCTCGATTGCAGAGAGAGCTAGAAGCAGCAAAGCTACTCGCTGATGAAAAGGCAAAGACTGAAGCAACTGCTGAGATGGCAATAGAGAAGATTGTTGAAGTAGAGAAAGTAGTGGAGAAAATTGTCGAAGTCGAGAAACTTGTGGAAGTTGAGAAAATTGTTGAAAAGATAGTAGAAGTTGAAAAGACTGTCGAAGTCGAAAAGATAATTGAGAAAGTAGTTGAAGTCACGAAGCCTTGTGAAAAATGTTCAGAGTCTTGCAAAGTTTGTGAAGAAAAAGATAAAAAGATTGCTGATTTAGAGAAGACTAAGGAAGATTTACTGTCTGATGTGAAGTATGTGAAAGAGTCATACGATGTACTGAATAGGACAGTTGATGGGTTGAAAAGAACGAATGCTGAAATTGAGAAAGCAAATGAAAAGATGAGTGGAACGTTAATGACGAAGCAAAGTGTTATCAATGAGTACATTGAAGATTGTGCAAAGCTAAAGAAAGAAGTGGAACTTGAGAAGATTGAGAGTGAAAGGATTAAACGATTATTGTTGAGTTACACTACTTGTGATTATTTGATTGATCGTGTTTATCCTACTGTTGCAGGTCTTGAAGCGTTCATGGATAAAAAGACTGAAGATACTGATACTGGTAAGAAATCAAGTGTCAAGTATAACAGATGTCCGCCCCCGATCCATGAAACTTATTCTCCCAGAAAGCCAAATGAGGAACGAGTAGACAAGGCTCTAAACATCAAGTTAAAGTCTGAAATCATTGATGAATTACCAGACAATATTGATGTTACATTCACAGCGTCTGACACTGATCATGAGTCTGAGTTAGTAAAGAAAGTTGTCGATCAGGTGTTAGATACGGATGAAGAGGCAAAGTCGGAGTCTAAGTCTAAAAGTCCGAGTTCGTCAGCAAAGAGTCCGAGTTTACCGGTTAATAGGGTTTACAATAGAGAATTCCTGTTATCAAAATCTAATTTGAATGACGGATCAATCAAAGTGGCTTATACTTTGAATGATTCAGACAAATTATATTCTGATGAGGAATTTCCAATAAGAAGTGTCAAAACTGAAATTATCAAACAGGTTTTCAAATTAACAGAAATTAATATTTCTGAAATAAAAGATTTAAATCTTGCTGAAAAACCTAAAAAGTACACTTCAAGAGTTCAACAGAGATTGAACAAGAAAAAGGGTTACAGTTATGGTTCAGGTTATCGAAAGAAACCAAACCACAACCGTAATTTCAAAAAACAAGGTCTTGGTTTTAATTCTTCAGAAAATTATAAAAATCAGAAAACTTATAAACCAAAAACAAAATTTGTTTCAGGAGGAAGTTCAGAGGATGAACAGAAGAAACCGTTCTGGAAGCAGTCAAACCAAGAGTTTCTTGCTGAAGTAAAGAAGAATGTGAGAAAGTTTGCTTCAAGAGTTGACAGAAGAACCTGTTTCAAATGCCAAGAAGTTGGACATATAGCTTGGAATTGCCCCAAGACCAACTACCAAAAACAGGAAGTTTCTTCTAACTTTGTTTTGAGAAAGACTTGTGTTGATAAGAAAGAACAACCTGTAAAAATTGTTAAAAAGTTTGAAAATTCTACTTCTGAGGAAGGAGAAAGTTCAAAACGGTTTTACAAAAGAAGAGGTGATTTGAGTAAACAAAAGTGGGTGGTTAAATCTGAGGGTAATTCTGACAATGAATCTGATTCCATAAAATCAGAGGAGTCTTTGGTTGAGAAAAAGGTTGTGAATTCCGTTCCAGAGGTGAACGATGAGGATTTTCCTCCATTATCAAAGGAAATTTTGATGAAGAAAGTGGGAAAGGTAGAAATCTCAAATCAATTCTTCGCTGATAAGGGAGAATTTGATGTTGAGAAGGCTTTCAATGGGAAAGTAAAACATATTTTCGGGAAAATGGTTGATGGGAAGGTTAAAAGTGCAAAAGATTTTTACAAATCAAAATGTTGGTGGGACAGATGTTTGCCGCCAAAATCACCCAAGGCTGGTCAGGCTTGGGTGACAGCATTTTCACCATAAAAATGCTGACTTGCCGGAGCTCCCAGGTTGTTTTAAGTGGAGCAGGAATCGGCACATTTCTTGAGAAATTTACGAAAGTGATTTCGACTTACAAGTGGTAAATCAGGGACATTAAATTGTATCTGATTTTCTACAAATGATTGAGAAACAATGTGATGAAACCCCTAATCTACAATTGGTAAACTCAAACTTATTTTCCGGAAAAACCATTTGATTAAAACAAACTTAAGTGTTTTGAAATCAATGGGAAAATAGTTTGTTGTGAGGGGGAGTTCTGATTGTTTATGCCAAGTGGATGGCGATTTGAAGTGATTCGATATTGGTTGTCATTTTTTTTGTACAGTTTATTTTCAAATTTCCTAAAATGTGTTTGCATTTTAGGGGGAGTAAAAATTTTAGAAAATCCAAAAACATTTGAAAATTTGAAAAAGCCAAAAACATGATAAAATCAAAAATGAGTTTTGTTGTGAATAGAGGAAATGATAGTACATCAGTGGACGATCACGACATGCTAAAGAAATGAAAAGAAAAATGTGATAAACGGTCTCACTGATGATGTGTCAGTAGGTTTTTGCACATTTAGTAAATTGTGACGAGATATAAACATAAAAGTTACTTGCGTCTACGTGGGGAACACCTCCAGGATATATAGGTAACCCCTGAAATCTTGTTTGAAGGATCCCGTATTCTGAGATACTAGGTCTTTATACTCAGTGATATCTGGGGTATTATCCCGGGACTTCTGATTTTGCGGAAGCAATGGCCTAGTCCCCGGAGAATACTTTCTGCTTGCTTGAAATATAGCACCACCCTCAGCTAAAAAATGATGAAACATTGAAAAATGCTAATCATGGCTGTTGTAATTCAAAAGATCCTCTAAAGGGGACACACCTAAAAGTCAACTAGGCTCTCTGCTGAACGGAAGTTCTGACCTGAGCTATCACGGTTGCATAATTTATTCCCCTTACAGATATCATCTAGGTATACTCACCTGTAAGACTGAATACTGGGGTCTGGATACGGGAGTATATACTGAGATGGGACACATGTAGATGTTTAAGTCCTAAAACACTAATTCGTATCTCGAAGCAGTTGAACTTTGTGTGAAAATTTAAGTGGACAAGTATACTGACAATCTAGGTGAATCATTTAGAACTTAAAATGAAAGGAAGCTTAACGGTGTTGGTGATTTGTCTCATAAACTGATATGATCCTCTTACACAAACTCACAAAAATATTGTATGTAAATATTTCTTTACTGCATTTCATTCTATTAAAAAAAATCCAAAAAGATTTTAGTGTGTTTTAGCATAAATTTTGAAAAATTCAAAAAGATTTTAGACAACTGATGTTGAAAAGCTGATTTTCAAAATTCCGAGTGCTAAACATGACGAACAGATGGTTTGGGAGAGTGTGTTGGTTTTTGAAAACAAAAATGATATATATACAAGTGGTTCATCAGAAATTGACATGATAAATCTTTCTATTCAGGGTTGTGTCTTCAAGGGATTAGCAAAGTTTCTAAATTTGTTATATCTTGTTTTTTTTTTATGAAACTTACTTCTGGGTTAAGAATGTGCAGAAGTAGCCAGGAAATGATCTTGGAACATGAAGAATTAGGCTGATTGATATTGAAAAATTCGGAAAAGCCCATAGATAGATCAAGACTGAAGAACTGAAGATACAGTTGGTGCTGGATGCGACTCGTCAACATCTGAGGGGGAGTTTGTTGATGCACTACATCTGTTGACTTCGTCTTGTATCGAATCTTAGATTTCATTGTGTAGATCAGGGCACGTTGTACGAGAATATGTAAAATTATATAGATAGTTAGAGATGATTTCGCTCATGTGTACAAGAGGGTATCGCGAAATTATAAGGATGTTCTTGTAACTCGTACCGAAGTGCTGCCGGATCGAGATTTGGATGTAATCGTTTGTTAAATCAATAGAATCAGTGATATTAGTGAAGAATCAGCTATTTCTACTCTGTTTCTTGTTATTCCGCACCAGAAACAGAGAAAACTCCTCTGAACGACTCGTTCAGGTCGAAACACGATCCTACAAAACCCTAAGATTTCCAGAACAATCAGAATCAGGATTAGGGCCCCTAAAACTCAGGGGGGGTATTTTCTATTGATGATTATCCACTTATCTCGTTGTCAGAATAGAATTTTAAGAATTTGTCGACTCAGCAGGCCTAGTCTCACACGTAGCTACCCTATAAGAATTAAATATCCCTTACGGACCGTAAGGGAATATTTGTTACGGTCCGTAAGCAACTCAAAATCGGTGTATAAATAGCAGACATTGGCACTTAGTTTCTGGAGTTTGAGCGACGAGAAAATTCGTTATATTCTCTGAGTTTTGGTCCAATTACTACAAATTAACACACACGATCACTAATTGATGCTACGATACAGGGTATTAATTCAATCGCTGCTACGATTCAATGTCCGATCGATTGAAACTATCCGATAGATGTTTAAGTGCTGCTCAAATTGGGTTTATACTTTGTCATTCGTTGTGATTTCAACTTGAATGTTTGAGTGCTGTTCGAAATCGGACTATACTCTGTCATTCGTTGTGAATCCGCTGGATGTTTAAGTATCGCACTTTGTCATTTGTTGTGAGGGTTTGATCTCGTGAGTTATCGTAAAAGCTGTATTAAGTTACTTACCTAGTTTCGTGCGCAAATTAGGTTATTAAGCTTATCAGTAGGCTAAACTCTACCTCATACCAAAGTAGATGCTAATTCTCAGAAGAGTTAGAATCAGGAAGCTTGTTAAATCAAGGTGAGTTCACAGACTTTCTACAAGGCACGGCCATCCTCAGTAGGTAGGATGCCACTCTATTAATCTTCGCAAACATGTCTGGGAGACCGCGATACATACGAATTCTCCAGAGTGCAGAATAACGTACGTTCGTCCTGGGTAGGACAACAAAACAAAACTTCGGGATAATCTTAATCCTATGGGCTAGTAAGCCAGAGAACAGAAACCGTGAATTCACTCAACTTTGTTGTTGACTCGTTGTTACATGCCTTGCAGGTCGTTAGATCCCTAGCTTAAGGAGCTTGCACGAGGAGGCGTGGTCGTTGTGGGAAAATATGAAACTTATGTTTTGCTTCCGCTGTAAACTCAAACTATGTTTTGACACCAATTGTATTGTGTTGGATTTTATAAAAATTACTTACATGCTTTGTTCAATATGATTGGTGGCTATGATCCTGGGCATGTCACGCCTCCAAGGCGGGGTGGGGTTTTTGGAGGGTGTGACAGTATTGCACTAGATTCACTTTAAACTGTCTCTTATATTGATTACACAATGTTTTACAAGCAGGAGACAATTCGGCAGCACCTCGGCACCAGAATCAGAAAGTTACAAATGAAATCTCAATACACGTATATATAGGCAGACCCATTTCGCATGGAATGACTCATGCGAGATGGCCAGTTCCATTTCGTACTTCCATTTCGTGCGAAATGGCTACAACCTACATATTTTTCGTTTTTCTCGTACTACGTGACTTGATCTATCATTCTAGTTACAAGACTTGATACAAGACAAAGTCGACAGACATATGCACCAACAATCGGAAGAGAAATGAAGAAGTTATGCTCACTTTAGTGGAGCTTGGTACTTCTATCCGAACCTGCACATTCAGCTACGAATTTGAGAGTTTGAGTGAGTGTTGAGAGCGTTTCTAAAGTGTAAAAGACTTGGGAGGCCTTGGGTATTTATAAGGAAGTGATTAGGGTTGGTTTTGAGGGGATAATCAATGCTAAAACTCGGTTTAAACTCAAGAAAACATCAAATCCCGCTCAAAATCGCGAAGAGAAAGTGGCTGATGGTTCTGGGGGTTTTCAGGCGGCCAGCGTAGCCCAAGGGGCAAGTTTACATGGCCGGTATGAAGGTGTGGAGCTGAAGTTTCCTTTTATTACATTTAGGCCCCTCAATTTTGTCATTTAGGCCTTTTTAGGTGTTTTAAGGGCCATTTTCGCCATTTAGGCATAGTTTAAGGCCAAATAAAGTATGAGGAACATAATCAAAGTATGCATAAGTTTGCGATCAAATTACGTTTTAGGTGTTTTAAGGGCCATTTTCGCCATTTAGGCATATGAAGGTGTGGAGCTGAAGTTTCCTTTTATTACATCGTTTGCGATCAAATTACGTTTTATGCATAAGTTTCACATATTCGCAAGTTTAGCACATAGTTTCCAAGAATTACGAATAAGCATCAATTGTTTCACAAAGTTGAATGTATGAGCATGTATAAAGTAGGTATAACATGAATTGAACAAAATATGAGTTTCATTTATGATCCAAGTCTCGGATTTTACAACGGTTACAAAGAAAGAACGATTACAAGAACACAAGACTTCCAAAAATAGAAATATGAACAAGACTAGCTATAAATGGAAAGTACAACTAAGCCGGGCGTTACAGTCTCCCCTCCTTTAGGGAATTTCATCCCGAAATTTAGGAAGAAGTAGGGAAAAGGTGTGGATACTTCGTCTTCATTTCACTCTCGAGTTCCCAAGTAAATTTAGCGCCACGTTTTCCTTCCCATCGGACCTTGACAATAGGAATTCGACTGCGCCTCAGTTACTTGGCTCCTCGGTCCATGATTTCGACCAGAAATGATGTCAATGGGAATACCATGACGACAGATGATCTCATCAGTATAGATTTTAGCCAATTTCTCGACTTTGAAATCTTCACGAATGGGAAGAAAGGGAGCTGATTTGGTCAATCGATCAACGATCACCCAAATACTGTCATGACCAGAAGAAGTACGAGGGAGATTAGTGATAAAATCCATGGCAATGCTCTCCCATTTCCAGATAGGAATTCTTGGTTGTTCGAGTAAGCCAGAGGGACGTTGATGTTCAGCTTTCACCTTTGAACATGTGAGATATTTCGAGAGGAAAGTGGCTATATCTTTCTTCATTCCAGGCCACCAATAGGATGCATGCATATCATGGTACATGTTGTCGGCACCAGGGTGAATAGAATATTTCGTGTGATGTGCCTCCTTCATCAAGAACTTTCGAAGGTTATCACGATTGGGAATCCAGACACGATTGAGATAGTATAAAATACCATCAGATTTGGATACGAGACTCTCTTTAGCACCACATTGCATCTCGTTGTAGAGGTTGCCCTCGTTAATAGATGAATATTGAGCATCAAGTATGTGGTTCTGAAGATCATGGACGAGTTGGAAACAACGGATACTCTTGACATGAGTTTTACGACTAAGAGCGTCGGCTACTACATTCGCTTTACCTGGATGGTATTTGATTTCGCAGTCGTAGTCGTTTTACAGCTCCACCCAACGACGTTGACGCATTTTCAGTTCCTTTTGATCGAAGATATGTTGAAGGCTCCTATGGTCGGTGAAGACCACACACTTAGTACTATAAAGGTAGTGTCACCAAATCTTCAATGCAAAAACAACTTTGCCAAGCTAAAGGTCGTGAGTAGTTTAGTTTTTCTCATGTATTTTGAGTTGTCTCGAAGCATACGCGATGACCTTGTCTCGTTGCATAAGCACACAACCAAGTCCAAGGTGTGAAGCATCGCAATATACGACAAAGTCGTTGTTACCATCAGGAAGCGTGAGAATAGGAGCATTACAAAGCATCTCCTTGAGCGTTTTAAATGATTCCTCTTGTTCGGGACCCCAAACAAAAGGTTTCTCTTTTTGAGTCAAAGAAGTCAAAGGAACAACGATCTTCGAGAAGTTAGAGATAAAACGATGATAATAACCAGCAAGACCAAGAAACGAACGAATTTCAGACGGAGATTTAGGTGCAATCCAGTTCTTCACAGCTTCGATTTTAGCAGGGTCAACGTGAATACCAAGTTCGTTGACGGTATGGCCAAGGAATTGAACCTCTTTTAACCAAGATTCGCACTTGGAGAATTTGGCGTATGGACGTTCAGTATGAAGAGGTTCGAGGATAAGACGTAAGTGTCCCTCATGCTCTCCTCGCGTCTTAGAGTAGATGAGGATATCGTCGATGAAAACGATCACGAAACGGTCCAAGTATGCTTTGCACACGCGGTTCATCAAATCCATGAAAACAACAGGTGCGTTGGTCAATCCAAAGGGCATGACCACGAACTCATAGTGACCATATCGTGTACGAAAGGTGGTTTTAGGTACATCTTCTTCGAGAACTCGAAGTTGATGATACCCAGAACGAAGGTCGATTTTTGAATAGCAGGTCGGTCCTTGCAATTGGTCGAAGAGGTCATCGATGCGAGGAAGAGGGTATCGATTTTTGACAGTAAGCTTGTTGAGCTCACGATAATCAATACACAGACGGAATGACCCATCTTTCTTTTTGACAAACAAAACGGAAGCACCCCAAGGAGAAGTACTAGGGCGTATAAAGCCTTTATCAAGAAGCTCTTGAAGTTGACTTGAGAGCTCTTGCATCTCAGAGGGTGCTAAACGGTAAGGAGATTTAGCGACAGGCGTTGCGCCGGGTACTAAATCGATTCGAAAGTCGACAGAACGAGCAGGAGGTGGACCAAGGAGATCGTCGGGAAACACATCGGGGAAATCACGTATGACGGGAACGTCGCTTATGCTTGGGCCTTTGTCCTTCTTTTACACAATGTGGGCGAGCAAGGCGAAGGTACCCTTGCGCAAGCATTTGTTCGCTTGGATACACGACATAACCTTAAGACCTTGAGAAGGTTTTTCGCCATAGACGTGTAGGGAATTACCATTTGGAAGGGGAAGACGAATAAACTTCTCAGAACAGACAACTTCAGCACGAACTCGCCTAAGCCAGTCCATACCTACTATGACGTCTAAACTACCCATTTGCATAGGTATGAGGTCGATTGAGAACGTATGATCGTTAAGGATCAAGGAACAATTGGAGATAACGGAATCGACAGCGACGGTTTTACCATCAGCGACATCGACAGTGAAAGATCTTGGCAACTTAGAGCGTTTACACTTAAGCAAAGATTCGAATTCTAATGACACAAAACTTTTATCAGCGCCAGTATCAAATAGACAAGAAGCATAAACATGGTTCACAAGGAACGTACCATTAATGACATCATTCACATTTTGAGCCTAAGCAGTAGTGAGAAGAAAAGCTCTGCCTCGAGCGGGTTGTTGAGCCTGTTGCTGTTGCTGCTGTTGCGGTGGTTGTTGCTGTTGCTGCTGTTGAAGCTGGTTTCGTTGAGGGCTGACGTTAGCCATATGGTTGACATCACCACAGTTAAAACACGCTCGCACAGGAGTGACTTGGTTTCGAACTTGATTGGGGACGGGGTTCTGAGCTACCAAGGCTTGGTTTTGATTGGCCAGAGGGGATATGCGGCAGTTTTGAGAAAAATGCCCATATCGGCCACACTTGGCGCACTTGCGACACGGAACGTTGGGAGGGTGATGGTACTGACATTGGCCACACTTAGGTTGTGTCCCGGTGTAACCTTTGCATGGAGTTTCCTCATTGGCCATAGCAGGCATGGTTTGTAGGGGTTGTGGGTTTGGCGTTGTGACAACCGCGCAATTTTGGCTTGAAGCCTTCCGCTTCTTGCCTCGGTTTTTCTTTGTGGAGGAGGAGGGTTCGTCAGTGGGTTCAACGGTGGCCTGATGGGTGATTTTCAGCGGGGTTTTCGAGGTATTTGTTGGTGCACACATCTGTCGTCTTCGTCTTGTATCTAGTCTCGGGTTCGATGCGGTTCTAATCAAGCATGATGACATCACACAAGTTACATCACAAATGACATCATTATGCTGACATCATCACTGCATCATTACAAAAGACAAAACGGATTTGAAGTTTAAAATGAGATTTCGCTTCAAACATGTATTGTTATATTTCGCTTCAAAGAAAGTTAAGGATTTCGCTTGAATGGTTTCAAGCGAAATTAAAGCTCTATAAATAGGCTTCTTGACTTGTCATTTGTAATTTTTGCCAGAACAAGATACCGAGGTGCTGCCGGTTTTCCTTTCGATTGTAAACAGTGTCAATTCAATATAAAAGAGGATTAAAGTGTGAAACAAGCTGTTTTACCATCCGTTTCTCTGTTTCCGCCTTTGAAACGGACTAGAACTCTTCCAAACGACTCGTTTAGGTCGGAATCCGATCCTACAATTGGTATCAGAGCCAGTGAAGAAGAGTTTTTGTTGATTCAGCCGTAAAATCTGTTTCTACACCTTTCTTTTCGAAAAACAAAATTTTTTTCGGTCAAAATCGGACAAAATTCACATATATTATGCGCATACATGGTTTAATCAATCCTTGAAAGTTTCAAGTTTAAAATCAGCCTAAATCTTGTACTTTTGTGGAATTTCGCTTCAATTGTTCGAACAAAAGATGACATCAGCAATTGTTTAGATAGATTTCGCTTAAAAAAAAGGACATAATTCTAGTTGATTTTGCTTGAATCGTTGAAGCGAAATTGATCTGATTGGATCTCGCTTGAAAAAGTTGTTTTGATTTCGTTTGATCTCGCTTGAAACTTGTCACTTTGATATTATCATTTCAAGTTTTAAATTTGTGTATCACCGATTGAAAACACATATCGTATGGTGTGAAAGTGCTTTGTGATACATAAATTGAGGTAGTCATCATGTGGTATGTGTCAGTTTAGCATGTGTTGTTGTTTGCATGAGGATGTATCAGTAGTTCAGATTGTCATGTGATTATTCATCATTAAAGTGTCGGCTGCATGCATATTGTTGATACATGTGATCATGTGAATGCATTAGAAGTTCAATCATATTGTTGAGGATTTATATTTGTCAGGACATATGTGCATATTCGATATGATCAGGTGTGTTGTCAGCTAGGTCATGTGGGTTGATTATCAGTTTGAGTCGGTTCTCACAAGAGAAAGTCCTTGTCTGCATGGTTTTACCAGTATGTTTGAACAGTCAGATCGTTTTGATTGGTCATTTTGCATGTGAAAAAGTATTGGAATTATAAAAATTCAGAATTCATGAGTTCACCATAATCAATTTGATAGCATTTATGTCATTTTTGTCAGAGTGTATAAGTAGCACATGTGATCTATTAATATTGTCGGATTGTTGTTTGTGTTGTTCCAATACTTGTCAGTTACATGTGATAACCGATCCATGTGAAAGATTTATTTGTTTGATCCAAGTTTATGATTTTTAAATGATTTGAAAGGCCCATTCACGTCAGTTTGCTTGAAAGTCACAAGATTTGGAGTTTGTGTCGATTAGCACAGTTCGATCATTACGTTTGTCAGTCAAGTTGCACAGTGTGTACTCAGGTTGCGTGGTTTGAGTCATGATTTCTGTCAGTCCATACGGTTTGGAGTTCAAAAGTTTCAAGGGTCAGGTCAATCGAATTCGATCCGGGTCACTCAGTCTGTACATTTGGTCAACATTCAGTCCGTCCAGAAAATCATCAGTTCGAGTAACAGTCTTATTCAGTTAATTGATAAACGGTTAAACTGATTGTGGTTTGTTTGTGTGTCGACAGGTACTCGACAGGTATTTGTACAAGGTGATACAACTCAGTTGAAAAACGAATCATGGACGAAGATTTTTACAACGCGTTTGCTACCCTCACTACTCCGATTAGTATTACACAGAACACATTGATGGAAAACGAAACAGGGACGATGCAAAAGCCGCCTAAACTAATGAACATTGAAGAGTATAAAGGCTGGGAAGGTCGTTTCGAGAATTGGGTGCAAGCTAATTTTCTTGATGCGTGGGAATGTGTCGAGACAAAATATATTCGACCGACGAATGATGATGAAGAAGTGATTCCGATTAAAGATCTAACCGCCGATGCTAGAAAGAAATACAAAGATGAGAAAATGATGCTGAGTCTTCTACAACAAGCTGTGAAAGAAGACATCTTGGTGTTATTACAACATAACGGAACTTCCTACTCGATTTGGAAAGCTTTAAGATCAAAATTTGTTGGTAGTCAAGAAATGATAAAGAACAAGAAGTCACTTCTAAAGAAAGAGTTCGATTTGTTTCGCGGGTTGAAGAATGAAAGTACAAGACAAATCATTGAAAGATACTGCAATCTGCTAGCAAACATGAAGAGATTGAGTATTGAGAAAGACAACGAAGAGTTGATAGAAAAACTTGCTGATGCATTACCATATGAGACTTGGGGAACATATCTTATGATGCTTAAAAACAAGAAAGGTTTTAGCAATTTGACACTTAGCAAGTTTATTGAAAAGTTGGAAGCTCAAGAGATGGAGCAACGAAAGATTATTCGAATGAAAGATTTCGATGGTGAACAGGATATTGGGTTGTATTACAAAGCAGGGGTGAATGAGAAGTCTAAAAATGTATCTCCAAAAATAGAAACTGCTTACAATGCCAAGAATTCTTCTGGAAGTTCATCATCAGGATCAAACAGCAAAACAAGTTTCACATCATTTCCGTCTTTCGATCCAAACATTTCAGCAACAAAGAATGGCAAAAAGATTCAGTGCAACATTGTACTGAATTTGGAGAATGATGAAGACTATTCAGTAGAAATTGCTAAAAGCCATATGTCTTTATTGGGAACTGTTCTTGAATCTTATGGTAGTTTTGTTGCAGGTCGAATCGGGAATCCAATGCTGACAAAGGAAGATTACGACCAGATAGATGCTGAAGAAATGGAGTTGATGGACATAAAATGGTGCTTAGCCAGCGTGTTGAGGAGAGCTGAGAAATTCAAACAAATCACTGGAAGAGATGATCTTCGTGAGGCTGGTAATTCTACTTTAGGTTTTGACAAATCTAAAGTCACTTGTTTTCGTTGTAGGGAGAAAGGACACTTCAAGAGGGAGTGCAAAAACCGCGAAGCAAGTGGAGCTCAAAATCCGTTCAATAACAACAATGATTACTATCGAAAGGCCATTTACCATCAAGTTGCTCAACAACCACCTCAACAACAACAACATCAGGCACAAACTGCGCATGGAAGATATGTGATTGAAGATTCTGGAAAGAGAGCTTGTGCAGTTAATCAAAATTCTTCAAAGAGAGCTGATGGTAGTGCATTGATAATAGATCAAGATGATGAAAAACTAACAGAGGGTTTTAGCTGGGAAAATTTTAATTGGGATAACTATACTCCTGATCAAGCCAAAGCTTACACAGCTTTTGTTGCCAAAGTTGAAGAAGATAGTGATGATGATCGTGAGTATTGGGCGAAAAAATTCGCAGCTGATATGAAACTGATTGCTGAAAGTGACAGTGAAGATGAAAAGGTTAAAAAGAAGAAGAAAAAGATCAAGACTCCAGTAAGTAGTGATGACGAAGAAATTCCAGTAATCAAAAGGAAAGTAAAAGTTGAAGTTGCAAAGTTCAAAGTTGAAGATGAAGTTGATGCAAAGAAGATTCCAATGAAGTGTGAAAACTGTGAAGCTGTGAAGAAGCAGAACAGTACACTGATCTATAACTTAAATAGTTTGAAGGAATCTTATGATGTACTGAATAAAGCAATGAACCAATACAATTTAACTAGTGAAGAACAAGCAACAGCGATGAAAACACTTCAAGGAGCTTTTATGACGAAGCAAAAAGTGGTGAACAATTACATTGAGAAGTGTGCTGCTCTTGAACAGAAACTGGAACTGCAAAGAATTGAGACTGAAAGAGTAAATCGATTGTTGAAAAGTTACTCATGTACTTCTTATGTCATTGACAGGATTTATCCAACTGTTGAAGGCATGAAGGCATTTGAAGAGGATGAAGTAACAGAAGAAAAGAAGGATGATGGAAAAGAGACTGAAGAAAAGACTCCAGAAAAGAAGAACAAGAAGAAGAATGATACAAAGAAAAAGACTGACAAGAAGGATTCTGGTAAGAAACAAGAAGTCAGTTATAACAAATGTCCACCCCCGCTAGAAAATGGATATTTGCCCAGGAATCCAAATCAGGAAAGAGTCGAAAAAGCAACAAACTTACAATGGGAGTCGGAGTCGTCAGTCAATTTGCCAGAAAATATTGATGTCGTGTTTACATCATCTGACATTGATCATGAGTCCGAGTTAATTAAGAAAGTCGTCGATCAGGTGTTGGATAAAGATGAAACTGAGGAGTCAAAGTTGAAGTTAAACTCAGAGTCAAAGTCAGAGTCAGAGTCAAAGTCTGGTTCTGAAAGTTCGAGTTCGACGGTCAACAGTCAAAATTCTTCAGTTAAAAGGGTTTACAACAAAGAATTCATGTTATCAAAATCTAATTTGAGTGACGAAACATTCAAAGTTGCATATACGTTGAATGATTCCGACAAATTATATTCTGATGAGGAATTTCCACTAAGAGGTGTAAAAACTGAGATGATCAAAAAGATTTTCAAACTAACAGAAATCAATATTTCTGAATTAAAAGATGTAAATCTTATTGATAAACCTAAAAAATACACCTCAAGAGTACAACAAAGATTAAACAAGAAAAAAGGTTACATTTCTGGTTCTGGATTTCATAAGAAATCAAACCCTAACCGTAATTTCAAAAAGAAAGGTCTTGGTTTTACTCCAACAGAAAAACAGAAAAATGAAACATATGTTCGTGATTTTAAAGCAAAGATGACATTTGTTTCAGGTACATCAAGAGATGAGGAAGAAAAGGAAAGGTGTTGGAGGCAGTCGAATAGTAAATTTCTTGCAAAGAAGCAAGAAGAGATGAAAGAAACGAGAACCTGTTTCCAATGCAACACTGTTGGACACATTGCCAGAGATTGTTCTAAGGCAATATCATCAAAACAGGGAGTTTTTCGTAAACTAAAAGAGAAAGTTGTTAAGTTTGAACCGCCAATTGACCGAACCAAATTATTCAAAAATTCTATTTTTGAAATTGGTGAAAGTTCAAACAGATTTTACAAGAAGAAAGCAAATCTTGACACTCAGAAATGGGTTGTTAAGAAATCAGTTGATAGTTCTGGCGATGAATCTGATTCCATAAAATCAGAGGAGCCACAGGTTGAGTTAAAATTGAAAACTTCAGTCCCTCAAATGGATGATGTTCATTTTCCACCGTTGAAGGATGAAAATTTTAAGAAGAAAATTGGTAAAGTTGAAATATCAAACCAATTTTATGATGATAACAAGGTTTTTGATGTTGAAAAAGCCTTTAACCCCACTGTGAAACACATTTTTGGTAAAATGATTGATCGAAAAGTCAAAGGGGTTAAAGAATTTTATGAGAAGAAGATACAGAAGGAGAAAATTGAACCATCCCTAGTTCGTGACTGGGATGGTTCATACTACGAACAATAAGTCTGTGGACTTGCCGGAGATCCCAAGTTGGTAATCGTGGATCAGGAATCGGCATCATTTTGTGTATTTGATTGTGTTTTTCGTACAAGTGGTAAATCAGGGACATTAAGTTGTATCTGATTTTCTACAAGAGGTTAAAAAACAATGTGATGAACCACATCCCCAACTTTACAAGTGGTAAAAACAAATTTATTTTCCCGAAAAATCATTTTGATTAAAACAAACTTAAGTGTTTTGAAATCTTAATGAGAAAATGGTTTGTTAAAAGGGGGAGTTCTGATTGTTTATGCCAAGTGGATGGCGATTTGAAGTAATTTGATATCAGTTGTCATGTTATTGTACAGTTTAGTTTCAAATTTCCTAAAATGTGTTTGCATTTTAGGGGGAGTAAGAATTTTTAGAAAATCCAAAAACATTTGAAAATTTGAAAAATTCAAAAACATGATAAAATTCAAAAATGAGTTTTTGTTGCGTAAAAGAGGAAATGATAGTACATCAGTGGACAATCACAACATGCTAAAAATTGGAAAGTCAAATGTGATAAACGATCTTACTGATGATGTGTCAGTAGGTTTTTGCACATTTAGTAGATTGAGACGATATATAAATCTAAATTCAAACTTGCTTGTTCTGTGGGTTAACACAAACTTGGATATATAGGTAACCCCTAAAATCTTGTTTGAAAGGTCCCTTATTCTGAGATACTAGGTCTTTATGCTCAGTGATATCTGGGGTATTATCCCGGGACTTCTGCTGAAAGAAATTTCTGACCTAGTCCCCGGATAATGCTTTCTGCAAATGCTTGAAACATAGCATCGCCCTCAGCAAGCTGATGAAACAATAAAATTGATAGTCGCTGTTGTTGTAATGCAAAAGATCCTCTAAAGGGGACACACCAAAAGTCGAAGCCGTCATCTCTCTGCGTATCGTAAGATCGACCTGAGCTCTCACGGCCCTCGCACTATAATTTATTCCCTGACAGATATCATCTGTGGTATACTCACCTGTAAGACTGAATATTGGGATCTGGATACGGGAGTATATTCAAGAAGTGGGACACACGAATAAGTTCAAGAGCTTAAAACATTAACCTCGTATCTCGGATCAATTGAACTTTGTGTGAAAATTTAAGTGGATCAATATACTGACAATCTAGGTGAATTGTTTAGAACTGAAAATGAAATGAAGCTTAAAGGTGTTGGTGATTTGTCTCAAAAACTGATATGATCCTCTTACACAAACTCACAAAAATATTCCAAAAAGATTTTTAGTGTGTTTTAGCATAAATTTTGAAAAATACAAAAAGATTTTCGACAACTGGTATTGAAAAACTGATTTTCAAAATTCTGAGTGCTAAACATGATGAGTATGATTTGAGGGGGAGTTTGTGTTTAAAACTGATTATTTTTGTTAAATCTTCAAGTGGTTCATCAGATTGAAAGATTATTTTGATTAGGTTTTTAGAGAAGAGTCTGAGTTAGTGAAAGTTTATATGTTTGAAATGTGTAAATTGTAAAATTTATGGTGAGGTAGAGTTTATGCAGGTTTAAAGTTTGAGAAGTGATGATTCTGAAAAGCCAAAATTGTGAAAGTCAGACAACGATCCTGAAGCAAATGATGTTGAAGAACTGAAGGAATGCCAGCACATTGCAAGGGGGAGTCTGTTGATGCTGATAGAAAGAGTGAAGCACAAAGACTGATAAAGACTGAAGATTGAGAAGACTCGACACTTAAGACTCGTCAACATCTGAGGGGGAGTCTGTTGGTGCACACATCTGTCGTCTTCGTCTTGTATCTAGTCTCGGGTTCGATGCGGTTCTAATCAAGCATGATGTCATCATCAAGGATGATGACATCACACAAGTTACATCACAAATGACATCATTATGCTGACATCATCACTGCATCATTACAAAAGACAAAACGGATTTGAAGTTTAAAATGAGATTTCGCTTCAAACATGTATTGTTATATTTAGCTTCAAAGAAAGTTAAGGATTTCGCTTGAATGGTTTCAAGCGAAATCAAAGCTCTATAAATAGGCTTCTTGACTTGTCATTTGTAATTTTTGCCAGAACAAGATACCGAGGTGCTGCCGGTTTTCCTTTCGATTGTAAACAGTGTCAATTCAATATAAAAGAGGATTAAAGTGTGAAACAAGCTGTTTTACCATCCGTTTCTCTGTTTCCGCCTTTGAAACGGACTAGAACTCTTCCAAACGACTCGTTTAGGTCGGAATCCGATCCTACAGTATTTCTACGCATGACATGGTTACTGTTCAAACGGGCAGCTAAACGAAAAGTATCCTCAATAGTGGCTGGGCAAGCAGCTTCCATAAGGTTCATGAAGGTATCGAGGCAGCAGTGGATGTATTTGTTGATGGCTTTTTCAGGTCTATCAACTTGGCTAGGACACATGATGCTAAGTTGTTTGAAACGCAGGGTTAACCCATCGTTGTCATCATCCACCTGCTTGAGGTGCCAAAACTCACTCTCTAACTTCCTTATCTCATGCGGCGGACAAAACTCCTCTTTCATAGTCCTTTTCAACTCATCCCATGGCAATGCGTAGGCGGCGTCCTCACCCGTTGTACCTCGTTCAGAGGTCCACCAATCAAGAGCCCTTGATCGGAACACCTCTGTGGCATTTTGGGTGCGTAGATCATCAGGACAACCACTCTGTCGAAAGGTGATTTCCAGGGCATCAAACCAAGGGAGTAGTGCGGTAGCACCATCTCTTCCAGTAAATTCCAATGGTTTGCAATCCATGAATTATTTGAAGAGAAAAGGTGCCTTAGGTTTCTCCACCTTGGAGTCCACAGAGCCATGAGGCGAATCGGGGTTGGTTTGAATGCGGCTCACAATGTCGGGTATAACTCGAGCCATTTGATCGGCCATTTGTTCAGCAATGAGCCCAACCAGCTCTTGTTTGGAGATGGATTTGCTGTTGGAACCTTTCTTTGACTTGGTCTTCTTCGATGAACTTAGAGACGCCATCTAGAAGTTCAAAAGAAAAGGAAAGGATGAGACTAGATCATAAATTTTTAAAATAAGTTTGCAAGTTTAAGTATGCAAGTATGATGTATCACGTATGGTTCACATAATTATCATGAATTCAACATGTATGCGACAAGTATAAACATGTATGATTGCGTAAAAGAGTATAAATTTAGTTTGTTCATGAGAGTTATTATTGTTTTTGATTGCGCGAGGCGTGCGAATTGTGTAACGGTTTTCAAACGAATCGAGGTAACAATTATAAAATCACATATAAATTGAATCACATAAAAGAGAGGCTCATAAAACATGGGAATGTTTCGGGTTTAGAAACGTCGACTATTCCAAAGTGAATCGAAGGTCCTTTCAAATTAGAGAAACGTGCTTTGGCCTATAGGTAAGATACTCTCGTCGAGAAGCGATTAACTGTATCTTACCCTTCCAGTTACTACACGTCTCTAATCGATTGAAACAATCAAAACTTTGGTGAGATCGAAAATCGAGGAATGGGACTTAATCGACAAGGTGCGGGTTTCACCCCTAACTTGACGATTTCGTACCCTAATGTGGTTGATGCTCGTCGGGTCAAAATATAATTTCGACACTTTAATGAGGGTCCACTAGAGTTTGAGTTGGAAATTTACCATTAAGTTGTGGATTTCACTCCTAGCTTAATGGCGTAATTTCGTGCAAAAATAAAGTATAAGCGGGATGAAAGTCGTTCACCAAATTGTGGGTTTCACGCCTATTTTGGTAAACTCGTCTCTTTTGTATAGAATGAGTGTCTTCAAGTCTTCAAGTGTATTGTGTAAAAATGTATTAGGAAAGACATTATGTAAATATTAAGACCAAAAGAAGAGAAAGAAGCAAAGTAGGAAGAATAACATTTTAAGCATATAACAAGAATTGTCAAAAATATGGTTCCTACTATGGACTAGGTCGAACATGGCAATTCTACCTAATTCCCTATAGTTATGGCTCTGATACCAATCTGTCACACCCCAACCGATGGCGGAAACATCAGAGTGAGACGAAAACGAGATTGCAAGAGACTTCATAACACTAGTTGTGACAATAATTAAATAAACCGATTTCATTCCATAAAGTAAATTGTCAACATTACTAGAAATTCAAATACGACAAGTTCAAAGGAAGTACATAACAACATAAGCAAAATTGATACAACATATTAAACCTAAACGTCTATATGTGTATCTAGGCATCAACGCTACTTCTTTTCATAGCATCGTCATCATCAACCTGTAACATGTTTAATATACAGTTCAATGCAAAAGCAGAGGCGAGTATACAAGTTTGGTACGTACATAGCATAAAAAGATAATTAAACAATTCCTCATAGCAAGCATGTGATACAAGATAAAGCTTAAAGTCGACATGTGTCTAACATATCAAACCAATGATGAAACGCAATATGCTCATGACATAACCACAAGTCTACGGGCGGGGCGTTAATCCTATAGCGCTACATATGTCATGGATAGGCTCGTATGAAGTTAATGATAAGTCTAACACAGGATGTCCTCAACCCAAGTTTAAAGTATCAAGCAATCACGTATACAAGCATGTTATCGGAATGTTTGTGCATTAAAGTAAAATGTTCGTGTGTATGTTTTGGTAAGTAAACATGGTACACCCCAAAAAGTGATAAAAGTAAAGAGGGGAATTCGAGTATACTCACGGTTTTGCAAGTCTTCTACTTGGTAAATCCGCGAGAGTGTTGGTTGATTAGGAAGTTGGAACACCAAGTCCTTCTACACGAAGTAAACAAGGCGTATGAGTTGGGGAAAATACGGTAGATTTAAGGATTTAGGAAGTTAAAACACAAGAACGTATGTATTCAAAAGTAATCATCCTTTAACATAAGTACTTGTTTTTGACACTATGGAACCTCAAGGGTTAATGTTTTCCTGAGTAACATACTCATTAGAATCGTAACAAGTCTTATGTCTTAGATGATGTTATTCTAGTGTCTTGAAGAATGAACACAAGTCCACCATCAACGGTTCGAATAGTATATATATATATATATATATATATAAGTATTATATGTATTATTTAGTCCATTAGTCAAGCATGAGGTAGAAGATAAATCTTCATTTAGGTACCTCTATTGTGTCATAGAATTCATGTAGGAGGTACGAAGAACAAGCTTCCATTTAGGTACCTCTTATGGTTCACCACTACACTTGATGCAAAAACATATAAGGAGGGTCATGAACTAATGTTAATACAAGAATAACAACAACTATACTAAGTGAAATCATCAAGTAATGTGGGGATTCTTTGTTGGACAACCCAAGTTAGTCCATAATCACACCTTCATCAAGCTTGAAGCTTGAACATGACTTGTGGGTTAAAAACCCTAATTAAAACAGAAAGTATTTGAGGTTTATCCTCTGATGTTGTATGTCTCAGCCCCATTTTTAAGCTTAACTAACCATAGAAGTGGTTATAAGCATAAGGACGTGGGTTTGAGTGAGTTAAACTCAAGTTTGAACAAGTGTAAACAAAGTTAAATGAAATCAGATTCAAACAGTTGTGACAACTGTGCTCTGTAATCAATGAACAATGCAAAACAATGTTAATTATTAATAAAACAATGTGCTTTGGTGTATTTATATGTGTATTTGTGTTTGATGATTTTACAATTTGATTCGACTCCAATTTCAAGCTTTAATTCACTTTCTGGGAGGTTATACGCAAACTGGTGCATAAACGCAGTCAGTATAACACGACAAACACTCTGTAATAGTGACATAGGCTTAACATACCTTAAATAACCTTCACATAAGTTAGAAATAAGTTTTGGATGGTCTGGTGTGTTGAAAACAAGTCTATTCAATCGCAGGGACTATTTGTGTTAAACTGCGAAACTATACCGATTCGTATGGTGTCGAACAGTCCAGAACTTGATCATAAGCTAAACATACCATAAATAACCTAAACATAGCTTATAAATAAGCTTTGAGGGGTTCGGTGTGCGAAAACATGCTTATTTGATCTTACAGGGACTAAAAGTGTCAAAAACGGCATAAGTTTGCATTTTTCGCGCATATCTTACGTTCTGACCACATCTGGACATCAAAAATTTTTGCACACACTAAAATATTTGTATTTTAGTGATCGGCATGCAAAAACTTCATTCGTTTCGCAATTTGGATCGTTTTCGCGTCCGTTACGATTTTCGTCGTAATTAACCAAACAACGTAACCGTACAGCCAAACGAACTGACATCCGTAACATTTTTGAGCGAATTCAAGTTAAATATACTTTAACTTCATTATGGAGCTTAAAAATGGGCTTGACGGGTGTTAGAAGTGCCAATACGCGATGAAACAAGCTCAGGGGCTGAAACTGTCATTATGTGAAAGTTGCTGATCAGATGCAGGGTCCTTACGGACCATAAGGGTCCCCTTGCGGACCGTAAAGAATGCCCAGCGACCAGAAACTTGATTTCAGCTGCTGTTATGCAAAATCAGGCCCTTGTATGCAATTTCCATGTTTTGGGGAGCAAGTTATCTCTTCTCCAAGGCTTTGAACCTGCATCCAACAATTGTATGGCCATGATTCTTCCTTGACTAACACACAATCCACTTGTCTTGATCTTGTTCTTTATGCTTTACTATAAATAGCCACCCTCACTTCCTCATTCATTGCTCATTCTCTCATTTTCTTCTCTACAATCTGAATTTGGAGCTTCTCAAGTGATTTGGAGCTTTCTAATCTGATTTGGAAACTTATTCTTTGTAGAAAAGATAGCAAGGACCTTTAGTGAGCATTCCTTCATTCTTTTATTGCTTACTAGTTTAAAAAGTCAAACAGTGTTTGACTTTCAGTTTAACCAGTCAATGGTCAACGCAAAGTTCGGTTGAACTTTGCAACGTGATTGTAATCACGATGGTTATAATCCTTAGTGGTTATACCTACTAATTACCACATTAACTAGGTGTAGTGACGAGTCAAAGTTTCGGTCAAAATGCGTTTTAGCACGCATTTTGCAACGGAACTATTTTCGGGTATCAAAACCCATTGTTTTGATACCAAATCAGTTTTATAAGCTAGTTAAACATGTTTTGAGATGTTTAACTCGTCACTATTAGTTTAGTGCTTGTTTAGGGTCGTAAGTTAAGCGGTCTAAACAACCGCTTAGACTTTCGAACCCGACCCGTTTGGTCGATCATTAGGATCCGACAAAGCATGTTTAGTGACCATAGTTGTATAGGGAATAACCTTCCGAGGTTATACCTTATGGTCACCTAGTTTAAGTAGTTGTATGATAGGTAATTTATATGCCTTAGATAAATGACCAAAATGCCCTTTTCATGCATAATTGGATTTTAAGCATATGTAACCAAACTTTTGTCACCTAAACTGATTATGCAAACTATTTAAACATGTTTAGGCATATAATACTTGTCATAGGACTAGTTAGACGTCTCGAACGCGCATTTGCGCGCACGACGCGTTGAAGTAGCGTAAGCTACCTTAATGGGTCGTAACGGGTCAAAAGCACTTAGGATAGGTTCCGATCTAGAATGTAGGCTTTGTTAAACCATATCACATGAGTTCCAACACTCATTTGGTTTACAAGACCTCATTCTGTCCGATCTTCCAATTTAGGCGTCTATTGTTTGACTAGTGATTCGTTTATTAGGTGCTGCTTGAGTTTCCTTGGTTTGATTGAGCTTGTTGTGTTCTTTAAATTGAGGATACTTTGCGCTTCAATGTGAGTACATAGTTCCCCTATTTTACTGTTTTCAATTGTTTTGGGGTGATTCATATGTACAAAATGATTTCAAGGTTTAAATGATGATTTAAAAAACGATTGATATGGTTTATACTAAACTAATAACAATTTCAATAAAGTGAACAAAACTTGTTGGTTGTAGTTACATAACGAATGACATTCATTAATTTTGGCCGAACCGACCAGTATTAGGTTATGGTACCATAGGATCTGACAAATCCCGTTATCAGACTACACCCTTGGTTATGTGTGGGGGGCTATGTAGGTAACGACCGAATATGTGATTTTTAACTTACCCTTTGGTGGTTTGTTAATATGAGAAGCGAGGTAGTCGAGTCACGAAGGTTTGAATGTTATTAGCGAGACAACCATAAGTAGTTTCCCAATTAAAACGAACACGATTTTGGGACGAGCTAAAACGATTTGGAACGACTTAAACGAGATAAAACGATTTGAACGAACGATTGGTTGGGTTGTGATTAGGTAATGGGATGGGTGTAACATGATAGAAGCATGGTAGATACGCCGCTAGTACATCTTATATATAAGTGCTTTTATCATATTACATTTCATGTCATTATTTAGTTCACTTGGGAAACGATTTGAAATGATGTCACACAACGAGGTTTTCAGAATGATATAAACCATACGAGTTTTATTAACGAGTTTTAACGAGATTTTTTACGAACTGGTTTACTAAAACAAAAGTCTTTGAGTTAAGAATCATGGCTACGAGATTTTATAAATTATAACCATCTTGATTTGAGTTGGTTACGCCCCGCTTGCGGTATGCGCATATAATGTATATATGTGTGGGCCATCGGGGGGCAAAAGTGAAAGTGCACTAATTTTAACGTTATTTTACTAATTTCGTGAAAATAACGTTAAAAGCTGAGGACGGTTAATCATGCATCATGTGGTGGCGTTGATAGCTGAAAGACAAAAGGGTAAATGCACTAATCGGTCTTTGTCCCGATTGCTGAGTGTTATGTGCCTTATGTCCAAGGCTTGATGCAAAACTACTATCGAGTCGGGGGTCTCACTGGAAGCAGCCTCTCTATTCCTACGGGGTAGAGGTAAGGCTGTCTACATCTTACCCTCCTCAGACCCACCTTTGCTTTGCTATTGGTGGGATTTACTGAGTATGATGATGATGATGATGATTGATTTGAGTTGGTTAATCGTGTTGCAATATTTTATACTTTTCAAAACAAGGTTTTCGAGGTATTGCAATATATATAAACGAGCCATGATTCCGATACTCTTATAAAACCTATGTGCTCGCCAGCATTTCTTTGCTGACTTTGTTTTTACATATGTTTCAGGTGATGTTGCGTGATGATTGCTAGGAAGCATGTTCACTTAGGATCTGGACGAGGCCTTAGTGACTTAAAAACAGCTATAGACGATGTTTAATTTGTTTGTTTGGTTTTAAGACAATGTAAATTTATTTAATGAGTTAATAAAACGAAACTTTTAATTACCATGGTTGTGAAACGATGATTCTGTTACAACACTCCTTGACGTTTCCGCCACGGTTTGTTGTTTTATGTGGTCGGGGTGTGACAGAAGAGTTAGTATCAGAGCCAATGGTTATAGGGAATTAGGTTATTAGCAATGCTTTGACCTAGACTATAACTTTCTAGGACCCTAACGCGAGTTATCTTGCATTTAGATTTTAAAACAATACTGTCACCTATCCTTAGGTGATAACCACAACGAGAACACAATAACAAATCCGCTTCGACAATTAATCATCTATCCTTGGATGATTGATTGTAAGGTTTTGAACCCTTCCAGTTTGATTCATTTTCGGCTTTATGCCCTCTGAATTTTCAAAATCTCGTCAAAGTTTGGGTCTAAATAATGTGAACACGTGCAAACTGGAAGAGTGAATGCCTGTAACCTGAGTTTTCTGTCTAAGGCTAGAGTGTTCGTACAAATCCGCAGTATCGGACCAGTCACTCTTACCTGGGAACTCTTGGGGTGAGTGTTCACTTATAGGCGAGCATGTCTTCAGTGATACATTATTATGATCCATTTACTTTGATTTGTCACTACGTGTCGTTTGTTTGTTCGTGGTAATGAACAAATGATCGCACTACTTGTATTTTGTCGATATTTTCAAATACCTCTCTTGTTTTTCCCAATTGTCGACCTCACTCGTTTCTCATGTTTCCTTTTAGACAATGCCTCCTCGATGCAATGCTCAAACTTTTACTGCTGAAGAAGTCGCAGCCCTTGTTGCTCAACAAATGGCTGCTGTGATTCTAGGCGTAGTGACCCAGATTCATGAGTTATATAACAACAATAATAACAACAATAATGCACAATGTAGTTTCAAGAATTTTAATTCTGCTAAGCCGCTTAAGTTTTCTGGGTCGCAAGGAGCAACTGCGCTCCTGCAATGGTTCGAGAGTATCGAGAGCACATTCAGACATGTGCAGTGTCCGAATGCGCGTAAGGTTGAGTTTGCATCTAGCGTGTTTGAGAAGCGAGCGCTTACCTGGTGGAATGGTATTATGCGCGATAGGGGTGCCGAAGTGGCATTAGCACAAACTTGGGAAGAGCTCCGAGCTCTCATGATGAGGGAGTTCTGTCCTCGTCACGAGATTCGAGCTTTAGAATGAGAATTTGACGATCTAAAACAAGACGGGGGAGAACACCGTGCTTACATGGATCGATATGAGGAGCTCAGTTTGTTGTGTCCTATGAGGGTTACCCCGTTGGAAAAGGCAATTGAGAGGTATATCGATGGTTTACCCGATTCCATACAGGATATTGTGACTGGCGTTAATCCTACCACTGTTCGCCAAGCAATCGAGTTGTCGGCTATCCTCACTGAGTCACAAGTCAGAAAGGGTAAACTGACCCGTAAGGGTGATAAAAAGAAGTCAGCCGACTCTGCTAAAGACAAGGGTAAGGGTAAGGGTAAGAAGCAGGGTGAGTCTTCTAAAAAGTCAAGGAAGCGCAAGGTTTCCCAGAACTTTGCAGTCACTACACAGAACCCCCAGAACCCACCAGCCCTACCTCCCGCGAAAAAGCAATATGCTGGTACCGCACCACACTTTGCTCGATGCAATGGTCACCATGTTGCCCAACAAGCTTGTAAACAATGTGCTACATGTAGTAGACTTGGGCATCTGGCCAACATTTTTCGTTTTGGCCAGAATCAGGCTGCTCAGGTTCCAGCACAAGTTCAGGGGAATGCTGTGAGATTCCCACCTGGTTCATGTTTTAATTGTGGAGAAATGGGTCATTTCCGGAACAACTACCCGAGATTGGTAAATGTGAATCCGAATGGTAACGCGATCGTGAATGTGAATCCCGCCCGTGGACGAGCATTCAATCTGAACGCGAACGAGGCGAGGGCGGACAACGAGGTTGTTAACGGTACGTTCCATGTTAACAATCAACTTGCATATATTCTTTTCGATTCTGGTACGGATAGGTGTTTTGTTTCGTTATCCTTTGAGCCTTTACTTGCGATACCTAGAACTAAACTGAGGAAGCCCTTATCTGTCGAAGTTGCTACTGGTAAACCTCTCGTACTCGATTTTGTTCTTCATGGTTGTCAATTGAACCTCGATAACCATATTTTTCCTATTGATCTCGTACCGATGAAACTTGGGAGTTTCGACATTATCATGGGGATGGATTGGCTAACCAAACATCATGCTGAGGTGGTTTGCTTCGATAAAATCATTCGTATTCCTCTTTCGTCTAGTGATGTTCTGGAAGTACGTGGCGAGAAACCATCAGGTGGTTTGAAACTCATGTCATGTACGAAAGCTCGAAGTTACTTACGAAAAGGATATGTTGCCTTTCTGGCACATGTCACCGAGGAGAAAGGCAAGAACAAGAGTATTCAGGATATTCCGATTGTTCGGGATTATCCAGAGGTGTTTCCTGATGAACCGCCTGGACTGCCTCCAGTTCGTCAAGTCGAGTTTCATATTGATCTTGTACCCACTGCCAACCCGATTGCGAAAGCACCTTATCATCTTGCAGCGTCTGAGATGCAAGAATTATCGAAACAGCTTCAAGAATTATCCGGTAAAGGATTCATCCGACCGGGTTATTCACCTTGGCGCGCTCCTGTCCTCTTTGTGAAAAAGAGAGATGGATCTTTTCGAATGTGTATCGATTATCGTGAGCTTAACAAGCTTACCATCAAGAATCGATATCCCCTACCTCGAATTGATGATCTTTTTTATCAGCTGCAAGGCGCTACCTGTTTTTCCAAGATCAATCTGCGTTCTGGGTATCATCAGCTTCGTGTATTCGAAGAAGATATTCCCAAAACTGCTTTCCGCACGAGATATGGTCATTACCAGTTCACTGTCATGCCTTTTGGTTTGAAAAATGCTCCAGCTATCTTTATAGACTTAATGAATAGGGTTTGTAAACCTTATTTAAACAAGTTCATCATTGTGTTCATCGACGATATTCTCATTTATTCGAAGTCTCAAACCAATCACGAGCAACACCTTCGTTTGACCTTGGAACTCCTGAAGAAGGAACAACTTTTTGCTAAATTCTCCAAGTTTGAATTTTGGCTTAAAGAAGTTCAGTTTTTGGGATATATAGTCAACGAGTAGGGTATTCACGAATGGGAAGAAAGTGAGCTGATTTGGTCAATCGATCAACGATCACCCAAATACTGTCATGACCAGAAGAAGTACGAGGGAGATTAGTGATAAAATCCATGGCAATGCTCTCCCATTTCCAGATAGGAATTCTTGGTTGTTCGAGTAAGCCAGAGGGACGTTGATGTTCAGCTTTCACCTTTGAACATGTGAGACATTTCGAGAGGAAAGTGGCTATATCCTTTTTCTTTCCAGGCCACCAATAGGATGCACGCATATCATGGTACATCTTGTCGGCACCAGGGTGAATAGAATATTTCGTGTGATGTGCCTCCTTCATCAAGAACTTTCGAAGGTTATCATGATTGGGAATCCAGACACGATTGAGATAGTATAAAATACCATCAGATTTGGATACGAGACTCTCTTTAGCACCACATTGCATCTCGTTGTAGAGGTTGCCCTCGTTAATAGATGAATATTGAGCATCACGTATGTGGTTCTGAAGATCATGGACGAGTTGGAAACAACGGATACTCTTGACATGAGTTTTACGACTAAGAGCGTCGGCTACTACATTCGCTTTACCTGGATGGTATTTGATTTCGCAGTCGTAGTCGTTTTACAGCTCCACCCAACGACGTTGACGCATTTTCAGTTCCTTTTGATCGAAGATATGTTGAAGGCTCCTATGGTCGGTGAAGACCACACACTTAGTACCATAAAGGTAGTGTCGCCAAATCTTCAACGCAAAAACAACTGCGCCAAGCTCAAGGTCGTGAGTAGTTTAGTTTTTCTCATGTATTTTGAGTTGTCTCGAAGCATACGCGATGAACTTGTCTCGTTGCATAAGCACACAACCAAGTCCAAGGTGTGAAGCATCGCAATATACGACAAAGTCGTTGTTACCATCAGGAAGCGCGAGAATAGGAGCATTACAAAGCATCTCCTTGAGCGTTTTAAATGATTCCTCTTGTTCGGGACCCCAAACAAAAGGTTTCTCTTTTTGAGTCAAAGAAGTCAAAGGAACAACGATCTTCGAGAAGTTAGAGATAAAACGACGATAATAACCAGCAAGACCAAGAAACGAACGAATTTCAGACGGAGATTTAGGTGCGATCCAGTTCTTCACAGCTTCGATTTTAGCAGGGTCAACGTGAATACCAAGTTCGTTGACGGTATGACCAAGGAATTGAACCTCTTTTAACCAAAATTCGCACTTGGAGAATTTGGCGTATAGACGTTCAGTATGAAGAGGTTCGAGGATAAGACGCAAGTGTCACTCATGCTCTCCTCGCGTCTTAGAGTAGATGAGGATATCGTCGATGAAAACGATCACGAAACGGTCCAAGTATGCTTTGCACACGCGGTTCATCAAATCCATGAAAACAACAGGTGCGTTGGTCAATCCAAAGGGCATGACCACGAACTCATAGTGACCATATCGTGTACGAAAGGTGGTTTTAGGTACATCTTCTTCGAGAACTCAAAGTTGATGATACCCAGAACGAAGGTTGATTTTTGAATAACAGGTCGGTCCTTGCAATTGGTCGAAGAGGTCATCGATGCGAGGAAGAGGGTATCAATTTTTGACAGTAAGCTTGTTGAGCTCACGATAATCAATACACATACGGAATGACCCATCTTTCTTTTTGACAAACAAAATGGAAGCACCCCAAGGAGAAGTACTAGGGCGTATAAAGACTTTATCAAGAAGCTCTTGAAGTTGACTTGAGAGCTCTTGCATCTCAGAGGGTGCTAAACGGTAAGGAGATTTAGCGACAGGCGTTGCGCCAGGTACTAAATCGATTCGAAAGTCGACAGAACGAGCAGGAGGTGGACCAAGGAGATCGTCGGGAAACACCTCGAGGAAATCACGTATGACAGGAACGTCGCTTATGCTTGGGCCTTTGTCCTTCTTTTACACAATGTGGGCGAGAAAGGCGAAGGTACCCTTGCGCAAGCATTTGTTCGCTTGGATACACGACATAAGCTTAAGACCTTGAGAAGGTTTTTTGCCATAGACGTGTAGGGAATTACCATTTGGAAGGGGAACACGAATAAACTTCTCAGAACAGACAACTTCAGCACGAACTCGCCTAAGCCAGTCCATACCTACTATGACGTCTAAACTACCCATTTGCATAGGTATGAGGTCGATTGAGAACGTATGATCGTTAAGGATCAAGGAACAATTGGAGATAACGGAATCGACAGCGACGGTTTTACCATCAGCGACTTCGACAGCGAAAGATCTTGGCAACTTAGAGCGTTTACACTTAAGCAAAGATTCGAATTCTAATGACACAAAACTTTTATCAGCGCCAGTATCAAATAGACAAGAAGCATAAACATGGTTCACCAGGAACGTACCATTAATGACATCATTCGCGTTTTGAGCCTGAGCAGTAGTGAGAAGAAAAGCTCTGCCTCGAGCAGGTTGTTGGGCCTGTTGCTGTTGCTGCTGTTGCGGTGGTTGTTGCTGTTGCTGCTGTTGAAGCTGGTTTCGTTGAGGGCTGACGTTATCCATATGGTTGACATCACCACAGTTAAAACACGCTTGCACAGGAGCGACTTGGTTTCGAACTTGATTGGGGACGGGGTTCTGAGCTACCAAGGCTTGGTTTTGATTGGCCAGAGGGGATATATTGCAGTTTTGAGAAAAATGCCCATATCGGCCGCACTTGGCGCACTTGCGACACGGAACGTTGGGAGGGTGATGGTACTGACATTGGCCACACTTAGGTTGTGTCCCGGTGTAACCTTTGCATGGAGTTTCCTCATTGGCCATAGCAGGCATGGTTTGTAGTGGTTGTGGGTTTGGCGGTGTGACAACCGCGCAATTTTGGCTTGAAGCCTTCCGCTTCTTGCCTCGGTTTTTCTTGGTGGAGGAGGAGGGTTCGTCAGTGGGTTCAACGGTGGCTTGATGGGCGATTTTCAGCGGGGTTTTCGAGGTATTTCTACGCATGACATGGTTACTGTTCAAACGGGCAGCTAAACGAAAAGTATCCTCAATAGTGGTTGGGCAAGCAGCTTCCATAAGGTTCATGAAGGTATCGAGGCAGCAGTGGATGTATTTGTTGATGGCTTCTTCAGGTTTATCAACTTGGCTAGGACACAGGATGCTAAGTTGTTTGAAACGCAAGGTTAACCCATCGTTGTCATCATCCACCTACTTGAGGTGCCAAAACTCACTCTCTAACTTCCTTATCTCATGCGGCGGACAAAACTCCTCTTTCATAATCCTTTTCAACTCAGCCCATGGCAATGCGTGGGCGGCGTCCTCACCCGTTGTACCTCGTTCAGAGGTCCACCAATCAAGAGCCCTTGATCGGAACACCTCTGTGGCATTTTGGGTGCGTAGGTCATCAGGACAACCACTCTGCCGAAAGGTGATTTCCAGGGTATCAAACCAAGAGAGTAGTGCGGTAGCACCATCTCTTCCAGTAAATTCCAATGGTTTGCAAGCCATGAATTATTTGAAGAGAAAAGGTGCCTTAGGTTTCTCCACCTTGGAGTCCACAGAGCCATGAGGCGAATCGGGGTTGGTTTGAATGCGGCTCACAATGTCGGGTATAACTCGAGCCATTTGATCGGCCATTTGTTCAGCAATGAGCCCAACTAGCTCTTGTTTGGAGATGGATTTTCTGTTGGAACCTTTCTTTGACTTGGTCTTCTTCGATGAGCTTAGAGACGCCATCTAGAAGTTCAAAAGAAAAGGAAAGGATGAGACTAGATCATAAATTTTTAAAATAAGTTTGCAAGTTTAAGTATGCAAGTATGATGTATCACGTATGGTTCACATAATTATCATGAATTCAACATGTATGCGACAAGTATAAACATGTATGATTGCGTAAAAGAGTATAAATTTAGTTTGTTCATGAGAGTTATTATTGTTTTTGATTGCGCGAGGCGTGCGAATTGTGTAACGGTTTTCAAACGAATCGAGGTAACAATTATAAAATCACATATAAATTGAATCACATAAAAGAGAGGCTCATAAAACATGGGAATGTTTCGGGTTTAGAAACGTCGACTATTCCAAAGTGAATCGAAGGTCCATTCAAATTAGAGAAACGTGCTTTGGCCTATAGGTAAGATACTCTCGTCGAGAACCGATTAACTGTATCTTACCCTTCCAGTTACTACACGTCTCTAATCGATTGAAACAATCAAAACTTTGGTGAGATCGAAAATCGAGGAATGGGACTTAATCGACAAGGTGCGGGTTTCACCCCTAACTTGACGATTTCGTACCCTAATGTGGTTGATGCTCGTCGGGTCAAAATATAATTTCGACACTTTAACGAGGGTCCACTAGAGTTTGAGTTGGAAATTTACCATTAAGTTGTGGATTTCACTCCTAGCTTAATGGCGTAATTTCGTGCAAAAATAAAGTATAAGCGGGATGAAAGTCGTTCACCAAATTGTGGGTTTCACGCCTATTTTGGTAAACTCGTCTCTTTTGTATAGAATGAGTGTCTTCAAGTCTTCAAGTGTATTGTGTAAAAATGTATTTGGAAAGACATTATGTAAATATTATGACCAAAAGAAGAGAAAGAAGCAAAGTAGGAAGAATAACATTTTAAGCATATAACAAGAATGGTAAAAAATATGGTTCCTACTATAGACTAGGTCGAACATGGCAATTCTACCTAATTCCCTATAGTTATGGCTCTGATACCAATCTGTCACACCCCAACCGATGGCGGAAACATCAGAGTGAGATGAAAACGAGATAGAAAGAGACTTCATAGCACTAGTTGTGACAATAATTAAATAAACCGATTTCATTCCATAAAGTAAATTGTCAACATTACTAGAAATTCAAATACGACAAGTTCAAAGGAAGTACATAACAACATAAGCAAAATTGATACAACATATTAAACCTAAACGTCTATATGTGTATCTAGGCATCAACGCTACTTCTTTTCATAGCATCGTCATCATCAACCTGTAACATGTTTAAAATACAATTCAATGCAAAAGCAAAGGCGAGTATACAAGTTTGGTACGTACATAGCATAAAAAGATGATTAAACAATTCCTCATAGCAAGCATGTGATACAAGATAAAGCTTAAAGTCGGCATGTGTCTAACATATCAAACCAATGATGAAACGCAATATGCTCATGACATAACCACAAGTCTACGGGCGGGGCGTTAATCCTATAGCGCTACATATGTCATGGATAGGCTCGTACGAAGTTAATGATAAGTCTAACACAAGATGTCCTCAACCCAAGTTTAAAGAATCAAGCAATCACGTATACAAGCATGTTATCGGAATGTTTGTGCATTAAAGTAAAATGTTCGTGTGTAAGTTTTGGTAAGTAAACATGGTACACCCCAAAAAGTGATAAAAGTAAAGAGGGGAATTCGAGTATACTCACGGTTTTGCAAGTCTTCTACTTGGTAAATCCACGAGAGTGTTGGTTGATTAGGAAGTTGGAACACCAAGTCCTTCTACACGAAGTAAACAAGGCGTATGAGTTGGGGAAATACGGTAGATTTAAGGATTTAGGAAGTTAAAACACAAGAACGTATGTATTCAAAAGTAATCATCCTTTAACATACGTACTTGTTTTTGACACTATGGAACCTCAAGGGTTAATGTTTTCATGAGTAACATACTCATTAGAATCGTAACAAGTCTTATGTCTTAGATGATGTTATTCTAGTGTCTTAACGAATGAACACAAGTCCACCATCAAGGGTTCAAATAGTATATATATATATATATATATATATATATATAAGTATTATATGTATTATATGTATTATTTAGTCCATTAGTCAAGCATGAGGTAGAAGATAAATCTTCATTTAGGTACCTCTATTGTGTCATAGAATTCATGCAGGAGGTACGAAGAACAAGCTTCCATTTAGGTACCTCTTATGGTTCACCACTACACTTGATGTAAAAACATATAAGGAGGGTCATGAACTAATGTTAATACAAGAATAACAACAACTATACTAACTGAAATCATCAAGTAATGTGGGGATTCTTTGTTGGACAACCCAAGTTAGTCCATAATCACACCTTCATCAAGCTTGAAGCTTGAACATGAATTGTGGGTTAAAAACCCTAATTAAAACAGAAAGTATTTGAGGTTTATCCTCTGATGTTGTATGTCTCAGCCCCGTTTTTAAGCTTAACTAACCATAGAAGTGGTTATAAGCATAAGGACGTGGGTTTGAGTGAGTTAAACTCAAGTTTGAACAAGTGTAAACAAAGTTAAATGAAATCAGATTCAAACAGTTGTGATAACTGTGCTCTGTAATCAATGAACAATGCAAAACAATGTTAATTATTAATAAAACAATGTGCTTTGGTGTATTTATATGTGTATTTGTGTTTGATGATTTTACAATTTGATTCGATTCCAATTTCAAGCTTTAAATCACTTTCTGGGAGGTTATACGCAAACTGGTGCATAAACGCAGTCAGTATAACACGACAAACACTCTGTAATAGTGACATAGGCTTAACATACCTTAAATAACCTTCACATAACTTAGAAATAAGTTTTGGATGGTTTGGTGTGTTGAAAACAAGTCTATTCAATCGCAGGGACTATTTGTGTTAAACTGTGAAACTATTCCGATTCGTATGGTGTCGAACAGTCCGGAACTTGATCATAAGCTAAACATACCATAAATAACCTAAACATAGCTTAGAAATAAGCTTTCAGGGGTTCGGTGTGCGAAAACATGCTTATTTGATCTTACAGGGACTAAAAGTGTCAAAAACGGCATAAGTTTGCATTTTCGCGCATATCTTACGTTCTAACCACATCTGGACATCCAAAATTTTTGCACACACTAAAATATTTGTATTTTAGTGATCGGCATGCAAAAACTTCATTCGTTTCGCAATTTGGATAGTTTTCGCGTCCGTTTCGATTTTCGTCGTAATTAACCAAACAACGTAACCGTACAGCCAAACAAACCGACATCCGTAACATTTTTGAGAGAAATTCAAGTGAAATATACTTTAACTTCATTATGGAGCTTAAAAATGGGCTTGACGGGTGTTAGAAGTGCCAATACGCGATGAAACAAGCTCAGGGGCTGAAACTGTCATTATGTGAAAGTTGCTGATCAGATGCAGGGTCCTTACAGACCGTAAGGGTCCCCTTGCGGACCATAAAGAATGCCCAGTAACCAGAAACTTGATTTCAGCTGCTGTTTTGCTTGCGCCTTTACTTGCGATACCTAGAACTAAACTGAGGAAGCCCTTATCTGTCGAAGTTGCTACTGGTAAACCTCTCGTACTCGATTCTGTTCTTCATGGTTGTCAATTGAACCTCGATAACCATATTTTTCCTATTGATCTCATACCGATGCAACTTGGGAGTGTCGACATTATCATGGGGATGGATTGGCTAACCAAACATCATGCTGAGGTGGTTTGCTTCGATAAAATCATTCGTATTCCTCTTTCGTCTAGTGATGTTCTGGAAGTACGTGGCGAGAAACCATCTGGTGGTTTGAAACTCATGTCATGTACGAAAGCTCGAAGTTACTTACGAAAAGGATATGTTGCCTTTCTGGTACATGTCACCGAGGAGAAAGGCAAGAACAAGAGTATTCAGGATATTCCGATTGTTCGGGATTATCCAGAGGTGTTTCCTGATGAACCGCCTGGACTGCCTCCAGTTCGTCAAGTCGAGTTTCATATTGATCTTGTACCCAATGCCAACCCGATTGCGAAAGCACCTTATCATCTTGCAGCGTCTGAGATGCAAGAATTATCGAAACAGCTTCAAGAATTATCCGATAAAGGATTCATCCGACCGGGTTATTCACCTTGGCGCGCTCCTGTCCTCTTTGTGAAAAAGGAAGATGGATCTTTTCGAATGTGTATCGATTATCGTGAGCTTAACAAGCTTACCATCAAGAATCGATATCCCCTACCTCGAATTGATGATCTTTTTGATCAGCTGCAAGGCGCTACCTGTTTTTCCAAGATCGATCTGCGTTCTGGGTATCATCAGCTTCGTGTATTCGAAGAAGATATTCCCAAAACTGCTTTCCGCACGAGATATGGTCATTACCAGTTCACTGTCATGCCTTTTGGTTTGACAAATGCTCCAGCTATCTTTATGGACTTAATGAATAGGGTTTGTAAACCTTATTTAGACAAGTTCATCATTGTGTTCATCGACGATATTCTCATTTATTCGAAGTCTCAAACTAATCACGAGCAACACCTTCGTTTGACCTTGGAACTCCTGAAGAAGGAACAACTTTTTGCTAAATTCTCCAAGTGTGAATTTTGGCTTAAAGAAGTTCAGTTTTTGGGACATATAGTCAACGAGTAGGGTATTCACGTAGATCCATCCAAGATTGTTGCAATCAAGGATTGGAATATACCAACAACACCTACGAAAATTCGTTCTTTTCTTGGTCTTGCTGGTTATTATCATCGTTTTATTTAAAATTTCTCAAAGATTGTGGTTCCACTCACTGCTTTGACTCAAAAGAATAAGCCTTTTGAGTGGGGACCCAAGCAAGAAGAAGCGTTTCAAACGCTGAAACAGAAGCTATGTGATGCCCGAGGGAAACGATGATTTCGTTGTCTACTGTGATGCGTCCAACTTAGGCCTTGGTTGTGTTCTTATGCAACGAGGCAAAGTTATAGCATATGCGTCTAGACAATTGAAAGTTCACGAAAAGAACTACACCACTCATGATCTTGAGTTAGGAGTTGTAGTTTTTTCTCTCAAAATCTGGAGACACTACCTCTATGGTACGAAGTGTGTGGTTTTCACAGACCATAAAAGTCTCCAGCATATTCTCAATCAGATGGAGCTGAACATGAGGCAACGACGTTGGGTTGAACTCTTGAGTGACTATGATTGCGAGATTCGCTGCCATCCTGGTAAAGCGAATGTCGTAGCCGATGCGCTTAGTCGAAAGGAGCGAGTCAAGCTTCATTCTGTTCGAACTCTATCTGATATTCAATCTCGTGTTCCTCAAGCTCAACGGTCTTGTGTGATCAAAGGCTTATTAAAATATGAACTACCGCTTCAACTCGAGCTTAAAATCGAAAGGAAAGACGATGGTTTACTCTATTTCAAGGATCGTTTGTGGATGAATCTCATAAGTCTCGATATTCTATCCATCCTGGTGCTGATAAAATGTACAAGGATCTTCGTACTCAGTACTGGTGGCCTGGTTTGAAGAAAGATGTTGCCTTGTATGTATCGAAATGCCTAACTGGTCTCAAAGTCAAGGCTGAACATCAACGACCTTCTGGTTTGCTTGTACAACCAGAGATACCGGTTTGGAAGTGGGAGAACATTGCGATGGATCTCATCACTAAATTACCGCGTACATCTAAAGGTCACGATGCAATTTGGGTTGTTATCGATCGATTAACAAAGTCAGCTCATTTTATTGCGATTCGCGAGGATTTATCTGCTGATAAACTTGCAAAGATTTATGTTGATGAGATTGTATCACAACATGGTGTTCCTTTGGATATCATTTCCGATCGTGATGCTCTATTTTCATCTCATTTTTGGAGAACCATGCAATCTGCTATGGGAACCCAACTAAATCTAAGTACTTCTTATCATCCCCAAACAGATGGACAATCCGAGAGAACGATTCAAACTTTGGAGGATATGCTTAGAGCATGCGTGATAGACTTTGGTGGTAATTGGGATTCTCATCTGCCATTGATCGAGTTCTCTCACGACAATAGTTATCATGCTAGCATTAGAATGGCACCGTTCGAAGCTTTATACGGTCGAAAATGTCATTCACCTATCTGTTTGAATGAGATCGGTGAAGCTCCGCTTACTGGACCTGAGCTCATTCTGGAAACAACAGACAAAATCAAGAAAATTCGTGATAATCTTGTGATAGCTAGATGCCGTCAAAAGAGTTATGCGGATGTGCGACGTAAGCCTTTGGAATTTCAAGTCGGAGACCATGTCCTACTCAAGGTGTCACCTTGGAAGGGAGTGGTGAGATTTGGAAGGAAAGGAAAACTTGCACCACGATATGTTGGACCATTTAAGATTGTGGAAAGAATCAGGAAGGTTGCCTATCGACTAGAGCTACCTCCAGAACTTGGAAATATTCATCCGACTTTTCACGTGTCCAATCTGTGAAAGTGTTTAGCTGACGCTGATCTTCACATTCCTCTCGACGAGATTCAAATCGATGAAACGATGCACTTTGTCGAGAAACCTGTGGAGATAGTGGACCGTACATTCAAACAGTTGAAGAACAAACGGATTTGATTGGTCAAGGTTCGTTGGGAATCCAAACATGGCCCAGAGTTTACTTGGGAACGTGAGGACCAAATGAAGGTGAAATATCCGCAATTGTTCTCACAAGTTTCGTCTAAATAAATTTCGGGACGAAATTTCCTAAAGTAGGGGAGACTGTGACAACTGTGCTCTGTAATCAATGAACAATGCAACACAATGTTAATTATTAATAAAACAATGCGCTTTGGTGTATTTATATGTGTATTTGTGTCTGATGATTTTACAATTTGATTTGATTCGATTCGATTCCAATTTCAAGCTTTAAATCACTTTCTGGGAGGTTATACGCAAACTGGTGCGTAAACGCAGTCAGTATAATGCGAAAAACACTCTTTAATAGTTACATAGGCTTAACATACCTTAAATAACCTTCACATAACTTAGAAATAAGTTTTGGATGGTTTGGTGTGTTGAAAACAAGTCTATTCGATCGCAAGGACTATTTGTGTTAAACTGCGAAACTATACCGATTCGTATGGTGTCGAACAGTCCGGAACTTGATCATAAGCTAAACATACCATAAATAACCTAAACATAGCTTAGAAATAAGCTTTGAGGGGTTCGGTGTGCGAAACCATGCTTATTTGATCTTACAGGGACTAAAAGTGTCAAAAACGGCATAAGTTTGCATTTTCGCGCATATCTTACGTTCTGACCACATCTGGACATCCAAAATTTTTGCACACACTAAAATATTTTTATTTTAGTGATCAGCATGCAAAAACTTCATTCGTTTCGCAATTTGGATTGTTTTCGCGTCCGTTACGATTTTCGTCGTAATTAACCGAACAACGTAACCGTACAGCCAAACGAACCAACATCCGTAACATTTTTTAGCGAAATTCAAGTTAAATTTACTTTAACTTCATTATGGAGCTTAAAAATGGGCTTGACGGGTGTTAGAAATGCCAATACGCGATGAAACAAGCTCAGGGGCTGAAACTGTCATTATGTGAAAGTTGCTGATCAGATGCAGGGTCCTTACGGACCGTAAGGGTCCCCTTGCGGACCGTAAAGAATGCCCAGCAACCATAAACTTGATTTCAGCTGCTGTTTTGCAAAATCAGGCCCTTGTATGCAATTTCCATGTTTTGGGGAGCAAGTTATCTCTTCTCCAAGGCTTTGAACCTGCATCCAACAATTGTATGGCCATGATTCTTCCTTGATCAACACACAATCCACTTGTCTTGATCTTGTTCTTCATGCTTTACTATAAATAGCCACCCTCACTTCCTCATTCATTGCTTATTCTCTCATTTTCTTCTCTACAATCTGAATTGGGAGCTTCTCAAGTGATTTGGAGCTTTCTAATCTGATTTGGAAACTTATTCTTTGTAGAAAAGATAGCAAGGACCTTTAGTGAGCATTCCTTCATTCTTTTATTGCTTACTAGTTTAAAAAGTCAAACAGTGTTTGACTTTCAGTTTGACCAGTCAATGGTCAACGCAAAGTTCGGTTGAACTTTGCAACGTGATTGTAATCACGATGGTTATAATCCTTAGTGGTTATACCTACTGATTACCACGTTAACTAGGTGTAGTGACGAGTCAAAGTTTCGGTCAAAATGCGTTTTAGCACGCATTTTGCAACGGAACTATTTTCGGGTATCAAAACCCATTGTTTTGATACCAAATCAGTTTTATAAGCTAGTTAAACATGTTTGGACATGTTTAACTCGTCACTATTAGTTTAGTGCTTGTTTAGGGTCGTAAGTTAAGCATTCTAAACAACCGCTTAGACTTTCGAACCCGACCCGTTTGGTCGATCATTAGGATCCGACCAAGCATGTTTGGTGACCATAGTTGTATAGAGAATAACCTTCCGAGGTTATACCTTATGGTCACCTAGTTTAAGTAGTTGTATGATAGGTAATTTATATGCCTTCGATAAATGACCAAAATGCCCTTTTCATGCATAATTGGATTTTAAGCATATGTTACCAAACTTTTGTCACCTAAACTGATTATGCAAACTATTTAAACATGTTTAGGCATATAATACTTGTCATAGGACTAGTTAGACGTCTCGAACGCGCATTTGCGCGCACGACGCGTTGAAGTAGCGTAAGCTACCTTAATGGGTCGTAACGGGTCGAAATCACTTAGGATAGGTTCCTGTTAGTGCATTACGTCTATTGACTTCGTCTTGTATCATGTTATGTTATAGGATAGGTTAGAATAACCAGTGCACGAGGTTCGAGAGTCGAAACTTAGTGATTAAGCAAGTGATTTCGCTTATATGAACATTGTCCATAAAAGCGAAATCATAAACTTCTGATTTCGCTTATATGGCATGTCCATATAAGTGGAATCACTTCTACTATATATAGGGCACTTTTTGTTCATTTGGTAACGACTTCAGAACTGTAACGAAGTGCTGCCGGATTTCTGTCAAGGTTGTAATAGTTGTTAAATGCAATACAAGTGACATATATTAGATTATCAAGCTGTGTTTATATCTAGTTCTCTGATTCCGCCTTTGAACTAGATTTAAAGCTCTTCTGAACGACGCAATCGGGTCAAACAACGATCCAACAAGTGGTATCAGAGCAGGTTAAGAAGAGTTTAGCTTAATTTTGTTCTCATTCTGACTTCTACACCTTCTTTCATCATTTCAGCAAGTTTTACCGGTCGAAATTCGTTCAAAATTTCACAGATTGTAGATAATTGGTCAAAGACAAACCCTTGAAAGTTACTGTAGGATCGGATTGTGACCTAAACGAGTCGTTCGGAAGAGTTCTAGTCCGTTTCAGAGGCGGAAACTAAGAAACGGACGTGATAACAGCTTGTTTCACACTTTAAACCTCTTTTATATTGATATTACAACCTTTACAATCGAAAGAGAAACCTGCAGCACTTCGGTACACTTGGTCAAAAACTGTTACAAATGACAAGTATGAACCACCTATATATAGCTTCATGATTTCGCTTGAAGATTCTTGAAGCGACACCCTTCAAGCGATCCTAACAATCTGAAGCGAAATTGACAATTTACTTTTGTCTTGAAGCGAATCTTCCAACAACGTGCAAACTGTTTCAATTTCATGCATTTCACTTTTGTCTTTATATGATGTGATGTCATTGATGATGTCACCTAGATGATGTCATCATGACATCATGTCTTGTTTAGATCCGCACCGTACCCGAGACTCGATACAAGACGAAGACGACAGATGTGTGCACCAACAGACTCCCCCTCAGATGTTGACGAGTCTTAAGTGTCGAGTCTTCTCAATCTTCAGTCTTTATCAGTCTTTGATCTTCCTTTACTCTACCTGGCTCTATCCTATCTCCAATTCTCTCTTCCTCTAACAGACTCCCCCTCAAAACATGCTGGGATCGTAGTCTGACTTTTACAGTATTTCAGAATCCTCAGGTATCGGAACCTGGCACTCTATCTGCTATCCTGCACATCCTCTACCCAAAAATAAGATTCACAAAAAAAATATTTAACAATTTATCAAATTTCATTCACCAACACTGATCCTTCTCCAATCAATATACAAACAAACATTAACAATGATTATTTTCATTTCAAACCTCTTCAAACAAACTTTCCCAAACCTGTTCGTCATATTCAGCACTCGGAATTTTGAAAATCAGCTCTTCAACATCAGTTGCCGAAAATCTTTTTGGATTTTTCAAAAATTTATGCTAAAACACACCGAAAATCTTTTTGAATTTTGAAATAACAAAAATAAAATGCAGAAATGAACTATTTACATACAATATTTTTGTGAGTTTGTGTAAGAGGATCATATCAGTTTTTGAGACAAATCACCAACACCGTTAAGCTTTAAACATTTTAAGTTCTAAACAATTCACCTAGATTGTCAGTATACTTGTCCACTTAAATTTTCACACAAAGTTCAACTGCTTCGAGATACGAATTAGTGTTTTAGGACTTAAACATCTACATGTGTCCCACCTCAGTATATACTCCCGTATCCAGACCCCAATATTCAGTCTTACAGGTGAGTATACCACAGATGATATCTGTAAGGGGAATAAATTATGCAACCGTGATAGCTCAGGTCAGAACTTCCGTTCAGCAGAGAGCCTAGTTGACTTTTAGGTGTGTCCCCTTTAGAGGATCTTTTGTTTCAACAGCCATGATTAGCATTTTTCAATGTTTCATCATTTTTTAGCTGAGGGTGAGCTATATTTCAAGCATGCGGAAAGTATTCTCCGGGGACTAGGCCATTGCTTCCGCAAAATCAGAAGTCCCGGGATAATACCCCAGATATCACTGAGTATAAAGACCTAGTATCTCAGAATATGGGACCCTTCAAACAAGATTTCAGGGGTTACCTATATATCCTGGAGGTGTTCCCCACGTAGACGCAAGTAAATTTTATGTATATATCTCGTCACAATTTACTAAATGTGCAAAAACCTACTGACATATCCACAGTGAGATTGTTTATCACTATTTAACTTTCCATTTCTTTAGCATGTAGTGATAGTCCACTGATTTACTATCATTTCCTCTTTTATACAACAAAACTCATTTTTGATTTTATCATGTTTTTGGCTTTTTCAAATTTTCAAATGTTTTTGGATTTTCTGAAAATTTTTACTCCCCCTAAAATGCAAACACATTTTAGGAAATTTTAAAAACCAACTGTACAAAAACATGACAACTGATATCAAATCACTTCAGATCGCCATCCACTTGGCATAAACAATCAGAACTCCCCCTCAAACTATTTTCCCATTTAGATTTCAAAACATTTAAGTTTGTTTTAATCAAATGGTTTTTCCGGAAAATAAGTTTAGTTGATTTTACCACTTGTAGGTTAGGGGTTACACTCATTGTTTCTCAATCATTTGTAGAAAATCAGATACAATTTAATGTCCCTGATTTACCACTTGTAAGTCGAAATCACTTTCGTGAATTTCTCAAGAAATGTGCCGATTCCTGCTCCACTTTTACCCACCTGGGAGCTCCGGCAAGTCAGGAATTTATGGTGAAAATGCTGTCACCCAAGCCTGACCAGCCTTGGGTGATTTTGGTGGCAAACATCTGTCCCACCAACATTTTGATTTATAAAATTCTTGAGCACCTTTTACCTTCCTATCAACCATCTTACCGAAAATATGTTTGACTTTCCCGTTGAAAGCCTTCTCAACATCAAATTCTCCCTTATCAGCGAAGAATTGATTTGAGATCTCTACCTTTCCAACTTTCGACTTCCAATTTTCCTTTGACAATGAAGGAAAATTTTCATCGTTCACCTCAGGAACGGAATTCACAATCTTTTTCTCAACAAATGACTCCTCTGATTTTATGGAATCAGATTCATTGTCAGAACTACTTTGAGATTTTACAACCCATTTTTGTTTGGTTAAATCACCTCTTCTTTTGTAAAACCGTTTTGAACTTTCACCTTTTTCAGAAATAAAATTTTCAAACACTTTTGATTTCTCAGTTGATTGTTTCTTCTCAAAGACAAGTTTTTCTTTCAGTTTTGAGTTAGAAGTAACTTCCTGTTTTGTGTTGTTGGACTGTTGGCAATTCCAAGCAATATGCCCAACTTTTTGGCATTTGAAGCAAGTTCTTCTATCAACTCTTTGAGCAAACTTCTTCACATTCCTCTTTACCTCAGCAAGAAACTCTTGATTCGACTGCTTGCAGAACGGTTTCTTCTGCTCATCTTCACAACTTCCACCTGCAACAAATTTTGTATTTGGTTTATAAGTTTTCTGATTTTTATAATTTTCTGAAGAATTGAAGCCTAATCCATTCTTTTTGTAATTACGGTTATGGTTCGGTTTCTTTCGATAACCTGAACCAGAACTGTAACTCTTTTTCTTGTTCAATCTCTGTTGAACTCTTGAAGTGTATTTTTTAGGTTTTTCAACAAGATTTAAATCTTTTATTTCAGAAATATTAATTTCTGTTAATTTGAAAACCTGTTTGATCATTTCAGTTTTGACACTTCTTATTGGAAATTCCTCATCAGAATATAATTTGTCTGAATCATACAAAGTATAAGCCACTTTGATTGATCCGTCATTCAAATTAGATTTTGATAACAAGAATTCTCTATTATAAACCCTGTTAACCGGTGAACTCGGAGTCTTTTCTGATGAACTCGGACTTTCAGACTTAGACTCCGGTTTTAACTCCTCATCCGTATCCAACACCTGATCAACAACTTTCTTTACTAACTCAGACTCATGATCAGTGTCAGACGCTGTGAATGTAACATCAATATTGTCTGGTAATTCATCAATGATTTCAGACTTTAACTTGATGTTGACCGCCTTTTTTAGACGCTCTTCATTTGGATTCCTGGGAGAATAAGTTTCATGGATCGGGGGCGGACATCTGTTATACTTGACACTTGGTTTCTTACCAGTATCAGTATCTTCAGTCTTTTTGTCCATGAACGCTTCCAGACCTGCAACAGTAGGATAAACACGATCAATCAAATAATCACATGTAGTATAGCTTAGCAACAATCGTTTAATCCTTTCACTCTCAATCTTCTCAAGTTCTACTTCTTTCTTTAGCTTTGCACAATCTTCGATGTACTCATTGATGACTTTCTGCTTTGTCATTAATGTTGCACTCATTTTATCCATTGCTTTTTCGGTTTCTATATTCGTCTTTTTCAGACGATCAACTGTCCTGTTCAGTACATCGTACGACTCCTTAATGTACTTCACATCAGACAGTAAGTCTTCTTTAATCTTCTCCAACTCAGCAATCTTCTTATCTTTCTCTTCACAAGCTTTGCAAGATTCTGAACACTTCAAACATGGTTTTTCAACTTCAACCACTTTTTCAACTATCTTTTCAATCTCAACAATCTTCTCTACTTCGACCAATTTTTCAACTTCGACTATTTTCTCTATCACTTTCTCCACTTCAACAATTTTTTCTATTGCATTTTCAGTCACTGCTTCAACTTTTGTTTCTTCAACTTCTGTCTTTGTCTTTTCATCAGCTATCATTCTTGTTGCTTCCAACTCATGCTCCTCAATCTTCTGAATAAATTTTGCTAGACTCATATTTTCCTTTTTTCTCATATGTTTTACAATCAACAGAAAATTTCCCCATTTTTGTTGTGGTAATGCATTAGCAAGTTTATCAATCCATTCATCATTATCTTTCTTAATTTTCAATCTTTCCATTTCCACGACTAAATGACAATATCTATCAATGGTCATCGTTGTTGTTTCATGGTCAAAAGCTACAAACATGTCAAATGACTTCTTCAACAATTCCTTTTCCATGTCTTCAGAAAATTTGATTTACTTTGGCAAAACACCTGGCAAGTACCTTTACAAACACAAACACAATCAGTTTAAAGGTTTTTCAAATAACTGAAATAAACTGGTACTCGAACTGATGATTTTGTGCGGACTGAATGTTGACCAACTGTGCAGACTGAGTGACCCGGATCGAATTCGATTGACCTGACACTTTGAAATCTTCGAACTTCAAGCCGTACAAACTGAACTATATCACTCGACTTGATCAACAAAAAAACAACCAGACTGAACAACCGTACTGGACAAACCTTGCTAATCGACAAACACTCTATCAATATTGAATGGACACAAATTATTGGGCAGCTCCTATCAAAACAAAATCATTGGACCAAATGCAACATATGGGCTTTTCATTAATATGAGCCAAGAATTAGAAACAAACACATGGGCTTTTAACAACACTTATCTATTTAAAACAAGTTAGTGGGTTGATGTAAACAATGTGAGCTGACACTTTTAACACAGGACCCGATATATTCTAATGAACACCACTACCACTTACATACAATTCTAGAACTTCACACCCACATGTGACCGACATAATTCAGATCTATAAACCTCACATAATTCGATGAACTATCACAAATCATGAGAATCACATGCAAACTGTACTAATATGCAGCCGACAAAATGATTTATGTATCACACAATTCAAAGCACATTTACACAGTTCACCCTACTCAATGTTCAAACACATATGCATATTGATATTAGCAAAAGCTATATGTCAACAACTTTAATACCAAAATGAATTTCATTTGACCAAACAATTATCACATGGGTCCTGACACATCACGTGAAATTACATTTTCTAGACAATATTCAAAAGACCTAATAACCCTTCACATGTACTATAAATTGGTGTCCAACAAAGTTTAATATCAAACTGATCTTTGATGTTAATCACGTGAACTGATATTTCCACACAACTCAGAACAGTTTCTCAACTTAGCAAACAAACAGTTTTTAATGAACAGCAGGTTTCGATGAACATCAAAATTCAGTTAAGACAGCACTGCAGATTTCAATCAGATGTCAATGTATTTTCAAGCGAAATGCAATCAGATCAGTTTCGCTTCAACTATTCAAGCGAAATCAAATAATGTTCTCAACTTGAAGCGAAATCAACAGAAATACATCAACTTGAAGCGAAATCATGTACAAAATGTTGCTGATGTCATCATATGTTCGAACAATTGAAGCGAAATCACACAAAATTACAAGTTTTAGGCTGATTTTGATGCTGAAACTTTCCAGAAACTGTTAGAATATGATTATGCGTGATATGTGAGAATTTTAGCCGATTTTATCTGTAAAAAGTTTTGTTTTTCGAAAAAGAAAGGTGTAGAAACAGATTTTACGGCTGAATCAACAAGAACTCTTCTTCACTGGCTCTGATACCAATTGTAGGATCGGATTCCGACCTATACGAGTCGTTCGGAAGAGTTCTAGTCCGTTTCAGAGGCGGAAACTAAGAAACGAACATGTAAACAGCTTGATATACACTTTAACCCTATTTTATATTGATATTACAACCTTTACAATCAGAAGAGAAACCGGCAGCACTTCGGTACACTTGTCCAAAAACTGTTACAAATGACAAGTCAACTAACCTATATATACTTATCATGATTTCGCTTGAAGCAAACATGAATGCTTCAAGCGACACCTCTCAAGCGAAATTGACATAATTGTCTTGAAGCGAAATCGTTCATGCAATCTGATTCCATGCAACTTTCAACTTCTATTTTGTCTTTAGTGCATGATGCAAACAATGATGTCACTTGTGTGATGTCATCATCAAGGATGATGACATCATGCTTGATTATATCCGCACCGAACCCGCACCGAACTGAGACTCGATACAAGACGAAGACGACAGATGTGTGCACCAACAGACTCCCCCTCAGTTGTTGACGAGTCTTAAGTGTCGAGTCTTCTCAATCTTCAGTCTTTATACCAATTGTAGGATCAGATTCCGACCTATACGAGTCGTTCGGAAGAGTTCTAGTCCGTTTCAGAGGCGGAAACTAAGAAACGAACATGTAAACAGCTTGATATACACTTAACACATGTATCTGACAAATCACGTGAAATTACATTTTCTAGACAATAGTCAAAAGACCTAATAACCCATCACATGTACTATAAATTGGTGTCCAACAAAGTTTAATATCAAACTGATCTTTGATGTTAATCACGTGAACTGATATTTCCACACAACTCAGAACAGTTTCTCAACTTAGCAAACAAACAGTTTTTAATGAACAGCAGGTTTCGATGAACATCAAAATTCAGTTAAGACAGCACTGCAGATTTCAATCAGATGTCAACGTATTTTCAAGCGAGAGCCAGAGTTTCGCTTCAAACAAACACCAAATTTCAAGCGAGAGGGTGTTATAATATGTAAACTCAAGCGAAGGCCTAGATGATGTCAGCAAATGTCAAACACTTGAAGCGAAATCACACAGAATTACAAGTTTTAGGCTGATTTTGATGCTGAAACTTTCCAGGAACTGTTAAAACATGATTATGCGTGATATGTGAGAATTTTAGTTGATTTTATCCGTAAAAAGTTTGAAATTTCGAAAAAGAATGATGTAGAAACAGAAATCGTGATGAACACAGGCTGTTTTTGGCAAGAACTCCTCGTCCTGAGCTCTGATACCAATTGTAGGATCGGATTGCGACCTAAACGAGTCGTTCGGAAGAGTTCTAGTCCGTTTCAGAGGCGGAAACTAAGAAACGGACGTGATAACAGCTTGTTTCACACTTTAAACCTCTTTTATATTGATATTACAACCTTTACAATCGAAAGAGAAACCGGCAGCACTTCGGTACACTTGGTCAAAAACTGTTACAAATGACAAGTATGAACCACCTATATATAGCTTCATGATTTCGCTTGAAGATTCTTGAAGCGACACCCTTCAAGCGATCCTAACAATCTGAAGCGAAATTGACAATTTACTTTTGTCTTGAAGCGAATCTTCCAACAACGTGCAAACTGTTTCAATTTCATGCATTTCACTTTTGTCTTTATATGATGTGATGTCATTGATGATGTCACCTAGATGATGTCATCATGACATCATGTCTTGTTTAGATCCGCACCGTACCCGAGACTCGATACAAGACGAAGACGACAGATGTGTGCACCAACAGTTACAGGACAAAATTCGGACTAAAAAAGGATCAAATCATCTTCCGAAGTGATTTCGCTTATTCGGACAATGTGTGATTTCGTTTTTGTGAACATCTAATTTCGCTCACATGAACACAAATTATCCCTGGTTTCGCTTATTTGACACCTGATTTCGCTTATTTGTCAAGTTGATTTCGCTCATGTGGACTAGATAAGGGTGGTTCCGCTCATTTGGTCATAGTTGTTGGTGATTTCGCTCTTGTGTACACTCAGTGATTTTGCTTTTCAGGACATCTATAGTCCTGGTTTCGCTCATAGGGTTCAATCTGATTTCGCTCAAGTGTCGGCTTTAACAGAATCTCGGAAATGAATTTGTCAGTTTAGTGGTGTCGGCATTTTGTCTCAATCAAAATTAAGTATTCAAGTTGTTGGTGCCGCCCATGTGATTATACTTGAAGATGTCAGTTTTAGTGGTTGTGTCGGTTCATTAAAGTCAAGTTGGAAATATCATTTTTAGTGCAAGTCAAGGTCCAATCATAGGTGTCAGCTGCATGTGATACATATTAAAGACCATTTTGATTCAATCTATGTGGTCATAAATGAATTTCAGTTGAGAGGTTCAATTAGAAGTTAAAGTGATTGTCGGACTCATGTGAAACAATTATTTGTCATCCCACGTGATTCTATCAGATCATTAAACTAGCTAAAGTGCAGTCCATATCAAGTTGCGGCCCAATCAGCAATTAAAACATTATTTCATCAATATTACTGTTGAAGAGATTTGTTATACATATTGTATCAATGTTTCGGCCTAATCATCATTAGTTTGTTTTTGGCCCAAGTTTCATTATCATCATCGGCCCAAATCAGAAATTTGAAAGTTCTTCGGCCCAAATCATTTTCAGTCTCATTCATTCAGTGATCTCACTTCATCAACTTTGAAACGAATCTACAAATTTTCGACACGAGTCTTAGATTGTTTTCATCAACATTTTTTCACGTATTCAATCCATTTAAACTGATTGTTTGTTTGTTGTTGTCAAGGTTTACATCATGGCTGAGGAATTCTACAACACGTTTTTTGTCACACCCCGACCACGTGGAACAACCAAACGTGGCGGAAACGTCAGGGAGTGTTGTAACAGAATTAATTGTTTCAAACCCATGGCAATTAAAGTTTTGTTTTATTAATCAAACAAGAGAGTTACATTGTTTTAAACAAGAAACAAAGAGTATATAACAAAAATTAACTAGTTCTTGTCTCGTTTTAAGTCACTAAGGCACAGGTCCACCTAAGTATGTCTTGATAAGTCCTATGCATCATCCCCTGAAAACACATGTGAAAATAGGTACGTCAGCATAAAAATGCCTGTGAGATACATAGGTTTTGTGAAAATAGAATTCATGACTTATGTTTAAGAAAATGTTTAGTCATGAACCTTGTAATTTGCTTTGTTTTGTAGATCGTTTGAAAAACGATAATATCAGATGATATGTATAAATAGGAGGATAATGTATGGTTAAATGAATAACCATGTAAAATGAGTTTGTATAATATAAGTTGTTTGTAAATCAATGTCTTGTGAAAAGTATGTTATTTGTATAAAATGTTATATGTCTCAAATTGAAATGATTCAAATAACGCTACAATATGTGATACCATACAAACACTTATATATAGGAAGTACCAGCGGCGTATCCACCATGCTTGTATCATATTACATACGCCTCTTTACTTAAATCACTTACTCAAACCAAACCATCAAGATGAAATGTTTAACAATTGTAGAAATGTTTAACAATTGTGGAAATGTTTATGTATAGTCAAATGTCTATTGTCAAATGTAATTCATGTCAACAGATACAACTGGTTCACACGGTTCAATAGTTACAAACGGTTCATATAATCAAAGGGTTACGACGGTTCACATAGTCAAATGGTTACAACGGTTCAAAATGTAGTATAATGTGTTCATATGCTGGATGAGCGTGTGCAACAGAAATGCAATGTAAAACAATGTACTATGTATGCACGTAATGGACATACATAGCATAAGTGTAATGTAAAACAATGTACTAAGTATGCACACAATGGACATACATAGCATAAAATGTAATGTAGAACGATGTACTAAGTACGCACACAATGGGCATACATAGCATGTAATGTAAAACGATGTACTAAGTACGCACACAATGGGCATACATAGCATGTAATGTAATACGATGTACTAAGTACGCACACAATGGGCATACATAGCATGAAATATAATGAAATCATGTACTATAATGTACTAACGAACATAGCAGGTATATGATGTGAAAACATGGAAAAGCATGAAAGTAACAAGTAGGCACATGTGTTCCACCCCACAACGTTTGGAAAACAGTAAAAGAGGGGTCTATGTACTCACTTGAGATTGCTCAGAAGTCCTAAGATAACCACCAAGCAATGCTAGAGATCACGGAATCAAACGGCACCTAGTATAGGTAACTATGTTAATAAACCGGACCTATATCGGAAGATCGGGTAGCATGAGGGTTTGTAAACCAAATGAGTGTAGGAACTCATGTAACATGGTTTAACAAAGTCTACATACTAAAATGAAACTTAACCTAAGTGCTTACGACCCATTACGACCCGTTTAGGTAGCTTATGCTACTTTAACGCGTTGTTCGCGTGAAACGCGTTCGGACCGCCTAACTAGTCCTATGATAAGTAGAATATGCCTTAACATGTCTAATATTGTCGCCAAATCAGTTTAGATGTCAAAAGTTATGTTACATATGTTTAAAATGAATTTTGGCATCAAAGGGGTATTTTGGTAATTTACCTAAGGCATATAAACTACCTATCATACAACTACTTAAACGAAGCGACCATAAGGTATAACCTCGGAAGGTTATTCCCTATATACTATGGTCACCTAATGTATTTGGTCGGATCCTAATGATCGACCAAATGGGTCGGGTTCGAAGGTATAAGCGATTTATTAGATCGCTTACCTTTACGACCCTAGACAACGTGGTAATCAGTAGGCATAGCCACAAGGGACTATAACCATCATGATTACAATCACGTTGGGAAGTTCAAATGAACTTCGCATTGACCATAAACTGGTCAACGCAGAAAGTCAAACAAAGTTTGACTTTCGGACTCGAAAAGCAATAAAAGAACGAAGGAATACTTACGAAGGGTCCTCGAATGCTAATCTTGATTCAAGTAGCTCAGGTATGAAACAAAGGTTTCGACTTAGAGCTTCTCAAAACAGATTCTAGTGGGTTTTGCAATGAAGTGGGCTGGGTATTTATAGTATTCTTCAAACCGTTAAGATCGTTTCTTGGATAACGTGATCGAATCTCGTGCATACACTTGTTGGAATGTTGTGGTGACTAAAAATGGCCCCTAATGAGCTGAAAGGGCAAGTGTGGGTTTGTGGTTGTGAGTTAAACAGCTGTGATCTGCTGTGCCACACCCCCAAAATCCACACGCGAAGTATCACCGCTTGGAGGCGTGACATGATCAGGATCAAGCCACCAATCATATTGAACATATAAGTAATAAGTAAAAGTAAATGTAATCCATCACAATACAATTGGTGTTCAATCAAAAACATAGTATAGGTAGCGGAAGCATAGTATGAAAATCCAACACAAGTGTTTAGTTTAAAGAGTCATAAAGTTTTCATCAAAACATCCACAATCCGTGCCCACAACGACCGCGCCTCCCGTGCAAGCTCCAAGAGTACCTATGGTCCTGCAAGGCATGTAACAGGAAGTCAACAACTAGTTGAGCGAGTTCACAGTAAGTAAGTTCGTTGCATAACTATGCGTTATTAACTAAGCCGTTGTGTAGATTCAATTGGTGGGGGCTTCCCATGTTGTATGCACTATTAGTGGGGGCTTCCCATGTTGTATGTACTATCAGTGGGGGCTTCCCATGTTTGTATTTACTATCAGTGGGGGCTTCCCATGTTTGTATTTACTAGACTAGTTGTACCATAAGTGTTCTTCTTAACCCGAGAACAGTAGTACGTACGAGGTTTACGTCGGCTTTACGTAAGTGCCCTTCTCAACCCGAGGACAGTGGTACGCGGGGGTTTACGTAGGTTTTACGTAAGTGTCCTTCTTAACCCGAAGACAGTAGTATGTATGAGTTTAAGTAGGTTTTACGTAAGTGCCCTTCGTAACCTGAGGACAGTGGTAAGTACAAGTTTACGTAGGTTTTACGTAAGTGTCCTGCCTAACCTGAGGACGATGGTAGATAGTCTAGTAGCAGTGTAAGTACGAGTAATTATTCAATCCCATTATTCAAAACCCATTCCCAGCCCCGGGAATCCCATGCCTTGGTAAGAGTGTGAACTCACCTTGGTTTGCTCGGTATGCTAAACTATGTGCTCAGAAGAAATCAGTCAAGTCCTATAGTGCACGTATACTCAATCAGTTCACGTTCGTAATGTTTCACGTACAATCAGTATTACAGAGTGGTTTGGCATTTAACATCAAATAACACATAAACAATTTACCGATCATACCAGTTTCAAAGTTACATGCAAGTTCCTTAACTAATTGTCATGCTTAACAGAGTTAATATGTTTGACTGAGTTAACACAGTTTACACTTAACAGGGTTAACCACTTAACTGACATAACAGAGTTAACAGTTCAACCGTTTAACAGGGGTTTTGATGATTAACAGTGTTTGCATACTTAACAAGGTTACAAACTAACAGAGTTATAACTAACAGAGTTATTGTTTAACAGTTAACTGAACTAACAGGGCCGAAAACCCTCTTTGGGCCGAATCCCTTTTGAGTGACGAAATCACTTTGGGCCGAAATCCCTTGGGTTTTCGTTGGGCATAAGGTGTGACGAAAACACCTTGTGTTTTCGTTGGTAACATCATCATCAACAACAGTTAACACCCAGAACCCAGATACTCGAAATCCCCACTAACCAATAAATAAAATCATCATCTCGTGCACACAATTTTGTCAGTTTATGAATGCCACCAAAATTTATGATAATGCTCAATTAGATAATACTCAAAATCTCAAATGGAACGAATCATTATGCCATGGTTCACATCATCAATAATATTATGAATACCATCAACAATGGCCGACATGTGTAGATTACTTTCATGTTGTTATTGGACCAAATTATATAGTGGCTATACATTTGATTCAACATATATTTTAGTCAAAAGTTGGCTGTTACCTTCCCACAAATCTCGATTTCATAAGCAAAACACCACTTCACATTTGTTAAACATGCAAGACTACTGACAACAATTAGGATGACATCATGGTTTGGCAAGATCTACACCTGGGCCACATGCATTCACTTATATTTGACCGAATTGCAACTGGTAACTACCAACATTTATTTACTCACATTACCCCCATCATCACCTAAACCGTGGGGCCCTACATTGCCGTCAAATGATCAAGTCACACAATCCAATTAACCAGGTCATCGTCCATCATGTTCATTATTCTAGCACTCCTTGAACAATTTCTAATTCCAAAGCAACAGATGTCACGCAAACCTCTCAATCCGACACATACATGCAACAATTCATATACAATATTGATTTTACCCACATATTCACATGCAACCAACATATTCAACAAGAATAATATTAACACTAACTGAGCCGAGGTATGACTACTGTTAGACACAATGGACGAGACTCCCTTGATCGCGAGACTCCCTTGGTTGCCGCCGACTTCAGGAATGCTTTAGGGTTTGTAATATTGTGAAGAGTTGTGTAACATAACTCATATGTTACGCACACATATACAAAGAAAAGGTTGGGCCGAGTCATGTTTTGAAAACAATAGATCGGGCCAAGTCTATATAACATGGTAGTGGCCCAAATGACACAAGACATAAACTGATCCATTACACACTCAATCGCACCGAATAACATTTATGTTTAACAAGTTTATCAAAGTCACGAGCGTTAAACAAATTCACTAATAGCACTTATACACACCATATATAACATATGAAACAAACAAGTCGTGTAAACAAACACTTAAACAATTAACGTGCAAGTAATGCGAAGATGGAAATCTTGGAAACTCGAGTTGTCACATTATCCCCAACTTGAAATAAATTTCGTCCCGAAATTTAGCATGCGGTTACTGAGGAAGCTATTTAAGTTTGCATGGTTTACTGGTTTTCCTGGGGTGTCACATCATCCCCCCGTTGATTTGGAATTTCGTCCCGAAATTCTGTAGTAGCTTCAGCCTCGGTAGTGGTTGCATGGTTTCCGAACAAATGGGGATACTTGAGTTTCATTTGATCTTCTCGTTCCCAAGTAAACTCTGGGCCACAACGGGAGTTCCAACGAACTCGAACAAGAGGTATTCTGGTGTGCTTGAGGACCTTAACGTCTCGGTCCGTGATTTCAACTGGTTCCTCGACGAATCGCAACTGATCGTCGATAGTGAGTTCCTTCAAAGGAACTATGAGGGTCTCATCTGACAGACACTTCTTCAGATTCGACACGTGAAAAACGTTGTGAACCGCACTGAGTTCTGCGGGCAGATTTAGTTTGTAGGCCACCCTGCCTATTTTCTCAATGATTTCGAACGGTCCGACATATCGCGGATTGAGCTTGCCCCGTTTTCCAAAACGAACCACACCCTTCCAGGGTGAAACTTTGAGTAGCACTCGATCCCCAACTTGGAACTCGAGTGGTTTCTAGGGTTTGTTTGCATAGGCTTTCTGACGGTCACGCGCCGCTGCCATGCGTTGTCGTATTTGAGCAATTCTTTCTGTTGCGTCTACTACCAGTTCTGGACCTGTGATCTGACTATCACCCACCTCTGCCCAACAAAGAGGTGATCGGCATTTACGCCTGTACAATGCCTCAAATGGAGCGGCTTGAATGCTGGTGTGGTAACTGTTGTTATACGAAAACTCCACTAATGAGAGGTGTTTCTCCCAGCCGTTGCCAAAATCAATTACACATGCCCGAAGCATGTCTTCTAAAGTTTGAATAGTGCACTCAGACTGCCCATCCGTCTGAGGGTGATAAGCTGTGCTCATGTCTAAACGAGAGCCAAAAGATTTGTGCATCGCTTGCCACAGTTCAGAAGTAAAACGTGCATCACGATCAGAGATAATCGAGGTTGGCACCCCGTGCCTCGAGACAACTTCCTTAATATATACGTCTGCTAGAGTAGAGAACTTGTCTGTTTCCTTGATAGCCAAGAAGTGTGCAGACTTAGTGAGTCGATCCACGATCACCCAAATAGTATCATTCCCACATTGAGATCTAGGTAGGCCAGTAATGAAATCCATGGAAATTTGCTCCCATTTCCATTGTGGTATCTCTGGTTGTTGGAGTAGGCCCGATGGTTTCTGATATTCAGTCTTGACTCTCGCACAAGTCAAACACTTGCTGACGTAAGTTGCTATGTGAGCTTTCATGCTAGACCAACAATATGTAGTTTTCAAGTCATGGTACATCTTATCCGAACCAGGATGTACTGAGTAGCGAGACTTATGAGCTTCATCCATTACAAGCTCACGTAAGTTACCATAGAGTGGGACCCAGATACGTCCCGTTATATAGTAGGCGCCGTCTGCCTTGCGTTCCAACCGTTACCTTGAACCGCGTAGGGCTTCAGCCCTGACGTTTTCTGGTTTCAATGCTTCTACCTGAGCATCTCGTATCTGAGAAGGAAGACTAGACTGAATAGTGAGTTGCAACGCTCGTACACGCCTAGGTGTAGTATCCTTTCGACTGAGGGCGTCGGCCACCACATTGGCTTTGCCCGGATGGTACTTTATAGCACATTCGTAATCGTTTAAAAGCTCGACCCATCGACGCTGACGCATGTTCAACTCTTTCTACTTGAAGATATGCTCGAGACTATTGTGATAGGTGTAGATGGTGCACTTGGTACCGTACAGGTAATGTCGCCATATCTTGAGCGCAAAAACAACAGCTCCCAGCTCTAAATCGTGTGTAGTGCAATTCCGTTCGTGAATCTTAAGTTGGCGCGAAGCATAAGCAATGACTTTATCCCGTTGCATCAACACACATCCAAGACCCTGAATGGATGCGTCGCAATAGACCACAAAATCGTCTGTGCCCTCTGGCAATGAAAGAATAGGTGCGCTACAAAGTCTATCCTTTAAGTGTTGAAATGCTGTTTCCTGTGCTTTTCCCCAACGATAGATAACGCCTTTCTGAGTTAGTGAGGTGAGGGGTTGTGCAATCTTGGAGAAGTCCTTGATGAACCTTCTATAGTAGCCCGCCAAACCCAAGAACTGGCGGATTTCTGTTGGTGTACGAGGTGCAGGCCAGTTCTTAATCGAGTCTACCTTGGATGGATCGACATGTATCCCATCCTTGTTTACCACGTGGCCTAGAAAGTGGACTTCACGAAGCCAGAAGTCGCATTTTGAAAACTTGGCGTATAGCTGTTCTGCTTGAATGAGTTCCAAAATAAGTCGTAAATGCTGCTCATGTTCCTCCTGACTCTTAGAATAGATCAGGATGTCGTCGATAAATACAATAACAAACTTATCCAGATAAAGTTTGCACACCCTGTTCATAAGACCCATGGAAACTGTAGGTGCGTTTGTTAGCCCGAATGGCATGACCAGAAACTCGTAATGGCCGTAGTGTGTTCTGAATGCTGTTTTGGAGACGTCCTAGTCCCGAACTCTCAGTTGATGGTAGCCTGACCTCAGATCAATCTTTGAATAGTAGCTCGACCCTTGCAGCTGGTCGAACAAGTCTTCAATGCGTGGAAGAGGATGGGGATTCTTCACGGTTACCTTGTTCAGTTTGCGGTAATCTATGCACCTGTGGAAGGTACCGTCTTTCTTCTTCACAAATAATACTGGAGCTCCCTAGGGCGAAGAGCTAGAACGAATGAAACCCTTTTTCCAAGAGTTCTTGCAATTGCTTAGACAGTTCTTCCAGTTCGGTTGGAGCTAAGCGATAGGGTGCTCGAGCTATGGGTGCTGCTCCAGGAGCTAGCTCGATTTGGAATTCGACCTGGCGATGAGGCGGTAGCCCAGGTAAATCTTCGGGAAACACTTGAGGAAAGTCGCATACCACTGGAATATCCTCTAATTTCTTCTCTTTCGTTGATGTGTCAGTAACAAGTGCTAAGATAGCGGTGTGGCCCTTTCGCAAACACTTCCGGGCCTTAAGGAAGGAGATGATGCCCACTACAGCACCACTCTTGTCGCCTTGAATTTCGAGAGGTTCCTTGCCAGAACGGGGAATACGAACAATCTTCTCTTTGAATAGGATCTCTGCTTGCTGTTGGGATAACCAGTCCATCCCAATAATGATGTCGAAACCATCATAACGTTAGGGTCATTCCTAGCATCACCCTGGCCAATCACGAACACTCGACCCCTGGCACCATTGCCGTCGTTATTACCCCCGTTGTTGCCTCCATTATTATTCTCGTTTCCTTGGTTGTGGTTCTGATTCTGGTTCAACTGTGGGCATTGTCTCTTGAAGTGACCTTCAGCACCATACTGAAAGCATCCCCTGTTACCTCGCTGTCGCTGCTGGTTCTGTGGAGCTGTTGGTTGTTGTTGTTGGTTCTAATTCGCAGGTCGTGAGCTCCTGAAATCCTTGGTTTCATGCCCCATCTTGAGACACCTCTGGCAACGACCCCTGTTGCACTGACCACTGTGGTGTCTGTTGCATCTATTGCGCTTTGGGTGATTTCGTCGATATCCACCCTGCCCTTGACTACCGGAAGATTGCTGACCAGGACACTGGTAGTCATCGATCTTTCCCTGCTGTGCCTGGGAGTGAACCGTAGTCGAACCCTTGCTAGAGGTTCCATCCCACTTCTTTTTGTTGTCACTGGGAGTAGCAGAAGTAGTAATAGTAGTAGCACCAATACGCTTAGGCAGCTTGTTCTGTTCCACTGCCTGGTCTGTGAGACGATGAGCAAGACGGGTAACATCCTGAATAGTAGCAAGGTTGGCAGAAGTCACATGACTTTGAATCTCTGGTACTAAGCCTTTGAGGTACAGCTCAATGCGCTTGATGGGAGGATCCACCATAGTTGGGCCTTACACTGCCAGTTCATTGGATCGTTTCGTATACACTTCTATCTCTGACCCCGTCATCTTCTGGTGAAATAACTCCACTTCCCGCTTGTGGATGTCATCCAGACTACAGTATTCACGTTTGATCAATTCCTTAAAATCATTCCATGGGGTGGCATTAGCAGCCGCCAGCCCCAGTATCTGAACTTGCGCGTTCCACCAAGTTAGCGTAGTGCCTTCGAGAGTACCAATGGCGTACTTCACCCTACGAGCCTCAGGGCATTCACACTTCTCGAAGACCGATTCGAGCTTCTCAAACCAGTGGAGGAGTCCAACGGCCCCTTCAGTGCCACTAAAAGTACTAGGACGACAGTCCATGAAAGTTTTGAACGTGCACACAGGTGGCTGAGCGTGTTGACCTGTCGTGTGCGTAAGAGTAAACATACTTAAGCACGAGTGTTGGTTTACGAGAGTAGGATCTAAAGATCCTAGAGTAAGTGGTGATGGAAGGTTATACCTCCTGCTTGGGCAGCTGCGAGTGCTGCGAGATTCCCACCTGGTTCGTGTTTTAATTGTGGAGCAACTGCCCGAGATTGGTAAATGCGAATCCGAATGGTAACGCGATTGCGAATATGAATCCCGCCCATGGACGAGCATTCAATCTGAACGCGAACGAGGCGAGGGCGGACAACGAGGTTGTTAACGGTACGTTCCTTGTTTCCTTGGTTTGACTAGTGATTCGTTTATTAGGTGCTGCTTGAGTTTCCTTGGTTTGATTGAGCTTGTTTTGTTCTTTAAATTGAGGATACTTTGCGCTTCAATGTGAGTACATAGTTCCCCTATTTTACAGTTTTCAATTGTTTTGTGGTGATTCATATGTACAAAATGATTTCAAGGTTTAAACGATGATTTAAAAAACGATTGATATGGTTTATACTAAACTAATAACAATTTCAATAAAGTGAACAAAACTTGTTGGTTGTAGTTACATAACGAATGACATTCATTAATTTTGGCCGAACCGACCAGTATTAGGTTATGGTACCATAGGATCTGACAAATCCCGTTATCAGACTACACCCATGGGTATGTGTGGGGGGTCATGTAAGTAACGACCGAATCTGTGATTGTTAACTTACCCTTTGGTGGTTTGTTAATACGAGAAGCGAGGTAGTCGAGTCACGAAGGTTTGAATGTTATTAGCGAGACAACCATAAGTAGTTTCACAATTAAAACGAACATGATTTTGGGACGAGCTAAAACGATTTGGAACGACTTAAACGAGATAAAACGATTTGAACGAACGATTGGTTGGGTTGTGATTAGGTAATGGGATGGGTGTAACATGATAGAAGCATGGTAGATACACCGCTGGTACATCTTATATATAAGTGCTTTTATCATATTACATTTCATGTCATTATTTAGTTCACTTGGGAAACGATTTGAAACGATGTCACACAACGAGGTTTTCAAAATGATATAAACCATACGAGTTTTATTAACGAGTTTTAACGAGATGTTTTACGAATTGGTTTACTAAAACAAAAGTCTTTGAGTTAAGAATCATGGCTACGAGATTTTATAAATTATAACCATCTTGATTTGAGTTGGTTAATCGTGTTGCAATATTATATACTTTTCAAAACAAGGTTTTCGAGGTATTGCAATATATATAAACGAGCCATGATTCTGATACTCTTATAAAACCAATGTGCTCGCCAGCATTTCTTTGCTGACTTTGTTTTTACATATGTTTCAGGTGATGTTGCGTGATGATTGCTAGGAAGCATGTTCACTTAGGATCTGGACGAGGCCTTAGTGACTTAAAAACAGCTATAGACGATGTTTAATTTGTTTGTTTGGTTTTAAGACAATGTAAATTTATCTAATGAGTTAATAATACGAAACTTTTAATTACCATGGTTGTAAAACGATGATTCTGTTACAACACTCCCCGACGTTTCCGCCACGGTTTGTTGTTTTACGTGGTCGGGGTGTGACAACAGTGAATTTTGGAGCCATATTGCCGGAGTTCCAGGGACTTATTATCTGTGAAATACCCATGGAATCGAAGCTAAGGTCGATCAAAGTGTTCTAGAAAAAGAATGAGTTAAATCGGATGAGAAATGAAGAAGTTATGCCCACTTTAGTGGAGCTTGGTACTTCTGTCAGAACCTGCACTTTCAGCTACGAATTTGAGAGTTTGAGTGAGTGTTTCTAAAGTGTAAAAGACTTGGGAGGCCTTGGGTATTTATAAGGAAGTGATTAGGGTTGGTTTTGGGGGGATAGTTAATGCTAAAACTCGGTTTAAACTCAAGAAAACATCAAATACCGCTCAAAATCGCGAAGAGAAAGAGGCTGATGGTTCTGGGGGTTTTTCAGGCTGTTGGTGCATGTTTGTGACAACAGCTTAGATTTGGTCTTTGGATATCTTGTAATTTGTTAAACGATAAACATTTAGCGGGTTTAGCTTTGTAATAGTTAGTTGTAATGTTTGGGCTAACCAAACCCATACTTATGGGGATGTGGGATGAATTGGGCCTTGCCCAAATTCGCAGCTCATGATGTTTAATCTTGGCCCAAGTAGTAACCTTGTGTTATATAAACAAGGTTAGGCTTTAGGGTTTAGGTTAATCAGCCAAAAACAGTTTGTGAGAGCAATTTCGTGAAGGACTAGTGTCTTGGACGAATTTGAGTGTTGGTTAGGGATCTTGATTGATTGTAATCAAGGTTGATAGATAATCAATAAAGATCCAGTTTGAAAGTGAATTGCTGTTTCTGTTTTCTACTTGTTTCTGTGATATTCTGATCAAGAGGATTCCGCACTCTTGATTGGAAAGACAATTCTGTGAAAGATCCATACGATTAGGGGACCTACAATTGGTATCAGAGCATTAGGCTCTAGAAGGCTCGGTTCAGAATTGTGCTTGGAGAAACAGGAGGAAATTTTCGAAATTTTGAAAACCTGAAAAATTAGGGTTTTGAAATTTTCGAAATTTTTGTGTGTTTGATACTGATTTTCGATTTTTGTTGGCTGTTTTGATCTTCTGCTTTGTTTGTTTGCTGTTTTGCAGGTGTTGGAGAAAGTTCTGGTTGATAATTTTGAAGAATTCTGGCTGAAAGACTTGAAGATTCGAAGACTGTTCTTCGTGGTTTTCCATCTGTTCTTCATAATTTTCGAAATTACTGTGCTTATTAGGTTTTCTGATTTTGCAGATTTGTGTTAGCAGAATCCAGAAAATCATCAAGAATTTGAACAGATTGAGTTTCCAAAGTTACTGGGCGATTTTAACAAATTCGCAGATTGTTCAGCGAATTTGAGGGTTGATATCTCGGTGACCAGCGAAATTGTTTGACCCGGCGATCTTAAATCCAAAGGCGACTTTGGTAACCGTGTAATTATCCACAGCGAAATTATTACGGTTTTCGGCGACTTTACAGGTCGTCGTAATCGCGAAATTGACCAGCGAACTGATAACCAGCGAAATTGAACAAGTAACCAGCGAATTTGTTCAGCAAACAGACCCAGCGAATTTAACTATTGACCCAGCGAATTTAATCAGTAACCAGCGAATTTAACTGAGGACTTAAAACCAGCATATTTAAAAGTGGTGGAATTTCAGTTGGCAAGTGTAACAAAAAATTCACGTTTTCGAAAATAGAAATTGATCCGTAGCTCGTTTGACAGAACCTTTTGGACCGTTAGATTCCTTGGATTTTTAAGGTTAAAAAAAAAAAAAAAAAAAAAAAAAAAAAAAAAAAAAACTCTGGAAAATCCCGAATACGGTTTTTGACATTATATATCATTGGATTTGTCTTTTCGAGACGATTCTAACGGTGTAATTTGATAACCACGTTTTCGGAGAAATTTTGTACGGTTTTATCAGTACGGTTACGCTAAAAACGTGTTTAAAGATGGTTAAAATGGACAATGTTAGTGAGACTGTTAAACATTGGCCAAAGCTTACAAACATCAAAGAATATGCTGACTGGAAAGAAAAGTTTGAGTCGTTTATGAAGAGTGAAGATACTAAAATGTGGAGCTGTATGATCGATGGATACTTTGCTCCTACACGTCGTGTTGATGGAAGAGTTATAGTGATGTCTTATGATAAGATGAATGAATCTGAGAAACGAGTGGTTGATGCTGAGAAGAAAGCTTTAGCAGCAATAAAGAAGTCCTTGCCTGAGGGCGTTAAACATACCCTTAAGAAGTATGGAACTTCTCAAGAGCTGTGGGAAGCTTTAGAAAAACGTTATCAGATTCCATCAAAAGTGAATACTTGTGATCAAGCATTGGTAGCTGAGTTTGCAGCTGTGAAGATTGGAGAGGGAGCTGCTGAGATAGAAGAGAAGAAGGAAGCAGATGAGGAGAATGCTCAAAAGATGGGTGCAGAAGTTTCAAAGGGCTTGAAGGATGTGAACGGACTTACAGCAGAGGTAAAGGTATCATCAGAATCTGTAAGTCATACATGTCTAAATTGCACTGAACTACAGGTTAAAGTTGACAGACTATCGGAGCAAAACAACATTCAGTCAGCTGAATTAGAAAAGTTAAAAGAGTCAAATGTTCTTTTGATTAAACGAGAGTCAGATTGTTTTACAAAACTCAAATCAAATGAACAAGAAATTAGCAGTTTAACAAGCAAAGTCAATGAACTGTTACAGGTCATTGATTTAGCTCGTGAAACTGTGAAAGAAAAGACTAACGAGCTTTCAGAAAAGTGCACAGAATTGGTTGATGCACAAGCCAAAATTGTTGCACTTCAGGGGAAGTTAAACGATTTTGGGAATTCTTCGTTAGTCAGAACTCAAATTCAAAAAGGTTTAAAAAGAAGTAATGATAAAACAGGGGTGGGGTTTACTAAAGCTTCATCTTCTGGAAATCAAGACTACTCATTTTTACCAACTGAAGATGAGCTAACTGAGTTTGTGAATCCGATAGTTGTGGACTTGCCAGATAGTCCAGTTTCTTTGAAAGAATCTGTTGGGTCTAACGGTACACCTCATAAAGTGGATGAGGATACCAAAGACAAAACGGCCAACACATTTAAAAAGGGATCCAACAGAAAGAAAAGTTATAAGAAGAGATCCTGTTTTAAATGTCACAACATAGGGCATGTGGCAAGTTGTTGTCCTTTGAAGAAAGGTAAACAAAAGGTTGATGAGGTTAAGGATGAGAATCAGGTTGGGTCAAGCAATAGTGTAAAAACAAGTTGTCAGACAAAGAAACCTGAATCTCAACCAAAACCCTCAACTTCGAAAAGATTTGATAGACCAAGAAGTATTTCTCCACAATTTAGTCATTATAATGGTAAATCAAGTCAGTTTCAAAGTCAACATAGAAATTTTGGATATTAAAATCGATACCAGACATCTATAAATCGAAATTTTCAAACAAGAAATGGACATAGGGGTTTTAGTAACTCGAATGTTCAACAATATCCAAAATTTTTTCAAAATTCATGGTATAATAATGGGAGAAGCAGGTATCCAGATAATCCACTGAAGTGTGATGGATATTGGATGGATGTACCTGTAATGGATGAATTTGGAAAACCCAAGACTATCAGGGCTTGGGTTCTCAAGACTAACTGAGTTGTTGAGTGTGTGCAGGATGACCAAGAAGGACTGTTGATGTGTTCGACAGTGGTTGTTCCTGTAAAGTGTCTGAGGTGAATAGTAGGTTAACATGGGTAACGAACTATTTACTTTAGTGATGGTTATGATTTTTCTAAACTTCAAAAGTGAAAAACTTATTGTCAGATTGAAGTGGGAGTCTGTTTGTGTTTAAATTTCTGTTTTTGAAACTTGCTCCATAAAAACATAAATTTAGGGGGAGAAATTTCCCTAAGCCAAAAAGAGTTTAGTTAGTGCGTGTGTTTAGGGGGAGTAAGTTATTCTTTAAAAATAAAAAAAATAAAAAATTTGAAAAATCAAAAACATAAAAAAAATAGAAAATCAAAAATGAGTTATCACTGTGTGAAAAAGAAGAAATGATAGTACATCAGCAAGTTAGACTGTCAAACTGAAAAGGAAATTAAAATGCTTAAGTGTGATAGCAGCTTCATCATATGATGTACCAGTAGGCAAAAGCATGAAATAATCAACTTACCAATGTGATATAAACATAAATGCACTGAGTATGAGTGGGGAACACATTAGTGGTGTATGGTTTAATGACCTTAAATCTTGCGTTGATAGATTGCCAAAATCTGAAGTTTTGGGTCTTTATACTGTTATTTCATCTGGGGATATCTTGGCTGTTTTTCTGTTCAGAACTAAAATTGTACATGACCTCAGGAAAGAAAGTCACTTGGAATTAGCTCATTTCTATTTGAATGCCTGTATGTTGTCCCGATACACACAATTTTGATCTGATTCTGAAATCTTCTCTGAAAAAAGTCGTGTACCTCCTCTGCTGCATCCAGATATATGCTGACCTGGAGGTGCTAGGCAACGACAGCTTCTGCTGCATCCAGATACATGCTGACCTAGCTGTACGTTGTCGCGCTATAGATCTAATACACCCGAAAGAGGCCCTCAAGTGCCCAAAAGAAACCCAATAAACCTATATCAAACTGAGAAAACTCATTTGATCTGTACATTATACCATCTCTCCTAAAGATCTATTCTGTTCTCTTCTCAACCTATTCCCAGTTAAGATTTCAGAAATCTGGATTGGACTTGTGAAATATGTGGTAGGGAAGATACTTGCATGATAGACTGTGTTGTTTATATTTCCAGGATTTGATTACTATTTATTTGGGTGTTCATTGTTAAGAAATCAAAACATGATAAAACAGGTTATATGCAGACCTAGACATTGTTAGGATATCTTAAAGGATGAATTCAGTATACTCACCTACTACGATGAATCTTTGTGCATACCTTGATCGCGGGGGTATATCCTGAAGTGGGACACACTAGTATATCCGTATTAAAATTACCTTAACGTATCATACGGTAATGGTACTTGAAATGTTCATGCATTTTGTTTAAGAGGACGAACATACTGGTAATCGTCTTGAACTGCTTTTCACGAAAAATTAAATAAAGAATTATATAATTGTGTGAAACAGTTTGATTGTGCTGATATGATCTTCTTACCAGTGATTCTCACAAAAATAGAGTGTTTATTGCTTTTGTTATTTACTTGCTTTCAGAAAATATAAAAATCCAAAAATAGTGTCTTTTTCTGTTTAAAATTCTTAACGTACGGAAAACTGTTATTCTTGGAGGAATTGTTACTGATAGGGGGAGACAGTGTTGGAAAGTGAGTTCAAAATTTTAAATCATGAGGGTTATAGGGTGTGATTAAAAAGTTTTGCGTGTTGGTGATAAATTGGAAAAGGCTTAATCTGTTATACAGTTTAACAAATCTCTTGAATAATAATAATTTGTTTAACTCTTGTTGAAAAATTCTTATGGTTTCTCGAGATGTTTGTTTTATAGTATACAGATTGAAGCAGTGTGTTGCTGAGAAGTAGCTGTGTTGTTGAGGAGTTGCCGTGAAGATGAGAGTTTGATTGGATGCATGGTAGAACCTCCTTTCTATATTGCAGACAAAGTTGAAGAGTTTGAAGATTGCTATACAAATGCTGAACTGGAGTTTACTCAAACGCTAAAGTTTTTAAAGATTTGGTGATTGGATGCATCAGCTTAGGGGGAGTCTGTTGCTGACAGAAGCTATTGAAGCTGAAGCTATCCAAAGACCAAAGACAGTGCAAGACTACATGAAGATTGCAAGACGACTGAAGACAAAGTTATTTTATGAAGCTATTGTCAAGGGGGAGTTTGTTGGTGCATGTTTGTGACAACAGCTTAGATTTGGTCTTTGGATATCTTGTAATTTGTTAAACGATAAACATTTAGCGGGTTTAGCTTTGTAATAGTTAGTTGTAATGTTTGGGCTAACCAAACCCATACTTATGGGGATGTGGGATGAATTGGGCCTTGCCCAAATTCGCAGCTCATGATGTTTAATCTTGGCCCAAGTAGTAACCTTGTGTTATATAAACAAGGTTAGGCTTTAGGGTTTAGGTTAATCAGCCAAAAACAGTTTGTGAGAGCAATTTCGTGAAGGACTAGTGTCTTGGACGAATTTGAGTGTTGGTTAGGGATCTTGATTGATTGTAATCAAGGTTGATAGATAATCAATAAAGATCCAGTTTGAAAGTGAATTGCTGTTTCTGTTTTCTACTTGTTTCTGTGATATTCTGATCAAGAGGATTCCGCACTCTTGATTGGAAAGACAATTATGTGAAAGATCCATACGATTAGGGGACCTACACAGGCGGCCAGCGTAGCCCAAGTGGCAAGTTTACATGGCCGGTATGAAGGTGTGGAGCTGAAGTTTCCTTTTATTACATTTAGGCCCCTCAACTTTGTCATTTAGGCCTTTTTAGGTGTTTTAAGGGCCATTTTCGCCATTTAGGCATAGTTTAAGGCCAAATAAAGTATGAGGAACATAGTCAAAGTATAATTAAGCGTATGAAGGTCGTATTTATGTATCGTTTACGATCAAATTACGTTTTATGCATAAATTTCACATATTCGCAAGTTTAGCACATAGTTTCCAAGAATTACGAATAAGCATCAATTGTTTCACAAAGTTGAATGTATGAGCATGTATAAAGTAGGTATAACATGAATTGAACAAAATATGAGTTTCATTTATGATCCAAGTCTCGGATTTTACAACGGTTACAAAGAAATAACGATTACAAGAACACAAGACTTCCAAAAATAGAAATACGAACAAGACTAGCTATAAAGGGAAAGTACAAATAAGGCGGGCGTTACAGTATGTCCATTTAGTGCATACCTAGTACATTGTTTTACATTTCATTTCATGCTATGTATGTTCATTTGTTGCATACTTAGTACATTATTTTTGTCACACCCCGACCACGTAAAACATCAAATCATGGCGGAAACGTCGGGGAGCGTTGTAACAGAATTATTGTTCCACAACCATGGTATTTAAAGTTATTTTTTATTTATCAAACAGGAGAGTTACGTTGTCTTTAAACGAAAGAAACAATAGTACATAACATTATTTAAAACTAATCTTGCTTCTTTTATGTCACCAAGGCCGGAGTCCACCCTAGTGTATCTTGAACAAACCTATGCATTAGCTCCTGAAACACATGTGAAAATAGGTACGTCAGCATAAAAATGCCTGTGAGATTCATAGGTTTTGTGAAAATAGGATTCATGACTTGAGTTTAAAGAAATGTTTAATAAAAATTAGTCATGAACCTTGTTAAGTGTTTTCTTTTATAAATCATATGAAAATTTGATATGAAATCAGATTAAAAAGAAAGGTGTATGGTTAATTAAATAACCAAGTAAAATGAGTTGTATAAAATAAATTGTTTGTAAAACGGTGTCTTGTGAAAAATATGTTATTTATGTAAAATGTTATATGCCTAAATTGGAATAATTTAAATAACGCTACGATATCTAATGTCATACAAGCACTTATATATAGGAAGTACCAGCGGCGTATCCACCATGCTTGTATCATATTACACACGTCTCGTTACTTAAATCACTTACCCAAACAAACCACCAATGTAAAATGTTTATGTTTAAACAAATTTTCAAAATGTTTATGTCAAAATGTAAACCATGTAATGTATAATCAATGTCAAAATGTTCATGTGACAACTGTAAATCATGTAATGTGTATCCAAAATATCATGTATGGCATGTGAAATATATCAACTAAACCATAGGTAAAAAATGCACAAAACAAGGTATTGAAATAAAACGTAGTTTAAATCAAAGTTATGTTTTGTGGAAATGCATGCTATACTGATACAAACATCTATGCGGTATTGTAAAAATGCATACATTCAAGCCTTGAGATTGTGGCGATAAACCCTTAAACAAATTAAAGGTTTATCTGAGTTATGTGTATCGAATTCGGTCATTCCTTCCATCCAAACATACCTAGGATCTCAGGAACGGGAGTTGTCAATTCCTATGGTACCACTACCTACTAACGAACGGCGTGATCAATGTTAATGAATGTATTTTTGTCCCATTTAAACAAACCAAATGTCATACCAAAATGTAAGCATGTGATGTAAAACAAAATGTACTAAGTATGCAACAAATGGACATACATAGCATGTGATGTGAAACAATGTACTAAGTATGCGCTAAATGGACATACATAGCATAAAATGTAATGTAAAACGATGTACTAAGTATGCACACAATGGACATACATAGCATAAAATGTAATGTAAAATGATGTACTAAGTATGCACACAATGGATATACACAGCAAAAACACAATGAAATCATGTACTATAAGTGTACAAATGAACATAACAAGCATGTGATATGAAAACATGAAAAGCACGAAAGTAACAAGTAGGCACATGTGTTTCACCCCAAAATGTTTGAAAAACAGTAAAATAGGGGACTATGTACTCACTTGAGATTGCTCAATAGTCTTTAGATAACCACCAAACAATGCTAGAAAGATCACGGAATCAAAATCACCTAATATAGGTAACTACGTTAATAAACGGACATAAATCGGAGGATCGGGTAGAATGAGGTTTCGTAAACCAAATGAGTATAGGAACTCATGTAATATGGTTTAACAAAGCCTACATTTTAAAATGAAACCTATCCTAAGTGCTTACGACCCATTACGACTCCTTTAGGTAGCTTACGCTACTTTAACGTGTCGTTCGCGTAAAACGCGTTTGGACCGCCTAACTAGTCCTATGACAAGTAAAATATGCCTTAACATGTCTAATATTGTTGCCTAATCAGTTTAGATGTCAAAAATTATGTTACATATGCTTAAAATGAATTTTGGCGCAAAAAGGGCATTTTGGTAATTTTCCTAAGGCATATAAACTACCTATCATACAACTAACTAAACGACGTGACCATAAGCTATAACCTCGGAAGGTTATTTCCTATACAACTATGGTCACCTAATGTGTTTGATTGGATCCTAATGATCGACCAAACGGGTCGGGTTCGAAAGTCTAAGCGGTTGTTTAGACTGCTTACCTTACGACCCTATATAAGCACTAAACCTAAAGTGACGAGCTAAACATGTTAAAACACGTTTAACGAAGTTTGAAAACAGATTTGGTATCAAAACAAACGGTTTTGATACCCTAGAGTAGTTTGGTTACAAAACACGCAAGAATACGCATTTTGGCCGAAACTACGACTCGTCACTACACCTAAATAACGTGGTAATCAGTAGGTATAGTCACTAGGGACTATAACCATCGTGATTACGCTCACGTTGCGAAGTTCAAACGAACTTCGTGTTGACCATAAATTGGTCAATGCAGAAAGTCAAACAAAGTTTGACTTTCATGTTTAAAATGCGAAAAAGAACGAAAGAAGACTTACAACGGGTCCAAGAATGGAGGTTTGATTCCAAATATTCTCAGGTATGAAGTGATAAACTGTTAGGCCCTAAAGTGTGAGACTGACGCATCAAATTCATACAATGAGTGATGGTTACGAACTGGGCTTTACTGGGTTAGTTTATATTAGGTTGTGGACCTTTATAGGTCACTTGGGCCAAGCTTTAGGCCATGTGGGCCAAGCAGGCCCAAGGGGAGCCCATGTAGGGACTTGGGCTTGAGTTAGTATAAAAACAAGTTTCTAACTTGTTTTTAGGTTTGAACCTTTGGAACCTCCATGTTACAGAAATTCTAGAGAAACACAGAGTGGGAGGCGATTTGGTTGTGAGCACTTGTACTAGACGGTTTTGCTTTTCAAGTAATAGAATCGTGTGCAAGTGTTAAAGGTGATTCGATATTGTTCTTTGTTCATCGTTTTTCTGATTTTCGTGTTTATTCTTGAATCTCACCAAGTTTGGATTCCGCATAAACTTGGTGATTGTTTGATATCATTGAAAGATCCGGTTTACGGGACTTACAAGTGGTATCAGAGCCTTTAGAACCTGTTTCTAGGCTCGGTGTGATATCAAAGATTCAAGATTTTCGTAATTTTTGGGTTGGTGTTCTTCGTGTTCTTCGCGGTATTCAAAGTGTTCATCGAGTCTAGTGAAATATTGTCATATTTTGGTATTTTGATGTTTTTGGAAGGTGTTAATAGATTTATCTATGTATTTGAATTTTTAAAATTATCTTCAAAAGATTTAGAAAATCTAGAATTGATTTGAAAAATCCAAAAATCTCGGAATTCCAACTGTTCAAAGGTTTTGAAAATTTTCGAAAAGGTTTTCTATTTTTATAATTAATTCACGGTCTCGAGTCATCAATCTTTTCATCGGCTTGGAGTCATTCACTTGCAAAGAAGCATCTCCACGGTCTCGACTCATCCAGATTGAGTTTGCAATCACAATCCAATCCACATACACAGGTCTTGGGTCCCATCATCACGGTCTCGACTCACTTCACTTCTGGTTTCGAGTCGCAACATCGCTTCCGTGCGGTTTCGAGTTCTCCATTTCCACAGTCTCGACTCATCAACTTTCGAGTCTCGAGTCGCAACCTCGGTTCCGACTCGCAACCGCTTTCAAGGTCTCGACTCACAAGAGGTCTCGAGTTATCTCTTTCACTGTTCCGACTCGCAACCACATATCACCGTTCACCTCCGTCGTTCACCGTTGATCACCACCTGAAACTACCGGTCATCTACATCATCGTCGACACCTTCATCTTCTCCGACGCGACTTCTAACCACCTCCATTCATCGTTCATCACCATAACTGTCCACCAATAACCCTATTATCTCCGACAGACACCATCATCATCCGTTTCTGTCATCCTCCTTCATCTTCATCCGAACCACCTGCTCTCAACATCAACCCAACCTCCGTGCATTGTTCCACTGTTCATCATCATCATCATCTATAAAGCCCGTATCCGGTCATCTTCTCCGGCTTCCGACGACCACCACCTGCAACTTCTTCGTCCTTGTCACTAATCCACACATCACCGTCATCATCCTTCTCCGGTAGTCACCACCTGCAACGGTGAACTTGTTTTGAAAATTATAGTGGCGGCTTAAGTTTGAAATTAGGGTTGCAGTTTGTTTTTAAAGGAAGAAGACAGACATTCAGTTATTATTTTGTAATTAAAAACATAATAATAATTATTATTTTAATCATTTAGTCATCATTACATAATAATTGGTTTTTATAATAATATTAATAATAATAATAATAGGAAAATTGGTTTTTAATAAACCAACCTTTGCCCCATTGGTAAATAATAATCCTACCTACAGAATTGGTAATTAATAATCCTACGTTTCAATATGTTGGTACTCAATGGACCTCCGTTAGTTTTTTTTAACTGAAGTCAGTTTTTAAGTTTTATTTATTACACAAACAGTCCCTGTAGTTTTAATTTACTAGTTTTAACTATGAGTTAATAGCCAAAATGGTCCCTGAGGTTTGCACCACCACCACTACCACCACCACCACCACCAAAGCACCGCCGCCACCACCACCACCACAACACCGCCACCACCACCACCACCGCACCGCCACCACCACCACCACCACCACCACAGCACATGACATCGAAGGCATCAGATCCAATCCTCCAATTTCGATTTTTTAATCCACCAAAAGTTTCCCCTCAATGGTCTTTAGCCACTTTACAACTCATATTTGCACTCCTTTTTGACCCAAATTAGTGTAATTCCACTTTAACCGGAATTTTTATAAAAAAAAATCTAAAAGTAAATCAATCCACTTAATTGGTCGTTTTATGTCGAATTAATCGGGAGTATAAGATTTCTTGGATCCATACGAACATTCTGAACCCATTAGAAAACGCGAACACATCGATTCTCGCCGGAAACCGTAACCTGCAACTATGCCGAAACAGTACAGTCACCGGAATCTGTGTTTTTTTCGATTTTCACGGTACCGGTTCGTTTTTATTGTTTCATTTAGTTCAATTTTGTTTGTATAATGTTACCCTGAGTGCCAATTTAGATATAACATAGTTTCCCCGGTTAAATTCGACGTTTTGACTTCCTGTTTGACTTGGTTTGAATGAATTGGGGAAGATGACCTTTCACATTTCTGCATTTATTTAAAAAAAAAAACAAATCAGACACAAAACCACTGGTGGCCTAGTGGTTGTGTGTGTTTGTTGCAACCCAAGTGACCTGGGTTCGAACCCAGGCACAATCATTTATGCCTTCGATGTCAGGTTCTATTTTTTTGGATCTGGTACGCGTCGAAACGGTACGGGTCGAAACGGTCCGGGTCGAAACGGTCCGGGTCGAAACGGTACGGTTCGAAACGGTATGATTTTTAGAGTTTTTTTGATTTTTTTGAATTTTTATGATTTTTTTATTTTTTTAGAATTTCTTTGATTTTTTAGAATTTTTATGATTTTTTTGAATTTTTTTGATTTTTTTGATTTTTTTTTATTTTTATGATTTTTTTATAACTACAGGGACTGTTTGTGTAATAAATAAAACTTAAAACTAGTAAATTATAACTACAGAGACTGTTTGTGTAATAAATAAAACTTAAAAACTAACTTCAGTTAAAAAAAACTAACGGAGGTCCATTGAGTACCAACATATTGAAACGTAGGATTATTAATTACCAATTCTGTAGGTAGGATTATTATTTACCAATGGGGCAAAGGTTGGTTTATTAAAAACCAATTTTCCATAATAATATTAAGTGTTACTTTCTATTTAAAAAAAATCTATTTTATATATATATAAAAAAAGGGTTTATTAAAAAAATCTAATTTAAAAAAAAAACGGGGGTTGGTTTGTTTGTGATAACAGTTTTGACAGATTTTTGAGGTGCGGTTCAGAAAGCGGGATTATTCGGCTGCAAAGGGTTTGAGTTAGCAAGTACTCAGGTTCTCGCTTTGGGCTTGTGTTGAGGAAATAGTTAAAAACGCACATTTTTTGGGGGATCACATCTTAAAATGTCTTCTAAGAGAGAGGTGCTTAAGCAGGAACTCCAAGGATTCAGTTACTCAAACGGTGAATCTATAGAAGCACTTACAGGCCGGTTTGCTGAACTGCTCTCTAAAATGGAGAAGGTAGAGATGGTGGTGTCTACTCGCATGAGCAACAGAAAGCTTCGGGATGCTATAAAAGGGATTCCAGATCAGGCGAACTGTAGTTGGTTCCGAAATGTTAATCAGATATTAGTGACAACCGACTGCGGCTGTTACAAAATGAAGTCAGATGAGCTAATCTCACTCATCAAATCATATGACAATGCTGACAAGCAGTCTACTCAAGGCAACACATCTGCTGCTATTTGCTCATCCACACAAAATTCAGTATTTATGTTAAACAAACCCCTGGCTCAAGAAGTTACTCGTGATCGTGAAGAGATACTTTCTGTCTTTTGCACTCCTGAGTGTAGAGAAAGAAATGAGGCATATCGGTTACACAACGCTGAGTTAATTCAAGATTACAACGACATAAAAATATAAATTTTACTTTATCAAAGAATGAAAAGCTTTATAAAGATAAAATTGAAGCTCAGCGAAAAGACATTATCAAACTCAAGGATGATGTAAGTGTGAAATCATCTCAACTCTTCTATGTTCAGGAGAAACTGTGCATTGTGACTAAGGAACTGGAAGATATCAGAAATAGATATCAAATAAATGAACTTAACATTAAGAAATTTGATTCTTCCAGCAAATTAGTCAAAAACTTGTGTGATCAACAGCTCGCATACAAGGAAAAGAAAGGGCGTGGTTTGGGTTTTAATCATCCTCCTCCTCCCTATAATGACAATTATACTTATTTACCTATGACTGAGGAGGAGATGATGAATGAAAGTAAAATGACTTATGGTCCCAAAAACAATAAGTCATCATCTAATGAAAGACCAATTGGGAAACAGAAGTATGTTCCAATAAATTTTATTTCTAAAGGCTCGATTGATCCTAACGCTTCGTCTTCATGTGCAGATAGAGTATCTGAAGTAAAGTGTGGAGATGTTCTTGGGAGTGAACCAGTTGTTCATTCTAATATTTCTGAAAAATATTTTGAACAAACTGAATCTGATATTGCTTTTAGTAGATCTTTGTTTGAATCGTTTTCTGCTTATGTTTCGTCAAGTGAGCCTGATGTTTGGGGCAAAACTGATGATGTTTGTGTTGAATCTTTGAACAATAAGTGTGGTGATGATTGTTTTTCAGTTAATGCACATGATTGTGATGTTTCTAATTCTTCAGTTGATGATAGCGTTACAGGTGAGGTCCCTCAGGATACATTCAGTGAAACCACTGAAACTTCTTCTCAAGAAAATCAAGAATGTCCTGATTCTTCTTCTGAATCGGCCTCAGTGGACGTCCCTAATGTTGAATCTAGTGGAACCACATTGGAAACCGTGACTGAAAGCATTCCTCAAGTAGATTCACATGATACATGTGTTGACGAAACACATGTTGATGAAACTTCATCTTCTGAAATTAAAACTGAACCTGATTTTGTAAAAGAAGAAAAAGGAGTTGAAATAAATGAACAGTCACAGACAAATGTTTCTGAAATTAAAGTTAAAACAGAAACTAAATCGTCTGTTCAAAATGATCATGATAAAATTGTAAAAGACGAAAAACATCATCCGTCTGAATCTCATACTTGTGCTAGTTCTGATCAACAGGTACATAAGAACTCAGAAAAGGCACATGGAACACATGCAAAGCAATCAAAGCAAGCTCGTTCATCTAAACCAATCAGATCAGCTACTTCTGCTAGCTTTTCGAATCTCCATACATTGAAGCGACAAACATGTTTCAACTGTGGAATTCCTGGACACATTGCTAGAAATTGTGTTCATCGTCCAAACGTGCAACAAAATGCCAATACACGCTCTTGTGCTGATGTTTGTGAGCCGGTTCACAACAAGCGAAATGAGCCAAAACGAGTAGATCAAACTCGGGGCTATACGAAGTCTGCTCATCAAGTGCAATCACGATCTCATAAGGCTTGTGACAAGGTGAATGAAAGATCCAATCAGGAAGAAAAGACGAAGAATGATGCTCATAGCAACAAGAGTTCTGCAAACAGCAAATATAAGCATCCAAATTCGTCTTCGTCTGAAAGTAAAGTGCAGGCGCATTCAACACAAAAAGGACTGGTTTGTCCTTCAGGACCTGCTAGAGCGAATCATGCTGCTCAAAACGTCTTTTCGATGAAAAGACAAACTTGCTACAACTGTGGCATTGCGGGTCATATTGCTAGAAACTGCACAAGGCATCCCTACGTACCCTACTATATGCAAAATCAGAGGGTTACATCAAAGGATAACAATCATTCTAAGCCAATGAAGGTATCTTCACCTAAGGCAATGAAGAATGTGAATCCCAAGGTTAATCCTTCTGATGGGGATTGGAATGTTGCTAAAAACAAACAGAAGGCTGCTCAGGAACAAAAATGTTTTTCTAAAACTAACAAACCTGAAACAGTTAAAGTTGCTCAACCGACGGCAACAAACATGTTTGTTAAACCGAAATAGATTTGGAAACCCAAATCTAAGGCAGCAACGTCTCCAATCCTTGAAACCAAAGGGGACCTATGTTTAAAAGAAGTGTCTTATTTTGATGCTTTAGGAAATCCCAGGACCACGATGGCCTGGGTACCCATGTCTTACTAATCTCCTTACCTTTCAGGAACAACTAAGGAGGAGCTGTTGACAATCTCTGGAATGTTGATAGCGGTTGTTCCAGAGATAAAAACGGGTAACATTTCACTGTTGCAAAAAGTTCAAATTTTTTTTACAGATGATATGTTTCCTTTGGAGGAGATTAGAGAAGTAAGAAAAGATCAACAAAAGGTACCGTTTAAATTCAGTACTTTGAATTGAATTTGATTAGTCTTCAATCTGATGACAGAACGGTTAAGCAAAAATATTTTCTTTCTTTCTTAGTTCATTACTTTGTATATAAATTGTCCTTTCTCTAATAAATGGTAAATTTGCGCAAAAATACAAGATTTATGCACAAATTTAGGGGGGAGAGGAACATATAGATAGATATAGAGTTTAGGAAGAGAAAACTCAGAAAATACAAAAAGAGTTTGCTGTAAATATGTATTGTTTTAGGGGGAGAAAATGAGAAAAATACAAAAACATTAGAAAATGAAAAAGCGAAAAAGATAGATTGCATGATATGGGAAGTGAAATAAATGTTCGTGTTAAAGGGTTTGACTAACACATGTAAGGTGCCATAGCTGAAAAGACTAGGATCTATTGCGATATGTCGATAGGCTTGACGCTCAAATGATAAAAGATACTAAGTGATATAAACATAACGAACTATGTACCATGTGGGTAACATACCATCGGCGTATGATTTTATGGTCTTGAATCTTGCGTTGATAGATAGCCAACATCTGAGGTTTCGGGTCTTTATATTGTTGAATCATCTGGGGATATCTTGGCTGTCCTTCTGTTCAGAACTAAAATTGTACATGACCCCAGGAAAGAAAGTCACTTGGAATTAGCTCATTTCTATTTGAATGTCTGTATGTTGTCCCGATACACACAATTTTGATCTGATTCTGAAATATTCTCTGAAAAAAGTCGTGTACCTCCTCTGCTGCATCCAGATATATGCTGACCTGGAGGTGCTAGGCAACGACAGCTTCTGCTGCATCCAGATACATGCTGACCTAGTTGTACGTTGTCGCGCTATAGATCTAATACACCCGAAAGAGGCCCTCAAGTGCCCAAAAGAAACCCAAGAAACCTATATCAAACTGAGAAAAACTCATTTGATCTGTATATTATACCATCTCTGCAAAAGATCTATTCTGTTCTCTTCTCAACCTATTCCTAGTTAAGATTTCAGAAATATGGACTGGACTTGTGAAATATGTGGTAGGGAAGATACTTGCATGATAGAGTGTGTTGTTTATATTTCCAGGATTTGATTAGTATTTATTTGGGTGTTCATTGTTAAGAAATCAAAACATGATAAAACAGATTATATGCAGACCTAGATACAGTCAGGATATCTTAAGGGATGACATCAGTATACTCACCTGCTACGATGAATGGTTGTGCTTACCTTGATCGCGGGGGTATGCCTTGGAATGGGACACACGGGTATAATAGTATAATATTACCTAAAGCATATCACGAAGTTGAAAAAATGAAAGTTGAGCGTTAAAGTTTAAGTGGACAAACAAATTGGCAATCGCATAGACCAGTTTGATTAGGCTCGTACTGAAAAGTGTTCCTTAGTCTGCTTGAGAACGAATTTTGATCCCATTGCAATTGTAATTGTATATTATGGTAGTTGTTTATATTTTGAGTTTTTATTTGTTTTTAGTTCTTAAATTAAAAATTAAAAAATGAAAAATTTCAAAAATACAAAAATAGTGTCTTGCTTTTCTATAAAATCGAAAATCCAAAAATAGAGTGTCTTTTTGTTTTTCTTAAAATTAAAAATGTAACCGTTCTTGAAGATTTGACTGATCATCAAAAGTTTAAAGAATTTAAATTGTGAAATCCGAGTATAAGTACTTGGATGTACCTAGTGTTCATATGGTACTCTCCCTGTTGCATAAGAAATGTTTGCTTATGAGTTTGTGAGCATGTGCAGAACTTGGTTTCAATCAAGAACAGGGGTTGATGAAGATTGAGATGCTGTTAGTTGCTGAAGAAGCCTAAGCATCACAACAACAAGATGTACCTGAGTCAGAAGAACCAGATATGAAACGTCGTCTGACAGTGAAAGTACATTTGAAGAAGTACCGTGAACCTGCTTGAAAGACAAAGATTGAAGAAGAAAAGAGCTGCTGAGAATCCTCCTCTCACATTCTTTTCACAAGATTTTCAAGCAAATGCTGATCGAGATCCTGATATGAAGCTAACCACAAGAGCTGAAGAAAGAGACCCAGTGCTGAGAGTTCAGAAGTCAAGAACTTCCACAACATCTGCAGCATAGCGACAACCATAGACTTTGTTGAAGACGTTGCTGAATTCATGCTATGAAGACAATTTGATGGCATCAGTCTAGGGGGAGATTGTTAGGCCCTAAAGTGTGAGACTGACGCATCAAATTCATACAACGAGTGATGGTTACGAACTGGGCTTTACTGGGTTAGTTTATATTAGGTTGTGGACCTTTATAGGTCACTTGGGCCAAGCTTTAGGCCATGTGGGCCAAGCAGGCCCAAGGGGAGCCCATGTAGGGACTTGGGCTTGAGTTAGTATAAAAACAAGTTTCTAACTTGTTTTTAGGTTTGAACCTTTGGAACCTCCATGTTACAGAAATTCTAGAGAAACACAGAGTGGGAGGCGATTTGGTTGTGAGCACTTGTACTAGACGGTTTTGCTTTTCAAGTAATAGAATCGTGTGCAAGTGTTAAAGGTGATTCGATATTGTTCTTTGTTCGTCATTTTTCTGATTTTCGTGTTTATTCTTGAATCTCACCAAGTTTGGATTCCGCACAAACTTGGTGATTGTTTGATATCATTGAAAGATCCGGTTTACGGGACTTACATAAACACATCAACTTAGAGAAATTTCAGAATCAAGTGTGAGTTGGGAGTGAAATGGGTGGGGGTATTTATAGTTTTTGCACAACCGTTAAGATCGTTCATCGTAAAACGAGCTTCGATCATAACCGTACATGTGCACCCATGGTTTTGCAAAACCTTGGGCACCTTAAAATGGCCCATAGAATGCTGGAAAACCATGTGCAAGAGTGGAAGATAGCTGGAACAAGCTGGAAACAGCTGGAAACACAACTCTGCTGATCTAGGACATGCTTACGGACCGTAAGCAGACCCATACGGTCTGTAAAGACCCTGCAGACCAGCAAAGTTTGAGTTTTGGCAGTTTTGGTCCCTGTGCGCGTATTGTCGTGTTTTGGCACTTCTAACACCCGTCAAACCCATTTTTAAGCTCCACAAGGATGTTAAAGCATGGGGAACATGAAACATGCTCAAAAATATGTCGGATGTTGGTTCGTTTGGCCGTACGGTTGCGTTGCTCGGTTAATTACGACGGAAGTCGTAACGTACGCGAAAACGATACCAATTACGCGATGAATGGATTTTTATCAAGCCAATCACTAAAACATAATATTTTAAGGATTACATAAATTTTTGGATGTCCGGATGTATTCAGAACGTAAGTTATGCGCGAAAATGCAAACTTATGCACTTTTTGACGCTTTTAGTCCCTGAATGACCAAAAAGTTTATTTTAGCACACCGAACCCCTCATAGCCTATTTCTAAGCTATGTAAAGGATATTTAGGGTGTGTTTAACTTATGATCAAGTTTCGGAATGTTCGTTGCAGTACAAATCGGCATACTTTCACAGTTTGTCGAATTTAGTCCCTGTAAGCGAATAAACCTGATTTTGCCATACCAAAGCCTTCAAAACTTATTTCTAAGTTATGTAAAGGTTATTTAAGGTTTGTGAAACATATGTTGATGTTTCAGAGTGTTTTTCGTGTTAAACTGATTACGTTTACGCACCAGTTTGCGTATAACTCTCCAGAAAGCGATATAGAGTTGAAATTGAACAAAAACCAAAACATGTCAAACATAAACAAACAAGCATTGGGGTCAAATAACATTATTTCATTGATAACTGAACTGTTTACAATGATTAAAAGCACAGGTGTCACAGTCTCCCCTACTTGAGGAAATTTCGTCCCGAAATTTATTTAGAGGAAACTTGTGAGAATAGATGTGGATACTTCGCCTTCATTTGATCTTCATGTTCCCAAGTAAACACTGGTCCACGTTTAGATTCCCACCGAACTTTAACCAAAGGAATGCGCTTGCGTTTGAGCCACTTGACTTCACGATCCATGATTTCCATAGGTTTCTCAACAAAATGCATCGTGTTATCAACACAAATTTCGTCAAGGGGTATGTGGAGGTTCTCATCAGCTAAACACTTCTTGAGATTGGACACGTGAAAGGTTGGATGCATGTTTCCAAGTTCAGGAGGTAACTCAAGTCTGTAGGATACCTTACTGATTCTTTCGACGATCTTTAATGGTCCAACATATCTAGGTGCAAGTTTTCCTGTCTTTCCAAATCTGATCATACGTTTCCAAGGTGAGACCTTAAGTAATACACGATCACCGACTTGAAATTCCAAGGGCTTGCGTCGTTGGTCCGCGTAACTCTTTTGACGGCTACGAGCTGTCTGAAGGTTATCGCGAACTTTCTTAACCTTATCTGTTGTCTCCAGAATGAGGACAGGTCCAGTAAGCTGAGCCTCACCGATCTCGTTCCAGCAGACTGGTGAACGACATTTTCGACCATAGAGAGCCTCGAAAGGAGCCATGTTGATGCTGGAGTGATAACTATTGTTGTAGGAGAATTCAATCAATGGAAGATACGAATCCCAACTACCACCAAAATCGATCACACAAGCTCTAAGCATATCCTCCAAAGTCTAGATTGTTCTTTCAGTTTGGCTATCTGATTGCGGATGATAAGCTATGCTCAGATTAAGTTGGGTCCCCATAGCAGATTGCATGGTTCTCCAAAAACGAGATGAGAATCGAGCATCTCTGTCAGAAATAATGTTAAAAGGAACACCATGTCTAGATACAATTTCATCCACATAAATTTTAGCAAGCTTGTCAGCAGATAGATCCTCACGGATCGGCAAGAAATGCGCTGACTTTGTAAGACGATCAACAATTACCCAGATGGCATCATGACCTTTCTTTGTGCACGGAAGTTTGGTAATGAGATCCATAGCAATGTTTTCCCATTTTCAAACTGGAATCTCTTGCTGCTCTAATAAACCAGAAGGATGTTGGTGCTTAGCCTTAACCTTAAGACAAGTAAGGCATTTTGACACGTATAAGGCAATGTCTTTCTTCATACCAGGCCACCAATACTGAGTACGAAGATCCTTATACATCTTATCTGAGCCAGGATGAATAGAGTAACGAGACTTATGAGCTTCATCCATAAGCAAGGTGCGAAGATCTTCTTGGCTTGGGACCCACAAACGTTCCATGAAATAATATGATCCATTGTCCTTCAGTTCAAGATCAGGCTTAATGTGATAGGGTTATTCCTTACCCATCAATCCTTGTGAAACACAAGTATGTTGAGCCTGAGAAATGCGGGTTTGGATATCAGATCTAGCTTGAATATCAGATTGAACACGAACACAATGAAGCTTGACACGTTCTTTACGATTCAAAGCGTCAGCCACGGCATTCGCCTTACCAGGATGGTAGCGAATTTCGCAGTCATAGTCGTTTAGAAGTTCAACCCAACGTCGTTGCCTCATGTTGAGTTCTTTCTGATTAAAGATGTGCTGAAGACTCTTGTAGTCAGTGAAAACCACACATTTTGTACCATACAAATAGTGTCTCCAGATTTTGAGAGCGAAGACAACTGCACCTAACTCAAGATCATGAGTGGTGTAGTTCTTCTCGTGTATCTTCAACTGCCTCGATGCATATGCTATGACTTTGTTCCTTTGCATGAGAACACAGCCAAGACCCAAATTTGATGCTTCACAATACACGACAAAATCATCATTGCCCTCAGGCAAAGATAGAATAGGCGCATCACAAAGCTTCTGCTTCAAGGTCTGAAACGCTTCTTCTTGCTTAGATCCCTATTCAAAGGGTTTGTTCTTCTGAGTTAGAGCAGTTAGGGGAACTGCAATCTTCGAGAAATTCTCGAAGAAGAGGCGGTAATAACCCGTGAGACCAAGGAATGAACGAACTTCAGTAGGGGTATGACGTGATGTCGTGGTCACAATCAAATTTAATCCCAATACAACTAAATAGATAGCGGTAAGTGGGTATCAAACACAGGGAGTTTGTGGAAAATGTGTTATTTGAGAATTTATCTAGATTAACTAAATTAAACTAAATGCAAGAAAATAAAGTTCAAGAGTTGGTTCAATCGGATTGGTTTTTTTAAAAACAAAGATTACTAATTAAATTGCGAAATGCGAATTGAGTTTGTAAACAATTTGGAGACAAATGACCATCCTAAGTTTCCGGTTTGCTTCAAGAATTGTGCTATCATCCACTAGAAAGAACCCTTACCCAATCCTAATTCTACCCATGATATCTCGATTGCCAACGGCACCAAGAACGTATGGTTTCAAACTAGAATATCATAAGAATTGACAATTTACAAATAAGCAATCACACACCATGATAAACAAGACATAGATATAGTTTACCATTCTAGAAATACAGAATCAAAACACAATTGTTTCATACAAACCTTCAACCTAGGATGACCATAAAGAGCCTAGCCACTCATAGCTTGGACAATCATTGTAGCAAAATAGAAGGAAATTATTGTTCACAAGAATCACCAACAAAACTAGATGAAGGATAGATGATAAGCCCCCATTCTTCACTCCCAAGTGCCTCTCATATACTCCCCCACTCGTTTCTAGCAGGTTGTAACCGAAGAGAAATGATTAGACACCTTAATTCTCCATAAAAAGACAATTAAATGCGAAAGTTACATGACATCATCAGTCGGAGCCGCAACCTACGGCTCCCAGCCGTAGGTTACGGCAGTCAGCGAGTCCCAAAGTCAACATAGGGCCGTAACCTATGGCCCTCAGCCGTAGGTTACGAAGATCATCATTCCTTTACGGTCCTTAGCTCCTGTTTTACGGCATGCATCTTTGGACAAATGTGGGATCCGTAACCTACGGCAGGTAGCCGTAGGTTACGGTGCTGAGTATGGTGATTTTTCTTGTTTCTTTCGTTACAAGTAGAATTAATAATTCTTGTTTCCACCATCATCTAGCATCCATCCAAGCTCCATAATTTCCATCTTTTATGCACTTTAACACCTGGATCATCACAAATATAGTGGTTACCAAGTTCAAGCAATTAACCGAAATAAGTATAGAATGTGCGTATATTTAGACCTTTTAAGGGTTGTCCTACGGACCACCCGTCACATCCCCACACTTACCCGTTGCTTGTCCCAAGCAACCCATTCAAAAACTATTCACGAACGCAAGCGATCAATTATGCAAACCAAGCTAAATGTGCCATCCTTTTACTAACTTTCAATCATACCACAAGACACACCCCTCACAGAAATCTCTCGGTAACAATAATTATTAGCATAATGCTTAACCACTCAATGCGTGTGTGTGTGTGCGCGACAATAAGCTTGTATAAGAATCAAGTTTCCTCCTAACAAATATCTAGCATGCTTTCGAATCAAAGGAACTTACGTGTTATAACGGGGCTAGGTGTAAAGGTAGGAAAATGGTGGAATACACATAAAAGAGCTAATTGATTTGACCTGGCTTTTTATATCTACTACTAAACAAAGCAAACACCAAATATATACAAGATATCTTCAACTTCTCAACTACTATTGCGACTAAATACTTCTTTTTGTATTTTTCTCATTTTTTTTTCAACAATAAACTTCAAGAATATATACAAGAACATCAACACTACAAACTAAATTCCTAAACCGGGTCATCTCAATCGGTAAAATTTATATAGGAAGTAGGCTTGGGTCACAACCGAATGGTTTAAGGCTCAAACGTGGCAATCTAAAGACCAAACCCCCACCCCTCACAATACCAAGCTCATATATGTAAAGTATGAGGTCCAACCCACCAATCCCGTACTCTTCACACATCTAGATGAGGCTTCCTAAAAGTCCCCTATCATTTCCAAAAGCATGCTAACTCTAGGATTTAACAAGTATTCCCACACAAGTTCTATTAACACACAACACACACCGCCACTCAAACAATGAAATATCAATAACAATCATGTGTAGCTCAAATGCTCACCAAGAAAAAAAACTAGGAATGGGTGTCGGTGTGTCAAATGGCACAATATCAAATTTTCACAATTTTCGCTTGGGTTTACAAAATTTTTTAAAACTCTCAAAAATTTCCCCCATCCCCACACTTGGGATACATTGTCCCAATGTATGGTTTTGAGGGAAGGATCGCTTTTAACCAACTACATTAACCTTTGCTTATACTCTCAAACCCCAAGTTTTTTTTTTTTTTTTTTTTTTTTTTTTTTTTTTTTTTTTTTAGAGACACCACCAACTTTCACAACCCAACAACATATCAACATCAAACACCACCCTACCTCCCAACCATAACATAAACAAACTACATAAAAATATACAAAAATGTACAAAGGAGCAAGATACAACCTGACTAATAGTGCTTCGGCTGTGGAGGCCCGAAGATGGATGTCATCATATCAGTCCACTCACCAAAGCCAAATGCTCCACCACTACTGCTGCTTCCTTGATCACCACTTGGATTCGCCTGTTGATAACTCATAGCATGTGGGGTGGGGTGGGGTATGACACACGACCATCATTTGGTGGCAATGTGGTGTAGTCCACAACGGGCGGATCTCCTTCAATTGGTTGGCCCGCATGCCATTGATCATGCATGCATCTCTGGCGATCATCTAAATAGCGGTTGTTCACTTCTTCTTCATGGGCATACATATGAGCACGGTTCCATTGCTCACTCCTATCATAACTCTTCTTCAAAGCCCTCTCTATACTCGCCCCCATGAAAGTTTGTTGATAAAAAAGCATCTGGTTTGGTTCACTCCATTCTCCAAAAGTGGGAGGCCGCCTTTGTTCAATAATTTGGCCCATATTTCCTGAGTGGGCCCAATAAGGATCATAAGCTTGCTGTGCATAATCAAATGCACCCCCCACATAACCAGCTTGCACTCCAGCTCCCTGAACTTGAGCATCAACCATGAAGGTATCTTCACGGTAATCCTCATCTCCACTTACCTCTTCATCGGTTGTTTCGGGCTCATCAGCCTCACCCGGTCATAACGGCCTCGCGTCCACCTTCAACGCTCTCCACCTTCTCCCATCTGTTTTCAGCCTATGATACCTCTCCGTTTCCATGTAAACCCAACCCGGCCCAAGATTCTTAAGGTCGAATGGTCTAAACCTCTTGTAAGAACCTTTTTCATCACCTTTAATCGCCCCATATTTTTTTAACAACGCCGTAATCAACCGGCAATGAGGTATAATCTTTCTTTCTCCACTAATTTTGCTCAACCAGATGTTATTCAACACGAGAAATCGGAAAGGGACTTTGGGAGATCCATGCATCATCATGTATAAAATCGGTACTTCCTGATGACGCACTTCCATCTTGTCACCCCGCCTTGGAACAACATTATATATGCACAACGTCAACAACAATTTTGCTTCCATTCTCAAATTACTCCTATATAACTTCCCATGTGTTGTGCCCGGAAGGAAAAGGTAGTCAAGCATATTTTTCCATTGCGGATGCTTGTTGGGCTCGTGATAGAGATCTTTGAGACTCGGGTGAATGTACTCAGTTGCGGGTCTGTCGTCAAACTTTGCTATTTTGCGCAAAGAGTCATAACACATTTCTACTTTCACCCCGTTACACCGTCCAACGAGCCTCATCTTGCTTGGAGTCTTAAACGGGGGACATTCAAGTGAAGCTACCCATTCTTGAATCTGCTTGTCGTACATCTTCTTCACCTCCCCGTCACAACACTTCAAAGCTGCACCCCAACCCAATGCTTTAAACTTGTCCGTTATCCCGAACGGCCCGGAATCAACCTCTTTGATCTCCTTCTCACAGATAAACGCTTCACCCCTTTGTTTTAAGTTGTTCATTTGTTCATGAAACAAGTCCTCTCTCCATTCCTCAGGTTGGTCTAGCAATGAACTGGTTGTCCAATCCGGCTTCCGGCCCCTTGGAGGTGCATCCTCCTCCGAGTCCGGGTCACCAACCCGGGTCAATCTCCTCCTCTTTTGTTGCGCATCATCCCCTTGAGGCGCATTAGAAGAACTTGCAATTCCTTTCCCCTTTTTCGTCATCATGCCTACACACATTCAAAAACCACACAACAAATCAAGTTAGTATTTCTACCCAATCTTCCCACACTTGCTTCATATTATGAGTATAAATGTGCAAAAATCAAAATTTCATTATTTCAAACAAAATTTTGGCATGATGTCCATATAAATCAGAATTTTTCCAAAAATTTTCACTAGACATCAAACACATTTACACCCAAGCATTCAATGGCTTACAAAATCCTATCATCTATCTCATACAAGCAAGTGTGTAAGCAAAAACTATAATGAAAACTTACAAACCATAATGTACTTCAAAGAATGACAAGAAATTGCATACCTTAGTGTTGTAGAAGATGAGAGTAACAAACTATCCAAGTTCACACAAAAACCCACAAGAAACCCCAAAATTTCGGCCCTAGGTTTTGAAATTCGGACCAAAAAACGTGATTTTCTTCAAAAATTCTCCCACAATCAGATTATTCGTGAAATTTTAGTCAAAAACGACCCAAAAATCACTTGATTTGGACAAGTTTTGAGGAAGATATGAAGGTTTGTGTAATGGTGGGTTAGGGTTCTAGAGAAAGATAGAAGAAGAAGAATGTGTGGATGGGGAATAACAAGAATCATTATGTGTGGTTGGGGATTTGTTTTATTAAAAAGTTATTATTATTATTTCTGATTTTTCGTTTTTTTTTATATACAAACGCCGATATAAGGACCCATTCATTTTACTGCGAGCCGTAACCTACGGCTCCCAGCCGTAGGTTACGGCTAGACCTGGGCAAAAGTTGTCACCGTAAAACAGGGACCAAATGCCGTAAGACTGACAATTGCACACATGGAACCGTAAGCTACGGCTAAGTGCCGTAACTTACGGCTATCACTGGGCAACTAAAGTAAGACCAAAAATTTTACTTATAAAAAAAAAATTTATTATTTTTTTTTATTTTTTTATTTTTTTATTTTTAATTTTTAATGTGTTTTTATATTTTTGAAAACATGAAAATTAACCCTACCCCCCGTTGAAAACCCGTGTTGTCCTCAACACTATGTTCGGGAAATCCGTACGAATTTCCCCACACTTGTTTCAAACACCGGTTCTAAACGGGACTTTATTCAAAACACGAAACTAAGCTACAATATATACAAAACACCAAACCTGGGCCTCTTTCAAGTTTCCTCGTCATCCAATGGGCGTAAAATGAAGCCCACTTTGTCGAGCTCGAGATTGTTGATATCATTACCTTCCAAGTACGGTTTGAGCCGATGCCCGTTCACCGTTTGTTGCTTATTTGTTTGTTCGTCTTGAATGTCAACATCACCAAATCTTCCCACTCTTCGGACAACGTAAGGACCCATCCACTTGCTTTTGAGTTTCCCCGCGAACATCTTCAATCTTGAATTGTACAACCACACTTTTTGACCCACTTCAAAGTTCTTTTTCTTTATCTTCGCATCATGAACTTTCTTCAGCTTGTCTTTATATGCGGATGCACACTCATAAGCTTGATCCCTTATTTCCTCAATTTCGTTCAATTGTAGCTTTCTCGCCCGACCCGCTTCGTCATAGTTTGCATTCACCGTTTTAATTGCCCAATATGCCCTATGTGCTAACTCCATAGGCAAATGACATCCTTTTCCATACACCATTCGATAAGGAGTGGTATCAAGTGGAGTTTTGTAGGCCGTTCGATAAGCCCACAACGCATCATCAAGCTTGCTTGACCAATCTTTCCGATCCGTTCTCACCGTCTTCATTAGAATTTCTTTAATTTGTCGGTTAGACACTTCCACTTGACCACTCGTTTGCGGGTGGTACGGTGTAGCAACGCGGTGGTTCACATTGTATCTTTTTAACAATTTCCCAAAATTGAAGTTCTTGAAGTGTGAACCACCATCACTTATTATTACCCTAGGCACACCGAATCGAGCAAAAATATTGGATTGTACAAACTTGGATACAACAGAGTGATCGTTGGTCCTCGTAGCAATAGCTTCAATCCATTTCGAAACGTAATCAACCGTAACCAATATGTACAAAAACCCATTTGAGTTTGGAAAAGGACCCATGAAGTCTATTCCCCAAACATCAAATACCTCCCCTACCAAAATCGGTTGTAACGGCATTTCATCCCGTTTCGAAATACTTCCCACTCTTTGACAATTGATGCAGTTTCGGGCATATTCACAGGAATCCTTAAAAATCGTGGGCCAATAAAACCCACTTGATAACACCCGATAACCCGTCTTGTTCCCACTAAAATGCCCTCCATATGCCGACGAATGAGCATGGGTCAAAATCTCTAAAACTTCAGTTTCGGGAACACATCTTCTTATCATTTGGTCGGGTCCGATCTTGAACAAATCCGGTTCATCCCATATATATTGCTTCACTTGACTAAGAAATTGTTGCCGTCTCTTCTTCGTCCAATGATTCGGAATTGCACCCTTAGCCAAATAATTCACATAATGGGCGTACCAAGGTGCAACGAAAGTAGAAACGGCTAACAATTGTTCATTGGAAAACCGTTCATTAATCTCGCTCGGGTCATCAACACCTTCCAACGGGATCCGGGACAAATGATCCGCAACAACATTTTCACACCCCTTTTTGTCCCGGATCTCCAAATCGAATTCTTGCAACAGAAGCACCCAACAAATCAACCGGGGCTTTGCATCCTTCTTTTCCATTAGATATCGGACCGCACTATAATCCGAATACACAATCACCTTGCTCCCCCAAATGTAAGCTCTAAACTTGTCCAAGGCATACACCACCGCTAATAATTCTTTCTCGGTTGTGGTGTAATTCAGTTGCGCCTCAGACAAAGTTTTACTTGCATAGTAGATTACCACCGGCTTCTTATCAACTCTTTGACCCAAAACCGCTCCAATGGTTGTGTCGCTAGCATCACACATAATCTCGAACGGCTTTGACCAATCCGGTGGTTGAAAGATAGGAGCCTTCACCAACTGTTCCTTCAACACATGAAACGCTTGCAAACATTCGTCAGTAAAATCAAATGGAACATCTTTCAATAATAAGTTACATAAAGGTTTTGTAATTACACTAAAGCCTTTAATAAACCTTCTATAAAACCCCGCATGTCCCAAAAATGATCTTACCCCCTTAACATTCTTTGGTGTGGGTAGAGATGAAATTACCCGAATTTTTGCTTTATCTACCTCCATTCCTCGGTCCGAAATCACATGCCCCAACACAATACCCTCTTGAACCATAAAATGGCTCTTTTCCCAACTTAGGACCAAGTTTGTCTCCACACACCTTTTCAAAACTTTTTCTAACTCATCAAGACAAGAGTCAAAACTTGGCCCAAAAATGGAAAAATCATCCATAAACACTTCAAGAGACTCCCCAACCATGTCCGAAAATATACTCATCATACATCTTTGGAATGTGGCGGGGGCGTTACATAGTCCAAATGGCATTCGCCGAAAAGCAAATGTACCATATGGACATGTAAATGTGGTTTTGTGTTGGTCGTCCGGGTGAATAGCAATTTGGTTATATCCCGAGTACCCATCTAAAAAACAATAGTATTTTTGACCGGAAAGTTTTTCAATGATTTGGTCAATGAAGGGTAATGGGAAATGGTCTTTGGAGGTAGCAGCGTTCAATTTCCTATAATCGATACAAACTCGCCACCCGGTTACCGGGCGGGTGGCGATTTGCTCACCTTGTTCATCTTTAATTACCTGAATGCCCGACTTTTTAGGCACTACCTGAGTCGGACTTACCCACGCACTGTCCGAAATGGGATAAATGATCCCCGCATCCAACCACTTGATAACTTCTTTCTTGACCACCTCTCTTAGATTCGGGTTCAACCTTCTTTGTGTTTCGCGGGTTGGCTTCGCATCTTCACTTGTAATAATTTTGTGCATTACAATGGATGGACTAATACCTTTCAAATCGGCTATTGTCCACCCAATTGCCGCCTTGTAAGCCTTCAACACCCGTACCAACTCCTCTTCTTGAGCTACCGCCAAATTAGAAGCCATGATCACCGGTAAGGTGTCATTCTCTCCCAAAAACACATACTTTAAATGTTTGGGTAGCTCTTTCAATTCCACACTCAGTGGACATTCCAGCGAAGGCTTTGTTCCCGAATCAATTCCCACCGCTAAAGTGTCCGTTTGGTGGGTCCATGGTGGTCTTCCTTCTTTTACCGCGAGAGCCTCTTGCTCCTTCTCTTCCTTTTCCAAATCACATGCGTGTACCTGCAAAGACACATCACAAACACAAGAACCCAAAACCTCTTCCTCGAACTCCTTTGGGTCGTATCCATCTATGAAATCTGCTACAAAACACTCATCACCATAAATGTTAGTACCATTAGTAAAAACATTTAATCTCATCTTTCTATTACCGAATGTCATGTCGACCGTACCATATCGACAATCAATAACGGCATGTGCGGTGTTTAAAAACGGCCGACCCAAAATAACATTTTGTTGTTGAATTGGGTCCGCGGATGAGTAGTCTAGCACAAGAAAGTCCACGGGATAATAAAACTCATCAACCTTAACTATAACATCCCGAACAATACCCCGAGGAAGTTTATGAGACAAATCGGCTTTCACCACCGTTGTCTTAACTCGTTTCAATGGACCAAAATCGTATTGGTCATATAAACCCCCCGGTAAGATACTTACTCCGGCTCTAAGATCCAATAACGCCCTTGCGGTTTGAAAATTTCCAACTTGAATATTTATAAGAGGCGTTCCCGGATCTTGTAACTTAGGAGGAAGATCTCCTTTCAAGACCGTGCTTACCCGCTCCGTCAAGTCAACCAATTTAGGCACTTTTTGTTGCCTCTTTTGGGTACACAATTCTTTTAAAAACTTGGCGTAAGCAGGTACCTGTTTAATTGCTTCAAGTAAAGGAAGATTAATTTTTACTTGTTTAAAAACCTCCCACATTTCCTCTTTTTGAGGTCCCCGTTTTGAAATGAAATTTTTCTTACCCGGATCTAATAAAGCTGAGGGAAATGGTACTTGACTAGATCCCTCACCCTCATCTTTCTTTTCATTTTCATTATTAATTTCGGGTTTTTCAAAATTGGGTTTTTTAGAAGAAATAATAGGTAGTTCATTTTCTTCCTCACTATCTTGACCCGTTATATCTTCAACCACCCCATCAACCAAATCCGATGAAGGATTGGTTTTATATTCTTTCCCACTTCTCAAAACACTTACATGGAGAATGTTAACATTATTACCTCTTGAAGTACCATGAGATGGGTTTACCTTAGTGTTGCTTGGTAATTGACCTTTATTTTTCTTCAATTCTGACACTTCGGTTGCAAGTTGACCCATTTGGGTGGTCAAAGTTTGAATTGCCTTATCTCGGGCCTCATCCTTTTGTATTCGCACATCATCCATTTGATTCCTCTTTTGCATCTCTGCTTGCATGCTCTTCAACATATCCATCATCTCATTTCCACCCGAAGACCCCCCTTGTTCTTGACCCGTTTGCCTTTGGTACCCTTGGTTGTTCCCACTTCTATATCCACCTTGATTGTTGTAAGGTTGGCGCGAACCATAATTACCTTGGTTACCTTGGAAATTCGGGTTTGCTTGATTTGAAGGGTTCCCATAGCGAAAGTTTGGGTGGTTCGTCAACCCGGGGTGGTAAGTGTTAGAATTCATGTTGTTGTAATTTCTACCACCCCCTCCTTGACCTTGAACTGCGTGAACTTCTTCATATTGCCCCTCCACCAACCCTTGGCAATTTTCAGCCGCATGACCTATTTCATTACACAACGCACAAACATCATAAATTTGGTTAGTAGTTTGCACATTACCATCATCTATTGCGTGCACTTGAGGTCGAGCAATGGCCGGTCGCGCTCTCCTCGATGCTTGAGCTTTTCTTTTTGATGTAGTGGCCATGTTCTCCAAAAACACCCAATCGTCATTCTCGTAATTTGTACCAAAAGTCCCACCGGTAATAGACATGAGATCACGAGCATCTTCGGCACTCAACCCCTCATGAAAAGCATTCATTAATTCCCACAATTCAATTCCATGGTGAGGGCAATTTTTGATCATCATATTGAAATGCTCAAAAGCCTCATGAAACATTTCACCATGTTGTTGTTGAAAGCTCCTTAACCCCTTTCTAGCATCATTAGTCTTTTGGGCGGTGTAAAATTCGTCTAGGAAAACTTGTTGCATGTCCGCCCAAGTATAAATAGATGCCGAAGGCAAAGTGTAGAACCACTTCTTTGCCTTATCCTCAAAAGAAAATTGAAATAGTACCAACTTGATATCATCGGCCGAAAAACCTTGACTCCCAAAAGTATTGCAAATTGAGTCATAGGCTTCCAAATGGAAGTAGGGTTCCTCCGTTGCTAGACCCTTATATTTCGGCAAACTTTGCAAAGAATTTGTTCTCACTTCAAAAGTTCTTCCTTGGTTATTGTGAGGAATAACCACCGGTGAAGGGTTGTGAGTAATTACCGGCCTAAAATGCGCTTCAATTCCCCTCGCATTTTCCCTAAGATGCCTTCTTGGTACACCCAATCAACCCCTTGGACGAATAGGACCCATTGGTCTTGGTATATGCCCTTGTGGTGCAATTGGCCTTTGAAATTGTGGTTGAACATTTTGTGGCCGAACTTGTTGCAATGGTATAGGGCGTTGCATTGGTGGCCCTTGTGGCCTTGGCCTAATGTGTTGTGGTATAAGTTGTTGTTGTTGTGGCATCCCACCAACACTTGCCATTCCTTGAGATTGGCCATGCACATAAGCAAACTCTCCTTGATCACCATCACCCCCATAAGCGTAAGCATACCCATCTTCATCATAACCCTCGAAATCCTCATATCCTTCCTCATATCCATCTCCCCCTATACCTGAAGTTTGACCAAATGGAATGGTCGAGTATTGAAAACCCGACTGGTTTGAGGGTCTAAATGTAGAGGTAGTATGGACAACAGTTGAACCTTGTGGTGCTGTATAGGTTGAAGATGATTGCCCTGAAACTGGGAAGAAATGAGTGAGTGGTGGAATCGTAGTTGAAAGGCTAAAGGAAAGGCTAGGTTCAACTTGAGTAGTAATCAGTTGTGTGGTGTTGGTTGATGTAGTATCATGAAGTGGAGTAGGCATTGTAGTGATGTTTGGAATAGTGGTGTTTGGTGAAGGTTGAGTAGATGATGGTATGAATGGTGGTATGAGTTCACCCGTAGTGGGTGGTTGTTGTGGTGGATCCATGTATCGAATTGGTGTGATTGGTGTAGTTGGTGTTGTTGGTGAACCACTGATTCTGTTCTCTCTTAGCAAAATTCTGTTTCCTCTTAACGTTCGCTCAATTTCTGGATCAAATGCCAAAGGTGATAGCTTGTGGGAGCTCCTAGTACGCATGCACCTGTCAATACCTGCACACTAACACACCCAGCGTAAACCAGAAAAATAACAAACTTAAAAAGAAATAAAATAACACACGTTGCGCACTACTCCCCGGCAACGGCGCCAAAATTTGACGTGATGTCGTGGTCACAATCAAATTTAATCCCAATACAACTAAATAGATAGCGGTAAGTGGGTATCGAACACAGGGAGTTTGTGGAAAATGTGTTATTTGAGAATTTATCTAGATTAACTAAATTAAACTAAATGCAAGAAAATAAAGTTCAAGAGTTGGTTCAATCGGATTGTTTTTTTTAAAACAAAGATTACTAATTAAATTGCAAAATGCGAATTGAGTTTGTAAACAATTTGGAGACAAATGACCATCCTAAGTTTCCGGTTTGCTTCAACAATTGTGCTATCATCCACTAGAAAGAACTACATAGACATAGTTCGTGTGTAATTACTTATTGTGATAAAAGGGAACGAAGTACTCAGATTCCTAGAACGTGAGGTTGTTACCCGATGACCAATCAACCCTTACCCAATCCTAATTCTACCCATGATATCTCGATTGCCAACGGCACCAAGAACGTATGGTTTCAAACTAGAATATCATAAGAATTAACAATTTACAAAAAAGCAATCACACACCATGATAAACAAGACATAGATATAGTTTACCATTCTAGAAATACGGAATCAAAACACAATTGTTTCATACAAACCTTCAACCTAGGATGACCATAAAGAGCCTAGCCACTCATAGCTTGGACAAACATTGTAGCAAAATAGAAGGAAATTATTGTTCACAAGAATCACCAACAAAACTAGATGAAGGATAGATGATAAGCCCCCATTCTTCACTCCCAAGTGCCTCTCATATACTCCCCACCCGTTTCTAGCAGGTTGTAACCGAAGAGAAATGATTAGACACCTTAATTCTCCATAAAAAGACAATTAAATGCGAAAGTTACATGACAGCATCAGTCGGAGCCGTAACCTACGGCTCCCAGCCGTAGGTTACGGCAGTCAGCGAGTCCCAAAGTCAACATAGGGCAGTAACCTACGGCCCTCAGCCGTAGGTTACGGCGATCATCATTCCTTTACAGTCCTTAGCTCCTGTTTTACGACATGCATCTTTGGACAAATGTGGGAGCCGTAACCTACGGCAGGTAGCCGTAGGTTACGGTGCTGAGTATGGTGATTTTTCTTGTTTCTTTCGTTACAAGTAGAATTAATAATTCTTGTTTCCACCATCATCTAGCATCCATCCAAGCTCCATAATTTCCATCTTTTATGCACTTTAACACCTGCATCATCACAAATATAGTGGTTACCAAGTTCAAGCAATTAACCGAAATAAGTATAGAATGTGCGTATATTTAGACCTTTTAAGGGTTGTCCTACGGACCACCCGTCAGGGTAGTAGGCATATCCCAATCCTTAATCGCACTGATTTTGGAGGGATTTACATGAATACCTTGTTCGTTGATGATATGACCCAAAAATTGAACTTCCTTAAGCCAAAATTCACACTTGGAGAACTTGGCGAAAAGTTGCTCTTTCTTCAGGAGTTCCAGAGTAAGACGAAGATGTTGCTCGTGATCAGCTTGCGTATTAGAGTAAACCAAGATGTCATCAATAAAAACAATGATGAACTTGTCCAAATAAGGCTTGTAGACCCTATTCATCAACTCCATAAAAACAGCAGGACCATTAGTCAAACCGAATGGCATAACTATGAACTCATAATGCCCATATCAAGTGCGGAAAGCAGTCTTGGGAATATCCTCTTCATGCACACAAAGTTGATGATACCCAGAACGTAGATCAATCTTTGAAAAATAAGAAGCACCCTGTAACTGATCAAAGAGATCATCAATGCGAGGTAGGGGATATCGATTCTTGATGGTAAGCTTGTTAAGCTCACGGTAATCGATGCACATCCTGAAAGATCCATCCTTTTTCTTGACAAAAAGAACGGGAGCACCCCAAGGGGAGAAGCTAGGACGAATAAAACCTTTATCAGAAAGCTGCTGAAGCTGCTTAGACAATTCTTGCATCTCTGATGGTCCAAGACGATAGGGAGATCTGGCAATGGGATTGGTACCAGGTACAAGATCAATACGGAACTCGACTTGGCGCACTGGGGGTAAACCAGGTAACTCTTCGGGAAACAATTCAGGATAATCCCGAACAACAGGGATATCTTGAATAGTCTTACCTTTGCCTTTATCTGCTCCAACATGCGCCAAGAAGGCCACATAGTTCTTTCGCAGATACTTCTGAGCTTGAAAATAAGACATGAGCTTGAGGCTACTAGCAGGATTCTCACCACGAACCTCTAGGATCTTACCTGACGAAAGCGGCACGTGAACAATCTTCTCGAAACAAACTACCTTTGCATGATGCTTGGCTAACCAATCCATACCCACTATAACGTCGAAACTCCCAAGTTGCATTGGTGTGAGGTCGATGGGAAAAAGATGGTTGTTAAGGTTCAACTGGCAGTTTCGAAGAACAGAATCAAGAATAATGGGCTCACCACTAGCAACTTCTACTGTCAAAGTCTTACCTAGTTTTGTTCTAGACATGCGAAGCAATGGCTCAAAAGACAATGACACAAAACTCTTATCGGCACCTGAATCTAAAAGAACAAAAGCAGACTGATTGTTAACATAGAACGTATCGTTCACCACATCGTTGTCTGCTCGCGCCTCATTAGCATTCATATTGAAGACTCGACCTCGAGCCTGAGCCTGATTTTGATTTGCTGTTGGTGCATACGTCTGTCGACTTCGTCTTGTATCGAGTCTTGTTATAGAATAGATAAAACAAGTCACGCAGTTCGAGATAAGTAGGAAACAGAGGTGAACAAGCCAGTTCAAACGAAGTGGCCAGTTCAAACGAACTGGAAATAGTATAAATAGGTAACTTGTGATTTTCATTTGTAACTTTGTCATTCCGGTAGCGAAGCTCTGCCGAAGTATCTCCAGGTCTGTAATCGTCATCAAATCAATACAAGAGATAGATTAAGTGATTCTAGTGTGTATACAGCTGAAATAACACCGATACATTTGATTCCGCCTCTCGTATTGGATGAGATCTCTTCTGAACGACTCGTTTGGTCGTGCAAACGATCCTACAAGTGGTATCAGAGCTTAGGAGGAAGAGCTCTTGCTATTTCAGCCGATATTCGCCGATAAATTCTGCTTCTACACCTTTCTGTCATGATTTTTCAAAACTAACCAAGATTTTCTGGATAAAATGGATTGATTTTCAAGTATATTGTGCGAAATTGTATTTTAGACAATGTTTGAGAGTGCTAGACTTTAAAACAGATTAAAACTCAAGCAATTTGGTAAAAAATCGACCAGTTCGTTTGAAGCTAGATACATTTCACACGAACAGAATTTCAAACTCAGATTTATGACGATTCAGTGGACGATATTGAATAAATTATACTTCATTGTGTTCGGAATTCATAGTAGAACAATCCTTGAACATATCAGATTCTAATTCAACCAAAAACGTGATAATATTTGAGAAAATTACATCAGATCGTTTGAAAAATGGTTCAGTTCGTTTGAGACTTTGAATCCAGTTCGTCTGAAAGTCATACGAAGTACTTCCAGGTCGTTTGTAATGTGCTAGTTCGTTTGAAATTATTCTCCAGTTCGTTTGAAAGTACTCAGGTCGTCTGAATCACAGTTCGTCTGAAGTCGTCAGTCCGTTTGAAAGCTTTTCAGTTCAGTTTGTTTGAATTTCAGTTCGTTTAAGAGATTCAGTTCGTCTGTTCTTCGTTCAGGTCGTCTGAAACAGTTGATCAGATCACGTGAACATAATAGTTAATCGGCCCAATGAAAGAGTCTTGAAAGTTGGTGAGATCTGAACATGTGATGTTGTATTAAATGTTGTCGGTACATGTGAATAGTTATTAATACATCTCGGTACAAGTGTTTAACCATCAGAGTTGTCGGCTTAGTGGGTGTTTGCATCAGGTTTGAAGTAAACTTCACAGTTGTCGAGTTAGTGGTATTTGAGGTCCAATAGAGATCATTTGAAAGTTTGATTCTGCATGTGAACTGACTCAATTCACTCGGATCAAGAAGAGTTAAAAGATTGCATGTGACGATAATATTCAATTAAATTGAATTTTGATTGATGTTGTCGGATATTTTTGTTTGTGGGTGTTTTACGAGGTGAACCAGTTTGTTTGAAATCTTGTTTGAGAAATTATTCGATATCGAATCATGGAGAACGAGTTTTATAACGCTTTTGCTAGTCCAATGAATATTACTCAATGTACATTACTTGAGAATGAAACAGGGACATCACAAAAACCGCCTAAGCTTTTGGATATTGATGATTATAACGGGTGGTCTGAACGTTTTGGCAATTGGGTTGAAGCTTATCATTTGGATGCTTGGGAACACACTGAAATCCCATATGAAAGGCCTACAAAGAATGGTAATCCGATAATGGCAATCAGAGAAATGAGTGCTGAGGATAAAAAGAAGTATAGAGATGAGAAATTGATGGTGAGTCTGTTACAACAAGCGATCAAAGAGGACATTCTGATTTTGCTTCAACATGATGGAAGTGCTTATTCAATCTGGAATGAATTGGAAGCAAAATTTATAGGAAGTGATAATATGCTCAAGAACAAGATTGCACTCATGAAGAAAGAATTTGATCTATTTCATGGTTTGAAATCCGAAAACACCAAGCAGATTATTGAAAGATATTGTAACTTCGTGAGAAATATGACGAAGCTAGGTATCAAAAAGGATACTGATGAGCTGATTGAGAAACTTGCAGATTCGTTACCACATGATATTTGGGGAACATATCTGATGATGTTGAGAAACAATCGGAAAGAATATAAAAAGTTAACACTGGGTGAGTTCATCAAACATCTGGAAGCTCAAGAGATGGAGCAGAAAAAGATCGCCAGGATGAAGAACTATGATGGAGAACAAGACATCGGCTTGTATTTCAAGAGTGGTGTTAGTGAAAAGACAAATTTTTCTCCAAAAGTTGGAACTGCTTTCAGTGTAAAAGATTCTTCAGAAAGCTCATCTCAAGGATCAAGTAACAAAACTGGATTATCTTCATTTCCAACTTATGATCCACAGTTTTCTACAACAAAGAGTGGAAAAGTTCTTCAATGCAACATTGCTTTAAAACTTGAGAATGATCAGTCATATGTCTTTGTTAGTGACATTGCTTGAATCTTATGGAGGCTTAGTTGCAGGAAGAATCGGGAATCCAATGCTCACTAAAGAGGATTATGATCAAATTGATGCTGACGAAATGGAATTGATGGATATTAAATGGTGCATGGCCAGTGTGTTGAGACGGGCTGAAAAGTTCAAACAAATTACAAGCAGAGATGATTTTCATGAGGCTCATGTGTCGACTTTAGGTTTTGATAAGTCTAAAGTTACTTGTTTTCCTTGCATGGAAAAGGGGCATTTCAAGAGAGAGTGCACAAATCGTGAAGCTAGTGGAGCTCAAAATCCTTTCGGAAACAACGATTACTACAAGAAGGCAATTTATCATCAAGTCTCACAACAGCCATATCAACAACAACAGGCACCGCATCAAGCACAAACTGCACACGGTAGAAAAGAGATTGAAGATTCTAAGAGAGCATGTCTGGTTAATCAGGGCAAGGATGGTGGTTTTAGCTGGGATAAATATATTCCAACAGACAGTAAAGTATGTTTGGCAGATCAAGATGATGAAAAATTGCCAGAAGGTTTCAGTTGGGACAATTTTTGCCCAGACAAAGAATTCATGGAAAAAGAGATGTTAAACGCTAAAGCTTTTGTTGCTAATGTTAGAGATGAATATTGGGCAGAAAAATACAGAAAAATGAGAGAAACTGAAGAGGAGAAATGGAGAAAAATTGAAGAAGAAGAAGAGGAAGAAGAAAGGATAAAAGCTGAAGCTGAGAAAGAGAAAAAGAGAAGAGCTGAGATGTTTCAAGTGAGAAGAACAGTCAAAGAAGTTCCAGAATTTGAGATCAAAGCTGATACTGAAGCAGTCAAAGTTCCTGAAAAGTGTTTGAATTGTGATTCTTTGATCATGCAAAACAACGAGCTGCTACACAACATAAAAAGATTGAAAGAATCTTATGATACTTTGAACAGAGAGATTAACAAGTACACTGAGTCGAACAGTGAACAAGCCGTTGCATTGAATACGCTCAAAGGAGCTTACATGAGACAGCTTGATGACGTCAACTTCTACACAGAGAAGTGTGCTGAGCTGGAATTGAAATTGACAACACAAAGAATTGAAACTGAAAGAGTCAACAATTTACTGAAAAGTTACTCATGTTCTACTTTTGTTGTTGACATGATTTACCCGATCGTTGAAAGAATGAAGACGTTTGAGGAAGAGAAGACTTCGGAAGAAAAGAAGTCCGAGACAAAAGAAGATGATGAAGTAAAAATTTCTGGTGAGAAACCAAGTGTTGTCTACAATAAATATCCACCCCCGGTCGAAAATGGATATTCTCCTCGAAATCCAAATTTCGAAAGTGTCAAAAAGGAAACCAACTTACAGTGGGAGTCAGTGTTGTCAGATAACTTATCAGAAAATATTGATGTCACGTTCACATCGTCCAATACAAATCATGAGTCCAAGTTGATAAAAAGTGTGGTCGGTCAGGTGTTAGACAAAGATGACATAGAGGAGTCAAAACCGGAGTCTAAATCCGAGTCAAAGTCTGAGTCCGATACGTCAAAGTCAACAATCAAAAAGGACAAACGGGTTTATGATAAGGAATTTTTGCTATCAAAATCTAATTTGAATGACGAACCGGTTAAAGTAGCATATACTTTGAAAGATTCTGACAAATTATATTCTGATGAGTTATTTCCAATAAGAGGTGTTAAAACGGAAATGATTAAAAAGGTTTTCAAATTGACAGAAATTAATATTTCTGAAATAAAGGATGTAAATTTTTCTTAAAAACCTAAAACTTACACCTCAAGAGTTCAACAACGTTTAAACAAGAAAATGGGTTACAATTATCGTTACAGTTTTCAAAAGAAACCAAACCATAATGGTAATTTCAAAAAGAAAGGACTTGGTTTTATTCCACCGAAAAATTATAAAAATGAGAAAATTTATAAACCAAAAACTGTTTTTGTTTCAGGAACAAGTGCTGAAAAAGAACGAAAGAGTTCATTCTGGAAGGAGACGAACAAAGAATTCCTTGCAAAGAAGCAAGAAGAGATGAAGAAAAGTGTTATTCAGAAGAAGACCGAGACAAGAACCTGTTTTCAATGTAAAACAGTTGGCCACATTGCCAGAAATTGTCCAAAGACAATACAGACAAAACAGGAAAGCTCTTGTAAACTGAAAGAAAAAATTGTTGAGAAAACTGAACTTACAACCAGAAAATTTACAGGTTTTGAAAATTCAACTTTTGAAGTTGGAGAGTGTTCAAAGAATGTTTTAAAAAGAAAAGAAAACTTAAAAAATCAAAAGTGGGTGGTTAAAGGTTCAGGGAATAGTTCTGGTGATGAATCTGATTCCACAAAATCAGAGGAGCCACGTGTTAAAGAAAAAGTTGAGAAATCAGTTCCGAATGTGGATGATGTGAATTTTCCACCTTTGCGGGCTAAAGATTTTAAGAAGAAAGTTGGAAACGTTGAAATTTCAAATCAATTTTATTCTGACAAGAAGAAATTTGATGTTGATAAGGCTTTCAACGGAACCGTGAAACACATTTTTGGAAAAATGGTCGATGGTAAGGCCAAAGGAGTTAAAGAATTCTATGCTTACAAAATGAATGTTCACAAGTCTGTTGAAAGTAAAGATGAAGAAGAGGTGGTTACACCCAAGGATGGTCAGGCCTGGGTGTCTATATTTTTCAAAGAATAAAAACCTGACTTGCCGGAGATCCCAAGTTTTTAATCGTGGATCAGGAATCGGCATCTTTCTTGATAAATGTTTTTGTGAATGAATCTTATAATGGTTAAATTTTGGCAAGTCATCCTGCAGGAATTGCCGGAACTCCCAGGTTGGTAAGCGAGGAGTAGGAATCGGCATCTTGAGAATTCAACCCATATATGGTAACTTACAAGTGGTATTGGTTGGTAAGCCATGTGGTTGAAAAAGAGATTGTGTTTTTAATTGAAGGTTAATCAAGGTCATTAGGTTGGACTTGATTGAACTATTCTTACAAGTGGTAAATCAGGGACATTAAGTTGTATCTGATTTTCTACAAGTGGTTGAGAAACAAAATGATGAGTTTATCCCCTAACCTACAAATGGTCAAAATCAATCAACAAAACTTATTTTCCGGAAAAACCATTTGATTAAAACAAACTTAAGTGTTTTGAAATCAATGGGAAAATAGTTTGTTGTAAGGGGGAGTTCTGATTGTTTATGCCTAGTGGATGGCGAATTGATGCGATTTGATATCAGTTGTCACGTTGTTTGTACAGTTTATTTTCAAATTTCCTTTAAATGTGTTTGAATTTTAGGGGGAGTAAGAATTTCAGAAAATCCAAAAACATTTGAAAATTTGAAAAAGACAAAAACATGATAAAATCAAAAATGAGTTTTGTGTCAAAGAAGAGGAAATGATAGTACATCAGTGGACTGTCACGACATGCTAAAGAATTGGAAAGTTAAAATGTGATAAACGGTCTCACTGATGATGTGTCAGTAGGTTTTTGCACATTTAGTAGATTGTGACGAGATATAAACCTAAATTTCAAACTTGCTTATATCGTGGGGAAACATCTCTCGGATATATGGGTAACCCCCGAAATCTTGTTTGAAAGGTCCCTCTTTCTGAGATACTAGGTCTTTATGCTCAGTGATATCTGGGGTATTATCCCGGGACTTCTGATTTTGCGGAAGCAATGGCCTAGTCCCCGGAGAATAATTTCTGCTTGCTTGAAACATAGCACCGCCCTCAGCATAAATGATGAAGACAATAAAATTGCTAATCAATGTTGTTGTAAAAAGATCCTCTAAAGGGGACATACCAAAAGTCGAGTCATGATCTCTCTGCTGAACGGTAGTTCTGACCTGAGCTGTCATGATTCTTCATAATTTATAACCCCTTACAGATATCATCTGCGGTATACTCACCTGTAAGACTGAATATTGGGATCTGGATACAGGAGTATATTCTGAGGTGGGACACGCGATTAAGTTTAAATACTTAAGACATTAATCTCGTATCTCGAAGCAATTGAACTTTGTGTAAGAATTTAAATGGACCAGTATACTGACAATCTAAGTGAATCGTTTAGAACTTAAAATGTTTAAAGCTTAACGGTGTTGGTGATTTGTCTCAAAAACTGATATGATCCTCTTGCACAAGCTCACAAAAATATTGTCTGTAAATATTTCTTTACTGCATTCCTTTACATTAAAAAATCCAAAAAGATTTTTTGTGTGTTTTAGCATAAATTTCTTAAAAAATACAAAAAGATTTTTGACAACTGGTGTTGGAGAGCTGATTTTCAAAATTCCAAGTGCTAAACTTGATGAACAGGTTTGGAAAAGAATGTATGAAGAAATTGTGCTTTCAAGTGATTATCAAAGATTAAATCATTTTTGAATGATACCTGCAAGTGGTTTCTAAATTTGCAAAATTTTAAATTTGTAAAACTTATTGTTGGGTAGAGATGTGTGCAGGTTAGACAGGTTCCGATACCTGAGTTAGATGAGTGCCAGGTTACGATTTGAGAACCTGTGGAAAGTGAATTCCAGACTACGATCCCAGCTTAGCGAAAGGGGGAGTCTGAGGACATCGAGATGGAGTCTGAAGATTGTAGAGACAGTTTTAGATCCTAAAGATTACGAGAAAGAAAAAGAGTTTGATTGAGGATGCTTACAATGGAGAATTTTGAAGTAAGAGAGCAGACTGATAAAGATTGAAGGTTTGACAACCGAAGACTCGACACTGAAGACTCGTCAACATTCGAGGGGGGGTCTGTTGGTGCATACGTCTGTCGACTTCGTCTTGTATCGAGTCTTGTTATAGAATAGATAAAACAAGTCACGCAGTTCGAGATAAGTAGGAAACAGAGGTGAACAAGCCAGTTCAAACGAAGTGGACAGTTCAAACGAACTGGAAATAGTATAAATAGGTGACATGTGATTTTCATTTGTAACTTTGTCATTCCGGTAGCGAAGCTCTGCCGAACTATCTCCAGGTCTGTAATCATCATCAAATAAATACAAGAGATAGATTAAGTGATTCTAGTGTGTATACAGCTGAAATAACACCGATACGTTTGATTCCGCCTCTCATATTGGACAAGATCTCTTCTGAACGACTCGTTTGGTCGTGCAAACGATCCTACATTTGCATTAACCAGCCTTGGACACTGGTTTCAATAATGAGTCAGGTCTCCACAATTATAGCACGAACCAAGAGGAAAGTGAGGTCGTGCAGCTTGCGCTTGATGTTGAGCAGGTGGTTGAGCAGCCTGCTGAGCTGGGTTACGTGCAGCTTGATTGGGAGCAAAGCGACAAACATCAGAATGATGACCTGACTTTCCACAATTGATACATAAACGGCACGAAAGTTGCGGTTGTTGGTGACTATTGCATCTGTTGCACATCGGTGCATTCCCCGCATACCGTTTCTTAGCTGGTGGTTGTACGGGTTGATCGAGAGCTGCCTGGTTAACTTGGGCAGTGATAGCAAAATTTTGGGAAGCCTTGCGCTTCCTAGATCCCTTCGAAGAACCAGAATCCTTGCCCTTCTTGTTCTTACCCTTCTTACTCTCACCCTTGTCTGACGACTGCTTCTTACCCTTGTCGCCTTTCCTGTGTAGCTTACCCTTTCGAACCTGCGACTCAGTCAATGTCGCAGCTAACTCAATTTCCTGGCGAACTGTGGTAGGGTTACTACAAGTGACGAAGTCTTGTACGGAGTCAGGTAAGCCATCTATATACCTCTCGATAGCCTTCTAGAGTGGGGTAACCATTGTAGGGCATAGCAAACTCAGCTCTTCATACCTATCAGTGTAAGCCCGGTGCTCACCACTATCCTGCTTCATGTCATCAAACTCCCTTTCTAAAGCTCTCAGTTCATGACGAGGACAAAACTCCCTCATCATAAGAGCCCTAAGTTCAGCCCATGTTTGTGCTAACGCAACCTCAGCACCACGGTCTCTCATAACCCCGTTCCACCATGTAAGAGCCTTCTTCTGAAACACACTTGAAGCAAACTCGACTTTTCGATTTTCAGGGCACTGAACGTGATGAAACGTACTCTCAATGCTCTCGAACAATTGAAGGAGCCCAGTTGCCCCTTCAGAACCACTGAACATGAGTTGTTTAGCCGAATTGAAACTCTTGAAATTGCATGGAGCATTCTGGTTATTCTTGGCTTGGTTCACTTGAGCAATAATGTCTGGGAGTACAGCAGCCATATGCTGCGCCATAATATCTGCCATTTCGGCATTAGATAGCGGATTTTCGCGTCGAGGAGGCATTCTAGAAGAGGAAACATAAGAGGAAAACGGGTGAGATGATTAGATGAAAAGAATGAGATGAAACAAAATCAACAAAGGCAAAAGAAGGTGGTCATTCGTTCGTTACCACAAAGCAAACAAACGACACACAGTGACTAATCAAAGTAAATGGGTTAAAAATAATGTATCGCGAAGACGTGCTCGCCTATAAGTGAACACTCACCCCAAGAGTTCCCAGGTAAGAGTGACTGGTCCGATTATGTGGATTTGTATGAACACTCTAGCCTTAGACAGAAAACCCAGGGTACATGCATTCACTCTTCCAGTTTGCACATGTTCACACTATTTAGAACCCAAAACTTTGACGAGATTTTTGAAAACTTGGAAGGCACAAGGCTAAAAGAATCATTCAAAGACGGATGATAAATTTTCAAAATCATTCAGAAAAAGTGAAGGGTTAAAAACCTTATAATAAATCATTCAAAAAACAGATGATTAATTTTCAAAAATCGTTTTAGAAAATTGGGTTCTTGTTTTGGGTAATCACCTAAGGATAGGTGAAGTGCATGTTTTAAGATCTAAACACAAGGTAACTTGTGTTAGGGTCCTAGAAAAGTTATAGTCTAGGTGAAAGCATTACTAATAACCTAATTCCCTATAACCATTGGCTCCGATACCAACTCTTGTGTCATACCCCGACCACGTAAAACATCAAATCGTGGTGGAAACATCGGGGAGTGTTGTAACAGAATTATTGTTCCACAACCATGGTATTTAAAGTTATGTTTTATTTATCAAACAAGAGAGTTACATTGTCTTTAAACGAAAGAAACAAGAGTACATAACATTATCTAAAACTAATCTTGCTTCTTTTATGTCACTAAGGCCCGAGTCCACCCTAGTGTATCTTGAACAAACCTATGCATTAGCTCCTAAAACACATGTGAAAATAGGTACGTCAGCATAAAAATGCCTGTGAGATACATAGGTTTTGTGAAAATAGGATTCATGACTTGAGTTTAAAGAAATGTTTAATAAAAATTAGGCATGAACCTTGTTAAGTGTTTTCTTTTATAAATCATATGAAAATTTGATATGAAATCAGATAAAAAAGAAAGGTGTATGGTTAATTAAATAACCAAGTAAAATGAGTTGTATAAAATAAACTGTTTGTAAAACAGTGTCTTGTGAAAAATATGTTATTTATGTAAAATGTTATATGCCTAAATTGGAATAATTTAAATAACGATACGATATGTAATGTCATACAAGCACTTATATATAGGAAGTACCAGCGGCGTATCCACCATGCTTGTATCATATTACACATGCCTCGTTACTTAAATCACTTACCCAAACAAACCACCAATATAAAATGTTTATGTTTAAACAATTTGTCAAAATGTTTATGTCAAAATGTAAACCATGTAATGTATAATCAATGTCAAAATTTTCATGTGTCAACTGTAAATCGTGTAATGTGTATCCAAAATATCATGTATGACATGTGAAATATATCAACTAAACAATAGGTAAAAAAAATGCACAAAACAGGGTATTGAAATAAAACGTTGTTTAAATCAAAGTTATGTTTTGTGGAAATGCATGCTATACTGATACAAACATCTATGCGGTATTGTGAAAATGCATACATTCAAGCCTTGAGACTGTGGCGATAAACCCTTAAACAAATTAAAGGTTTATATGAGTTATGTGTATCGAATTCGGTCATTCCTTCCATCCAAACATACCTGGGATCTCAGGAACGGGAGTTGTCAATTCTTATGGTACCACTACCTACTAACGAACGGCGTGATCAATGTTAATGAATGTATTTTTATCCCATTTAAACAAACCAAATGTTATACCAAAATATAAGCATGTGATGTAAAACAAAATGTACTAAGTATGCAACAAATGGACATACATAGCATGTGATGTGAAACAATGTACCAAGTATGCGCTAAATGGACATACATAGCATAAAATATAATGTAAAACGATGTACTAAGTATGCACACAATGGACATACATAGCATAAAATGTAGTGTAAAACGATGTACTAAGTATGCACACAATGGACATACATAACAAAAACACAATGAAATCATGTACTATAAGTGTACTAATGAACATAACAAGCATATGATATGAAAACATGAAAAGCATGAAAGTAACAAGTAGGCACATGTGTTTCACCCCAAAATGTTTGAAAAACAGTAAAAGAGGGGACTATGTACTCACTTGAGATTGCTCAATAGTCTTTAGATAACCACCAAACAATGTTAGAAATATCACGGAATCAAACGGCACCTAATATAGGTAACTACGTTAATAAACGGACCTAAATCGGAGGATCGGGTAGAATGAGGTTTCGTAAACCAAATGAGTATAGGAACTCATGTAATATGGTTTAACAAATCCTACATTCTAAAATGAAACCTATCCTAAGTGCTTACGACCCATTACGACTCGTTTAGGTAGCTTACGCTACTTTAACGTGCCGTTCGCGTAAAACGCGTTTGGACCGCCTAACTAGTCCTATGAAAAGTAAAATATGCCTTAACATGTCTAATATTGTTGCCTAATCAGTTTAGATGTCAAAAATTATGTTACATATGCTTAAAATGAATTTTGGTGCAAAAAGGGCATTTTGGTAATTTTCCTAAGGCATATAAACTACCTATTATACAACTAACTAAACGACGTGACCATAAGGTATAACCTCGGAAGGTTATTCCCTATAAAACTATGGTCTCCTAATATGTTTTGTTGGATCCTAATGATCGACCAAACGGGTCGGGTTCGAAAGTCTAAGCGGTTGTTTAGACCGCTTACCTTACGACCCTATATAAGCACTAAACCTAAAGTGACGAGCTAAACATGTTAAAACATGTTTAACGAAGTTTGAAAATAGGTTTGGTATCAAAACAAATGGTTTTGATACCCTAGAGTAGTTTGGTTACAAAATACGCAAGAATACGCACTTTGGCCGAAACTACAACTCGTCACTACACCTAAATAACGTGGTAATCAGTAGGTATAGTCACTAGGGACTATAACCATCGTGATTACGCTCACGTTGCGATGTTCAAACGAACTTCGTGTTGACCATAAAATGGTCAATGCAGAAAGTCAAACAAAGTTTGACTTTCATGTTTAAAATGTGTTAGTGCACTTATGTCTGCACTTTGTCTGTATTCGGTCACAATGTAAAACAATGTCTTTGATAGTCTGTAAGTTTGACCAAGTCAACCATCCTCCTGGTTTGACTTGGCCAAACAGTCAACATTATGTTTGTAATGTGTTTGGTTCGAAGGATAGTCATCGAAGGATCACTTATATCCTTCGATGATGATGAGCTCGAAAGATAGACCTTCGAGAGATGGACCACGAAAGATCACATCCTTCGTGGTACATGTTGATCGTTCGAGCTGTTCCTGGTCGAAAGATGATCTTTCGACCGGTATGCATGATCCTTCGACCAGACCTGCTGGTTTGGGTATAAATACCCGTGTGTTGTGTTCACTTCGATAGTTAGACACAGAGATGACAGTTAGCAGAGAACACACACACACTTAGAGAGTTTACAGGACTGATTTGTAAACATTGAGCTGTAACCGGACCTTTCATACGTTTAATACAAGTGGTGTTAATCGTTGAGTCTTGCGTGTCGTGTTATTGCGTGTTCTATCTCGGTTTGCTATTTCGGTTGGATTCCGCACAACCGGAGTGGTTCGTATACAAGGATTAGGCGACTAGATCCTCCCCTAGCCGGACCTACAAGTGGTATCAGAGCCTTGGCTCTTATCCTTGTTAAAACCGAGGTGTTCTTGCTGTTTTTCGGGTTTTTGAAAAGTTCATATTTTCTGAAAAACTTGTTAAAATCGGCTGTAATCTTGTTGTTTTGCATTTTGTTTGCTTAAAAACCCTGTTAAAATATAGCTCATATATTATTTGTTGGTTTTTATTAAACATTTTAGCAAAATTCGAGTTTCGAAAATCTTCGGTTCATCAGAAAACTCGCATATCTGGGCTGTGTTCTTAACATATTCAAGTTGGTTCTTGTTGAAATACACCTTTTGATCTTAAAATTTGAAACTTGTTTGTTGTTTATTTGATTAAAATATTTGGACCTTACCTGGTTGGTGAAAACCTGCATGCTCAGACCTGAAAGATATGGTCTGACCATACTTTCTGCAGAAAGTTTCTACCAACCCGTCAACTTTTTCACCAACCTATCTGTCATTTGTCAACCGTGTCAGCAAGTTCGAAAGATATCCTTCGAATTCGAAAGATCATCTTTCGACCAGTGGAGGTTCGATAGATCATCATCCTTCGAACCAAGGAATCATTTCGAAACATTCATCTTTCGGACTACTGTTCATTTTCGAAAGACTAGGATCCTTCGATTGGGGAGTCTTTCGAAGTCATCTTTCGATTTTATCTTTCGGTCTACAGTACTTTTTCGAAGGATAAGGATCTTTCGGTTGGAGAATCCTTCGAAAACATTGCTCGAAACTCAACAGAGATCTTTCGAACCCTGTGGATCCTTCGAACAGGTGTGGATCTTTCGATCATCAGTCTGTTTGTACTTAACAGTTTGTGTTTTTCAAGTGTCTTTTGAGCAGGTATCCTTCGGCTGATCAAAATGAATTCGATGTGGGGTGTTCCGGTAAATGCAGAAATGTATTTTGGCACTCCAGCTCCGGATTCGGGTTCGCAAGCTAATGCTACATCTACCGGTCAATGGGCTTTTGTATCAAATCAAACGCCAAGTGTTCAAAGCATTTTACTAAGCGAAAGTGAAACGGGAAGTTTGAATAGGCCTCCAAAGTTGATGCATTTAAGTGAATATCCGGGATGGTTTGACAGATTTCATACATATGTCCTTGGTCAAAATACAGAGTTGTGGTTGCGGTTCATCACAGATTTTGATCAAACAATAGAGGTTGCTGCATCATCTGCTGCTACATTTGCAGATCTTAACGAAGATCAAAAGAAAGTCTATGATTTGGAGAAGAAAGCATATGCCATCCTTACTCAGGCATTAAACAAAGATATTTATCATCAATTCGTCAGTTTCAAGACAACGAAACAGTTGTGGGACGCATTGAAGATAAGGGGCATAGGAAATGAAGCAACACGTCAATTAAGAAAAGATCTGCTAAAGAAAGAGTTTGATGGTTTTGTTTGTATGCAGAATGAATCTCTAGGAGATTTGACAAGTCGATTTACCCATTTGCTGACTGAATTGGCAAATACTGGGGTTGTGACAACTTCAGTAGAGATAGTGAAGAAGTTTGCAGATGCACTGCCACCTCAATGGAATAATTTCATAGAAATCATGAAGTACAATGGCACTTTGGATACAACAAGCTTCGGTGATTTTGCTCAACTCCTGGAAAACAAGAATCAGGAAGAAACTCTAAAGGCAAAAAGAGTTGCAGTGCCACAAAATCCTGAAATTTATTATGGAACTTCTAGCACTTCTACAAAACCTTCTTCACACGCTCCAATTCAAACAGCATTTGTGTCTAGCACGAGCTTGTATGGTACTCCTCCTCCAACAACAGATATGTTTGGAAATCCGCTTAATCCAGCTCCTCAACCAGCACCACAACAGCAACAGCAAATCAGAACAACTGATATATTCGGAAATCCTCTTCCTCCTCAACAGCAACAGCAAGCTTGTTATGGAAGTACATCATCTGCTGGTCAACAATCAAAGCCAAATACAGTACGGCTCGACACCTCAAGCTTTTCTAAAGTCAGTGTTGAAGTAGCAAAAGAACATATGGAGCTGCTAAACACTGTGGTGAGCGCATACTGTGGATTAGTGGAGGGTCAGATTGGTAATATTAATCTGACACAAGAAGACTATCAGCAGATAGATAAAGAGGAGATGGAAATGATGGATATTAAGTGGGCCTTTGCCAGTGCTGTTAGGCGAGCAAAGGATTTTATGGAAAGAACAGGACGAACCAGCTTGGAAAGCAAGAAAGATACCAAGTATGGGTTCGACAAGCAAGCTGTAAAGTGTTTCAACTGTGGGGAACGTGGTCATTTCAAGCGTGAATGTACAAGACCAGCTCAGCATGGGAACCAGAATCCCTTCAGAGGTCAAGGAAACAGGGCCAATCAGAACCAAGCGAGGAACAATGATCGCACACTGGTGCCTGTCAACAACCAGACTCAAGCAGGACCATCAAATGCCAATCAGGCACTTGTGGTTCAAGTAGATGAAGGCTGTGATTGGTCAATCCAGCTGGGAAACGATGCACCAGATGGAACAGCTTGTTTTGCTAAAGTGGTTAATGATCTTAAGCACGCCAGTGGTGGAGAATCTTCCACCAATGGTGGTGAATCTTCTGAGGATGAAGACTCTTCCGGTTATAGTGGAAGTTCAGATGAAGAGTCCTCCGCTTCAGGCGATGATCATGTGGATGACACATCAAGTGCGTCAGTCGATGCAAATATTGATGAGCTTTTGGATGAAGCTGCAGCGGGAATTCAAAGAAGATCTATTTTGGTGGATCAAGCTGCTTATTCTTCGTCTTCTCTCCATTCAGCCTTTATGGCTAATGTCGACAGTTCATCAAGTCAGGTATGTGTCGACGAACCCACTTCTGTTAGCTGTAATAACTGTGATTGTTTGCATGTGAGATGTGCTGAGTTGGAAGCAAACATGTCTGAGTTGCAAGGCAAACACGATGATTTACAAGCTAGTTTGTTTGAATTGCAAGACAAACATGTTTCTGTGAATGATAGGTGGTGTGAATTGCAAAGCAAACACGAGGCTTTGCAAGAGAAATATGATGTGACATTTATTCACAATCAGAAATTGACCGTTGATCTTTCAAAATGCACTGAAGCCAATATGTTTTATGGAAACCATGAAAAGGAATTTAAGTCAATGATTGAAACGTTAAAGAAAGATAAAACAGAGTTGACAAAAATGGTTTCCCGAAAACAAACTGACATTAACCTGTATATAACTCGTCTTGAGGTTATGCAAAAAGAAATGGCTTGTGTTAAAACAGAAAGTGAGGCGATCTGACTCAAGTTAGACAGTTATTTGAGTTCTAGCTATGTGTTGGATCACATCATTGATGTTCAGAAAGAAAAACGGGATGTCACATGCATAGGTTACAAGAAATGTCCACCACCCGTGAGAAACAATTTTGATGCTTTGCCTGATGAGGAGTATAGGACTCACTTTGAGCCATCTGTTCCTTTGGACGTTGAGGAATTTGCAACAGGGCTCGGATACAAGAAAGAAGTATCATCCGATTCAGATGTGTCAGCGGATACATTTGTAACTGCTGAACAGAATCAGGATCCTCAAGTTGTGATTGAGGATGCTGATTCTTCTGATGATGAGTCTGATGATACTGATTCGGAAAAGTCTGATGCAGTAATCAAAGAAGAGGACATACCTCTTGAGAATCATATCCTATGTGATCCTCCCACAAAACCTGCTAAGACTGTTCCAACCGAGTCCACATCAGCAAAAGAGTCGGAGAGTGTGGATTTGCTGTACACTCTGGTTGGTGATGATAAAATTTACTCAGACAAAGATTTTCCTATTAAAAATGTTAATCAATCTTTAATCAGTAAGGTCTTTGAAAATTCTACAAGTAAGTTTTTGGGAAAGACAGGACCACATGTTACAGTCACACAGTGTCCTCCTATCCCAAAGGCTGAAGTTAGAAAACAGTTTGGGAACAAGAAATTACCAACAGTGCCAAAACAGCAAAACCATACCAAAACAAATGGTAAGGCACCGACTCAAAGTCAAAAGAAGCCGAATCAGAAGAAGAAGAAGAATGTGAACTTTGTGAAATCGAAGGGAACGGACAAAATTGAAAAGTTTGCAAATCAATCTAACCTAAATTTTGTCCAAAAGGCAACTGTGATGAAAAGGAATGAACCAAGTAGTTCAAAACCTAGTACCTCGGGATCACAAAGTTCATCATCGGCAAGACGACCACATGATACTTCGGGGTTTGTTGAACGAAGATCATGTTTTGAATGTGGAACTATCGGGCATATCATTCGAAATTGCCCGTATCTTCATAAGTTAAAAGGAAAAGATGATGATCCCCATGGCCCAACTGACCGCAGGCGATCTGTTTCTGTAAAACAAGATCCCCGACTCATAAGAGAAAGGGAAAAGAAACAGAAACGCCAACAGGTCAAGAAAATTGAAAAAGCAATTAAAACCGATGTGGTTCACAAACCATCTGTTTCAGTTAAACCAGATAATTCAAAGTTTTCAAAAACTTCAAACAATCACGAAGTTAAATTTTCAAACAATCAAACTGGTAAAACTCAACAGACCTGGAAACCAAAATCTGTTATTGAATCAGGGGGATCATCACAATTTCCGAATCATCAAAAAGTGGAAGTTATTGTAGTTGATAAAAATGGAAGACCCAAGACCACAATGGCTTGGGTCCCCATCTCCAACTAATCGATTGAGTTTATGTGCAGGGTGTTCCAGGAGGAACTATCAGTAGTCATTGGATTGTTGATAGTGGGGCATCCAGGCACATGACAGGCGACATGAAGCTTCTCTACGACGTCAAATCTATTAGAGGAGGTTATGTTGCTTTTACTGGAGATAAGGGCGGATATATTACGGGTGAAGGAATGATTTCCAACGGGGTTGTTAGCTTTGACAAGATCAACTTTGTGCAACAACTTGATCACAATCTTCTTAGTGTTTCTCAAATTTGTGACAAGCAGTTCTCAGTACACTTTGATGCTAATGGATGTTATGTGCTGAAACCCGGCTTCAAAATTCCAAAAGAATGGATTCTCTTGTCGGCTCCAAGGATAAATGATTTGTATGTCCTTGATATGAGCCAAGCTATCACAACGTCTGCACAAGCAACTTGTTTCGTTTCTAAAGCAACAGAAAAAGACACAATCTCTTGGCACAGACGAATGGGTCACATTCACTTACGCAAAATGAATCATTTGGTATCAAATGAATTGGTGAATGGTGTTCCTCTTAAAAATTTCCATCTTCAAGACGTCTGTGTTTCGTGCCAAAAAGGAAAACAAACGAAGAAGCGACACCCTACAAAGAAAGTCAACACGGTGGCTGTTCCTCTTGAACGTTTGCACATGGATTTGTTCGGTCCTGTCAAGCACAAAAGCATTAGGAATGATCAATATTGCCTCGTGATAACTGATGATTATTCAAGATTTTCTTGGGTGGCGTTCATGGCACACAAGAGTGAAACCTTCGGTATTATTAAAAACTTGATCATTCAGATTGAGAATCTTTACAACTTGAAGGTTAGGCGGATACGCAGCGACAATGGTACTGAATTCAAAAATCATGCCATGGCGGAGTTTTGCACCTCAAAAGGTATTCTTCACGAATTTAGTGCAGCTTATACTCCTCAACAGAATGGCGTCGCTGAACGTAAGAACCGCACATTGATCGAGACTGCAAGGACAATGTTGGTAGAATCGCAGCTGCCCATTCCATTCTGGACTGAAGCTGTGTCTTCTGCATGCTATACGTTGAACCGAGTCCTTACAGTTAAAAGGCACAACAAGACCTGCTTTGAGCTTATTAACAAACGGAAACCAGACTTGTCCTATCTTGAACCGTTTGGAGCTCCTTGCACAATTATCGATCCTGATGGAAAGTTTGGGGCAAGATCAATTGAGGGATACTTTCTTGGGTATTCCACCCCGAACTTAAGAGTCTGGAATCTAGAGACTAAAAGGGTCGAGGAATGGTCTGAAGTCAGAGTACAAAGGCACACTTTGCCAGTTAGAAATCCGGGTCAGCCTTGGATGTTTGAGTATGATGACTTTTTCAATTCGATCAATGTTGAAGCCGTTGAAGAAAGTGCTGCGGCAAGGATGTTTTTCGAGAGTGATAATGCAACAGATTCACCGTTGGTTCGTCCCATTATTGTCAATCAAGAACCATCTTCGGTGAACAATAATGCTCTCGACAATGAGGATTTTCAAGATGCTACCGAATTGAACGAATCTTCAGAGGATGATGAATTTCTAGATGCAGACCAAGGACCATCAGCAGCAGTACATGGTACTTCAGTTGGTACACCTCCAGTGGATGTCCCTCGAACAGCTGAAACTTCTGCATCATCCTCTTCGTCAATTCCGGGCCTTGAATTGATTGCTGATCTCAATCTCAACAATTTGGGTACAAATATTCCAGTTCAAGATAATCCAGAAACAAGGATTCATAATACCCATCCTCAACAAAACATCATAGGAAATGTTCAAAGTGGCGTTCAAACAAGAAACATGTTGCGAAACAACAACAATGCAGGCTTGTATGCAACTATCCGAGAATCTGGTCAACAGAATGATTGGTCTTTCGCGTGTTATGTCTCACAGGAAGAGCCAAGAACTTGGAAAGATGCATTGAAGGATAGCTCATGGGTTGAAGCGATGCAGGAAGAACTGCAACAATTCCAGAAGCTTGGTGTCTGGAAACTCGTAGAGAAACCTGCTGGTTACAAGAAGATTGGTACCCGTTGGGTGTTTAAATGCAAGAAGGATGACCGTGGGATTGTTATTCGGAACAAAGCACGATTAGTCGTTCAAGGTTTTCGTCAGATTGAAGGAATCGACTACAACGAAGTATATGCACCTGTTGCACGTCTAGAAGCAATTCGGATCTTTCTGGCCTATGCCTCATTCAAAGGTTTCAAGGTATACCAGATGGACGTGAAGAGTGCTTTCTTACATGGTGTGGTGGAAGAAGAGGTGTACGTCGAACAGCCTCCAGGTTTTGAAGATCCTATCCATCCCGATCGGGTTTGGTTGCTCAACAAAGCTCTCTATGGTCTTCATCAAGCACCGCGAGCTTGGTACGCAACCTTATCTAATTATCTGCTGGAGAACGGTTTTCGCAGAGGTCTTATCGATTGTACTCTCTTCATCAAAGAACAAGATGGAGATCTTCTACTGGTACAGGTATACGTTGACGATATTATATTTGGTTCTACTAATGATGTTTTGTGTAGGGATTTCGAGCGTGTTATGCAGGATAAATTCGAGATGAGTGCTATGGGGGAAATGACCTTCTTTTTGGGCCTACAAGTACAACAAACCGAGTCTGGGATATTCATCCATCAGACTAAATATGTTGGTGACATCTTGAGCCGGTTCCAGATGTCTGATGCAATGCCCATCGGTACCCCATTGCCACAAAATCACGGAATTACTCCAGACTTGAAGGGTCAAGATGTTAGCCCCTCACACTACCGCGCGATGATAGGATCCCTTATGTACCTCACAGCATCAAGACCAGATATAATGTACTCAACGTGCCTGCTTGCCAGATATCAAGTGCACCCGAAGGCCTCACATCTTGCAGCTGTAAAAAGGATATTTCGTTATTTGAAGGGTTACCCTGACACCGGTCTATGGTACCCTAGGGATAATAACTTTGACTTGATCGCATTCAGTGATTCTGATTTTGGCGGATGCAAAATCGACGGCAAATCCACAACGGCTGGATGTCAGTTTTTGGGAAATCGCCTAGTCACATGGCAGTGTAAGAAGCAGACGTGCGTCGCTACATCAACATGCGAAGCTGAATACATTGCTGCCTCAAGTTGTTGCTCCCAAGTCCTGTGGATACAACAACAAATGCGTGATTACGGTTTTGAATTCCTAACTACTCCTATTTACGTTGATAATTCTGCTGCATTACAGATCACTAGAAATCCTGTGCAGCATTCAAAGACTAAGCACATCGAAATTAAGTATCACTTCATACGTGATTGCTTTGAGAAAAGGCTAATCGATGTTGCTTACGTCCACACCGATGACCAACGTGCCGACCTTTTTACCAAAGCTTTTGACAAATCAAGATTTGACTATCTTTTATTGGTAAACGGCATTAAGGTCAAGCAAGAGTAATCCACATCGGAAAATCATTTTTGTAAATACCTTTGTGTTTTTAAATTTGTCTTAGTTTATTGATTTTAGGGGGAGTAAATCCAAAAAAAAAAAAAAAAAAAAAAAAAAAAAAAAAAATTTGAAAATCCAAAAACATCGAAAAATTTCAAAAACACAAAAACAATAGAAAAGCAAAAATGAGTTTCCTGGCGAGCAAAAGAGAAAATGATAGTACATCAGTGGTCTGTCCAAACCTCTTTAAACCTTAAATGAAAAACGATAAGCAGCTCTATATAAGATGTATCGGTAGGCTCACAATCATTTTAAAGTGTGCAGGGTGATATAAACTTAAATCGACTGAAGACTGGGTGGGAACCATTCATTGGCATATGGTCTTAGTACCGAAATTTCGTTTGAGAGATTGCCGAGGTTCTGAGATATTCGGTCTTTATGCTGCTTATCATCTGGGTATCATGGTTGTATCTTTTACCGAAAAATAACGGGGACGCAAGTCTAGATCTTCCATGATACCATACATACGTGTACATACTGCATACGACCTCAATAAGTGATAAACAATCACATGTCCCAAATAAAATAAGTGATAAAATATCACAAATTCTTTCCGGGTGTCAAGTTCGTCTCTCTGCTGTACGAAAGTACTGACCTGTTCACGGACTTGCTCCTGTGCCCTCATGCATCGAAAATCAAGTTCCTCATCAATAAGTGATTCTATCACATAGGGCTTGTTTTCAATCAAAATAAGTGAGAATCTCACATCATATACGGTCAAACAGATGATAATCGGTATACTCACCGGTAAGATGAACCCTCGTGCATACCTTGATACGGGAATGTGTCGTGATGTGGATGAACACCGGTCGGTAAGTATAAATCATACCTTAACGTATCCCCTCGCCATGATTACATCTGATAAGTTGAGCTTATGTGGACAACAATACCGATAATTGTTATAGGATGCTTATCTTAATGTTAACTAAAAGAACAACAAGAGCGTTTTGGCATGACCGTACACTGATATGATTCTCTTACCCTCGAAACTCGCAAAAAGAATGTCTGTATATATTTATTTACTGCTTTCAATCTTTACATTTGAAATATTCAAAAATACCAAAAAGATTTTAGGCGTGTTTTGATATAAACTTTCAAAAAGCCAAAAAGATTTCATTTCTATCTTATTTTCGATCGTACGATGTTGGAACTCGAGTCTTCGTTACCTGAAACCTGAACGAAAACTGAAACGACTAAATCTTCATAAACGGTCGAAATTTGCAAGTATTGAAAGTTAAAATTTGAAATTGATAAAATGTGTTAAAATGTGTTAAAACTTTCAAACTGTCGGACGGTGTTTGTTTAAACAATGGTCACATGTGTGTCGTTTGCTTATGATATTCCAGGCGGTTGTTCTCATTACGCGTTTAGATTTCTTGCATGTGCAGATTCTAAAGGCTAGGAGAACATGGTCGATGACAAGCTTCGGAATGAAGACACGACGTGAAGGCACTCAAATGACAAAGATGATCGAGTTGCCGCTGACCATCATCAACACCACAAGGATCTCACTTCATAAAGAACAAGACTTTCACGAGCATAACTCAAGGGGGAGCTTATGTTAAGGGGGAGTTTGTCAACACACTTCCTACATGAAACGGGGAGTTTGTTGATACACTTTCTGCTTTCAAGACGTGAAGACTTTGAAGATCCTCCGACATTGAAGACTTGAATAGAAGTCAAAGACTTGAAGACACGAGAACTTACAAGAATGAAGATCGAGACAAAGCAACAGCTGTTTGTTGATAAGCCAGACAAAGCTACAGCCAAGGGGGAGTTTGTTAGTGCACTTATGTCTGCACTTTGTCTGTATTCGGTCACAATGTAAAACAATGTCTTTGATAGTCTGTAAGTTTGACCAAGTCAACCATCCTCCTGGTTTGACTTGGCCAAACAGTCAACATTATGTTTGTAATGTGTTTGGTTCGAAGGATAGTCATCGAAGGATCACTTATATCCTTCGATGATGATGAGCTCGAAAGATAGACCTTCGAGAGATGGACCACGAAAGATCACATCCTTCGTGGTACATGTTGATCGTTCGAGCTGTTCCTGGTCGAAAGATGATCTTTCGACCGGTATGCATGATCCTTCGACCAGACCTGCTGGTTTGGGTATAAATACCCGTGTGTTGTGTTCACTTCGATAGTTAGACACAGAGATGACAGTTAGCAGAGAACACACACACACTTAGAGAGTTTACAGGACTGATTTGTAAACATTGAGCTGTAACCGGACCTTTCATACGTTTAATACAAGTGGTGTTAATCGTTGAGTCTTGCGTGTCGTGTTATTGCGTGTTCTATCTCGGTTTGCTATTTCGGTTGGATTCCGCACAACCGGAGTGGTTCGTATACAAGGATTAGGCGACTAGATCCTCCCCTAGCCGGACCTACAAAATGCGAAAAAGAACGAAAGAAGACTTACAACGGGTCCAAGAATGGAGGTTTGATTCCAAATATTCTCAGGTATGAGGTGATAAACACATCAACTTAGAGAAATATCAGAATCAAGTGTGAGTTGGGAGTGAAATGGGTGGGAGTATTTATAGTTTTTGCACAACCATTAAGATTTTTCATCGTAAAACGAGCTTCGATCACAACCGTACATGTGCACCCATGGTTTTGCAAAACCATGGGCACCTTAAAATGGCCCATAGAATGCTGAAAAACCATGTGCAATAGTGGAAGATAGCTGGAACAAGCTAGAAACAGCTGGAAACACAACTCTGCTGATCTGGGACATGCTTACGGACTGTAAACAGACCCATACGATCTGTAAGGACCCTACAGACCAGCAAAGTTTTAGTTTTGGCAGTTTAGGTCCCTGAGCGCGTATTGTAGTGTTTTGGCACTTCTAACACCCGTCAAACCCATTTTTAAGCTCCATAACGATGTTAAAGCATGGGGAACATGAAACATGATAAAAAATATGTCGGATTTCGGTTCGTTTTGCCGTACGGTTGCGTTGTTCGGTTAATTACGACAGAAGTCGTAACGGACGCGAAAACGATCCAAATTACACGACGAATGGATTTTTATCAAGCCAATCACTAAAACATAATATTTTAATGATTACATAAATTTTTGGATGTCCGGATGTATTCAGAACGTATGTTATGCGCGAAAATGCAAACTTATGCACTTTTTGACGCTTTTAGTCCCTGAATGACCAAAAAGTTTATTTTAGCACACCGAACCCATCAAAGCCTATTTCTAAGCTATGTAAATGATATTTAGGCTGTGTTTAACTTATGATCAAGTTCCGGAATGTACGTTACAGTACAAATCTGCATACTTTCTCAGTTTGTCGAATTTAGTCCCTATAAGCGAATAAACTTGATTTTGCCATACCAGAGCCTTCAAAACTTATTTCTAAGTTATGTAAAGGTTATTTAAGGTATGTGAAGCATATGTTGATGTTCTGAAGTGTTTTTCGCGTTAAACTGATTACGTTTACGCACCAGTTTGCGTATAACTCTCCAGAAAGCGATATAGAGTTGAATTTGAACAAAAACCAAAACATGTCAAACATAAACAAACAAACATTGGGTTCAAATAACATTATTTCATTGATAACTGAACTATTTACAATGATTACAAGCACAAGTGTCAGAGTTTTCATAGAACATGCTTACATTTTGGTATGACATTTGGTTTGTTTAAATGGAATAAAAATACATTCATTAACATTAGCTACGCCGTTCGTTAGTAGGTAGTGGTACCATATGAATTGAAAACTCCCGTTCCTGACATCCTAGGTATGTTTGGATGGAAGGAATAACCGAATTAGATACACATAACTCAGATAAACCTTTAATTCGTTTAAGGGTTTATCGCCACAGTCTCAAGGCTTGAATGTATGCATTTTCACAAACCCGCATAGATGTTTGTATCAGTAAAGCATGCATTATTTTACAAAGCATAACTTTTTATTATAATTTATCAAATACATTGTTTTGTACATTTCATTCATATAGGGTTGAGTAAATGCTTTTAAATCAATAAATGCTTTTATTCACTATACATTACATTTGGTTATACAAGAACATTTTTACATTGGTGGTTTGTTTTGGTGAGTGATTTAAGTAACGAGATGTATGTAATATGATAAAAGCATGGTGGATACGCCGCTGGTACTTCCTATATATAAGTGCTTTTATGGTATTACATGTCGTTATTTAAACCATTTCAAGTTTAACATAATACATTTTTACACTTATATCATATTTTCATGAAACATTGTTTTACAAACAACACATTTTATACAAATTCATTTTTACTTAGTTATTCATTTCATCATACATATTTCTTTTATATCATCTGTTTTCTTATCGATTTTTATATGATTTATAAAAAAAAACATTTTACAAGGTTCATGACTACTTTTGTTAAAACATTATTTAAAAGGGTTAATGGATTTAAACACCCCCAACTATGCCCATTTGGCCGATGGCACTCTCAACTTTCACTTTGGCTCAGAACACTCCCAACTTAACACATCGATTGTCATGGCACCCCTTCGTTAAATATTCACTAACCAGGTTACTAAAATTGGCCTATGTGGCAATTTAATCTGATGTGGCATTCCTACGTGTCAAGTATACTCATTCACCATCTTTAAAACCCCCAGTCACTAACAAACTCATTCTGTAAACCCTAATCCTAACTCATCGAGAAATCAGACGCACCTTGGAGCAAAGCCATCATCAACATACGATCCGGTCGATTTTCGTGAAGAACAAACCCTAATCTTAAATCAAAATGAGCTCCTCTTCTACGTCTTCATCCACAGTCTCCAGAAACCCTAAATTGTTTAAGGTTGATTTGGAGGGTAATGTGTACTGCCATCATGATGTTGTAGCAGTTGTTCGAGTTGTTGGACGGAAAAGTGTGCGGCAAGGTCAAGAATTCTATGGATGCTCTCATTGGCCGGTATGTTCCACCTTAACTCCAAGTATTTTTCTTGAATTGAATTGATTGATTAACAGAGGTGTTGTTGGCTTTTGCAGAGATCAGACTGCAAGTTCTTCTTATGGAAAGAAGATGTCGACAAAATGTTCAACCAACATGCATCCCAGTGCAGGTTCAGTTCAGAAGACCTGAAATATGAAAACATGGTCTTAGTAGAAGAGAATAGGTGGTTGAAAGCAAAGATATCTGGAACAGAGTCGAAATGGAACAAGCAACATGTGTTAACCTTGTTTATTAGCATTAGCATAGTGTTGTATATGTTTAGGTAGTATGAAGTGTGTTCTTGTTGTAATTGTACACTTTTGACTTTTGATGGAATTTAATGCAAAATCCTACTCCTTGATTGTATATATCTGCACATGTATTGATATTACCAGATTAGTCAACATATCCAAACTTTAATTTGACCAACAAATGTCAAAGGTCATGATATAATAAGAAACATACCTCTAATGGGTCTGCACATATAGCTGCACATCTGCATATGGGTCAAAACTGCAAGTGTCCAAAACTGCACAATGCATATGGGTCAAAACTGCAAGTGTCCAAACTGCACAATGCATATGGGTCAAACTGCAAGTGTCGAAACTGCAAGTGTCCAAATCTGTGTATGTTGTCCAAGCTGTAATGACCAAATATGCTCTATATAATGACCAAAACTGCATAGTATAATGACCAATCAACCAAAATGCATAAAGACCATAAACAAGACTTATACCATTACATAACCAACAGTTATAACATACCCTAAAGAGTTATAACATCACCACAAGTTATCCTAGAGAGTTATTACATAACTTAAAGTTGTCCAAACAGCCAACAACACAAAAAGGTCATAAAGACCACAAAAAAGTCAAACATGTCCATTTATCACAAAAAAAGTCAAACTATGACTTTTAAACTGCTGCCTTGTATGTTCCCTTTCCATTTGACATTTGACTTGACAGTTGACTTTTTAGCTGACTTCTGGCTGGAAATTTTGCTTCTCTCCTGGGTAGATTGCTGAGTTGTTCCTTGTGAAGGTACTTTGCTTGAGTAAGGCCTCTACTGCATCAGAGTTGTTCCTTGTGAAGGTACATTTTGTGTGAGTGTTCAAATAGCACCTGTTGAACCAATTGGGATTTTGCTTGAGTAAGGCCTCTACTGTATCAGGGTTTATGCTCCTCATCTCTTCAATGGCTTGCAAGTAATCAGCTTCACAATAGACCCTAGTTGATTTCCAATATAGCTCCTTTAACTCTTCATCTTTGTATGTCTTGTGCCAGTTAGCATAGATGTGTCTTACACAGTTTCTATGCTCTGCCTTTGGCCATACCATTGCAACAGCATTCAACAGACCCTGCAAAACCAATACAACAGTGTCACATATAAGTGATGAATAAGCTAATTATTGGTTAGGGAGTTCTACCTTTTGCTGGTCAGATATAAAAGTCCATGATTCACCATCATCAGTTACTCCCAAACACTGCCTAAGCTCATCCATAAACCATTCCCAACTCTCATTATTTTCCCCTTCAACTACTGCCCATGCCAAAGGAAACATTTGGTCATTACCATCCCTTCCCACAGCTGTTAACAACATCCCTCCAAGGAATGTTTTAAGAAAACACCCATCTAAGCACAATACCTTCCTGTATCCTGCTAAAAAACCTTTTCTGACACCATCAAAACAAACAAACAGTCTAAAGAATGTTTCACATGTGGCCTCTGGATCTAGGTTAATGAAACCTGGTGGAGCAGTTTCTAACCTAAAGGTTGATGATGGATTTGCTTTCTTTAGAACTTCCAGGTAAGAACCAATTTTACTGTAATGATCTCTCATTGAACCATGAAGCTTCTTGTGTGCACTTGATTTAGCCTTGTAAGCTAACCACTTAGTTATAATTACCTTAAACTTCTGTTTAACTGCTTCTTGAATCTCCTTAGCAGAACAATTTGGCTTGGCCTTAAACAAAGGAAGGAACTCATCCCCTAAGAACTTGGCAGATAGCTGTCTATTCTTGATCATGTTTCTCTGGCAGTTGTGTTTGTTCTTCACACTTTTAATCATGTAACACTCTTTGGCTTTGTTTAGTGAACAATATAGATAGAAGGGACACCCTGGTACACACTTCACAGCTAAACGACCTTCTTCCTTATTATCACTCTTTGCAATGATCAGATTCCTTCCGTTAGTCACAGCATACCTTCTCACTGCCTCCTTAAAACGATCCCTTGATGCAAACCTTATTCCAACTTTCCATGTAAACTTTTTCCAGTTGGTGTGTTCATTTACACTTGGAGCAGTTTCTTTGTACTTCTTACCTCTTATATCATCATCCTCACTCTCACCAGGAGTAGCAACATCACCATCAGATTCCTCGTAACTACTGTAACCCTCTACATGTGCACACCCTGCATCATTAGACTCACTCAACTTACCTTCTTTTTCAGAAGGTTTAGTACACTGTTCAACTAACTTCTTTTTAGCTTCAAGTTCATCCTTATTAGCTCGTTTAATGGCATCTTGTGACTGTCTCCATTCAGCATCTTCTCTGTCTGAATCTGAGAAAGCTATTTCATCATCAACCTCATCTTCATTACTATCATCAAGAAAACCTTCATCTTCATCTGAACTTGACTCTTCTGTCCCATTTAATTCAGCTTTATAGTCACTATCTTCACTGTCATCTTCATCTGCACTCTGCTTATCAAAACCACTCCTTTCTTCCACTAAAACCTCTTCTCCAATAGGCTTCTTTTGCAAACCATCTGTTTCTTTCGATACACCCTCTTGAACAATAGACTCCTCATCCAAATCAAATGCCCATGTAGCCTCTTGTACACTAGGCTGATTATCAGCAACAACCTCCTTTCCTGAGGCAATGGATTCAGATCTAGGGACTTCAAGTACAGGAGGGTTACCACTTTTGTCAGATGCCCTACTCACTCTACTGACATGGACTACTTTCTTTTTTGACTGGGTTACAAGTTTTTTGGGCCGGCCTCTTCGTTTAATGGGTTGGGAACTGGATTGGGCTTGTGGTTTACTGGGTGGTGAATAAGATTGGGCTTTGGGTTTACTGGGCTGGGACATGAATTGGACTTCTTGTTCATGGCTAATTGGAGTGACTTGAATAAAGACCTCCATGAATGGTTCAGACCATGTTAGAGCCTTCAATGCAATCTCCAAAACATCATTATCATCCCCAAACCACTTGAATTCACCAGTATCAGAGTTTAATCCATACATGTAAAAATCCCTACTTTCATAACACCCAGAATCCATTGCATACTCTAACAACTCAAAGCATGCAATGTGATCAACATCCATACGTATCAACTTTGATTCACCTCTAACATATTGAGGTTGATCAAAACTAAAATCCAATGTTCCACCATACCATAGCATCACATCGATAATCTCCATCAGTGCAATCAGTGAACAATACCAATATATTGAGAGAAAACGTACCTCTGATCGATTAGGGTTTGATCGCCATTGATGAACTTCAGAGCTTCTGATATGTTCTTAACTTGATTTGAGTGAAGTGATAGTGTGTTTTGGGGATTATAAACTTCACGAATGAGGGGTTATCCACATCAGTTAATGTATGACACGTAGGAATGCCACATCAGATTAAATTGCCACATAGGCCAATTTTAGTAACCTGGTTAGTGAATATTTAACGAAGGGGTGCCATGACAATCGATGTGTTAAGTTGGGAGTGTTCTGAGCCAAAGTGAAAGTTGAGAGTGCCATCGGCCAAATGGGCATAGTTGGGGGTGTTTAAATCCATTAACCCTATTTAAAACTTATAAGTCATGAATCCTAAATCAATAAAACCTATGTATCTCATAGGCATTTTTATGCTGACGTACCTATTTTCACATGTGTTTCAGGAAATGACGCATAGGATTAATCAAGATACACTTAGGCGGACTTGGGCCTTAGTGACAATAAAAGATGCAAGACTAGTTAATTATGTTATGCTTATTTGTTGTTAAGACATTTTAACTTCTTTTAATCAATAAAAAAACATTTAAATTTCCATGTGTTATGAAACAATGATTCTGTTACAACACTCATCGGCGATTCCGCCGCGATTTGTTGTTTTACGCGGTCGGGGTATGACAAACATGAGTGTGAATATTAGTGTGTTATGAAACAATGATTCTGTTACAACACTCATCGGCGATTCCGCCGCGATTTGTTGTTTTACGCGGTCGGGGTATGACAAACTGTGTTAGTATGAATAAAATGTATGGGTGTGAATATAAGTTTAAGCGTAGTTGTATAGATATAAGTATAAGTAGGATGTATGAGTATAAACATGAGTGTGAATATTAGTGTGAACGTAGTTGTACAAATGTGTGTGTAAGTATAATTGTATTAATAGGAATATAAACTTGGATATATGTATAATGTAAATGTACACTTCGTGAACATGAGTATAATATAAAGTGTATGAATATAGATTTGATTATGAAAATAAACATAAATGTGTAAGTATAAATATAAGTATAGACATAAGATGTATAAATACGAATATGGATATGAGCGTATTAAGTAATGATTTTGTATATGGTACTAATCGTAATATACGAATTTAAGCATGTTAAAGGCCAAGAAGTTTTGAGTATGAAAGCAAAATGAGTGGTATATGTGAAATTGTCGTGAGATATAAACTAAAACATGTAAGATGATATGCATATATAGTTGTTTGAGCAAAACGTGAAGTTAAAATAGATTGAGTTGTCATGGAACGTAGAATCCAGTTTGTAAATGTAAAGGGAGTATAAAGCATCCATTGATTATGTAAATTTTACTTAGTTAACGAATGGGAATGCTACTATGGTTTTAGAAGAATTGAAATAGTTGAAAATGATTGGTTCCTATGAAGTTTCCTTGCCCACGTGTTTTGAATTTAATTGACGTATCGAGTGAGGTTTTGAAAAGTTCTAGAGATTAATAAGTTTGCACCGTCTTAAATAACTTTGTATAAAAAATTTGAGGTTTATAGATTCTTGCGAAATGTTGATCCTTAGAAAAGGATTTTGATATGTGAACTTAGTGATTGTCGAAAAGCGTCCTTTAATAAAGTGTATTATTGATTTTGAAAGGATCTTTAGTAAATGTTTGAATAATATTTGTAATGTTTTATAGGCATGTGCGAAAAAGTTGGTATGATTGTCAATTGAAAATAGAAGATCCCTAGGTTAATGATATGATATGAGCTTGTTTTAATAATTGCGTTGAATATGAAATTTCGTGGGCAATAGATTTATTAGACCGACTAAGTTGATGAGTAGCATTTCGTGAAATTTTGAATATTGAGGAACAAGCGTCTACGGAAAAGTTAAGAATTTTGTGTATGTGAGCTATATGAAATTAGATTGTAGGATAAGAAATTCTTTTATATAAACAATGAATTTTGAAATAATTAGAGACTTGACTAATGATAAATGATTTAGATATAAATATGATCGAGTTTACATAATATAGTCTATTAAAAGAAAGTGTCGGTAATGATCACCTAGGTAAGGGAATCACCCCTAGCCCATTGGCGAGGTCGTTGTTAGATGAGAAAAAGAAGCAGAGTTAATCGTCAAGGTAAGGAAATCACTCCTATCTTGATGTTATGTCCCCACTTGTTGTTTCAAAAGGTGTAAATAAAATTACGTGAAATTATGCATGCTAATAATGTATAATCATATGAAAAGTAATAGTATGATGTATGCGCAAGAGTGACTTCTCAAAAATGGTTCAAAATTGACAAGGGAGAATTTCATCATAAAAGATCGAAAATAATAAAGCATAAGTTCGATTAAAAACTTGGATGGTTCCAAAACGGAACGTTGACTAACCAAAGTGGTCGAAAGGTCTTTTGAAATTGAGAAGCATGCTATGGCCTAATAGGTGGTATACTCTTGCCGACAAGTCGGTTAACGGTATTCACCCTTCTGGTTACTACATGTTCCAATTCAATCGAAAATTCGAGACTTGGTAGGATTTATGAAAAATCAAGGAGCGGGACTAGTCGACGAGATGCGGGTTTCACCCCTAACTTGACGACTTTGTACCCTAAGTGTGGTTGGTACTCATCGGGTCAAAATTAAATTTCGACACGTTGACGAGGGTCCACTAGAATTTGAATTTTAAATTTCCATCAAGATGTGGATTTCACTCCTAACTAAATGGTGAATTTCGTGCGAAAATAGAATTAAATGGAATGAGAGTCGTTTACCAAATTGGGGGTTTCACGCCTATTTTGGTAAACTCGTCTCATTTGTATAATATGAGTGTTGTCGCATTTAGAATAATCGAGTTGAATGCATGAGGAAAAGTGTATGTTTAAGATTAGACAAACAAGTATAAACATGTCAATAATAGCACATAAAGAGCGGAATAATGAAACAAATGTTACCACATAAAAAGTATGTCAAGAATAACACATAAAGGATAGGACAACGAAACAAGGATTAACACATAATAAAGCAAGTATAGCATGTCAAGTGTTAACACATAAGTGACTTATATGCTTAAATGATCAAAAGAGAATAAATAAGAGCAAATAAAGTAGCATGCAAGTAGTTTCAAGCAAAACATAAGAATAAAGCTCTAAAACTATAGACTAGGTTAAAGCATTCCTACTTTTCCTAATTCCCTATAGTTATGGCTCTAATACCAATCTATCACACCCCAACTGATGGCGGAAACATCGGGATGTGACGAAAACTAGATTGCAAGAGACTTGATAACACTATGTGACAATATAAATTAAATTCCAATTTCATTGCAATACTAATTGTCATACAAAGATTTAAATAAACGACAACATAGTTTCAATAACATAACATCGAATTACAATTTAATCTAGGTGTTTATCTAAGTCCACCTAAATTTCATTTCTTCTCAACATCATCTCATCAATCAACCTACAACATGTATTAAAATATACAACAAAAAAGTTGGCGAGTATACAAGTTTGTTACAAGCATAATATAGAATAAAATTGTTTAACGTGTTCATATCCAACATAAATCACATGACGCAAGTTACTAATACGCTGAAATGGTGTCACTATATGATCAAACCCTAGAATACAATGCGTTAAGATAGCCTATCCCAATAGTTTAACAGGAGGTAAGATAGTTTAACTTAACAATACCAAATCTCGTGGGCGGTGCATTACCCCTATAGCGCTATAATTGTTAAGGTATCAAAAGAGAATAAATAAGAACAAATAAAGTAGCATGCAAGTAGTTTCAAGCAAAACATAAGAATAAAGCTCTAAAACTATAGACTAGGTTAAAGCATTCCTACTTTTCCTAATTCCCTATAGTTATGGCTCTGATACCAATATGTCACACCCCAACTGATGGCGGAAACATCAGGATGTGACGAAAACTAGATTGCAAGAGACTTGATAACACTATGTGACAATATAAATTAATTTCCAATTTCATTGCAATACTATTGTCATACAAAGATTTAAATAAACGACAACATAGTTTCAATAACATAACATCGAATTACAATTTAATCTAGGTGTGTATCTAAGTCCACCTAAATTGCATTTCTTCTCAATATCATCTCATCAATCAACCTGCAACATGTATTAAAATATATCAACAAAAAAGTTGGCGAGTATACAAGTTTTGTTACAAGCATAATATAGAATAAAATTGTTTAACGTGTTCATATCCAACATAAATCACATGATGCAAGTTACTAATACGCTGAAACAGTGTCACTATATGATCAAACCCTAGAATACAATGCGTTAAAATAGCCTATCCCAATATTTTAACGGGAGGTAAAATAGTTTAACTTAACAATACCTAAGTCTCTTGGGCGGTGCATTACCCCTATAGCGCTACGAAGTTAATGAGCATATAGACACTAATAGTTTACATAGCATATGAGATTAACAAGTATAAAATCATTCATAGATAAGCTCCCAATAGTCTAGCGGGAGTTGAACATGTTTACATGTGGATAGAATATGACTCAAATAGTTTCAAGTGGTTAGTGGTTTTACATAGAATACATGTTGCACCCAAAAGTGTTTAAAAGTAAAATGGGTTTGAGTATACTCACAAAATTGCTAAGTCTTCCGATTATCCAAGTGTTGACGAGTGTATGAGATTAGGAGGGTGGAACATCAAGGTTACCCTATATGGGCAAACGATGGTGAATGAGTAAACGAAATTATGACGGAGGATTTGAAGTGGAATTTAAAGTATATCTACCCGATGGATAATTATATATATTTTTACATGTATATATTTTATATAGTTTATGCAAAAAATTTAATTTAAGTCTATCGAAAATATTATAGAAGTATAGTAATATATATATATATATATATATATTTATAATTATTGTTATAAAAATTATTTGAACTTCGATACGTTTTCATTAGTGATTTGACTATAAAGTACATATATATTTTTAACGAAAATCCGGCAGAGTTTCCTCTGTTTTTGGACGATCCCGACAATACTAGTTGTCAATAAAATTTTCAAAATTCAACAATTAACAAAACGATGAGTATCTATATATATTTCTTTGTATTATATATTTATTTTTTTTATAAATAATTTATATAATACGGTTACGTGATAACAAAATACAAAACGATAATATTGAAATGTTTATGTCGCTAAAATATCACGTTTCGTGTTTAACCCGATGACCCGACAGTTGATCGTGTTTGACCGGTTGACTGACTTTGACCACATCTGACCGAACCGAAGCCTGAACATCAACCCCAAACTCGAGACCTGGACTACCGGAACCGAGCTGAAATACAAAAACAGTCGGGTTGAATTGGGATTTGAACAAAATACAACCCGAATCAAAGCTGAATCTGAAATAAACGAACCTGTTGTGTTGTTGACGGAATCGAACCACGCATAAGCTCCACCTATGTCGTCGTGGTTTCGTCTGCCCGAGACACCGACCTCCGCAGTCACGGCAGCACTGTCACCAGCTGCTCCGTCACTTTCCTTCTCTCCTCTTCTCTTCTGATCTACGTCGCCGGAAACGAGGAAAACGGGGTGCTACACCAGCGTAAGGAAAGAGCAGGGGGGTGTGCGTGGCCAGTGAACCGGCGCCGGCTCCTCCTCGGAGCCGCCAGTCAGTCATCGAGAGAAGGGGGCTGATGAGTTTTGGATTGGAGGATGTTGTCGGAAAGGGTTCCGCCGGTGTGCAGGTTCCGTTCACCGGAATCGGTAGAGAAGGTGCGGCAAGTGTTTGAGTTAGGGTTGAGAGTGTGAGAGGGAAACAGAGGTGCGGCTGGTTCAAGATGAAGGGTATTAGGGCTTGCAACTTAAAGAATTGGTATTAATAGTTGGGTTTTTAATTGGGCTTAGGCCCTAGGCCCACAAGCCCGTTTCGCGAGGCCCGACACGGTTCTGAAGCCCGTTTTCACAACTGAATGTCGTGAAATATCATAGGATATTATTTTTAGGATTAGAATACGTAAATGATGTCGGAGTTGAGTGCGTGACGCGTTCGTTGTCGGTTGCGTTAAAAGCGCGTAAAATGCGTTGTTTTCCGTTTTTAATCCGTTTTTTTACTGTGATTCCAAAAAGAATAGAAAACAAACACGAATTTTCTAAAAGTATAGAAATACGAATATGCTAGGCGTTACACAATGTAAGAATCCAAACTGCAAAATTAGATGGAATTTCTTCAATAAGCTACAGCAACAGGCTGGAGTTAACTTTAAGGATATGAAGTTCGCTCAATCTACAATTGAAGAAGATGACGATGTCGTGGATCTTGCTATAGGCAAGCCATACAAGGTTGTGAGGTGGCCTGCTACAAAGCAAACCAAGACTGTACCGCTGCTCAAGGAACTTCCTGATAATAGTTTGAAGGACTTGCAGTTCTGGATGTATGACCCCATTACAAGTCAAGCTGTAATTTTTGTGATAATGTTGAGTACATGTTTTTGGATACAAGCGATTTGATGTGCTTTGGTGAAAACGACATAAATCTCTTGGAAAAAACACGGATCCAAAGCGACCCTCAATATGAAGTCTGTACAAAAAGTTGGACGGGTGCTGTAGCTCAGATTATGGGGTTCAAGTTGTGGTCAGGGCAATGTACGAGAGTCAAGAGTCAGCTTTTTGGTCCATACATTGGAAGAAGATTGCATGACTTGCTTTAATTGAAGAGGAAACAAAAGAAACAAACAAAGAAACGCAAGCAAAGATGAAGCTGCCAAGACAACATAAACCTAGAGGGATATTGTAAGGGCATAAACTAGTATAGGTTTATGTTTGTCTTGGGCTATTTGTTTGTTTTGGGTTCGTTTAGTGTTTTGGGCTTGGTTGGCGGTTTAGAGGTCTGACGGGTATGGGTTTAGCCCAATGTACTAGGGCATCCTATGAAACTATAAATAGGATGTTCCTCTTATGTTTTAGGTTGTTGATTCTCATTGAAACTTGTGTGTTTTGTGCGACATAGAGTACCAGATGGTTCTTAGTAATCGTGTGCTCTTGTGTTCTTGAATTGATACAATTACTTTCAATTTTCGACATCTTACTGGTATTTCCGCCACTGGTTTGGTGTTTGATATCCGAATGTTAAGTGTTTTTGGACTTACAATTGGTATCAGAGCCTAAGTAGTCTCACAAAGGCTCAGCTGATCAGATATCTTGAAGATTGAAGTCGTTTCTACTAGTGTTCGCTTCTAAAGATTCATAAGAAAAGGTCAGTGTTTTCTCGTTTTGATTAAAACTGTTCTAATATTTCTCTTGTTCGACTGATTTCTTTGGTTTTGAGTGTGCGACTTACACGTTTTTCTTCTTAAAAAACTATTCATTTTTCTATTAAAGCTGACCGAAGTTAAGGATCAAATCCAGAAAGAACAATTGATTTTTCAGTCAAAACCCAGAACTGTTATTGTTTGCATAAAACAAAACCTAGTGTGTTAGATTTGAAATTTAGTCTTTTTGGGTGCAAAACTCCTAAATAGACTGTTTTTTATATTAAAATTGGGTGTGAGCACTAAAAATTTTGGACTTGTGAAATCAAAAGTTGTGAAAGTTACAAGAAAGTTAAAATTTTCATGCAAAAGTGTTCTTAAAATTTTAAAGTTCTGGAATTTTATTCAAGAACATCATAAAAGTTCATAACTTTTTTAAGAAAACTGGACATTTGTTATGTTTTGGTGCAAGATAATTCGTGTTTGCATGAATTTTGGAAAGTTTGTTTGTAGGAAATCATCGAACAAAGTTCAAAGATTGAATTTCCAAATTTCTCAGAGATTTGGTTGACAATTTAGTGACTGAATTTCCTAAAATAAGTGCGCGGGATTGCTTCTGCGAGCTGGAAATTGTTTTGGGCCATTGGAGAGTGTACGAGCCCAATTGAATAATTGTGCGGCCTAAATAGTAAGACTGTGTGGTCCATTTTGGGAGTGTACGACATAAAACCAAGTGTGCGGTACTCATATTTGGGCTTTGGACTATACGGTTTGACCTTGACTGTTTGAAAATGTGCGAGTTTATTGTTGATAGTGTACAGGTTCAAGTTGAAGTCTGTGGTCTCAAACTGAACTTCTTGGACTGTGCGGCCTATTTTTGGTCCTTTTAGAAGTGTGCGGATTAAGTTATTCGAACTGTGCAACCCTGTTTGACTCTATTGAAGTGTACAGGTTCAAAAATTGAATTGTACAACTTCAATCTGAACCTCTTAGAGTTTGCGACCCCGGTGATTTGGTCTCTTGATTAAAGTGTGCGACATTTGAAGTGTGTGGTTTCAATTTGGACTTTTGAACCGTGTGGTTAATCATTGATTTTTGGATTGTACGGTTTCTTCTTGGAACCCTTGACCGTGTGACCTAAGTTTGACCTTTTTGGACTGTGCGACAGAGCTTTGGACTTTTTTGGAATTTTTAATTACATTGATCTGTAAACATAAAGGCTTGTAATAAATTGAATTATCTTAACTGACAGTTACTTATAATTTTAATTGTTTTTCAGAAATGGATCAAACTAGTCAATTGGCATTGAGTGATAAGACTGCTATTAATCAAGACCTCGATAATATCATTGGAACTAACAACAGGATTCCCAGGTTGATATTGGGGGGGGATCCTTCTCAGAATGGAAGTTCAGGTTCATCCAGTATAAGAAAATCAAGGATCCAAAGGCTTGGAGGTCCATCTTGAACGAACAAACTGTGCTCACTTATGTGGTGGATGATGAAAAGGGAACCATTGCATCTAAGCCTGAAACCGAATATACTGATGAAGATCGTGAGAAGATTTCCACTGATGAAAAGGCTACTGCAATGTTACACTCAGCATTGGCACTATATATTGATATTGGTGTAAGGGATACCAAGTCTGCTCAGGAACTGTGGAAAGCTTTTATGGCTATGTATGAAGGGAATGAAGAGATGAAGGAGAGCAAAAGGGATATGCTGACTCAGAGGCTCAATTTGTTCAACCATTTTCCTGGAGAGTCACTCGAGAACCAGATTCAAAGGTTCGTTGCCTTGGTCAGTGAGATGAGAACCCATGACATGCCACTACAGAACTCTATAGTTAACAAAAAGATCTTGAATGCTCTTCCAAGAAGCTAGGATACGAATGTCACTCTCATCAAAAGAACCAACGATCTGACAAGAATGAGCCTTGCAGAGCTAATCTCCTTGCTCAAGTCCTGTGACTTGGATGACAAGCAACGACTCTACAACCATACCTCTATCTACAACAATGCAGGGGTGTTAACCAACACTTCACCGGTTTCTTAACAAGGAGTTGGCTCGTTTCAGATGTTCCCTTCTACAATAACGAACCCTACCAATTACTCAAGCACACTATCTACCGTCTTATTTCCTTCCAACCTTGGGACTTATCCTGGCTATTTTGGATACTTCCCAGCTCCAGTTCAACAAGTGAACCCAGTTGAAATGAGTTTTTCTCAGTCTGTTATAGGTTTTTCGGGTTTCTTTTGGGCACTAGAGGGCCTCTTTCGGGTGTATTTGATCTATAGCATGAAAGTGTACAGCTAGGTCTTTGCTCACGCAAAACAAAAGCTGACGTTGCCTAGCACCTCCAGGTCTTTGCTCATGCAAAACAGAGGAGATACATGAGTTGGTCAGAAAAGATTTTAGAACTAGAACAAAATTGTGTGTATCAGGACATCACACACGCATTCAAATAGCCATGTCCTAATTCCAAGTGATGTTCTTTCCTGAGGTGATAGAATAATTAAGTTTTCTACACAGAACCAGTCAAAGTGTCCAGCCATCAGGATAAAGCCTATTAGTATATCGCTCTTAATCCACATAGTGAAGGTTTATTTCATTTCCCATATATGCAACAAAATATTTTTTATTTTTCTGTTTTTCGAATGTTTTTGTATTTTCTCATTTTCTCTATTTATAGATATCTCTGGATATCCCCCTAAATTTTTGCATAAATTTTATGCGCAAATTTACTTAATAAAGAAAACATATGTACAAAGAGAAACACAAAAACTGAAAATATTTTTGTTTTTTTTGCCTAACCGTTCCATCATAAGATTTAGGACTAATCAAAATCAAATTAGAACATGAAATTCAAATTTGTACCTTTTCGCTGATCTTGTCTAACTTCTCTTATCTCCTCAAACAAAACATATCAACTGTAAAGAAATATACCTTTTTTCAACAGTGAGATGTTACTGATGTGTGTAAAATGCAACATATAAATTATATCAAATAAGGCATAAAACTAACCCTTTTATAGTACTAATGTTGGAAAAAGTGTGCTTTTGTCTTCCTTTTGAATTTACAGGACCAAATAAGCTTAAACGAGCTAAAGGAACAAATATACAGCAAAAACCAGCATAAATACAAAGAAAAGGAGTAAACGTGACATGCCCGACCCCTCGGCAGCATCCCCAAGTGTGACACCTGGGTCACTGCGACCATCAAATAAAAACCAAATCAATGAAATTTGTGTTTCATACTTGGGATTTGTATAAATATGTGTATCGTTTGCACATGTCAATTCTTGTTCGATTCCGGGCTCTAAATCGCTTTCTGGAAGGTTATACGTGCACTGATGCGTAAATATAACCAGTTTAATGCAACAAACACTCCGGAATAGTGACATAGGCTTAACATACCTTAAATAACCTTTACATAACTTAGAAATAAGTTTTGAAGGCTTTGGTATGGCAAAATCAAGTTTAATCGCTTACAAGGACTTAATTCGACAAAGTGCAAAAGTACGGCGATTCGTCCTGAAACAGACATTCTGGAACATGACCATAAGTTAAACATGCCATAAGTATCCTTCACATAGCTTAGAAATAGGCTTTAAGGGGTTCGGTGTGCTAAAATAAACTTTTGCGTCATTTAGGGACTAAAAGCGTCAAAAAGTGCACAAGTTTGCATTTTCGCGCATAACTTACATTCTGAATACATCCAGACATCCAAAAATTTATGTAAGCATTAAAATATTTTATTTTAGTGTTTGGCATAAGAAAAATCCATTCGTCGCTTGATTTGGATCGTTTTTGCGTCCGTTACGACTTCCGTCGTAATTAACCGAACAAAGCAACCGTACGACCAAACGAGACGACATCCGAGATATTTTTGAGCATATTTTAAGTTCCCTATACTTTAACTTCATTTTAGATCTTTGAAATGGGGTTAACGGGGCTTAAACGTGTCAAAAATGCATCGAAAACCAAGTTTGGGGCGTCAGGGACTAAAACTGCCAATTTTGAAAGTTGCTGACCTGCAAGGTGCTTACAGTCCGTATGGACCTTTGCTTAGGGTCTGTAAGCCATCTCCAGACCAGCAGAATGTGTTTCCAGCTATTTCCAACTCATTCCAGCTCTTGCACATGGGTTTTCATGATTCTATGGGCCAATTTTGATGGTTTTCAAATGCCCCTTGTATTTGTAAACCATGTGCCCACATGTATGGATGAGATCAAAGCACGGTTTTCGATGATCGATCTTAACGGTCCTAAGAAATCTATAAATACCCCTCAAGTTCACAACTCAAAACCCACACCTTTGAATCTGAATTTGTTCTCTAAGTTGATGTGTTTATCACCTCATACCTGAGAATATTCGGATCAAAACTTCCGATCTTGGACCCGTTGTAAGTCCTCTTTCATTCTTTTAGCGTTTTCTGCGTTGACCAGTTTATGGTCAACAAGAAGTTCGGTTGAACTTCGCAATGTGAGCGTAATCACGATGGTTATAGTCCCTTGTGACTATACCTACTGATTACCACGTTATCTAGGCTCAGTTATTTTGTAGCCAAACTACTTTTAGGTATCAAAACCGTATGTTTTGATACCAAACATGTTTTCTAAGCTCGTTAAACATGTTCTAACATGTTTAGCTTGTCACTTTAGGTTTAATGCTTATAGGGTCGTAAGGTAAGCGATCTAAACAATCGCTTATACTTTCAAACCCGACCCGTTTGGTCGATATTTAGGATCCGACCAAATACTCTAGGTAACCATAGTTGTATAGGGAATAACCTTCTGAGGTTATACCTCATGGTCACGATGTTTAGTTAGTTGTATGATAGGTAGTTTATACGCCTTAGGTAAATTACCAAAATGCCCTTTTTACGCCAAAATTCATTTTAAGCATATGTAACATAATTTTTGACATCTAAACTGATTTGGCAACAATGTTAGACATGTTAAGGCATATTTTACTTATCATAGGACTAGTTAGGCGTTCCGATCGCGTTTTACGCGAACGACGCGTCAAAGTAGCATAAGCTACCTAAACGGTCATAATGGGTCGTAAGCACTTAGGTTAGGTTTCATTTTAGAATGTAGGCTTTGTTAAACCATATTACATGAGTTCCCATACTCGTTTGGTTTACGAACCCTCATTCTCTCTGATCCTCCGATTTAGGTCCGGATTATTAACATAGTTACCTATATTAGGTGCCGTTTGATTTCTGTGATCTCTAGCATTGCTCGGTTGTTACTCAAGGACTTCTAGGCAATCTCAAGTGAGTACATAGACCCCTCTTTTACTGTTTTCAAACTGTTTTGGGGTGAAACACATGTGCCTACTTGTTACTTTCGTGTTTTCCACGTTTTCATATCATATGCTGGTTATGTTCATTTGTACACGTATAGTACATGATTTCATACATTTCACACAGTGTATGTCCATTTGGAATTGACATGTGCAAACGATACCTAGTGCATTGCTTTACATTACATTTTGTTGCATATGCTCATCCAGCATATGGACACATTGTTTTACATTTTGAACCGTTTGAAGCCGTTTGATTTATGTGAACCGTTGGAATCTGTTTGAACGTTGTACATTTTTACTTGTGGTTTAAGTAGTCTCATTTTACTCACCATACATAACATTGTTTACGCATTACATAATTTACATTTGACAATAGACATTTAACCATACATAAACATTTCTACAACTATTAAACATTACATCTTGGTGGTTGTTTGGGTAAGTGATTTAAGTAACGAGGCGACGTGTAATACGATAAAATCATGGTGGATACGCCGCTGGTACTTCCTATATATAAGTGCTTTTATGGTATTACATATCGTAGCGTTATTTAAACCATTTCAGCTTAGACATATTACATTTACAACACATTTTCACATAAACATCGTTTTACAAATAACTTAATTTATACAAACTCATTTTACTTGGTTATTCACTTAACCATACGATATTCTTTCATATATATATATATATATATATCATCTGGTTTATTCATCGCTTTTCAAATGATTTATGAAAGAAAACACTCAACAAGATTCATGACTACTTCTTATTAAACAGTTTCTTTAAACCCCAGTCATGAATCATATTTTCTCAAAACCTATGTATTTCACAGGCATTTTTATGCTGACGTACCTATTTTCACATGTATTTTCAGGAGCTGTTGCATAGGATGTTCGAGAAACATTTAGGCGGACCTATGCCTTAGTGACTTAAAACGAAGCAAGAACTAGTTAAATTATGTTATGTACTCTTTGTTTCTTGTTTTAAGACAATGTAACTCTCTTGTTTGATAATAAAACGTAATTTTAATTTCCATGGTTGTGAAACAATTAATTCTGTTACAACACTCCCCGATGTTTCCGCCACATTTTGTTGTTTTAAGTGGTCGGGGTGTGACAGAAAAGTTGGTATCAGAGCCAATGGTTATAGGGAATTAGGTTATTAGTAATGCTTTGACCTAGACTATAACTTTCCAGGACCCTAACGCAAGAAGATTTACGATTAGATTTTTAAAACAAAACCGTCACCTATCCTTAGGTGATAACCACAACGAGAACATCAATTCCGAATCCGCTTTGAAAATTAATCATCTGTTCTTGGACGATTGATTACTAGGTGTCACACCCCGACCACGTAGAACAACAAAACGTGGCGGACACGTCGGGGAGTGTTGTAACAGAATTAATTGTTTCAAATCCATGGTAATTAAAGTTTCCTTTTATTAATCAAACAAGAGAGTTTACATCGATTTAAACAAGAAACAAAGAGTACATAACACAAATTAACTAGTTCTTGTCTCGTTTTAAGTCACTAAGGCACAGGTCCGCCTAAGTATGTCTCAAATTGAAATTATTCAAATAACGCTACAATATGTGATACCATACAAACACTTATATATAGGAAGTACCAGCGGCGTATCCACCGTGCTTGTATCATATTACATACGCCTCGTTACTTAAATCACTTACTCAAACCAAACCATCGAGATGAAATGTTTAACAATTGTAGAAATGTTTATGTATAGTCAAATGTCTATTGTCAAATGTAAATCATGTCAACAGATACAACTGGTTCACACGGTTCAATAGTTACAAACGGTTCATATAATCAAAGGGTTACGACGGTTCACATAGTCAAATGGTTACAACGGTTCAAAATGTAGTATAATGTGTTCATATGCTGGATGAGCATATGCAACAGAAATGCAATGGAAAACAATGTACTAAGTATGCACGTAATGGACATACCTAGCATAAGTGTAATGTAAAACAATGTACTAAGTAGGCACACAATGGGCGTACATAGCATGAAATGTATTGTAAAGTGATGTACTAAGTATGCACACAATGTGTCACACCCCGACCACGTATAGCATACAAGACGTGGCGGAAAACGTCGGGGAGTGTTGTAACAGAATTAATTGTTTCATAACCATGGTATTCAAAGTTGTATTTTTATTTATTAACATAAGAGTTTCATCGTCTTAAACAGAATTTAAAGAGTTCATAACATAATTAAACTAAGTCTTTCATCATTTTAAGTCTCTAAGGCACAGGTCCGCCCTAGTGTCACGATCTTCATCCTACGGAAAAGCTCCTGAAAACACATGTGAAAATAGGTACGTCAGCATAAAAATGCCTGTGAGATACATAGGTTTTATGAAAATAGGATTCATGACTTTGAGTTTAAAGAATTGTTTAAATGAAAATTTAGTCATGAACCTTGTTATTTGTTTTGTCTTATAAATCGTTTGAAAAACAATAGTAAAATCAGTTGATATGTATATAGAAAAGAATAGTGTATGGTTAAGAGGATAACCAAGTAAAAAGAGTTTGTGTAAACCAAGTTATTTGTAAAACAATGTTTAAGTGAAATGTGTTGTAAATGTAATATGTCTAAACTCAAATGGTTTAAATGACGCTACGATATGTAATATCATACAAACACTTATATATAGGAAGTACCGGCGGCGTATCCACCATGTTTGTATCATACTTCACACGTCTCGTTATTTAAATCACTTACCCCAAACCGACCAACATTGTAAAATATCCATGTTTTTGTCTAATAGACGAATGTCATAGTATAAATCAAGTCGAATATAAGTCATGTAATGTGTAAACAAAAGTCATGTATGGTAAGTAAAATGAGACTACTTAAACCACAAGTAAAGATGTACAAAACAAAGTATTTTGAATAAACCAAAAGTTATGTTTCATAAAATAATTACATGTTTTATTGATACAAACATTTATGTGGTAGGTTAACGCATACATTCAAGCCTTGAGACAGACGGATAACCTTAGAGTAAAGATTACCAAAGTAAAATGTTTTCGGATTCAGTCATTCCTTACATCCAAACAAGCCTAGGATGTCAGGGATGGGATTTGTCAAGTCCTATGGTACCATTACTTACTACCGAGCGGCGTAGCTAATGTTAATGAATGTAGTTTAGTCCCGTTGTACAAACCAAATGTCATACCAAAACAGTCATGTAATGAAAGTAATGTACTAAGTATGCTAAGTTAACATACAAAGCAGAAAAGTCATGTAAATCAATGTGCTAAATATGCTAAGTAAACATATGAAGCAGAAAAAGTCATGTAAATCAATGTGCTATCATGTCAAGTAAACATACATAGCAAAAGAAGATGTAATGTAAAACAATGTGCTAAATATGCTAAATGAACATACATAGCAAGACAAAATGAAAATCATGTACTAATAATGTACTAATGAACATAACAAGTATATGATATGAAAACATGGAAAGCACGAAAGTAACAAGTAGGCACATGTGTTTCACCCCAAAATGTTTGGAAAACAGTAAAAGAGGGGTCTATGTACTCACCTGAGATTTCTCAATAGACTTTAGATATCCACCAAGCAAAGCTAGAAGGTCACGGAATCAAACGGCACCTAATATAGGTAACTACATTAATAAACGGACCTAATCGGAGGATCGGGTAGCATGAGGGTTTGTAAACCAAATGAGTGTAGGAACTCATGTAATATGGTTTAACAAAGCCTACATACTAAAACGAAACTTATCCTAAGTGCTTTTGACCCGTTACGACCCGTTTAGGTAGCTTATGCCACTTTAACACGTCGTTCGCGTAAAACGCGTTCGGACCGCCTAACTAGCCCTATGACAAGTAAGATATGCCTTAACATGTTTAATATTGTTGTTAAATCAGTTTAGATGGCAAAAGTTATGTTACATAGGCTTAAAATGAATTTTGGCGCAAAAAGGGCATTTTGGTAATTTACCTAAGGCATAAGAACTACTTATCATACAACTACTTAAACGACGTGACCATAAGGTATAACCTCGGAAGGTTATTCCCTATACTACTATGGTCACCTAATGTATTTGGTCGGATCCTAATGATCGACCAAATGGGTCGGGTTCGAAAGTATAAGCGATTGATCAGATCGCTTACCCTTACGACCCTAAACAAGCACAAATCTAAAAGTGACGAGCTAAACATGCTAGGACATGTTTAGTTAAGTTAGAAAACAGGTTTGGTATCAAAACAAACGGTTTTGATACCCTAGAGTAGTTTGGTTACAAAATACGCGAGAACACGCATTTTGCCCGAAACTACGACTCGTCACTGAGTCTAGATAACGTGGTAATCAGTAGGTATAGTCACTAGGGACTATAACCATCGTGATTACGCTCACGTTATGAAGTTCAAACGAACTTCGCATTGACCATAAACTGGTCAATGCAGAAAGTCAAACACTGTTTGACTTTCGTGCTAAAACGCATAAAAGAATGAAAGAGGACTTACAAAAGGTCCAAGAATGGAAGTTTTGATTTAAACAACTCAGGTATGGAGCACAAGACCCCAACTTAGAGCTGAATAAATCAAAGGTGTGAGGAAGATGGGCAAATGGGTTGGGTATTTATAGGAAAGACACAACCGTTAGGATCGTTTCTCGATAATCGAGCTTAAATCTTGGCCCTCCACTTGCACCCCTTGTTTTACTAAACCATTAGAGCCCCTAGGATTGATAAGAAACCAGTTGCAATTGATTTAGAAGTGCATAACAGCTGGAACAGGCTGTTTACAACAATTCTGCTGTGTTGGGGACATGCTTACGGACCTCAAGGCTAACAAGGTTGAGGTCCGTAAGGTAAAACTTTGGCAGAATTACAGATTTAGTCCCTGCAGCCTAGAAACTTGTATTTTGATGCATATTTGACACTTTTAAGCCCCGTTAACCTCATTTCAAAGCTACAAAATGAAGTTAAAGTATAGGAAACTCAAAACATGCTCAAAAATATATCGGATGTCGGTTCGTTTGGCCGTACGGTTGCGTTGTTCGGTTAATTACGACGGAATGCGCATAAGCGCGAAAAACGATCCAAATTGCGCGACGAATGGATTTTTCTTATGGCGAACACTAAAGCATAATATAGTCATGCTTACATAAATTTTTGGATGTCCGAAAGTATCCAGAACGTAAATTATGCGCGAAAATGCAAACTTGTGCACTTTTTTGACGCTTTTAGTCCCTGAATGAGCATAAAGTTTATTTTAGCATACTGAACCCCTCAAAGCCTATTTCTAAGCTATGTAAAGGATATTTATGGTATGTTTAACGTATGGTCATGTTCCGGAATGTTCGTCACAGTTCAAATTGGCATACTTTCGCAGTTTGTCAAGTTTAGTCCCTGTAAGCGAATTAACTTGTTTTTGCCATACCAAAGCCTTCAAAACTTATTTCTAAGTTATGTAAAGGTTATTTAAGGTATGTTAAGTATATGTTGATGTTCCGGAGTATTTTTCGCGTTAAACTGAGTACGTTTACGCACCAGTTTGCGTATAACTCTCCAGAAAGCGATGTAAAGTTTAAAATTGAACAAAAGTCAAAACATGAAAAATGTAAAACATAACCAAACAAACATTGGGATCAAATAACTTTGTTTTATTGATAATAGAACTGTTCATAATGATTACAAGCACAGATGTTACAGTCTCCCCTACTTGTGGAAATTTCGTCCCGAAATTTATTTAGAGGAAACTCGTGGGAAAAGATGCGGATATTTCGACTTCATTTGATCTTCGCGTTCCCAAGTAAACTCAGGTCCACGTTTAGCTTCCCAGTGAACTTTGACCAAAGGAATGCGCTTGCGTTTAAGCCACTTAACTTCACGTTCCATGATTTCCACTGGCTTCTCAACAAATTTCAGTGTTTTGCCAACACGAATTTCGTCAAGCGGTATGGGGAGGTTCTCATCAGCTGAACACCTCTTGAGATTGGACACGTGAAAAGTTGGATGAACATTTCCAAGTTCAGGAGGTAGCTCAAGTCTGTAGGCTACCTTACCGATTCTTTCGACGATCTTGAATGGTCCAACGTATCTAGGTGCAAGTTTTCCTTTCTTTCCAAATCTGATCACACCTTTCCAAGGTGAGACCATAAGTAATACTCGATCAGCGACTTGAAATTCCAAGGCCTTGCGTTTTGGGTCCGCGTAAATCTTCTGACGGCTTCTAGCTGCCTGAAGGTTATCACGAACTTTCTTGATCTTGTCAGTAGTTTCTAAAATGAGGGCAGGTCCAGTAAGTTGAGCCTCGCCGATCTCATTCCAGCAGACTGGTGAACGACATTTTCGACCATAGAGAGCCTCGAAAGGAGCCATTTTGATGCTGGTGTGATAACTGTTGTTGTAGGAGAATTCAATCAACTTAAGATGTGAATCCCAGCTACCACCAAAATCGATCACACAAGCTCTAAGCATATCCTCCAGAGTCTGGATTGTTCTCTCAGATTGACCATCCGTTTGCGGATGATAAGCTGTGCTCAGATTAAGTTGGGTCCCCATAGCAGATTGCATGGTTCTCCAAAAATGAGAAGTGAAACGAGCATCTCTGTCAGAAATGATGTTCAAAGGAACACCATGTCGAGCTACAATTTCATCCACGTAGATTTTAGCTAGTACTTCGGCAGAAAAATCCTCACGGATTGGCAAGAAATGCGCTGACTTTGTAAGACGATCAACGACTACCCAGATGGCATCATTACCTTTCTTTGTGCGCGGAAGTTCAGTAATGAGATCCATAGTAATGTTTTCCCATTTCCAAACTGGGATCTCTGGTTGCTCCAAAAGACCAGAAGGATGTTGGTGTTCAGCCTTGACTTTAAGACAAGTAAGGCATTTTGAAACGTACAAGGCAATATCCTTCTTCATACCAGGCCACCAATAATGGGTACGAAGATCCTTATACATTTTGTCTGAGCCAGGATGGACAGAATAACGAGACTTATGAGCTTCATCCATAAGCAGAGTGCGAAGACCATCTTGGCTTGGGACCCACAGACGGTCCATGAAATAATAAGATCCATTGTCCTTCAGTTCCAGATCAGGTGTTATGGGATAGGGAAATTCCTTATCCATCAAACCTTGTGAAACACAAGATTGTTGAACCTGAGAAATGCGTGCTTGGATATCGGATTGAGCTTGAATAACAGATTGAACACGAACACAATGAAGCTTGACATGTTCCTTACGACTCAAAGCGTCAGCTACAACATTCGCCTTACCAGGATGGTAGCGAATTTCGCAGTCATAATCGTTCAGAAGCTCAACCCAACGTCTTTGCCTCATGTTGAGTTCTTTCTGATTGAAGATGTGCTGAAGACTTTTGTGGTCAGTGAAAACCACACATTTTGTTCCATACAAATAGTGTCTCCAGATCTTAAGAGCGAACACAACTGCACCCAACTCAAGATCATGAGTGGTGTAGTTTTTCTCATGCACCTTCAACTGCCTCGATGCATATGCTATGACTTTATTCCTTTGCATCAGGACACAACCAAGACCCAACTTGGATGCATCGCAGTACACGACAAAATCATCATTGCCTTCGGGCAAAGATAGGATAGGTGCATCACAAAGCTTTTGCTTCAAGGTCTGAAATGCTACTTCTTGTTTAGAACCCCATTCAAAGGGCTTGTTCTTCTGAGTTAGAGCAGCTAGAGGAACTGCAATCTTCGAGAAGTTCTCTACGAAGCGGCGGTAATAACCCGCAAGACCAAGAAAAGAACGAACCTCAGTAGGAGTAGTAGGCGTATCCCAATCCTTAATCGCACTAATCTTGGAGGGATCTACATGAATACCTTGTTCGTTGACAATATGTCCCAAGAATTGAACTTCTTTAAGCCAAAATTCACATTTGGAGAATTTGGCGAAAAGTTGCTCTTTCTTTAGGAGTTCCAGAGTAAGACGAAGATGTTGCTCGTGATCAGCTTTCGTCTTAGAGTATATCAAAATATCATCAATAAATACGATGATGAACTTATCTAAATAAGGCTTGCAGACCCTATTCATCAAGTCCATAAAAACAGCAGGGGCATTAGTCAAACCGAAAGGCATAACTGTGAACTCATAATGCCCATAGCGAGTGCGGAACGCTGTCTTGGTAATATCTTCTTCATGCACACGTAGGTGATGATACCCAGAACGAAGATCAATCTTCGAGAAATAAGAAGCGCCCTGTAACTGATCAAAGAGGTCATCGATGCGAGGTAGGGGATATCGATTTTTGATGGTGAGCTTGTTAAGCTCACGGTAATCGATGCACATCCTGAAGGATCCATCCTTCTTCTTGACAAAAAGAACGGGAGCACCCCAAGGTGAAAAGCTAGGACGAATAAAACCTTTGTCAGAGAGCTCCTGAAGCTGCTTAGACAACTCTTGCATCTCCGACGGTGCAAGACGATATGGAGCTCTGGCAATGGGATTTGCACCAGGTACGAGATCAATACGGAACTCAACTTGGCGTGCTGGGGGTAGACCAGGTAAATCTTCAGGGAATACTTCAGAGTAATCCCGAACAACAGGAATGTCTTGGATAGACTTACCTTTGCCTTTATCTGCTGTGACATGTGCCAAGAAGGCCACATAATTCTTTCGCAGATACTTTCGAGCTTTAAAACAAGACATGAGTTTGAGACCACCAGTAGGTTTCTCACCATGAACCTGTAGGATCTCACCTGTCGGAAGCGGCACACGAACGATCTTCTCAAAACAAATTACCTCTGCACGATGCTTGGCTAACCAATCCATACCCACAATAACGTCGAAGCTTCCAAGTTGCATTGGCGTGAGGTCGATGGGAAAAAGATGGTCATTAAGGTTCAACTGGCAGTTGCGAAGGACAGAATTAAGAACAATGGGTTCACCACTAGCAACCTCTACTGTCAAGGGTTTACCTAGTTTTGTTCTAGACACGCGAAGCAAAGGCTCAAAAGATAATGACACAAAACTTTTATCGGCCCCTGAATCAAAAAGGATAGATGCTGGTTGATTGTTAATTAAGAACGTACCGTTCACCACATCGTTGTCTGCTTGAGCTTCCTGTGCATTCATATTGAAGACTCGACCTCGAGCCTGAACTTGATTCTGATTCTGATTTGCGTTGACCAATCTTGGACACTGGTTACGGTAGTGGGTCAAATCCCCACAGTTGTAGCACGAACCAGGAGGAAAATGAGGTCGTGCGGCTTGACCTTGTTGCTGAGCAAGAGGCTGAGCAACTTGTTGAGCCGGGTTGTGAACTGCCCGATTTTGATTGGCAGGAATGCGGCAGGTATCAGCAAGATGACCAGATCTTCCACAGTTGGTGCACTGACGGCACTGGAGGTGCGGTTGATGATGACCGTTACATCTGTTGCACAAAGGTGCATTGCCAAGATAAGGTTTCTTGGCAGGAGGCTGCGCTGGCTGAACTGGTGCAGCTTGATTTGCTTGTGCAGTAACGGCGTAGTTTTGGGAAGCCTTACGCTTCCTTGAATTCCTTGAGGATCCAGAATCCTTACCCTTTCCGTTCTTACCCTTCTTGCTCTCATTCTGATCGGATGCCTGCTTCTTACCCTTGTCACCTTTTCTATGCAGCTTACCCCTTCGAATTTGCGACTCGGTCAGTGTCGCTGATAACTCGATCGCCTGACGGAGTGTGGTAGGGTTACTACCAGTAACGGTGTCTAGTATGGAGTCAGGCAGACCATCGATATACCTTTCGATAGCCTTGTCGAGTGGGGTAACCATTGCTGGGCATAACAAACTCAACTCCTCAAATCTATCAGTGTATGCCCTGTGCTCACCACTATCCTGTTTCAGATCTTCAAATTCCCTCTCCAAAGCTCGTAGTTCATGACGAGGACAAAACTCCCTCATCATAAGTGTCCTCAATTCAGCCCACGTTTGTGCTAGAGCAACCTCAGCACCACGGTCTCTCATAACCCCGTTCCACCATGTCAAAGCCCTCTTCTGAAATACGCTTGAAGCAAACTCAACCTTCCGATTCTCAGGACACAGAACGTGACGGAAAGTATTCTCGATGCTCTCGAACCATTGAAGGAGCCCAGTTGCTCCCTCAGTACCACTGAACTTGAGTGGTTTAGCCGAATTAAAGCTCTTAAAATTGCATGGAGCATTGTTGTTGTTGTTGGCTTGGTTCCATAGAGCAAAGAGGTTTGGGAATTGAGCAGCCATTTGCTGCGCAATAATTTCTGCCAGTTCAGCGGCATTAGGCATCGGATTTTCACGTCGAGGAGGCATGCTAAAAAGAGGAAACATGAAAGGAAACGAGTGAGATGATTTGATGAAAAGAGCGGGATGAAACAAAATCAACAAAAACAAGGATGGTGGTCATTTGTCAGTATCACAAAGCAAGCAAACGACACACAGTGACTAATCAAAGTAAATGGATCAAAAATAATGTATTGCGAAGACATGCTCGCCTATAAGTGAACACTCATCCCAAGAATTCCCAGGTAAGCACAACTGGTCTCGCGTCTGATGAGATATATACGAAGTGCTAGCCTAGACAGAAAACCCAGAATACAGGCATTCACCCTTCCAGTTTGCACGTGTTCACATTATTAAAACCCAAGACCTTGACGAGATTTTGAAAACTCAAAAGGGTTCAAAACCATATAACAGAGGATTCAAAACCTTACAATAGAGGGTTCAAAACCTTGTAATAAATTATCCAAAAACAGAAGATTGTTTTTCAAAAATCGTTTCGGAAAATTGGGTTCTTGTTTTGATAATCACCTAAGGATAGGTGATGCGCATGTTTTAATATCTATACACAAGATAACTTGTGTTGGGGTCCTAGAAAGGTTATAGTCTAGGTCAAAGCGTCACTAATAACCTAATTCCCTATAACCATTGGCTCTGATACCAACTCTTCTGTCACACCCCGACCACGTATAGCATACAAGACGTGGCGGAAAACGTCGGGGAGTGTTGTAACAGAATTAATTGTTTCATAACCATGGTATTCAAAGTTGTATTTTTATTTATTAACATAAGAGTTTCATCGTCTTAAACAGAATTTAAAGAGTTCATAACATAATTAAACTAAGTCTTTCATCATTTTAAGTCTCTAAGGCACAGGTCCGCCCTAGTGTCACGATCTTCATCCTACGGAAAAGCTCCTGAAAACACATGTGGAAATAGGTACGTCAGCATAAAAATGCCTGTGAGATACATAGGTTTTATGAAAATAGGATTCATGACTTTGAGTTTAAAGAATTGTTTAAATGAAAATTTAGTCATGAACCTTGTTATTTGTTTTGTCTTATAAATCGTTTGAAAAACAATAGTAAAATCAGTTGATATGTATATAGAAAAGAATAGTGTATGGTTAAGAGGATAACCAAGTAAAAAGAGTTTGTGTAAACCAAGTTATTTGTAAAACAATGTTTAAGTGAAATGTGTTGTAAATGTAATATGTCTAAACTCAAATGGTTTAAATGACGCTACGATATGTAATATCATACAAACACTTATATATAGGAAGTACCGGCGGCGTATCCACCATGTTTGTATCATACTTCACACGTCTCGTTATTTAAATCACTTACCCCAAACCGACCAACATTGTAAAATATCCATGTTTTTGTCTAATAGACGAATGTCATAGTATAAATCAAGTCGAATATAAGTCATGTAATGTGTAAACAAAAGTCATGTATGGTAAGTAAAATGAGACTACTTAAACCACAAGTAAAGATGTACAAAACAAAGTATTTTGAATAAACCAAAAGTTATGTTTCATAAAATAATTACATGTTTTATTGATACAAACATTTATGTGGTAGGTTAACGCATACATTCCAGCCTTGAGACAGACGGATAACCTTAGAGTAAAGATTACCAAAGTAAAATGTTTTCGGCTTCAGTCATTCCTTACATCCAAACAAACCTAGGATGTCAGGGATGGGATTTGTCAAGTCCTATGGTACCATTACTTACTACCGAGCGGCGTAGCTAATGTTAATGAATGTAGTTTAGTCCCGTTGTACAAACAAAATGTCATACCAAAACAGTCATGTAATGAAAGTAATGTACTAAGTATGCTAAGTTAATATACAAAGCAGAAAAGTCATGTAAATCAATGTGCTAAAGATGCTAAGTAAACATATGAAGCAGAAAAAGTCATGTAAATCAATGTGCTATCATGTCAAGTAAACATACATAGCAAAAGAATATGTAATGTAAAACAATGTGCTAAATATGCTAAATGAACATACATAGCAAGACAAAATGAAAATCATGTACTAATAATGTACTAATGAACATAACAAGTATATGATATGAAAACATGGAAAGCACGAAAGTAACAAGTAGGCACATGTGTTTCACCCCAAAATGTTTGGAAAACAGTAAAAGAGGGGTCTATGTACTCACCTGAGATTGCTCAATAGACTTTAGATATCCACCAAGCAAAGCTAGAAGGTCACGGAATCAAACGGCACCTAATATAGGTAACTACATTAATAAACGGACCTAATCGGAGGATCGGGTAGCATGAGGGTTTGTAAACCAAATGAGTGTAGGAACTCATGTAATATGGTTTAACAAAGCCTACATACTAAAACGAAACTTATCCTAAGTGCTTTTGACCCGTTACGACCCGTTTAGGTAGCTTATGCCACTTTAACACGTCGTTCGCGTAAAACGCGTTCGGACCGCCTAACTAGCCCTATGACAAGTAAGATATGCCTTAACATGTTTAATATTGTTGTTAAATCAGTTTAGATGGCAAAAGTTATGTTACATAGGCTTAAAATGAATTTTGGCGCAAAAAGGGCATTTTGGTAATTTACCTAAGGCATAAGAACTACTTATCATACAACTACTTAAACGACGTGACCATAAGGTATAACCTCGGAAGGTTATTCCCTATACTACTATGGTCACCTAATGTATTTGGTCGGATCCTAATGATCGACCAAATGGGTCGGGTTCGAAAGTATAAGCGATTGATCAGATCGCTTACCCTTACGACCCTAAACAAGAACAAATCTAAAAGTGACGAGCTAAACATGCTAGGACATGTTTAGTTAAGTTAGAAAACAGGTTTGGTATCAAAACAAACGGTTTTGATACCCTAGAGTAGTTTGGTTACAAAATACGCGAGAACACGCATTTTGCCCGAAACTACGACTCGTCACTGAGTCTAGATAACGTGGTAATCAGTAGGTATAGTCACTAGGGACTATAACCATCGTGATTACGCTCACGTTATGAAGTTCAAACGAACTTCGCATTGACCATAAACTGGTCAATGCAGAAAGTCAAACACTGTTTGACTTTCGTGCTAAAACGCATAAAAGAATGAAAGAGGACTTACAAAAGGTCCAAGAATGGAAGTTTTGATTTAAACAACTCAGGTATGGAGCACAAGACCCCAACTTAGAGCTGAATAAATCAAAGGTGTGAGGAAGATGGGCAAATGGGTTGGGTATTTATAGGAAAGACACAACCGTTAGGATCGTTTCTCGATAATCGAGCTTAAATCTTGGCCCTCCACTTGCACCCCTTGTTTTACTAAACCATTAGAGCCCCTAGGATTGATAAGAAACCAGTTGCAATTGATTTAGAAGTGCATAACAGCTGGAACAGGCTGTTTACAACAATTCTGCTGTGCTGGGGACATGCTTACGGACCTCAAGGCTAACAAGGTTGAGGTCCGTAAGGTAAAACTTTGGCAGAATTACAGATTTAGTCCCTGCAGCCTAGAAACTTGTATTTTGATGCATATTTGACACTTTTAAGCCCCGTTAACCTCATTTCAAAGCTACAAAATGAAGTTAAAGTATAGGAAACTCAAAACATGCTCAAAAATATATCGGAAGTCGGTTCGTTTGGCCGTACGGTTGCGTTGTTCGGTTAATTACGACGGAATGCGCATAAGCGCGAAAAACGATCCAAATTGCGCGACGAATGGATTTTTCTTATGGCGAACACTAAAGCATAATATAGTCATGCTTACATAAATTTTTGGATGTCCGAAAGTATCCAGAACGTAAATTATGCGCGAAAATGCAAACTTGTGCACTTTTTTGACGCTTTTAGTCCCTGAATGAGCATAAAGTTTATTTTAGCATACTGAACCCCTCAAAGCCTATTTCTAAGCTATGTAAAGGATATTTATGGTATGTTTAACGTATGGTCATGTTCCGGAATGTTCGTCACAGTTCAAATTGGCATACTTTCGCAGTTTGTCAAGTTTAGTCCCTGTAAGCGAATTAACTTGTTTTTGCCATACCAAAGCCTTCAAAACTTATTTCTAAGTTATGTAAAGGTTATTTAAGGTATGTTAAGTATATGTTGATGTTCCGGAGTATTTGTCGCGTTAAACTGAGTACGTTTACGCACCAGTTTGCGTATAACTCTCCAGAAAGCGATGTAAAGTTTAAAATTGAACAAAAGTCAAAACATGAAAAATGTAAAACATAACCAAACAAACATTGGGATCAAATAACTTTGTTTTATTGATAATAGAACTGTTCATAATGATTACAAGCACAGATGTTACACAATGGGCATACATAGCATGAAATGTATTGTAAAGTGATGTACTAAGTATGCACGCAATGGGCATACATAGCATAAAATGTATTGAAATCATGTACTATAAATGTACTAATAAACATAGCAAGTATATGATGTGAAAACAGGAAAGCATGAAAGTAACAAGTAGGCACATGTGTTTCACCCCAAAACAGTTTGAAAACAGTAAAAGAGGGGTCTATGTACTCACTTGAGATTGCTTAGTAGTCCTTGAGTAACAACCAAACAATGCTAGAGATCACGGATATCAAACGGCACCTAATATAGGTAACTATGTTAATAAACCGGACCTAAATCGGAGGATTAGATAGAATGAGGGTTCGTAAACCAAACGAGTATGGAGACTCGTGTAATATGGTTTAACAAAGCCTACATACTAAATGAAACATAACCTAAGTGCTTAAGACCCATTACGACCCGTTTAGGTAGCTTATGCTACTTTAACGCGTCGTTCGCGTGAAACGCGTTCGGACCGCCTAACTAGTCCTATGACAAGTAGAATATGCCTTAACATGCCTAATATTGTCGCCAAATCAGTTTAGGTGTCAAAAGTTATGTTACATAAGTTTAAAATGAATTCTGGCGTCAAAGGGGTATTTTGGTAATTTACCTAAGGCATATAAACTACCTATCATACAACTACTTAAACGAAGAGGTATAACCTCGGAAGGTTATTCCCTATAACTATGGTCACCTAATGTGTTTGGTTGGATCCTAATGATCGACCAAACGGGTCGGGTTCGAAGGTATAAGCGATTTATTAGATCGCTTACCCTTACGACCCTAGACAACGTGGTAATCAGTAGGCATAGTCACAAGGGACTATAACCATCGTGATTACAATCACGTTGCGAAGTTCAAACGAACTTTGCATTGACCATAAACTGGTCAATGCAGAAAGTCAAACAAAGTTTGACTTTCGGACTCGAAAAGCAATAAAAGAACGAAGGAACACTTACAAAGGGTCCCCGAATGCTAATCTTGATCCAAGTAGCTCAGGTATGAAACAAAGGTTTCAACTTAGAGCTTCTCAAATCAGATTCTAGTGGGTTTTTGCAAGGCATGGGGTTGGGTATTTATAGTGTTCGGTGAGCCATTAAGATCGTTTCTTGGAAACCGTGCTTTGATCTTGGCCATACACCTCAAGAACATGGTTTTACAAAACCATGTGAGCCCCTAGTATTGAGAAATACCATGTGCATGTGGGTTTTGTGGGTAATGCAGCTGTTAACAGCCTGTTTAAACATTGAATCTGGTCTGGGAGTCTGACGCGGGCCGCGTAAAGTATCACCCTGGGTTTACGCGGGCAGCCTGAAGTCCTGATAAGAAACCAAGTTTCAAAAATGACGGTTTTGGTCCCTGTTGTGTAATAAGCTCATTTCCGTCACGTTTAAGGCCCGTTAAGCCAACGTTAAGGCCCTAAAATGATGCCTAAACATTGTGGACATGAAACATGCTCAAAAATATGCCAGATGTTGGTTCGTTTGGTCGTACGATCACGATGTTCGGTTAATTACGACGGAATGCGCATAAGCGCGAAAAACGATCCAAATTGCGTGACGAATGGATTTTTCTTATGCCAAACACTAAAAAAAAATGTTTTAGTGCTTACATAAATCTTTGGATGTCCGGATGTAGTCAGAACGTAAGTTATGCGCGAAAGTGCAAACTTGTGCACTTTTTGACGCTTTTAGTGCCTGAATGACCCAAAAGTTTATTTTAGCACACCGAACCCCTCAAAGCCTATTTCTAAGCTATGTAAAGGATATTTAGGGTGTGTTTAACTTATGGTCATGTTCCCGAATGTTCGTTACAGTTCAAATTGGCATACTTTCGCAGTTTGTCAAGTTTAGTCCCTGTAAGCGATTTAACTTGATTTTGCCATACCAAAGCCTTCAAAACTTATTTCTAAGTTATGTAAAGGTTATTTAAGGTATGTTAAGCCTATTTCACTATTCCAGAGTGTTCATTGCATTAAACTGGTTATATTTACGTAACAGTGCGCGTATAACCTTCTAGAAAGCGATTTAGAGCTTGAAATCGAACAAGAGTTGATATGTGCAAAAGATACACATATTTATACAGATCTCAAGTATGAAATACAATATTTCATTGGCTTGGTATTTGTTTGATGGTCGCAGTGACCCAGGTGTCACAGTCTCCCCTACTTTAGGAAATTTCGTCCCGAAATTTATTCGTAGGAGTCTGTTTGTGACTTTGTGTCAAATAACCACCAGAGATATGTAAGGCATAATCCTGTCATTTCCTTAACGGACATTCTTCAGAACGAAAATGAACTTACGGAGTCATTTTCAACAGGTGCTTCATCAGAAATGGAAATAAAGAGGAGAAACAAACGGATATTCATTTCCTCAACGGACAATCTTCAGAAACGAAAAATGAACTTACGGAGTCATTTTCAACGGGTGCTTCATCAGAAATGGAAATGAAAAGGATAAACAAACGGATATTCATTTCCTCAACGGACAATCTTTAGAAACGAAAATGAACAAACGGAGTCATTTTCAACGGGTGCTTCCTCAGAAATGGAAATGAAAATGATAGACAAACGGATATTCATTTCCTCAATGGACAATCTTCAGAAACGAAAATGAACTTACGGAGTTATTTTCAACGGTTGCTTCCTCAGAAACGGAAATGAAAAAGGATAAACAAACGAATATTCATTTCCTCAACGGACAAATCTTCAGAAACGAAAATGAACAAACGGAGTCATTTTCAACGGGTGCTTCCTCATAAACGGAAATGAAAAAGGATAATCAAACGGATATTCATTTCCTCAACGGACAAATATTCAGAAACGAAAATGAACAAACGGAGTCATTTTCAACGGGTGCTTCCTCATAAACGGAAATGAAAAAGGATAATCAAACGGATATTCATTTCCTCAACGGACAAATCTTCAGAAATGAAAATGAACAAACGGAGTCATTTTCAACGGGTGCTTCCTCATAAACGGAAATGAAAAAGGATAATCAAACGGATATTCATTTCCTCAATGGACAAATCTTCAGAAACGAAAATGAATAAACGGAGTCATTTTCAACGGGTGCTTCCTCATAAACGGAAATGAAAAAGGATAATCAAACGGATATTCATTTCCTCAACGGACAAATCTTCAGAAACGAAAATGAACAAACGGAGTCATTTTCAACGGGTGCTTCCTCAGAAACGGAAATGAATAGTGTTAACTTCTAGGCACATGACAAAGCTCGCTGTGGTTTCTGTGCACTAAATTCCATAATTATGTATGCATCCATAATTACGTAATTCCTTGCAGAGTCCGCACAGTTTGTCTTGTAATGTTTAGGGGAAGAAAATAAAACATGTGATGAGGGTGACTAGACTACCATAGGGTCCTTTTAATTAGATCGACAAATGATCTTTTTAATTAGGCCACCAAGGAGTCCTTTCAGCTATATCATCACATGATGTTCCTAACCAGATTTTTGGATCAATCTGTTTAACTTGACCACTCAAGGGGTCCAATTATGGAGTAGTACTTTATAACCCAAGGGACTTAACTACAACGTAGAAGTCCATTAAGGATTTTAGATAACAAAAACTTGGATTAAACCAAAAAACATAAAAGGGAACACATAAGCACATAATCACATAGTTGCTTAACTCAGTTATTAATTTGTTATTAACTTGTTAATGATTGAATATGGATATTCAAAGTACACCAGGAAACCAGTCGCTGGACTTCAATGTCCTCTGGGATCTATCTGAAAAGATAGGATGATCTCCCAAAATTCGATTTTGTTTTCAAAGAAACGTAATGTTCGAATTAAGGAACACAACAATTTTAGGATTTACGGAAATATCCTTAAGCACCCTTATTAAGGATTTATAGTGGTACTTTGGGTATTCGTCTCGTGTTGTAACTTGCGCCTTGTACTTCGTTTCCTTAGAATAAACGGGTACTTAGGAATTTCGTGGAAACGCAAGAGATCATAGAATGGGAAAATTTTGGGGGTAGTTTGTTCTTCAAGGGATACGGTTCCTTGATTGTCGGTATTGTAAGGGATATGTTGTTTATACATACAACCACATAAATACATTGCAATGTAAATAAAAGATTTATTTATAAACAATGATAACAACTGTTTCTTAGATCTTGACAACAAAAGAGAATAATACATAAGGATTGATTATTTCTAAACAGCGTTGTCTTCCATTCGGTCAGATGCTTATCCCTGTGCTGGATTTGCATTAGCAAGCTTTGGGCAATTTCTTCGGAAATGACCCATCTCGCCACAGTTGAAGCAAGAACCTGGTAGAAAACGACCTTGAGCAGGATTGTTTCCAGCTTGGTTTGGTGCAGCTGCAGCTGGGCAGACTCTTGCTATATCGCCTATAAGTCCACAAGTTTGGCATTTGCGGCACTTTACATTGGCATGATGATGGAGGCTACATTGGTTGCACAAGGGTGCAGTTCCATTGTATGGCTTCCTAGCCGGGGGTTGAGCTAGTTGGTTGGGGATGTCTTGATCATTGCGAGTAACCATGTCGAAGTTTTGAGAAGCCTTTCGCTTCTTTGACTTCTTAGGGGATCCAGTCTGTTCATCCATGGTGTTTGATTCCTCGATTGGGTTTGATTCCTCGACCGGTTTCTTGTCACCTTTTCGGAAAAGTTTACCTTTCCTGATCTTTAATTCAGTCAAGGTTGCAGATAGCTCAATGGCCTGTCTAACTGTAGCAGGGTTGCTACCAGTCATAATGTCTTGTATTGAGTCAGGGAGGCCATCAATGTACTTTTCGATTGCCTTATCCAAAGGCGTGGCCATGTTTAGGCATAACAGACTTAAATCCTCATAACGGTCCGTGTAGGCTCGATGCTCACCGCTATCTTGCATAAGATCGTCAAATTCCCTTTCCAAGGCCCTGATCTCGTGACGAGGACAGAATTCCCTCATCATAAGGGCCCTAAGTTCAGCCCATGTCTGTGCTAGAGCAACTTCTGCACCACGATCTCTCATAACCCCGTTCCACCACGTAAGGGCCCTCTTCTGGAACACACTCGAAGAAAACTTGACCTTGCGATTGTCAGGACACTGCACGTGGCGGAAAGTATTCTCAATGCTCTCGAACCATTGAAGAAGCCCAGTCGCTCCCTCAGAACCACTAAACTTGAGTGGTTTAGCCGAGTTAAAACTCTTGAAATTGCATGGACCATTGTTGTTGTTGTTGGCTTGGTTCCATTGAGTAAAGAGGTTTGGGAATTGAGCAGCCATTTGCTGCGCAATGATTTCTGCCAGTTCGGCAGTCGCTATCTGGTTTTCGCATCGAGGAGGCATTCTAAAAGAGGAAAACATGAAAGGAAACGAGTGAGATGATTGGATGAAAAGAATGAGATGAAACAAAAATTGACAACAGCAAAGATGGTGGTCATTTGTTCGCATCACAAAGCAAACAAACGACACACAGTGACTAATCAAAGTAAATGGGTGAAAAATAATGTATCGTGAAGACATGCTCGCCTATAAGTGAACACTCACCCCAAGAGTTCCCAGGTAAGAGTGACTAGTCCGATTATGTGGATTTGTACGAACACTCAAGCCTTAGACAGAAAACCAAGGGTACAGGCATTCACTATTCCAGTTGCACGTGTTCACACTATTTAGGACCCAAAACTTTGACGAGAGTTTTGAAAATTCAAAGGGGTTCAAAACCTTATAACAGAGGGTTCAAAACCTTGTAATTATTCATTCAAAAACAGATGATTGATTTTCAAAAATCGTTTCGAAAAATTGGGTTCTTGCTTTGATAATCACCTAAGAATAGGTGATGTGCATGTTTTAAGATCTAAACACAAGATAACTTGTGTTAGGGTCCTAGGAAGGTTATAGTCTAGGTCAAAGCATTACTAATAACCTAATTCCCTATAACCGTTGGCTCTGATACCAACTTTTCTGTCACACCCCGACCACGTAGAACAACAAAACGTGGCGGACACGTCGGGGAGTGTTGTAACATAATTAATTGTTTCAAATCCATGGTAATTAAAGTTTCGTTTTATTAATCAAACAAGAGAGTTTACATCGATTTAAACAAGAAACAAAGAGTACATAACACAAATTAACTAGTTCTTGTCTCGTTTTAAGTCACTAAGGCACAGGTCCGCCTAAGTATGTCTCAAATTGAAATGATTCAAATAACGCTACAATATGTGATACCATACAAACATTTATATATAGGAAGTACCAGCGGCGTATCCACCGTGCTTGTATCATATTACATACGCCTCGTTACTTAAATCACTTACTCAAACCAAACCATCGAGATGAAATGTTTAACAATTGTAGAAATGTTTATGTTTAGTCAAATGTCTATTGTCAAATGTAAATCATGTCAACAGATACAACTGGTTCACACGGTTCAATAGTTACAAACGGTTCATATAATCAAAGGGTTACAACGGTTCACATAGTCAAATGGTTACAACGGTTCAAAATGTAGTATAATGTGTTCATATGCTGGATGAGCATATGCAACAGAAATGCAATGGAAAACAATGTACTAAGTATGCACGTAATGGTCATACCTAGCATAAGTGTAATGTAAAACAATGTACTAAGTATGCACACAATGGGCGTACATAGCATGAAATGTATTGTAAAGTGATGTACTAAGTATGCACACAATGGGCATACATAGCATGAAATGTATTATAAAGTGATGTACTAAGTATGCACACAATGGGCATACATAGCATAAAATGTATTGAAATCATGTACTATAAATATACTAATAAACATAGCAAGTATATGATGTGAAAACAGGAAAGCATGAAAGTAACAAGTAGGCACATGTGTTTCACCCCAAAACAGTTTGAAAACAGTAAAAGAGGGGTCTATGTACTCACTTGAGATTGCTTAGTAGTCCTTGAGTAACAACCAAACAATGCTAGAGATCACGGATATCAAACGGCACCTAATATAGGTAACTATGTTAATAAACCGGACCTAAATAGGAGGATTAGATAGAATGAGGGTTCGTAAACCAAATGAGTATGGAGACTCGTTTAATATGGTTTAACAAAGCCTACATACTAAATGAAACTTAACCTAAGTGCTTAAGACCCATTACGACCCGTTTAGGTAGCTTATGCTACTTTAACGCGTCGTTCGCGTGAAACGCGTTCGGACCGCCTAACTAATCCTATGACAAGTAGAATATGCCTTCACATGCCTAATATTGTCGCCAAATCAGTTTAGGTGTCAAAAGTTATGTTACATAAGTTTAAAATGAATTCTGGCGTCAAAGGGGTATTTCGGTAATTTACCTAAGGCATATAAACTACCTATCATACAACTACTTAAACGAAGCGACCATAAGGTATAACCTCGGAAGGTTATTCCCTATAACTATGGTTACCTAATGTGTTTGGTCGGATCCTAATGATCGACCAAACGGGTCGGGTTCGAAGGTATAAGCGATTTATTAGATCGCTTACCCTTACGACCCTAGATAACGTGGTAATTAGTAGGCAAAGTCACAAGGGACTATAACCATCGTGATTACAATCACGTTGCGAAGTTCAAACGAACTTCGCATTGACCATAAACTGGTCAATGCCGAAAGTCAAACAAAGTTTGACTTTCGGACTCGAAAAGCAATTAAAGAACCAAGGAACACTTACAAAGGGTCCCCGAATGCTAATCTTCATCCAAGTAGCTCAGGTATGAAACAAAGGTTTCAACTTAGAGCTTCTCAAATCAGATTCTAGTGGGTTTTTGCAAGGCATGGGGTTGGGTATTTATAGTGTTCGGTGAGCCGTTATGATCGTTTCTTGGAAACCGTGCTTTGATCTTGGCCATACACCTCAAGAACATGGTTTTACAAAACCATGTGAGCCCCTAGTATTGAGAAATACCATGTGCATGTGGGTTTTGTGGGTAATGCAGCTGTTAACAGCCTGTTTAAACATTGAATCTGGTCTGGGAGTCTGACGCGGGCCGCGTAAAGTATCACCCTGGGTTTACGCGGGCCGCCTGAAGTCCTGATTAGAAACCAAGTTTCAAAAATGACAGTTTTGGTCCCTGTTGTCTAATAAGCTCATTTCCGACACGTTTAAGGCCAGTTAAGCCAATGCTAAGGCCCTAAAATGATGCCTAAACATTGTGGACATGAAACATGCTCAAAAATATGCCGGATGTTGGTTCGTTTGGTCGTACGATCACGATGTTCGGTTAATTACGACGGAATGCGCATAAGCGCGAAAAACGATCCAAATTGCGTGACGAATGGATTTTTCTTATGCCAAACACTAAAATAAAATGTTTTAGTGCTTACATAAATCTTTGGATGTCCGGATGTAGTCAGAACGTAAGTTATGCGCGAAAGTGCAAACTGGTGCACTTTTTGACGCTTTTAGTCCCTGAATGACACAAAAGTTTATTTTAGCAAACCGAACCCCTCAAAGCCTATTTCTAAGCTATGTAAAGGATATTTATGGTGTGTTTAAATGGTCATGTTTCGGAATGTTCGTTACAGTTCAAATTGGCATACTTTCGCAGTTTGTCAAGTTTAGTCCCTGTAAGCGATTTAACTTGATTTTGCCATACCAAAGCCTTCAAAACTTATTTCTAAGTTATGTAAAGGTTATTTAAGGTACGTTAAGCCTATTTCACTATTCCGGAGTGTTCGTTGCATTAAACTGGTTATATTTACGCATCAGCGCGCGTATAACCTTCTAGAAAGCGATTTAGAGCTTGAAATCGAACAAGAGTTGATATGTGCAAAAGATACACATATTTATACAGATCCCAAGTATGAAATACAATATTTCATTGGCTTGGTATTTGTTTGATGGTCGCAGTGACCCAGGTGTCACACTTGGTTTTGAACCCTCTGTTGTAAGGTTTTGAACCCTCTGTTATAAGGTTTTGAACCCCTTTGAGTTTTCAAAATCTCATCAAAGTTTTGGGTCCTAAATAGTGTGAACACGTGCAAACTGGAAGAGTGAATGCCTGTACCCTATGTTTTCTGTCTAAGGCTAGTGTGTTCGTACAAAACCACATAATCGGACCAGTCACTCTTACCTGGAAACTCTTGGGGTGAGTGTTCACTTATAGGCAGGCATGTCTTCACGATACATTATTTTTTGACCCATTTACCTTGATTAGTCACAATGTGTCGTTTGTTTGCCTTGTGGTAACAAACAAATGACCACCATCTTTGCTTTTGTCAAATTTTGTATCACCTCATCCTTTTCATCTAATCACCTCACTCATTTCCTTTCATGTTTCCCTTCTTTTAGAATGCCTCCTCGACGCGACAATCAGATAGTGAATGCCGAACTGGCAGAAATCATCGTGCAGTAGATGGCTGTTGTTTTCCCAAATCTTATTGCTCAACTGAACCAAGCCAACAACAACAATAATGCTCCATGCAATTTCAAGAGTTTCAATTTGGCTAAGCCACTCAAGTTTAGTGGTTCTGAAGGAGCAACTGGGCTCCTACAATGGTTCGAGAGCACTGAGAGTACGTTTCATCACGTTCAGTGTCCTGATGATCGCAAGGTCGAGTTTGCTTCCAGTGTGTTTCAGAAGAGGGCTCTTACATGGTGGAACGGGGTTATGAGAGACTGTGGTGCTGAGGTTGCTTTAGCACAGACTTGGGCCGAGCTTAGGGCCCTTATGATGAAGGAGTTCTGTCCTCGTCATGAACTGAGGGCTTTAGAAAGGGAATTTGATGATTTGAAGCAAGATAGTGGTGAGCATCGGGCTTACACTGATAGGTATAAGGAGTTGAGTCTGTTATGCCCGAACATGGCTACGCCTTTGGATAAGGCAATCGAAAAATACATTGATGGCCTCCCTGACTTGATACAAGACATAGTGACTGGTAGCAACCCTACTACAGTTAGACAGGCCATTGAGCTATCTGCAACCTTGACTGAATCTCAGATCTGGAAAGGTAAACTTTTTCGAAAGGGTGACAAGAAATCGATCGAGGAATCGAAACCAAAGGATGAACAGACTGAATCCTCCAAGAAGTTAAAGAAGCGAAAGGCTTCTCAGAACTTCGCCTTAGTTGCACACAATGATCAAGCCATCCCCAACCAACCAGCTCAACCCCCTGCTAGAAAGCTATACAACGGAACAACACCCTTGTGCAATCAATGTAACCTTCATCATCATGCTGGTGTGAAGTGCCGCAAATGCCAAGTTTGTGAACTTATTGGTCATACAACAAGCGTTTGCCCAACCGCAGCTGCACCAAATCGAGTTGGCGACAATCCTGCTCAAGCTCGTTTTCCACCGGGGTCTTGCTACAACTGTGGCGAGATGGACCATTTTCGTAGGAATTGCCCAAGGCTTGCTAATGCAAATCCAGCGTAGGGACGAGTATCTGACCGACAAAAGACAACGTTGTTTAGAAAATAATCAAGCCTTGTGTATTATTTTCTTTTGTTGTCATGATCTATGAAACAGTTGTTGTTGTTGTTGTTGTTTATAAATAAATCCTTTATTTACATTGCAATGTACAATTGTGGTTGCATGAATAAACGACATATCCCTTACGATACCGACAATCAAGGAACCGCATTCCTCCTATCCTTTGATTTCTTGCGATTTCCACGAAGAACCTAAGTACACATTTCTTCCAAAGAAACAAAGTACAAGGCGCAAGTTACAACACTGGACGAATACCCAATATACCACTATAAATCCTTAATAGGGTACCTAAGGGTATTTTCGTAAGTCCTTAATTATTGTGTACCTTAATTCGAATGTTATGATTCCTGGTAATCAGAAATCGAATTTTTGGAAGATCACCCTATTTTTCAGAAATATTCTTGAGGACGTTGAAGTCCATCGACTGGGTTCCTGGTGTACCTTGAATACCCTTGTCCAAATCGACATCAAGTTAATAACAATTAATAACAAGATGATAACAATTTTATATCCAAGAAAACAATTATGTGCTTATGTGTTGATGTGTTGACCTAATCATAAGTTGTCGCGACCTTATTCAAATTCTATCCCCTTCACATTATAAAACAAACTGTGATTACTATGCAAGGAATTACGTAATTATGGATGCATACATAATTATGGAATTTCGTGAACAGAAATCACAGCAAGTTCTGTCATGTGTCTAGAGTTAACCCTATTCATTTCTATTTCTGATGAAGCATCCGTTGAGGAAAATATGAACTAGCTATTCATTTTTCACTTTTGAAAGAATATCCATTGAGGGAAATGAATATCCGTTTGTTAATATCCTTCATTTCGAATTCTGAAGAATACCCGTTGAGGAAAATGACTCCGTTTGTTCATTTTCATTCTGAAGAATATCCGTTGATTATTCCTTCATTCCCGTTTCTGACGAAGAACCCGTTGAAGAAAATGAATCATCCATTCATTCTCGCTTCTGAAGAATATCTGTTGAGTGAAATGAATATCCGTTTGTTTAATCCTTCATTTCCAATTCTGAAGAATACCCGTTGAGGAAAATGACTCCGTTTGTTCATTTTCCCTTCTGAAGAATATCCGTTGAAGGAAATGAATATCCGTTAATTATTCCTTCATTCCTATTTCTGATGAAGAACCCGTTGAGGAAAATGAATCATCCATTCATTTTTCGCTTCTGAGGAATATCCCTTGAGGGAAATGAATACCCATTTGTTAAATCCTTCATTTTCTATTTCCGAAGAACCCGTTGAGGAAAATGACTCTGTTCGTTCATTTTCACTTCTGAAGAATATCCGTTGAGGAAAATGACAGGTTATGCCTTGCATATCTTTGATGATCATTTAACACAAAGACACAGACAGACGCCTACGAATAAAATTTGGGACGAAATTTCCTAAAGTAGGGGAAACTGTGACACCTTGGTCACTGCGACCATCAAACAAAAACCAAATCAATGAAATTTGTTTTTCATACTTGGGATTTGTATAAATATGTGTATCGTTTGCACATGTCAATTCTTGTTTGATTTCGGGCTCTAAATCGCTTTCTGGAAGGTTATACGCGCACTGATGCGTAAATATAACCAGTTTAATGCAACAAACACTCCAGAATAGTGACATAGGCTTAACATACCTTAAATAACCTTTAGATAACTTAGAAATAAGTTTTGAAGGCTTTGGTATGGCAAAATCAAGTTTAATCGCTTACAGGGACTTAATTCGACAAACTGCGAAAGTACGGTGATTCGTACTGAAACAGAGATTCTGGAACATGACCATAAGTTAAACATGCCATAAATATCCTTTACATAGCTTAGAAATAGGCTTTAAGGGGTTCGGTGTGCTAAAATAAACTTTTGGGTCATTCAGGGACTAAAAGCGTCAAAAAGTGCACAAGTTTGCATTTTCGCGCATAACTTACATTCTGAATTCATCCGGACATCCAAAAATTTATGTAAGCATTAAAATATTTTATTTTAGTGTTTGGTATAAGAAAAATTCATTCGTCGCTTGATTTGGATCGTTTTTGCGTCCGTTACGACTTCCATCGTAATTAACCGAACAACGCAACCGTACGACCAAACGAGCCGACATCCGAGATATTTTTGAGCATATTTTAAGTTCCCTATACTTTAACTTCATTTTAGAGCTTTGAAATGTGGTTAACGGGGCTTAAACGTGTCAAAAATGCATCGAAAACCAAGTTTGGGGCGTCAGGGACTAAAACTGCCAATTTTGAAAGTTGCTGACCTGCAAGGTGCTTACGGTCCGTATGGACCTTTGCTTACGGTCTGTAAGCCATCCCCAGACCAGCAGAAAGTGTTTCAAGCTATTTCCAGCTCTTGCACATGGGTTTTCATGATTCTATGGGCCAATTTTGATGGTTTTCAAGTGCCCCTTGTATTTGTAAACCATGTGCCCACATGTATGGATGAGATCAAAGCACGGTTTTCGATAAACGATCTTAACGGTCCTAAGAAATATATAAATACCCCTCAAGTTCACAACTCAAAACCTACACCTTTGAATCTGAATTTGTTCTCTTAGTTGATGTGTTTATCACTTCATACCTGAGAATATTCGAATCAAAACTTCCGTTCTTGGACCCGTTGTAAGTCCTCTTTCCTTCTTTTAGCGTTTTTTGCGTTGACCAGTTTATGGTCAACACGAAGCTCGGTTGAACTTCACAACGTGAGCGTAATCACGATGGTTATAGTCCCTTGTGACTATACCTACTGATTACCACGTTATGTAGGCTCAGTGACGAGTCATAGTTTCGGCCAAAATGCGTATTGTTGCGTATTTTGTAACCAAACTACTTTTAGGTATCAAAACCGTATGTTTTGATACCAAACCTATTTTCTAACCTCGTTAAACATGTTCTAACATGTTTAGCTCGTCATTTTAGGTTTAATGCTTATAGGGTCGTAAGGTAAGCGATCTAAACAATCGCTTATACTTTCGAACCCGACCCGTTTGGTCGATCCTTAGGATCCGACCAAATACTCTAGGTGACCATAGTTGTATAGGGAATAACCTTCCGAGGTTATACCTTATGGTCACGACGTTTAGTTAGTTGTATGATAGGTAGTTTATATGCCTTAGGTAAATTACCAAAATGCCCTTTTTACGCAAAAAATCATTTTAAGCATATGTAACATAATTTTTGACATCTAAACTGATTTGGAAACAATGTTAGACATGTTAAGGCATATTTTACTTATCATAGAACTAGTTAGGCATTCCGATCGTGTTTTACGCGAACGACGCGTCAAAGTAGCATAAGCTACCTAAACGGGTCATAATGGGTCGTAAACACTTAGGTTAGGTTTCATTTTAGAATGTAGGCTTTGTTAAACCATATTACATGAGTTCCCATACTCGTTTGGTTTACGAACCCCCATTCTATCCGATCCTCCGTTTTAGGTCCGGATTATTAACATAGTTACCTATATTCGGTGCCGTTTGATTTTCGTGATCTCTAGCATTGCTCGGTTGTTACTCAAGGATTTCTAGGCAATCTCAAGTGAGTACATAGACCCCTCTTTTACTGTTTTCAAACTATTTTGGGGTGAAACACATGTGCCTACTTGTTACTTTCGTGTTTTCCACGTTTTCATATCATATGCTAGTTATGTTCATTTGTACACGTATAGTACATGATTTCATACATTTCACACCATGTATGTCCATTTGGTGCATACCTAGTGCATTGCTTTACATTACATTTTGTTGCATATGCTCATCCAGCATATGGACACATTGTTTTACATTACATTTTGTTGCATATGCTCATCCAGCATATGGACACATTGTTTTACATTTTGAACCGTTTGAAGCCGTTTGATTTATGTGAACCGTTTGAATCTGTTTGAACCGTTGTACATTTTTACTTGTGGTTTAAGTAGTCTCATTTTACTCACCATACATAACATTGTTTACACATTACATAATTTACATTTGACAATAGACATTTGACCATACATAAACATTTCTACAACTGTTAAACATTACATCTTGGTGGTTGTTTGGGTAAGTGATTTAAGTAACGAGGCGACGTGTAATACGATAAAATCATGGTGGATATACCGCTGGTACTTCCTATATATAAGTGCTTTTATGGTATTACATATCGTAGCATTATTTAAACCATTTCAGTTTAGACATATTACATTTACAACACATTTTCACATAAACATCGTTTTACAAATAACTTAATTTATACAAACTCATTTTACTTGGTTATTCACTTAACCATACGATATTCTTTCATATATATATATATATATATATATATATATCATCTGGTTTATTCATCGCTTTTCAAATGATTTATGAAAGAAAACACTCAACAAGATTCATGACTACTTCTTATTAAACAGTTTCTTTTAACCCAAGTCATGAATCCTATTTTCTCAAAACCTATGTATCTCGCAGGCATTTTTATGCTGACGTACCTATTTTCACATGTGTTTTCAGGAGCTGTTGCATAGGATGTTCGGGAAACATTTAGGCGGACATGTGCCTTAGTTACTTAAAACGAAGCAAGAACTAGTTAAATTATGTTATGTACTCTTTGTTTCTTGTTTTAAGACAATGTAACTCTCTTGTTTGTTAAATAAAACGTAACTTTAATTTCCATGGTTGTGAAACAATTAATTCTGTTACAACACTCCCCGACGTTTCTGTCACGTTTTGTTGTTTTACGTGGTCGGGGTGTGACACCAAGAGCAAAACCAAGAAACAGAAGGCTGACCATGGCCCGTGCCCACTAGACACGGGGGCGCGCCCAGCTCATCACGGGGCATGGTCAACGCTAAGATTCGTAGAATCTTGCAAAATCTTAGTAGTACAGATACGCTTCTGCCCACATGACCGTGCCCAGCAAACACGGGCCGTGTGGAGTCCAATGCTGACAAAAGCAATTAATAAAGGAAGAGAAAAGGGATGGCCACGGGGGCATGTCTGCTGGACACGGGGCCGTGGCCGGGCTTCTGTTCAGGCTATAAATAGAGGTGCTTGGTACACTTCAAAGGCATCCTTTGGCAAACCACCTCTCTCCCACTTTGCCACCACTCCACGACCACCTTAGAGAGTGTGTAGTAGTCTCGGGATCCAAGATTGATAGTAAGAGTTCTTTTCAATCAAAGGCCATGTTTGGCTAAGTCTCTTACATCTCTTGGTGAAGACAAGTCTTTATTGTATTACTTTTGATTTTTAATCTTTTCGCACTTTTTATTTGGTTTTGTATTAATGACTTTAATAACTAGTTTCTTATGTTGAAGGTAAAACTTCTTTATCACTTGTCTGTGGTGTCTTGGCATTACTTTACTGTCTATATAAAGTAAAGGATTTACACCATTCATATCTCTACGGTCTATATAGAGATATGTTGGCTACCTGGTCAGGGGTTAAGGGAATGGTTTAGGGTTTTTGGTCAAAGAGAGATTGAGTACCTCGAATGGTATATTATAATTATTATCAATCTACGACGTATTAGGTTTCGAGGCTCATTACGGACCAACGCGCGATACGGACGTTTCGACTAAAAAATAAAAATACTACATATTTACGACGTCTTAGGTTTCGACGCTCGAAATGGACCTAATCGCGTTACGGACGACCCGAACGGTATATTATAATTATTATCTATCTACGACGCATTAGGTTTCGAGGCTCGTTACGGACCTACGCGCGATACAGATGTTTGGACTAAAAAATAAAAAAAACTATATATTTACGACATCTTAGGTTTCGACGCTCGAAATGGACCTAATCGCGTTACGGACGACCCGAACGGTATATTATAATTATTATCTATCTACGACGTATTAGGTTTCGAGGCTCATTATGGACCTACGCGCGATACGGACGTTTCGACTAAAAAATAAAAAAAAACTATATATTTACGACGTCTTAGGTTTCGATGCTCGAAATGGACCTAATCGCGTTACGGACAACCCGAACGGTATATTATAATTATTATCTATCTACGACGTATTAGGTTTCGAGGCCCGTTACGGACCTACGCGCGATACGGACGTTTCTACTAAAAAATAAAAAAAACTATATATTTACGACGTCTTAGGTTTCGACGCTCGAAATGGACCTAATCGCGGACGACCCGAGCGGTATATTATAATTATTATCTATCTACGACGTATTAGGTTTCGAGGCTCGTTATGGACCTACGTGCGATACAGACGTTTCGACTAAAAAATAAAAAAAATACTATATATTTACGACGTCTTAGGTTTCGACGCTCGAAATGGACCTAATCGCGTTACGGACGACCCGAACGGTATATTATAATTATTAACTATCTACGACGTCTTAGGTTTCGACGCTCGTTACCGACCTACGCGCGATACGGACAGTTCAAATGTTCTTGAAAAAACACTGAAATTATGAACCGATACGATGCGTATAGGCTTATACGTATCGTATCAGTTCAAATGTTCTTGAAAAAACATTGAAATTATGCATCGATACAATTCGTATAGGCCGATACGCAGCGTATCAACCCATGTGTTCTTGAAAAAATTTGAAATTTTAAACCGATACGATGCTTATAGGCCGATACGCATCGTATCGATTCAAAAGTTCTTGAAACCCCCCCAAAAAACCCCAGTTTTCAACCCAAAAATCACACTAAACCTACGACTAAAATGCAAAATTGAAAACGTTAAAATGATGAGGGTTTGGAGATGAATACCGTACTTGTCTTCGATCTTGAAATCTCGACCGTATGACGACCGTATGTATACCACCGTATGTGTGTGTATTTGGGTGTATTTTGAGTTTTGTTTGTTTTTGGGTCGTCTGTGTTTTAAGGGGTTGCATCGTTTTCTCATTCTATACAAATCGTATACATCTATACGATGGGTAGTAAATTACCAATATACCCCTGTTTTTAAATAAATCCATGGGATAATACGCATCATATAGATCTATACGATGCGTTTTTAAGGGTAATACGATACAACTTTGGCCTATACGATCGTGTATACCATAGTTTGAAAATTTGGTTTTTCTTGTGTTCCTCGGTTCGACGCGTATACGAGTCGTTTTTTGACGAACTTTAGCATATTTTGTCATTTTATGACGTATGACTTCAACATGACGTTCGGTTGCGTGCGAATATCGTATTTTATGATTACGTACAGTTTTGTTTGAAGTCCACTTGTACTCCATAGTGTCGTGTTATATGTATACGCTCGTGGAAATATCATTAGTCGCCTATTTTTGCGTATTTTAGAGCATTATATCGTATTTTAAGGTATTTTAACATATTTTCATGTATCTTAGGGTATTTTAAAGTATTTTAGCGCATTTTAGCGTATTTTAGCATATTTTAGCGTATTTAATTCTATTTTGACGTATTTTACCGTATTTTCGAACATTTTAGCGTACTTTAGAGCATTATATCGTATTTTAAGGTATTTTAACATATATTCATTTATCTTAGGGTATTTTAAGGTATTTTAGCGCATTTTAGCGTATTTTAGCATATTTTAGCGCATTTAATTGTATTTTGACGTATTTTACCGTATTTTCGAACATTTTAGCGTACTTTAGAGCATTAAATCGTATTTTAAGGTATTTTAACATATTTTCATGTATCTCAGGGTATTTTAAGGTATTTTAGCATATTTTAGCGTATTTTAGCATATTTAATTATATTTTGACGTATTTTACCGTATTTTACCGTATTTTTGAACATTTTAGCGTACTTTAGAGGATTATATCGCATTTTAAGGTATTTTAACAAATTTTCATGTATCTTAGGGTATTTTAAGGTATTTTAGCGCATTTTTGAATATTTTACCGTATTTTCGTATTGCAAATTAATCAATATAATGCATTGATTTGGCAATAAACAAATGGAATACATTATACAAATAAATTATTCTTTAAAATTACAAATCAATCAATAACAAGCAATGTAGGGTCAATGTTAGGCTTCCTTAGCATATTATACCACGCTATCCGTTCCGTGTAGTTTTCCGTCCAACGTAAAGCTTCTTCGCGCGTGCGTCTACTCCACGTAAGGTTCAGTGGCAGCATTGGATAGTCCCCTTCAAGTCTGACGTGGATGAAATGACTACCATTAACAGATAACAGTGAAACGAACTAATGGGGGTCACATGCGTACTTGGATCATATTAGGGAAATACTGTATAACAACCTTGGATGTCTAATATGTTAATAATCACACCAAAGCTATTGGCAAGAAGGAGTGCTGCTTGAGGCATCTCCATCCAATGTTCCCTGGGTGCCATTCCAACCCCGGTAAAATCTTTTCTCTGTACTTGTTGGTCGTAGTCCCCTGGTAATTCACTATCGAAGACGTACTTCAACATTTCTTTGTTCGGACCCGTCAGCTCTTGAAGTAGTTGATTTCGAATATACCCAAAGTAATCTTGTTCAAACCCTAAACCCACAGCCGCCGCCCAAAACCCACAATGTCCATCCGGCCTGACATCTTTTATTCTTGAAATGTAGGGGTGGAACACTTTTGGAATTTGTTTTTTGTATCTGTGTGCATATTCAAGCATTCCCTCATCAGTGATTAACGGAAAGGCATTGCCCTTGCCAAGCTCTTCTTCACGTGAAGATGTTGAATGACCGCGTCGATTTAACGACCTTTGAGACTTTAGAGACATTACACTCGTAGACGGTATTAGGGAATCTTGCGATGGTACATAAGACCTATGTTGAGGAGGGTCGCACCTACTTTGTTGTCTAGGCGGCCCAACTGAGCTATCTCTAGCAGGTTGCTCTTTTCTTTGTTGTTGGACCTTGGAAGTTGGCCGCCCGCGAGTCTTTTCTTATACGACAGGCGGTTTTTTGTCGCTCATATATGGGTTTACCACCGCCATGATCTTCGATAAGACGCTTTTCCTCACTTGCGGGGGTTGGGTAGACAATTTTTGTTTCACATATTCTAATTGTTTGTCTACATCAACATCTTCCTCATAAAAATTTGATGGGTTCAGGTCAAGTTTTCTCTTGAAAATGTCTATATCTTCGAGCTGAATGACGCAGTATGCAAAAAAAAAAAGAGCATTAGACAATTATATTAAATTAAGACAACAAAACATTTTTTATAAGTCTATAAGTACCTGTATTCTGCAATCTCTCCAGACGACAGGCACATAACAACCCGACACCCGAGTACAGCTGGCATCCACATGTTGATCCGAATGACCGCAACGCGTCTATTCTCCTTGTTAGCTCGTTTTCCAATAGGTTAAGATCATGGATGCAAACTTTAAGAAGTAGGTTGCAAAACAAAGGAAACTGAAGGTGGCTGTTCATTCGCTTGGTGCGGCTTTCTTCCAAGGATTTCTTTATTTGCACATATTGCTTTAGTACCAAGGTGTCCACCTTTTTCACCAGCGTTTCCAGACTGCATCTCGGTGTAGTCAGCTGTTTCTTTAATGCAACATGTGCGCCTTCAGCTCTGTTTGTTGTGGTTTGGAAGAATGTCAGGGTTTGATTGGTCCATGCAGATACGAACAATTGTCTGGAGGTGCTTAACCAGTTATTCCATAGGTAATCAAAAACATCTGAAAAAAATAAACATATTCAAATTATATATCAATTTGTATGAATGTATTTACTTAGAGAGAACCTACATGTACGTTGTTGATTGATAAGGTGTCTCTGAAGGTTGAGGACGTTATATTTGTATAACTCTTCTGTAGCGGAATAACACAATGTTTTCCATTGAGAAATAAAGGCATCCCAATCTTGTGCATTAAACGAATTCTTGCAGTGCTTCACAATATTTTGTAAGATGTGGAACCTGCAGAGATATCTGTGTGCGCCAGGGAATATTTTTCTACACGCGTTTATCAGTGCGTGGTCCCTATCCGTTAGAATTACACATGGCTCGATGCACTCGTGCAGCATAGACCTGACCCTCTCCATGACCCAGAAGTACGTTGCCTCCTGCTCGTTTGAAAGAAATGCATGCGCAACACAGAAGGTTTGGTTTGTCAACGTCATACCCACAACTTGCAAAAATGGAAGATTATACATGTTAGTCTTGTAGGTAGCGTCGACCATAAGCACATGCGGGAATGCCCTCCACATTTCAAAGGACTTCTCGTGACAGAAAAATACATGCTGAACGACATTGGTGGAAGGTTCTGCCTGTATGTAATAGGTCATCTTTTTTTCCTAGAGGATTTGTTCCAGCCGCTGCATGGGAGACGGTTTTTCTCGAACTTCGCGGCCCTAATCTTTTGGCGAGCGTTGTGTATGTCTTTCGGAACACATTTGTTCTCAGGGTTCTGTTTGGTTACGACCTTCCAGATTGTGTGGGGCTATATGTCTTGATTTGTCAGCTCTTGCACCAGGCTAAACTCATTAGGAGTAACCCTCCTGGCATACGCGTAACCCTCCAGATGTTCAGCTGATCGTACTTTCTAAACAAAGTGATACGCATCGTATAGGCCTATACGATGCGTATTACTTTAACCCCGTGAGACAGTGTCAACCTTTGACTAACACAGAATTAATTAACCAACTCAATACGCATCGTATAGGCCTATACGATGCGTATTGAGGGTGTCGATTTAATAAGCCAAGGTGTGTCAATAATACGACCCATGCATAATATCTTTTAGCCATATCAGGTAATAACATTTGGGCACACTTTTGTACAGTGGCTAGTGATTATCACATTTTTTATTAAACGTGTGACTAAAGGTGTATAAAAGATGCATTTTCGTCACATGAACACAAAATCAAAAAAACATCGTGGTCGTAGGTCACATTTGGCCACACTTTTCAAGTTGTGGCTAGTAAATGTCACATTTTTTTATAAAAGTGTGGTTAAAGGTTGTGAATTTTTATACATTGTTCACATTAACAATAAAATGTGTGGCTAAATGTTTTGAGCTTCTATACAATAGTCACATTAATTATAAATGTGTGGCTAAAAGTGTTTTAAAATATTATAAATAACCTTTAGCCACACATTTAATCAAAACTGTGGCAAGCCTGTTTTGGAAAAAGTGTGGCTAAAGCCCAATTTTGACGTAGTGAAAAATCTACAGAATGGTGGTCATGGGGCCGTGGCCGGAGTTGCTGTTTCATTGTTTTGATATTTTCAACTTGTTTTCTTAGAATTTCGAGCCAGAATAGCGGAACCTCTTCATCTCACTCAAGGAACAGTCGCAGGGAAAGAAGGCCATCAATCGAAGCAACCCTTGTGCGTTACGTAATGGCGCTAAAAGAGGCACTCGATGAGATGACATCCGTGGAGGAAGTCCTAATTGACCGTATCAACTATCTAATGTTAGGACTAGAGAGTAGCTTCCAAGAAATCAACCTTTTGCACCAAAGGTTGAACATTCTTGCAATGCCGCCTATGGAACCAATTGTGGCACATGTGCTTGTAATCATCGCTTTCGGGAAAGTTATACGCAAACTGATGCGTAAACGTAATCAGTTTAACACGACAAACACTCCGGAACATCAACATATACTTAACATACCTTAAATAACCTTTACATAACTTAGAAATAAGTTTTGAATGGTTTGGTATGGCAAAATCAAGTTTATTCGATCACAGGGACTATTTGCCAAACTGCAAAACTCTGCCGATTCGTATCATAACGTACACTCCGGAACATGATTATAAGTTAAACATACCATAAATATCCTTTATATAGCTTAGAAATATGTTTTGAGTGTCACACCCCGACCACGTAGGACAACAAACCGTGGCGGAAACGTCAGGGAGTGTCGTGGCAGAATAATTGTTACACAACTATGGATACAAAAAGAGTTTCGTTTTATTGAATATTAACTATTAACATTGTCTTAACATAGAACAAACAAGTTACAAATCGACTATCATTGTTATTATATCACTAAGGCCTCGTCCAGTTCCTATGTGACTCATGCATCCTAGTAATCATCATCAAGCATCAACACCTGAAACATATGTGAAAACAGAGTCAGTAAAGAAATGTTGGCGAGTACATAGGTTTTATAGGAGTGTCGGAATCATGGCTAGTTTAAATGCTGCAATACTTTGTTAAAAACCTTGTTTTGGAAAGAGTATAATATTGCAACTTAATTAACCAACTCAAATCAAGCGGGTTATAATTTGTAAAACCTCGTAGCCATGATTCTTAACCCAAAAACATTTGTTTTAGTAAAGCAATTTGTAAAATATCTCATATTAAATTGTTAATAAAACTCGTTAATAAATCTCGTTAAAAACTTGTATGGTTTATATCATTTTGAAAACCTCGTTTGTGTGACATCGTTCCAAAATTGTTTACCCAAGTGAACTAAATAGCGCCACGGTATGTAATATGTTGAAAACACTTATATATAAGAAGTACCAGCGGCGTATCTACCATGTTTTCATCATATTACACCCGTCCCGTTATCTAAACACTTAACCAAAAACCAATCGTTTATCCAACTCGTTTAATCTCGTATGAATCGTTCCCAAATCGTTAATTCGTTTAAATCGTTTAAATCATCCTCGTTTTAAGTGTGAAAACTATTTGTGGTCGCCTCGCTAATAACATTCAAACCTTCGTGACTCGACCATCGTCCCAATCGTTCACACATTAACAAACCTCCAAAGGGTAATTTAACAATCATCAGATTCAGTCGTTACCCACAACACCCACACACAACCATGGGTGTAGTACAATAACGGGATTTGTCGGATCCTATGGTACCATAACCTAATACTGGTCGGCTTGATCAAAATTAATGAATATCATTCGTTATGTAACTACAACCAACTAATTTATTCACTTTATTGAAATCGTTATTAGTTTAGTATAAACCATCTTAATCGTTTTTGAAATCATCGTTATAATATCAAAAATCATTTTGAAAACCATCGTTAAAAGCTTGAAAACATTTAGCACATATGAATCACCCCAAAACAATTGAAAACAGTAAAATAGGGGAACTATGTACTCACGTGTAGTGCAAGGGTATCCACAATCAATAGTACTTCAACAAACTCGAGTAAACCAGAGAAATCAAACAGTACCTAGTAATCGAACCACTAGTCAAACAATAGACGCCTAAATCGGAAGATCGGACAGAATGAGGTCTTGTAAACCAAATGAGTGTTGGAACTCATGTGTTATGGTTTAGCAAGCCTACATTCTAATTCAGAACCTAGCCTAAGTGCTTTCGACCGATCGCGACCAATTTAGGTAGCTTATGCTACTTTAACGCGTCGTTCGCGTGAAACGCGTTCGGAACACCTAACTAGTCCTATGATAAGTAAAATATGCCTCAACATGTTTAATATTGTTGTCTAATCAGTTTAGATACCAAAGGTTATGTTACATATGATTAAAATGAATTTTGGCTTAAAAGGGCATTTTTGGTAATTTACCTAACGCATATAAACTACATATCATAAAACTACTTAAACGAAGCGACCATAAGGTATAACCTTGGAAGGTTATTCCCTATACACTATGTTCACCAAATGTGTTTGGTCGGATCCTAATGATCGACCGAACGGGTCGGGTTCGAAAGTATAAGCGATTGTTTAGATCGCTTACCTTTACGACACTAGACAAGCACAAAACTAAAAGTGACAAGCTAAGCATGTTAAAACATGCTTACCTAAGTTAGAAAACAATTTTGGTATTAAAACAAACGTTTTTGATACCTAAGAGTAGTTTGGTTACAAAATACGCAAGAATACGCATTTTGGCCGAAACTACGACTCGTCACTGAGCCTAGATAACGTGGTAATCAGTAGGTATAGTCACTAGGGACTATAACCATCATGATTATGCTCACGTTATGAAGTTCAAACGAACTTCACATTGACCATAAACTGGTCAATGCAGAAAGTCAAACATAGTTTGACTTTCGGACTCGAAAAGCGATAAAAGAACGAAGGAACACTTACAAAGGGTCCCCGCAAGCTAATCTTGATCAAATAGCTCAGGTATGAAGCAAAGGCTTCAACTGAGAGCACTTAGATCAGATTTTTGTGAGGAAGAAGTGAAAATAAGGTGGGTATTTATAGGAATTCTAGAACCGTTAGGATCGTTCCTCGAAAACTGAGCTTTGATCTGGACCTTACATGTGTGCCCATGGTTTTCTAAAACCATGGGAGCCCCTAATATGGACTATGTTCATTGAATACTAGCCCATGGTTTTGCAAAACCATGGGTGAAAACCATCAATACTTCAAAATGGACTAGGTTCATTGAATCTGCCAGAAATTTCAAAAATGGTCCCCGCACATGTAAAACTTGATTGTTTTGGCACTTTTAAGCCCCGTTAACCCTATTTCAAGGCTCTAAAATAAAGTTAAAGTATAGGGAACTTAAAATATGCTCAAAAACATCTTGGATGTCAGTTCGTTTGGTCATACGGTTGCGTTGTTCGGTTGATTACGACGGAAGTCGTAAGGAACGCAAAAACGATCCAAATTAAGCGACGAATGGAATTTTATCAAGCCAATCACTAAAATAAAATATTTTAATGATTACATAAATTTTTGGATGTCCGGATATATTCAGAACGTAAGATATGCGCAAAAATGCAAACTTATGCACTTCTTGATGCTTTTAGTCCCTGAATGAGCATAAAGTTTATTTTAGCATACCGAACCCCTCAAAGCCTATTTCTAAGCTATGTAAAGGTTATTTAGGGTATGTTTAACTTATGATCAAGTTCCGGAGTGTTTGTTACTGCACAAATCAGTATAGTTTCGCAGTTTGACACAAATAGTCCCTGCGATCGAACAAACTTGATTTTAACACACCAAACCATCCAGAACTTATTTCTAAGTTATGTGGAGGTTATTTAAGGTATGTTAAGCCTATGTCACTATTCCGGAGTGTTTGTCGCATTAAACTGGTTATATTTACGCTTTAGTGCGCGTATAACCTTCCAGAAAGCGATTTAGAGCTTGAAATCGGAATCGAATCTAATTGAAAATTCACCAACCACAAATACACACAAATTACATCAAAACACATATAGTAACTCCAAAACACATTATTTTATTAATAATCAACATTGTTTTACATCGTACATCGATTACAGAGTACAGTTGTCACAGTCTCCCCTACTTCAGGAAATTTCGTCCCGAAATTTTATTTAGAGGAAGCTTGTGAAAACAAATGAGGATATTTGCCTTCATTTGGTCCTTACATTCCCAATTAAACTCTAGGCCACGTTTGGACTCCCAACTAACTTTAACCAAATGAATCCGTTTGTTCTTCAACTGTTTGAAAGTACGGTCCACGATCTCCATGGGTTTCTCGACAAAGTGCATCGTTTCATCGATTTGGATCTCGTCGAGAGGAATGTGAAGATCAGTGTCAGCTATACACTTTCACAAATTGGACACGTGAAAAGTCGGGTGAATATTTCCAAGCTCTGGTGGTAGCTCCAATCGATAGGCAACCTTTCCAACCCTTTCCACAATCTTAAATGGTCCCACATATCGAGGTGCAAGTTTTCCTTTCTTTCCAAATCTCACCACTCCCTTCCAAGGTGACACCTTGAGTAGGACACGGTCTCCGACTTGTAGTTCTAAGGGCTTGCGTCCTAAATCCGCATAACTCTTTTGACGGCATCTAGCTGTCCCAAGATTATCGCGAATTTTCTTGATTTTTCTGTTGTTTGCAGAACGAGCTCAGGTCCAGTAAGCTGAGCTTCACCGGTCTCGTTCCAACAGACAGGTGAACGACATTTTCGACCGTAGAGAGCTTCGAATGGTGCCATTTTAATGCTAGCATGATAACTATTGTTGTAAGAGAAATCGATCAAAGGCAGATGAGAATCCCAATTACAACCAAAGTCTATCACGCATGCTCTAAGCATATCCTCCAAAGTTTGAATCGTCCTTTCAGATTGACCATATGTTTGGGGATGATAAGCGGTGCTTAGATTCAGTTGGGTTCCCAAAGCAGATTGCATGGTCTTCTAGAAATGAGATGAAAATCGAGCATCACGATCAGAAATGATATCCAAAGGAACACCATGTCGAGATACTATCTCATCAACATAAATCTTTGCAAGTTTATCAGCAGATAGATTCTCGCGAATTGGAATAAAATGAGCTGATTTCGTTAATCGATCGATAACAACCCAAATAGCATCATGACCTTTAGACGTACGCGGTAACTTAGTGATGAGATCCATCGCAATGTTCTCCCACTTCCAAACCGCTATTTCTGGTTGTACAAGCAAACCAGAGGTCGTTGATGTTCAGCTTTGACTTTAAGAGAAGTCAGGCATTTTGATACATACAAGGCAACATCCTTTTTCATACCAGGCCACCAGCACTGAGTACGAAGATCCTTGTACATTTTATCAGCACCAGGATGGATAGAATATCTAGACTTGTGAGATTGGTCCATCACCAAGGTGCGAAGATAGTCTTGTTTATGAATCCACAAACGATCCTTGAAATAGAGCAAACCATCGTCCTTCGCTTCGAGTTTAAGCTCAAGCTGATGTGGTAATTCCTTACCCATCAAATTTTGTGAAACACAAAATTGCTGAGCTTGAAGGACACGAGTTTGAAGATCAGATAGGGTTTGAATAGAATGAAGCTTGACTCGCTCTTTGCGACTAAGCGCATCGGCTACGACATTCGCCTTACCAGGATGGTAGCGAATTTCGCAATCGTAATCACTTAAGAGTTCAACCCAACGACGTTGCCTCATGTTGAGCTCTTTCTGATTAAGAATATGCTGGAAACTTTTGTGGTCTGTGAAAACCACACACTTTGCTCCATAGAGGTAGTGTCTCCAGATTTTAAGCGCGAAAACCACAGCTCCTAACTCCAGATCATGAGTCGTGTAGTTCTTCTCGTGAACTTTCAGCTGCCTAGATGCATATGCAATACCTTTACCTCGTTGCATAAGGACGCAACCAAGGCCTAAGTTGGACGCATCGCAATAGACAACGAAATCATCGTTTCCCTCGGGTAGAGATAGAACAGGAGCATTACATAACTTCTGCTTCAGCGTTTGGAATGCTACTTCTTGTTTGGGTCCCCACTCAAAAGGCTTATTCTTTTGAGTCAAAGCAGTGAGTGGAACCGCGATCTTCGAGAAATTTGAAATGAATCGGCGATAATAACCAGCAAGACCAAGAAAAGATCGAATCTCTGTAGGCGTCGTCGGTGTAATCCGGTCCTTAATAGCAATAATCTTGGATGGATCCACATGAATACCTTGCTTATTGACTATATGACCCAAGAATTGAACTTCTTTAAGCAAGAATTCACACTTGGAGAATTTAGCGAAAAGTTATTCCTTCTTAAGGATTTCCAACGTTAAGCGAAGGTGTTGTTCGTGCTCAGCTCGAGACTTTGAATAAATCAAGATGTCATCAATAAAAATAATGACGAACTGATCCAAATAAGGCTTGCAGACCCTATTCATTATGTCCATAAAGATTACTGGAGCATTCGTCAAACCAAAAGGCATGACAGTAAACTCGTAATGCCCACATCTTGTGCAGAAAGCAGTTTTGGGAATATCTTCTTCGAGAACACGAAGTTGATGATACCCAAAACGCAGATCGATCTTGGAAAAGCATGAAGCACCCTGCAGCTGGTCGAAGAGATCATTAATTCGAGGTAGGGGATATCGATTCTTGATGGTGAGCTTATTAAGCTCACGATAATCAATACACATTCGAAAAGATCCGCCTTTCTTTTTCACGAAGAGGACAGAAGCTCCCCAAGGTGAAAAGCTCGGTCGGATTAATCCTTTATCAGATAACTCTTGAAGCTGTTTCGATAACTCTTGCGTCTCCGATGGTGCAAGACGATAAGGTGCTTTTGCAATCGGGTTGGCATTGGGTACAAGGTCAATATGAAACTCAACTTGATGAACTGGAGGCAAACCAGGCAGTTCATCAGGAAACACCTCTGGATAATCCCGAATAATCGGAATATCCTGAATATTCTTGCTCTTGCCTTTCTCCTCGGTGACATGTGTCAGAAAAACAACATATCCTTTTCGTAAATAACTTTGGGCCTTCGTACATGACATGAGCTTCAATCCACCAGAAGGTTTCTCGCCACGAACTTCCAGAACATCGCCAGACGAAAGAGGAGTGCGAACAATCTTATCGAAACAAATCACCTCAGCATGATGTTTGGTTAACCAGTCCATCCCTATGATAATGTCGAAACTCCCAAGTTGCATCGGTGTGAGGTCAAAAGGAAAAAGATGATTATTCAAATTGCCACTTCGTTTCTTAGAATGAAACGAGCACTTAGAATTTTCGAGGAAATCATGAGCGATCATATGAACGAGAGAACTACAAATAAGGTTCTTTGGTGTAGGTATCGTATGGGTATGCCATACACACATGCAACTATATTTGTACATCAGAATTGCAAATAGAGATTTATTTATAAACAAAATCGATTGTTTCCGAGTTCAAAGGAAAACACTAGAAATATAAACATAAGATTCAGATTATTCAAAGCAGCAGCTTCTTCTAATCGGCCAAATGCTCATCCGTGGGTCGGATTTTCATTGAAAATCTTTGGGTATCTGTCCCTGACATAACCCATCTCGCCATAGGTGTAGCAAATACTAGGAGGAAAATGAGCTTGTGCTGGATCTGCTTGAAATTGAACGGGGTTCTGAAAAGCTTGGTTTAGCATAGTGACTGGAAGACAGTCTCGTGCCAAATGACCAATGAGTCCACAGTTGAAACATTTCCGACATTTGACACCGGTACCGTGGTGGAGGTTAAATAGATTGCACAGAGGAGCAGTTCCTAAATACGGCTTCTTGGCTGGTGGTGCTGCCACCTTGCTAGGTTTTGCTTGATTTGGTGTAACGGCTATGGGATTCTTTGGTGCTTTACGCTTCTTTGACTTTTTCGAGGGCTCGGCTTCTGCTTCTTTCGATGCTTCTTGGGTGGCTTCATTATTGAGACGAGACATGGCGATACCTAACTCCACAGTCTTCAGGATTACTTCGCCTATTCGCTGGACAAATTTGGCAGTTTGCTCGGACATTTGAGTGTCGATGCGATGAAGAGACATTCTAGAGGAAAGAAAGACATAGGAGAAAACAGGTGAAATGTTATCGGATAATTAAAACAGAACAACAACGCATAGAAATTGCGATAATTTGTTTGTTACCTAAGGCAAACAAATGAGACGGTGACTAATCAAAGTAAGCGGGTCATATCAATGTATCACTGAAGACATGCTCGCCTATAAGTGAACACTCACCCCAAGAGTTCCCAGGTAAGAGTGACTGGTCTGATACAGCGGATTTGTACGAACACTCTAGCCTTAGACAGAAAACTCAGGGTACAGGCATTCACTCTTCCAGTTTGCACGTGTTCACTTTATTTAGACCAAAACTTTGACGAGATTTTGAAAACTTAGAGGGTTCAAAATCTTTAAATAGAGGGTTCAAAACCTAGTAATCAATCATCCTAGAACGGATGATTAATTTTCAAAGCGGATTCGAAAATTGTGTTCTCGTTGTGGTTATCACCTAAGGGTAGGTGACGGTTTTGTTTTAAAAATCTAAACGCAAAATTCTTTGCGTTAGGGTCCTAAAAGTTATAGTCTAGGTCAAAGCATTACTAATAACCTAATTCCCTATAACCATTGGCTTTGATACCAATTTCTTCTGTCACACCCCGACCACGTAGGACAACAAACCGTGGCGGAAACGTCGGGGAGGGTCATGGCAGAATAATTGTTACACAACCATGGATACAAAAAGAGTTTCGTTTTATTGAATATTAACTATTAACATTGTCTTAACATAGAACAAACAAGTTACAAATCGACTATCATTGTTATTATATCACTAAGGCCTCGTCCAGTTCCTATGTGACTCATGCATCCTAGTAATCATCATCAAGCATCAACACCTGAAACATATGTGAAAACAAAGTCAGCAAAGAAATGCTGGCGAGTACATAGGTTTTATAGGAGTGTCAGAATCATGGCTAGTTTAAATGTTGCAATACTTTGTTAAAAACCTTGTTTTGGAAAGAGTATAATATTGCAACTTAATTAACCAACTCAAATCAAGCGGGTTATAATTTGTAAAACCTCGTAGCCATGATTCTTAACCCAAAAACATTTGTTTTAGTAAAGCAATTTGTAAAACATTCCGTATTAAATTGTTAATAAAACTCGTTAATAAATCTCATTAAAAACTCGTATGGGTTATATCATATCGAAAACCTCGTTTGTGTGACATCGCTCCAAAATCGTTTACCCAAGTGAACTAAATAACGCCACGGTATGTAATATGTTGAAAACACTTATATATAAGAAGTACCAGCAGCGTATCTACCATGTTTTCATCATATTACACCCGTCCCGTTATCTAAACACTTAACCAAAAACCAATCGTTTATCCAACTCGTTTAATCTCGTATGAATCATTCCCAAATCGTTAATTCGTTTAAATCGTTTAAATCATCCTCGTTTTAAGTGTGAAAACTATTTGTGGTCGCCTCGCTAATAACATTCAAACCTTCGTGACTCGACCATCGTCCCAATCGTTCTCGCATTAACAAACCTCCAAAGGGTAAGTTAACAATCATCAGATTCAGTCGTTACCCACAACACCCACACATAACCATGGGTGTAGTACAATAACGGGATTTGTCGGATCCTATGGTACCATAACCTAATACTGGTCGGCTTGATCAAAATTAATGAATGTCATTCCTTATGTAACTACAACCAACTAGTTTATTCACTTTATTGAAATCGTTATTAGTATAGTATAAACCATCTTAATCGTTTTTGAAATCATCGTTATAATATCGAAAATCGTTTTGAAAACCATCGTTAAAACCTTGAAAACATTTAGCACATATGAATCACCCCAAAACAATTGAAAATAGTAAAATAGGGGAAGTATGTACTCACGTGTAGTGCAAGGGTATCCACAATCAATAGTACTTCAACAAACTCGAGTAAACCAGAGAAATTAAACAGTACCTAGTAATCGAACCACTAGTCAAACAATAGACGCCTAAATCGGAAGATCGGACAGAATGAGGTCTTGTAAACCAAATGAGTGTTGGAACTCATGTGTTATGGTTTAGCAAGCCTACATTCTAAATCAGAACCTAGCCTAAGTGCTTTCGACCCATCGCGACCAATTAAGGTAGCTTATGCTACTTTAACGCGTCGTTCGCGTGAAACGCGTTCGGAATGCCTAACTAGTCCTATGATAAGTAAAATATGCCTCAACATGTTTAATATTGTTGTCTAATCAGTTTAGATACCAAAGGTTATGTTACATATGATTAAAATGAATTTTCGCTTAAAAGGGCATTTTTGGTAATTTACCTAAGTCATATAAACTACCTATCATAAAACTACTTAAACGAAGCGACCATAAGGTATAACCTTGGAAGGTTATTCCCTATACACTATGGTCACCTAATGTGTTTGGTCGGATCCTAATGATCGACCGAACGGGTCGGGTTCAAAAGTATAAGCGATTGTTTAGATCACTTACCTTTACGACCTAGACAAGCACAAAACTAAAAGTGACGAGCTAAGCATGTTAAAACATGCTTACCTAAGTTAGAAAACAAGTGTGGTATCAAAACAAACGGTTTTGATACCTAAGAGTAGTTTGGTTACAAAATACGCAAGAATACGCATTTTGGCCGAAACTACGACTCGTCACTGAGCCTAGATAACGTGGTAATCAGTAGGTATAGTCACTAGGGACTATAACCATCGTGATTATGCTCACGTTATGAAGTTCAAACGAACTTCACATTGACCATAAACTGGTCAATGCAGAAAGTTAAACATAGTTTGACTTTCGGACTCGAAAGGAGATAAAAGAACGAAGGAGCACTTACAAAGGGTCCCCGCAAGCTAATCTTGATCAAATAGCTCAGGTATGAAGCAAAGGCTTCAACTTAGAGCACTTAGATCAGATTTTTGTGAGGAAGAAGTGAAAATAAGGTGGGTATTTATAGGAATTCTAGAACCGTTAGGATCGTTCCTCGAAAACTGAGCTTTGATCTGGACCTTACATGTGTGCCCATGGTTTTCTAAAACCATGGGAGCCCCTAATATGGACTATGTTCATTGAATACTAGCCCATGGTTTTGCAAAACCATGGGTGAAAACCATCAATACTTCAAAATGGACTAGGTTCATTGAATCTGCCAGAAATTTCAAAAATGGTCCCTGCACATGTAAAACTTGATTTTTTGGCACTTTTAAGCTCCGTTAACCCTATTTCAAGGCTCTAAAATAAAGTTAAAGTATAGGGAACTTAAAATATGCTCAAAAACATCTCGGATGTCAGTTCGTTTGGTCGTACGGTTGCGTTGTTCGGTTGATTACGTCGGAAGTCGTAACGAACGCAAAAACGATCCAAATTAAGCGACGAATCAAATTTTATCAAGCCAATCACTAAAATAAAATATTTTAATGATTACATAAATTTATGGATGTCCGGATATATTCAGAACGTAAGATATGCGCGAAAATGCAAACTTATGCACTTTTTGATGCTTTTAGTCCCTGAATGAGCATAAAGTTTATTTTAGCATACCGAACCCCTCAAAGCCTATTTCTAAGCTATGTAAAGGTTATTTAGGGTATGTTTAACTTATGATCAAGTTCCGGAGTGTTTGCTACTACACAAATCGGTATAGTTTTGCAGTTTGACACAAATAGTCCCTGTGATCGAACAAACTTGATTTCAACACACCAAACCATCCAGAACTTAATTCTAAGTTATGTGGAGGTTATTTATGGTATGTTAAGGCTATGTCACTATTTTGGAGTGTTTTTCGCATTAAACTGGTTATATTTACGCTTTAGTGCCCGTATAACCTTCAAGAAAGCGATTTAGAGCTTGAAATCGGAATCGAATCTAATTGAAAATTCACCAACCACAAATACACACAAATAACATCAAAACACATATAGTAACTCCAAAACACATTATTTTATTAATAATCAACCTTGTTTTACACCGTACATCGATTACAGAGTACAATTGTCACAATTTTTCTCAATTTTGCTCTAAGTTGAAGCTCTCACGTGTGAAGCTTCATACCTGAGTATTTTGAGTTCAAATCTTCAAATCTTGGACCTTTTGTAAGCTTCTTTCATGCTTTTTATACATTTCAAGCATGAAAGTCAAACAGTGTTTGACTTTCTGCTTTGACCAATCAATGGTCAACACAAAATTCGTTTGAACTTTGCAACGTGAGCGTAATCACGATGGTTATAGTCCCTTGTGACTATACCTACTGATTTCCACGTTGATTAGGCGTAGTGACGAGTCATAGTTTTGGTCAAAATATGTATTAACGCGTATTTTGCAACGAAGCTATTTTCGGGTATCAAAACACTTTGTTTTGATATCAAACTTGTTTTCTAACTTAGTTAAACATGTTTAACTCGTCACTTTTTGTGACATACTGTGTCTGTAATCATTGTAAACAGTTCTGTTATCAATAAAAGAATGTTATTTGACCCCAACGTTTGTTTGTTTATGTTTGATATTTTTCATCTTTTGATTTTCATTCAAATTCAAACTCTATATCGCTTTCTTGAGAGTTATACGCTAACTGGTGCGTAAACGTAATCAGTTTAATGTGACAAACACTCCAGAACATCAACATATGCTTAACATACCTTAAATAACCTTTACATAACTTAGAAATAAGTTTTGAAGGCTTTGGTATGGGAAAATCAAGTTTATTCGCTTACAGGGTCTAAATTCGACAAACTGCGAAAGTATGCTGATTCATACTGTAACAGACATTCCGGAACATGATCATAAGTTAAACATACCATAAATATCCTTTACATAGCTTAGAAATAGGCTTTGAGGGGTTCGGTATGCTAAAATAAACTTTTTGGTCATTCAGGGAATAAAAGCGTCAAAAAGTGTATAAGTTTGCATTTTCGCGCATAACTTACGTTCTGAATACATCCGGACATCCAAAAATTTATGTAAGCATTAAAATATTTTATTTTAGTGTTTGGCATGATAAAATTCCATTCATCGCGCAATTTGGATCGTTTTTGCGTCCGTTACGACTTCCGTCGTAATTAACCGAACAACGCAATCGCACGGCCAAACGAACCGACATCCGAGATATTTTTGAGCATGTTTCATGTTCCCTATGCTTTAACATCCTTATGGAGCTTAAAAATGGGCTTGACGGGTGTTAGAAGTGCCAAAACACGACGATACGCGCACAGGGACCAAAGCTGACATTTTGCGAAAATAGCTGGTCTGCAGGGTCCTTACGGACCGTAAGGGACCTCATACGGTCCGTAAAGCATCCCCAGATCAGCAGAATCATATTTCCGGCTTGATCCAGCTGTTTCCCTCTTGTGCACATGATTTTGGGCAATTCTAGGGGCTATTTTGGGCTCCCATGGTTTTGTAAATCAGTGGGTATGATGTGTACGACTTAGATCGAAGCTCGATTTTCGAGGAATGATCTTAACGGCTCTACAAAATCTATAAATACCCCCCCCCCATCTTCACTCTCAAACTCACACCTTGATTCTGAAATTTCTCTAAGTTGATGTGTTTATCACTTCATACCTGAGAATATTTGGAATCAAACTTCCGTTCTTGAACCCTTTGTAACTATTCTTTCGTTCTTTTACGCGTTTTAGTATGAAAGTCAAACTTTTAGTCTGTTCGTGCGGACAGCCTGTCCGTGCGGATGAACATGTTGGAAATTGTTTAGGTCTTAGTATCTCATGATCCGAAGAGTAATCCATTCAGAGCGTTGCCCGTGAGGATTGTTCATTCGTCGATACTCAAACCTTGTTTGGTTGTGGGTCCCAAGTGTGATTCGTCCGGATGACAACCCGTCCGGATAGTCTGTCCGTGCGAACAGCCTGTCCGTGCGGACAACATCCTCGTGCGGACAGCATCTCGTTCTGGTTGTTCCGTTCGTCCACTCTTGGTCGCCTTTGTCGTTCTATCGAGACATTCTGATTACGTGGCAACCATTTGGAATCGCATTTTTACCCGCATGACTAAGCCGGCCAGGAATCACCCTAGGTTGACCGGTCAGCGGTTCAGAATGGTCATTCTGGTTTAACCCGAAATCAAATGTCTTGTAGGTAGAATCCAGATCTAAGGCTAGTGCATCACTATTATCGAGTAGAAGACTAGAACTGATCCGATTCTAACCGTTCTTGAGGGTAAAAGAAGGAGAAAACTTGTGTTTATTTCTTTCAACTCTTTTATCCTTTAGAAAAGTTCAGATTTAGGTGAAGTTGTTGTGAAATCTTGTGGAAACCGTTCAGATCCGAGTTATTCTTGGTGGAATGAGGTCAAGCTTGAAGTTCATGAGAACTTCATGATGACGTCACCCTAGAATACCTCAAATCTTGATGATTCCATGGTTAAAAGTTGAGATTTGAAAGATAGAAAGGTGTAGAAGTGTGTATAGATCAAGAATGTACAAGATTTAGGGCGAGATCTTACCTGGATTGAGAGAAATCAAAGAAAAGGTGAAGAATACGTGCAGGTCGGACGTCACTTGCCAAAAGTGGAAAGTTTGGAGAGTGACCTGGGTATTTATAGGATGCCAAAAGGGGAAAGGGTCGTCCGTGCGGACTGCACATCGCCCGAATTGGTTATCCGTGCGAATGACAATCCTGGTCCGGATTCCCTCCACACTTCTCAGGCGGTCATCCGTGCGGATGGTCTGTCCGTGCGGATGGGCAATCCGTGCGGATTGGCTGTTCGTGCGGATGGACAATCCGTGCGGATTGACGCCTGGGTGGCGTGTTTGGTGCGACGATATTTCGATGTTTAGTTTTCGATTGTGAGCGATTCGATAGGGTTTCCTAGTCAAATTACTTTGAGTCCCAACTACTTCGTATGTAACATGATTCGATCGGGATTCGGGTTCGAGTTCGATTACCTTCGACTTAGATTTTGAGTTTCGATTAAGTTCCCTTGATTACCATAACATAACATAAATAACCATGCACAGGTAACACGTAAGGCACACACACACGTATATGCAATAAATAAAACACACGGTTCGAGTTGTGACTCGATGTCGATTCGATTAGTATAGCTTGATTATTAGTTGATTAACTTTATCGCATTGTTACTGCCTATAATTCACAGTCGTGGGTCGATTGATATACGATTAACACGATTCGATTATTGCAATGAACAACACTTACTCCACATAATATAAATAAAATAAAAATATTTCTACGAGTCAAGTCGCGCGAAATCGGTCGTTGACTTTGACCTTGACTTTGACTTTGACTTTGACTTGTGAAACACACAGGGTGTTACAGCCTCCCCTTGTTTAGGGAATTTCGTCCCGAAATTAAGCTGAAAGCCATAACAAAGCCGTGAATCACGTTGGAGAATTTTTTCCGTTTAGACTGGTTTTGGCTCTGAAGCGATTGCTTGTGACACGGAATCCGTGCACGTACGTGATCAAAGCGGTTTGTTATTTGTGCGAGTGGGACTACTGTCCGTGCGAGTAACCATAACAGTAGCAACATTCAACAGATTTCTCTCAAACGTCTTTGAAGCACTAGAACATAATATAATCGTTGGTTCTATAAATTAGAATGAAATCGCACAAAACACTAGAGTCACAATACTAGTTTCTCTCTCTAGCTTCACTCTTTAAACAACTGTGGGTACTTAGCCTTCATGTCACTTTCGAGTTCCCAAGTGAACTCTGCGCCTCGTTTTCCTTCCCATCGGACCTTCACGATAGGAATGCGTGAGCGCCTGAGTTGCTTGGTTTGGCGATCCATGATTTCGACAGGCTTTTCCACGAAGTGTAATGTTTCGTTCACTTGTAGATCGTCTAGAGAGACAGGTAAGTCATGGTCGGCGATGCACTTTCGGAGGTTTGACACGTGGAAAGTCGGGTGGACGTTACTAAGTTCCTCCGGTAGTTCGAGTCTGTAGGCGACTTTTCCGATCCTTTCCAGAATCTTAAAAGGTCCAACATATCGAGGCGCGAGTTTCCCTTTCTTGCCGAATTGGACTACACCCTTCCAATGTGATACCTTTAGGAGTACGTAGTCACCAATGCCAAATTCACGGGGCTTGCGGATTTTATCGGCGTAACTTTTCTGTCGATCCCGAGCCTTCACCAGGTTGTCTCTAATCTGGAAAATTTTGTCTGTCGTTTCTTGTAGCAGCTCCGGACCGGTTAGTTACGAGTGACCGATCTCGTGCCACACAATAGGCGATCGACATCTTCTTCCGTATAAGGCCTCGAAAGGTGCCATCTGGATGCTAGCCTGGTAGCTGTTGTTATACGAGAATTCGACCAACGGCAGGTGTTTATCCCAATTACCCCCGAAGTCTAGAACACACGAACGGAGCATGTCTTCAAGAGTACGAATCGTTCTTTCAGTCTGACCGTCGGTTTGTGGGTGGAAAGCGGTACTTAGATTAAGCATTGTACCGAGTGCCATTTGAAACGTTTCCCACAATTGTGAGGTAAACCGAGCGTCACGATCAGAGATGATGTCACGAGGCGTCCCATGATTACAAATGATCTCGTCGGTGTAGATTCGGGCTCATCGTTCTACCTTGTAGTCTTCTCGTATTGGTAGAAAATGGGCGGATTTAGTCAAACGGTCGACTATAACCCAAATGCTGTCGTGACCTGATGACGTGGTTGGAAGCTTGGTTACGAAATCCATAGCTATACTCTCCCACTTCCACATGGGAATTGGTGGTTGTTCCAGCAAGCCAGAGGGTCTTTGATGTTCAGCCTTTATTCTTGCACAAGTTAGGCATTTCCCGACGTAGAGAGCGATATCCCTCTTCATACCCGGCCACCAATACTTATAACGAAGATCCTGGTACATTTTGTTAGCACCGGGATGAATAGAATACCGGGATTTGTGGGCTTCGTCATGATAATCTGTCGCAAATTGGTTCGCTTGGGAATCCAAACTCGGTCTAGAAAGTGGAATATCCCATTTGATTTGCTAACGAGTTTGGCTCCATCGTGGTAGATTCGTTCCTTCTTCAAAGTGCGTTCGTTGAAACACGCATGCTGAGCGTCGCGGATGAGAGTTTCAAGGTTGTGCTGGGCTTGAACATTATGTGTGCTAAGCAGGTAGCTCCGTCTGCTAAGTGCGTCGGCAACAACATTCGCTTTGCCTGGGTGATAACGAATCTCACAGTCGTAATCGTTGAGAAGTTCTACCCATCGGCGTTGACGCATATTAAGTTCCCTCTGATTAAAGAGGTGTTGTAGGCTCCTATAATCGGTGAAGATCGTACACTTGGTACCATACAGGTAGTGTCGCCAAATCTTTAATGCAAAAACAACCGCGCCTAGCTCGAGATCATGGGTTGTATAGTTCTTCTCGTGGATTTTGAGTTGTCGAGATGCATAAGCTATGACCTTGTCTCGTTGCATAAGAGCACAACCAAGACCAAGGTTGGAAGCATCACAGTAGACAATGAAATCATTGTTTCCGTCGGGTAGTGTGAGAACAGGAGCGTTGCACAGCATGTGTTTAAGGGTTCGAAAGGCAGACTCTTGTCTAGTTCCCCAAACAAAAGGCTGGTCTTTATGCGTAAGAGAGGTAAGTGGTACAGCAATCTTCGAGAATCCTTCAATGAAGCGACGATAATAGCCCGCTAGTCCAAGAAAGGAGCGGACTTCAGACGGGTTCTTAGGTGTAACCCAGCTCTTAACAGCTTCAATCTTCGCAGGATCGACGTGAATACCTTGACTATTAACAATGTAAGCCAGAAATTGGACCTCCTCCAACCAGAACTCGCACTTGGAGAACTTGGCATAGAGTTGGTTCCCCTGGAGTAACTCGAGAACCAAACGTAGATGTTGCACGTGTTCGGCTTTCGATTTGGAATAGATCAAGACGTCGTCGATAAATACGATGACAAAACGGTCGAGGTATGGTTTACACACGCGATTCATCAGATCCATGAAAACCGCTGGTGCATTGGTCAGGCCAAAAGGCATGACAACGAATTCGTAGTGACCATATCGGGTACGAAACGCGGTTTTGGGTATATCCTCTTCTTGAATACGTAGCTGATGGTATCCAGAATGTAGATCGATCTTCGAGAAACACGTAGCACCTTGTAGTTGATCAAACAAGTCGTCGATGCGAGGCAGAGGGTAGCGGTTCTTGATAGTCAACTTATTCAATTCCCGGTAGTCGATGCACATCCGGAACGACCCATCCTTCTTTTTGACGAAAAGGACTGGTGCGCCCCAAGGAGAGGTGCTCGGGCGAATGAAGCCTTTTTCAAGTAATTCCTGGAGTTGGGTGGAGAGTTCGCGCATTTTGGACGGTGCGAGTCGATAAGGAGCTTTGGCAATAGGATTTGCTCCAGGAATGAGGTCAATACGAAAGTCGATATCGCGACTTGGCGGTAGTCCGGGAAGGTCCTCTGGAAAAACTTGAGGGAATTCTCGAACCACAGGAACGTCTTTCACTTCCTTCTTCTCTTTCTTTTCCTTCTCCGCTGCTACGATGTTAGCCAAGAAAGCTCTGTATTCCTTGCGGAGATACTTGCTAGCTTGGAGGCATGACATAAGCTTGAGACCTTTCGAAGTAGTATCACCATAAACACATAATAAATCTCCGTTCGCGAGCAAAAATCAAATCATCTTATCGAAGCACACAACTTCAGCATGGTTTTCTCGAAGAAAGTCCATGCCTATTACGACGTCGAAGCTTCCGAGTTGCATCGGAATAAGGTCAATTGGAAAGAGGTGATTGTTGAGCTCAAGAGTACAATCACGGATAACGGAATTGACAGCGACGGTTCTTCCGGTAGCGACTTCGACATCGAATGTAGAGGAGAGTTTGGAACGCTTACGACTAAGGAGTTTCTCAAATTCGAGCGACACAAAGCAATTATCGGCACTAGTATCAAACAAACATGAAGCATAAATACCATTCACAAGGAACGTACCATTGACCACGTTGTTGTCGGCTGGGCTTGACGCACATTGAGGTTGAAAGTTCTGGCACGTGCGGCCTGTTGTTGCTGCTGCTGTTGTTGCTGTGGTTGCTGCTGTTGCGGTTCTTGTTTCACTACCCTATTCGGGCACATGTTGGCGAAATGATTCGGGTCGCCACACGTGAAGCAGGCTCTGGCTTTGACTGCGGGTGCCGGAGGAGCTTGTTGACCCTGTGGGGCAGTGAGTAGAGCTTGATTGGCAGGAGCTTGACGAATAAGGCAGTTGGCAGTAAAGTGGCCGTATGCGTTGCAGTGAGCACAAAAACGACATTGAATAGCAGTCGGGTTGTGGTAGGTGCAAGTAGGGCAGAGCGGGTGTGGCCCAGTGTATGCACGGTTTGCAGGCGGTGCATTGGCCACAGGCGCCGCTACTTGACGTTGTTGGGCAGGTACAGCTTGAATTGGTGCAGCAGTGATCGCACAATTCTTGTTGTTGGAGTTGTTCTTTCTCTTGTTCTTCTTCCGGTTGCTCGATGAGATGGGTTCAGCAGTTGGTGCGGTAGCGGTAGCTTGATGCAGATGCTTGGAAGTCTTATCCCATACCCCATCCTTAACCCGTTTGTCGTTGATTTCAGCGGCCAACAGGTAAGTTTCCTCGATCGTTGTAGTCTTAGCCGCTTGCACGAAATCAGCAACGCAGTCGGGCAGGGCTCGGATGTATTTCTTGATGGCCATGTCGGGAGTCTTGACCTGATCGGGACAGATAATGCTGAGCTGTTTGAAACGAGCAGTGAGAGCAGCATTGTCACCATCCTTTTGCTATATGTGCTAAAATTCATCTTCTAGCTTTTGACGTTCGTGAGGAGGGCATAATTCCTCTAGCATAACTTCCTTGAGCTCATCCCACGACAGACCGTAGGCTGCATCGTTCCCTCGCTTGTTCCTTTCGGCCGTCCACCAGTCCAGAGCTCGGGACTGGAAAAAGCCGGTAGCGTTCAGAGTTCGAAGGTCATCAGGGCAACCACTTTGTCTCAGAGTAACCTCAATGGAATCAAACCAGTGAAATAGTGCAGTAGGACCTCCTTCGCCAGTGAATTCTTTTTGCCCACACGACTTGAATTGCTTGAAACTGAAAGGTCTTGCGGCAGCTTTAGGACCTTCAGTCCTCGATTCCTCGGATGATTTGCTGGCAATCTCGTAAACATCACTCACGGCCTTTGCTACGCTCTTAGCGATGATGGAAGCAAGGCGTTTGTCCCTCTTGTCTTGACGAGAGAGCATATGACGGGATCCAGACGACATTGTCTGCAAGAGACATCGCCACGGAACTCAACACATTGTATTCGAATCTCACCTCACACGTCTACTACTTACTAAAGCGCAGGAACACGTATAATTGCGGAAACACTTAACATGAAATCACATAATTACATAAGCACATAGGGCATATAGTCACAAAATTCCTAGGCACGTAGAGCAAAGAAGCGTTTTCACACAAGAGGCAGTCAGAATACAGAAACCTATCATTCCAAGTTCGCGAGTGTTCGAATATAGTATAGTGCGAGCGATTTGTTAGCGACGTGTAGTGTGTTGTGTGGGTAGCGAAAGCAAAAGGCATTAGATCGAAACCAGTAGTGTCTTAAAACGCTAACAAATAAACATAAAACACGTAATTCACATAAAATCGACGACTCGTCCGAGTCAATAGTGTTGGCTCAAAACTTGAAACACATAAAATTGAGAAATAGATTGTCTGCGGCTAGTAGACTTCGACTAACCAAAGTGGTTCGACTATTCACAAGGATCCTGTTTTGCACAATTAGCCTTCAGGACTATGCCCTTGCCTCGATTCTTGGGCATTGGCGCAAGTCCCATTGGTCGTATTGTGGCTTCAGGTCGCTGGAGTCCGTCGAATCTTTGGTGAGAGTTTTGTAAAATGCTCAGAACAAGTCGTCAAGGTTAGGGTTTCACCCCTGGCTTAACAAATTCATCAAAATATGGGTTTCACCCCTAATTTGGTATAATTTCCTCGTTTGTAGTTAAAATGCGAGTTGAGTAAGCAGTTTTAGTCGAGCGTTTGCGGTTTTCACACCTATTCTCAGCCTTGTTGCCTACTCATAGTTGAAAATTCGAGTGCAGGAATAGTGCAGAATAAGCAAAGATAGTGAAGAATAGGTACGTACGGAATTCCTATTAAACGTACTCAAGTCGGTCTGTTGGTTCTTAACTATAGTCTACGTATCTAAGACTCCGACCCGGACTAGGTCGAGTCTTGCCTAATTCCCTATAGTTATGGGCTCTGATACCAATCTGTCACACCCCAACCGATGGCGGAATCATCGGGACGTGGCACTGAGCGAAACAGATTGTCCAGAAGTTTCCATAACAACTATCATTACCATTCAATTAGATAATACGTCCCATACCGTATCTCAAACAGTTAAATAATTATTACAGACAAGCATCAAGACAAATGTTCTGTTCCGACAACTCAGATTTAAACATAACTAGTTTATTTGTTGGTTTCTAGGACTCCAGTTCCTAGCTTCGATTTCATCACAGCACAAAGAGCATACAAGCAACCTAAGCACCTGTCACATACGTTAAAATAAAGTCAATACATAAAATGTAAAGGTAAGCACACAAGTTTGATAATAGCATATAGAGTTCGAATTCGTTTACGCATAACCAGCACGTACACATAGTGAAATGAAGCACGTTAGTTATCGACATAGATCCATCGATACCAATGACTGTGGGTTGACTGCCCGAGGCAGTTCGCAATACATGATTACCACCGTAATCCATGCAAGTAAAAGATCCTTAACAAGCTCCGTGTGAACGGGTGCTGAGTCCAAACTACAGTACTATCGTTGCTAAGGCAGGTAGACAGCATTCCATGTGTAAACATAACAAACAAGCATTCATGAGCCATGTATAACATGCATTAATGGTTAGCGTTCAAATAGTTGGAGTAGTGTGATAATTGTAGTTTGAATATTCGTAACGTATGTAACACCCAAAAGTGCTAAAAGCAAAAAGGGTTCGAGTATACTCACAGCGATTGTTGGATTGAAGGGAGCGCTTAGCGAGTACGGTAGCCTGAATAGATTCGATAGCGTAACGATAAGTAGCACGTAAAACAGTACAGAGTGGGAGTGGGTAGGATAACTGATCGTGCGGATTAGTCATCCATGCGGATTGGTAATCCGTGCGGATTAGCAATCCGTGCGAATGGTAGTCCGTCTGGATTAGTCATCCGTGCGGATTGGTTACTCGTGCGGATAACTTCCTCGTGCGGATAACTTGTCCGTGTGGATAACTATTTGAGTGGATTGTTTCTTCCTATTCTAAGGAGGTGTTTGTGTATGATGGCTTGTCCTTTGAAGTTTTCGTTGTAGCATTTAGAAAACATTTAAGTATCTCTACCCTTCAAGCCAGTCGCGCGGACGATGATCCGTCCGGATGGTTGTCCGTGCGAACAACGACCTTAAGAGTGAGTCACTTTTGGAAGTTGGTGAAATCTGTCCGGATAACAGTCCGTGTGGACAATCGATAATTCGTCCGGATGGCCTGTCCGTGCGGACAACGACAATCCGTCCGGATAGTCTGTTCGTGCGGACAGCCTGTCCGTTCGGATGAACATGTTGGAAATTGTTTAGGTCTTAGTATCTCATGATCCGAAGAGCAATCCATTCAGAGCGTTGCCCGTGCGGATTGTTCATTTGTCGATACTCAAACCTTGTTTGGTTGTGGGTCCCAAGTGTGATTCGTCCAGATGACAACCCGTCCGGATAGTCTGTCCGTGCGGACAGCCTGTCCGTGAGGACAACATCCTCGTGCGGACAGCTTCTCGTTCTGGTTGTTCCGTTCATTCACTCTTGGTCGCCTTTGTCGTTCTATCGAGACGTTCTGATTACGTGGCAACCATTTGGAATCGTATTCTTACCCGCATGACTAAGCCGGCCAGGAATCACCCTAGCTTGACCGGTCAGCGGTTCAGAATGGTCATTCTGGTTTAACCCAAAATCAAGTGTCTTGTAGGTAGAATCTAGATCTAAGGCTAGTGCATCACTATTATCGAGTAGAAGACTAGAAATGATCCGAATCTAACCGTTCTTGAGGGTAAAAGAAGGAGAAAACTTGTGTTTATTTCTTTCAACTCTTTTATCCTTTAGAAAAGTTCAAATTTCGGTGAAGTTGTTATGAAATCTTGTGGAAACCGTTCAGATCCGAGTTATTCTTGGTGGAATGAGGTCAAGCTTGAAGTTCATGAGAACTTCATGATGACGTCACCCTAGAATACCTCAAATCTTGATGATTCCATGGTTAAAAGTTGAGATTTGAAAGATAGAAAGGTGTAGAAGTGTGTATAGATCAAGAATGTACAAGATTTAGGGCGAGATCTTACCTGGATTGAGAGAAATCGAAGAAAAGTTGAAGAATGCATGCAGGTCGGACGTCACTTGCCAAAAGTGGAAAGTTTGGAGAGTGACCTGGGTATTTATAGGATGCCAAAAGGGGAAAGGGTCGTCCGTGCGGACTGCACATCGCCCGGATTGGTTATCCGTGCGGATGACAATCCTGGTCCGGATTCCCTCCACACTTCTCAGGCGGTCATCCGTGCGGATGGTCTGCCCGTGCGGATGGGCAATCCGTGCGGATTGGCTGTTCGTGTGGATGGACAATCCGTGCGGATTGACGCCTGAGTGGCGTGTTTGGTGTGACGATCTTTCGACGTTTCGGTTTCGATTGTGAGCGATTCGATAGGGTTTCCTAGTCAAATTACTTTGAGTCCCAACTACTTCGTATGTAACATGATTCGATCGGGATTAGGGTTCGAGTTCGATTACCTTCGAGTTAGATTTCAAGTTTTGATTAAGTTCGCTTGATTACCACAACATAACATAAATAACCATGCACATGTAACACGTAAGGCACACACACACGTATATGCAATAAATAAAACACACGGTTCGAGTTGCGACTCGATGTCGATTCGATTAGTATAGCTTGATTATTAGTTGATTAACTTTATCGCATTGTTACTGCCTATAATTCACAGTCGTGGGTCGATTGAAATACGATTAACACGATTCGATTATTGCAATGAACAACACTTACTCCACATAATATAAATAAAATAAAAACATTTCTACTAGTCAAGCCGCGCGAAATTGGTCGTTGACTTTGACCTTGACTTTGACTTTGACTTGTGAAAACACGGGGTGTTATACCTACAGTGGTTCGAGAGCATTAAGAGTACGTTCCGACACGTTCAGTGTCCTGAGAATCAGAAAGTCGAGTTTGCTTCAAGTGTATTTCAGAAGAGGGCTCTTACATGGTGGAACGGGGTTATGAGAGACCGTGGTGCTGAGGTTGCGTTGGCACAGACATGGGCTGAACTTAGGGCTCTTATGATGAGGGAGTTTTGCCCTCGTCATGAACTATGGGCTTTAGAAAGGGAGTTCGATGACTTGAAACAAGATAGTGGTGAGCATCGGGCTTATATTGATAGATATGAAGAATTGAGTTTACTTTGCCCTACCATGGTTACCCCGCTCGAGAAGGCTATCGAGAGGTATATTGATGGCTTACCTGACTCCGTATAAGACATCGTCACTGGTAGTAACCCTACCATAGTTCGTCAGGCGATCGAGTTAGCTGTGACATTGACTAAGTCGCAGGTTCGAAAGGGTAAGCTGCATAGAAAGGGTGACAAAGTTAAGAAACAGGCATCCGTTGAGGGTAAGAACAAGAAGGGAAAGAAAGCTGAGTCTGCTAAGAAGTCTAAGAAGCGTAAAGCTTCCCAAAACTTCATCGTTGCTGCACATGCCAATCAAGCTGCTCCAAATCAGCCTGCGCAACCACTTGCCTAGAGACCATACCTTGGCAATGCACCTTTGTGCAACAGGTGTAACGGTCATCATCAGCCGCACCTCCAGTGTCGTCATTGCGCCAACTGTGGAAGACCTGGTCATCTTGCTACCACATGCCACCTTCCTGCCAATCCGAATCGGGCAGCTCAAAACCCAGCTCAACAAGCTGTTCAGCCTCCTGCTCAGCAACAGGCTCAAGCTGCACGACCTCACTACCCACCTGGTTCTTGTTATAACTGTGGAGATCTGACCCACTACAGGAATCAATGTCCAAGGTTGGTAAATCCGAATCAGGCTCAAGCTCGTGGGCGAGTCTTTAATATGAATGCACAAGAGGCACGGGCAGACAATGAAGTGGTCAACGATACATTCTTTGTTAATAATCAACCTGCATCTATTCTTTTTAATTCAGGTGCCGATAAAAGTTTTGTGTCGTTATCTTTTGAGCCACTGCTTCGCTTGTCTAGAACGAAACTAGGAAAGCCTTTGACAGTAGAAGTTGCTAGTGGTGAACCCGTTGTTCTTGATTCTGTTCTTTGTAACTGCCAGTTGAACCTTAAGAACCATCTTTTTCCTATTGATCTCATGCCAATGCGACTTGGAAGCTTCGACGTTATAGTGGGTATGGATTGGTTAGCCAAGCATCACGCAGAGGTAGTTTGTTATGAGACGATTGTTCCTGTTTCGCTCTCGACAGGTGAGATCCTACAGGTTTGTGGTGAGAAACCTGTTAGTAGTCTCAAGCTTATGTCTTGTTTTCAAGCCCAGAGGTATCTACGAAAGAATTATGTGGCCTTCTTGGCACTTGTTGTAGCAGATAAAGGCAAGGGTAAGTCTATTCAAGATATCCCTGTTGTTCGGGATTATCCTGAGTTGTTTCCTGAAGAGTTACCTGGTTTACCACCAGCGCGCCAAGTCGAGTTCCGCATTGATCTCGTACCTGGTGCAAATCCCATTGCCTGATCTCTATATCGTCTTGCACCGTCTGAGATGCAAGAATTGTCTAAGCAGCTTCAGGAACTATCTGACAAAGGTTTTATCCGTCCTAGCTTTTCACCCTGGGGTGCTCCCATTCTTTTTTTCAAGAAGAAGGATGGATCTTTCAGGATGTGTATCGATTACCGTGAGCTTAACAAGCTTGCCATCAAGAATAGATATCCCCTACCTCGCATTGATGACCTCTTCGATCAGTTACAGGGAGCTACTTATTTTTCCAAGATTGATCTTCGTTCTGGGTATTATCAACTTCGTGTGCATGAAGAAGATATTCCTAAGACAGCTTTCCGCACTCGTTATGGGCATTATGAGTTCACAGTTATGCCATTCGGTTTGACTAATGCTCCTGCTGTTTTCATGGACTTGATGAATAGGGTCTGCAAGACTTATTTGGACAAGTTCATCATCGTTTTCATTGATGACATTCTGATATACTCTAGGACGCAAGCTGATCATAAGCAACATCTTCGTCTTACTCCAGAACTCCTAAAGAAAGAGCAACTTTTTGCCAAATTCTCCAAGTGCGAATTTTGGCTTAAAGAAGTTCAATTTTTGGGACATATTGTCAACGAACAAGGTATTCATGTAGATCCCTCCAAGATCAGTGCGATTAAGGATTGGGATACGCCTACTACTCCTACTGAGGTTCGTTCTTTTCTTGGTTTCGCGGGTTATTACCGCCGCTTCATCGAGAACTTCTCAAAGATTGCAGTTCCTCTAACTGCTCTAACTCAGAAGAACAAATCCTTTGAATGGGGAACCAAACAAGAAGAAGCGTTTCAGACCTTGAAGCAGAAGCTTTGTGATGCACCTATTCTATCTTTGCCTGAAGGCAATGATGATTTTGTGGTTTATTGTGATGCATCAAACTTGGGTCTTGTCTGTATTCTTATGCAAAGGAACAAAGTCATAGCATATGCATCGAGGCAGTTGAAGATACACGAGAAGAACTACACCACTCATGATCTTGAGTAAGGTGTAGTTGTCTTCACTCTCAAAATCTGGAGACACTACTTGTACGGTACAAAATGTGTGGTTTTCACTGACCATAAAAGTCTTCAGCACATCTTTAATCAGAAAGAACTCAACATGAGGCAACGACGTTGGGTTGAACTTCTAAACAACTATGACTGCGAAATTCGTTACCATCCTGGTAAGGCGAATGTCGTGGCCGACGCTTTGAGTCGTAAAGAATGTGTCAAGCTTCATTGTGTTCATGTTCAATCTGATATTCAAGCTCGATCCGATATCCAAACCCGCATTTCTCGGGCTAAACACACTTTTGTTTCACAAGGTTTGATGGGTAAGGAGTTACCCTATCACATTACGCCTGATCTTAAACTGAAGGACAATGGATCGTATTATTTCATGGACCGTTTGTGGGTCCCAAGTCAAGATGATCTTCGCACCTTGCTTATGGATGAAGCCCATAAGTCTCGTTATTCTATTCATCCTGGCTCAGACAAAATTTATAAGGATCTTCGTACTCAGTATTGGTGGCCTGGTATGAAGAAAGACATTGCCTTGTACGTTTCTAAATGCCTTACTTGTCTTAAGGTTAAGGCTGAACATCAACATCCTTCTGGTTTATTGGAGCAACCAGAGATTCCAGTTTGGAAATGGGAAAACATTGCTATGGATCTTATTACCAAACTTCCGCGCACTAAGAGAGGTCATGATGCCATCTGGGTAGTTGTTGATCGTCTTACAAAGTCAGCACATTTCCCGCCGATCCGTGAGGATCTATCTGCTGACAAGCTGGCTAAAATCTATGTGGATGAAATTGTATCTCGACATGGTGTTCCTTTGAACATTATTTCTGACAGAGATGCTCGATTCTCTTCTCGTTTTTGGAGAACAATGCAATCTGCTATGGGGACCCAACTTAATCTGAGCACAGCTTATCATCCACAATCTGATCGCCAAACTGAAAGAACAATCCAGACTTTGGAAGATATGCTTAGAGCTTGTGTGATCGATTTTGGTGGTAGTTGGGATTCGTATCTTCCATTGATTGAATTCTCCTACAACAACAGTTATCACTCCAGCATCAACATAGCTCCTTTCGAGGCTCTCTATGGTCGAAAATGTCGTTCACCAGTCTGCTGGAATGAGATCGGTGAGGTTCAGCTTACTGGACCTGACCTCATTCTAGAGACAAAAAATAAGGTTAAGAAAGTTTGTGATAACCTTCAGACAGCGCGAAGCCGTCAAAAGAGTTACGCGGACCAACGACGCAAGCCCTTGGAATTTCATGTTGGTGATCATGTATTACTTAAGGTCTCACCTTGGAAAGGTGTGATCAGATTTGGAAAGACAGGAAAACTTGCACCTAGATACGTTGGACCATTCAAGATCGTCGAAAAAATCGATAAGGTAGCCTACAGACTTGAGTTACCTCCTGAACTTGGTAATGTTTATCCAACCTTTCACGTGTCCAATCTCAAGAAGTGCCTAGCTGATGAGAACCTCCACATACCACTTGACGTGATTCGTGTTGATAACACGATGCATTTTGTTGAGAAACCTGTGGAAATCATGGACCGTATAGTCAAGTGGCTCAAACGCAAGCGCATTCAACTTATCAAAGTTCGCTGGGAATCTAAACGTGGACCAGAGTTTACTTAGGAACGTGAAGATCAAATGAAAGCGAAACATCCATATCTATTCTCACGAGTTTCCTCTAAATAAATTTCAGGATGAAATTTCCACAAGTAGGGGAGACTGTGACATACTGGGTCTGTAAAGATTGTAAACAGTTCTGTTATCAATAAAATAATGTTATTTGACCCCAACGTTTGTTTGTTTATGTTTGATATTTTTAATGTTTTGATTTTCATTCAAATTCAAACTCTATATCGCTTTATGGAGAGTTATATGCTAACTGGTGCGTAAACGTAATCAGTTTAACACAAAAAACACTCTGGAACATCAACATATGCTTAACATACCTTAAATAACCTTTACATAACTTAGAAATAAGTTTTGAAGGCTTTGGAATGGCAAAATCAAGTTTATTCGCTTACAGGGACTAAAATCGACAAACTGTGAAAGTATGCCGATTCGTACTGTAACAGACATTCCAGAACATGATCATAAGTTAAACATACCATAAGTATCCTTTACATAGCTTAGAAATAGGCTTTGAGGGGTTCGGTATGCTAAAATAAACTTTTTGGTCATTCAGGGACTAAAAGCGTCAAAAAGTGCATAAGTTTGTATTTTCGTGCATAACTTACGTTCTGAATACATCCGGACATCCAAAAATTTATGTAAGCATTAAAATATTTTATTTTAGTGTTTGGCATGATAAAATTCCATTCGCCGCGCAATTTGGATCGTTTTTGCTTCCGTTACGACTTCCGTCGTAATTAACCGAACAGCGCAATCGTACGGCCAAACAAAGAGACATCCGAGATATTTTTGAGCATGTTTGATGTTCCCTATGCTTTAACATCCTTATGGAGCTTAAAAATGGGCTTGAAGGGTGTTAGAAGTGCCAAAACACGACGATACGCGCACAAGGACCAAAGCTGACATTTTGCGAAAATAGCTGGTCTGCAGGGTCCTTACGAACCGTAAGGGACCTCGTACGGTCCGTAAAGCATCCCCAGATCAGCAGAATCATATTTCCAGCTTGATCCACCTGTTTCCCTATTGTGCACATGGTTTTGGGCAATTCTAGGGGCTATTTTGGGCTCCCATGGTTTTGTAAATCAGTGGGTATGATGTGTACGGCTTAGATCGAAGCTCGGTTTTCTAGGTATGATCTTAACGGCTTTACAAAATCTATAAATACCCCCCCCCATCTTCACTCTCAAACTCACACCTTGATTCTGAAATTTCTCTAAGTTGATGTGTTTATCACTTCATACCTGTGAATATTTGGAATCAAGCTTCCGTTCTTGGACCCTTTATAAGTATTCTTTCGTTCTTTTACGCGTTTTAGCGTGAAAGTCAAACTTTGTTTGACTTTCCGCATTGACCAGTTTATGGTCAACACGAAGTTCGTTTGATCTTCATAATGTGAGCCTAAAGATTACCACGTTATTTAGGCATAGTGACGAGTCGTAGTTTCGGCCAAAATGTGTATTCTTGCGTATTTTGTAACCAAACTACTCTTAGGTATCAAGACCCTTTGTTTTGATACCAAAACTGTTTTTAAACTTCGTTAAACATGTTTTAACATGTTTAGCTTGTCACTTTAGGTTTAGTGCTTATGTAGGGTCGTAAGGTAAGCGATCTAATCAATCGCTTATACTTTTTAACCTGACCCGTTTTTCGATCATTAGGATCCGACCAAACACATTAGGTGACCATAGTTGTATAGGGAATAACCTTCCGAGGTTATACCTCATGGTCACGTCGTTTAGTTAGTTATATGATAGGTAGTTTATATGTCTTAGGAAAATTAAAAAAATGCCCTTTTTACGCCAAAATTCATTTTAAGCATATGTAACATAATTTTTTATATCTAAACTGATCAGACAACAATATTAGACATGATAAGGCATATTTTACTTATCATAAGACTAGTTAGGTGGTCCGAACGCATTTTACGCGAACAAAACCTTAAAGTAGCATAAGCTACCTAAACGGGTCGTAATGGGTCAAAAGCACTTAGGATAGGTTCCGTTTTAGAATGTAGGCTTTGTTGAACCATATTACATGAGTTCCCATACTCATTTGGTTTACGAACCCTCATTCTATCCGATCCTCCGATTTAGGTCCGTTTATTAACGTAGTTACCTATATTAGGTGCCGTTTGATTCCGTGATCTTCTAGCATTACTTGGTGGTTATCCTAGGACTATTGAGCAATCTCAAGTGAGTACATAGACCCCACTTTTACTGTTTTTCAAACATTTTGGGGTGAAACACATGGGCCTACTTGTTACTTTCATGATTTCCATGTTTTTTCACATCATATGCTCCCTATGTTCATTAGTACAATTATAGTACATGATTTCATTATGTTTTGCAATGCATGTTTACTTAGCATGCTAGCACATTGTTTTACACTACATTTTATGCTTTGTATGTTAACTTAGCATACTTAGTACATTGTTTTACATTACATTTCTGCTATGTATGTTTACTGAGCATGCTAGCACATTGATTTACATGACTTTTCTGCTTTATATGTTATGTGACAACCCTCACAATTACAGGTATCCGTACAACTAATTAATTTTGATTATGTGCTTAATGACTGTGCTTGTTACAACTGACAGTTTAAAACTGCTCCATGATTTCTGCATCATACATACATACATATGCATCATATTACATGCAGTCACTCCATTTATTACACACAAACATTAGTGACATACTTGATGCACAAAAGCACAGTTAGCACACTGAACGGACAATTCAGAAATATGCTGACAATGCCAGCACATAGACAGACAATGTTTTTGAGGCCGGTATGGGCCAGGGACATGGTACTACACTAGTATGGAGTGTAGGGAAGTGAGGACCATAAAACTGTGTCACTAGGTGATAGTTATAGTGCCGGGAAGTGCCAAAAACACACTTTAAATGCAGAATTCGGCATTCATTTATAAAATTCAGCATTGTAAGGAACTAGTAAAGTGCAAAAATATGGCAGAATGGTCCTGTATACTTTCCTAAGTGCCGGGAATAATTTGTGTTACAAAAATATATATAAAAGACACATTACGGCATAATTAGACACTTTAACAGAACGGTGTCTAACCGGACAACCGGACATTACCCAAGACACTAAATCTTTGCTAAACACATAGTCTTATTATTTTTTACTAGTCGTGGTCCCCGTTTACCATAACACCCACTAAAAAGCAATTAACTAACATATGGAAGCATATTAATTGAAATCTAACTTATGTTTACCTATTAGTTGCAAAAGTTACACCCAACCCCCCCCTAAAACCGAAATCAGTTCCCATGTGGACCCACCATATTTTTACACCATACCTCCAATCTCTTCCCTAGATCATAACCTAATTATATATTAGATTGCTTACTTGTGGGTTTGGACAAAATATGAGGAATGATCATTATAAGTAAGGCACTAAAGATCACAACCATACTTCAATCTTACACTCCCTCACTTCACTCTCTCTCCCTCTTTCGGCTCACCCCCAAACCACCACCATCACCACCACTTAACAACCATCAACTTCCATTATCAAGCTTTGTTCAAGGTTAGAAGGTCACTCAAAGAAACTTGCAAATTGTGGAACTATAAGGAGCTTCATACATTGCCTTGCACCATCATCTTTTTCTTCATCTTTGCACTAAAGATTCATCCCTAGCTATAAGCTAGTAGTAAGCTCTTGTTTAACCCTTGATCATCTCATTTTTATGGCTAAAATTTGTAGTATGTTGTTAATTTCCAAGTACACTAAAGAAATAAGAACACTAAGAAGTTGAACATGAAACTTTACATGAAGTTCTGCATAAAAAGTTTACTTGAAAATGAAATGTGACTAGTAGTATGTTGTAGTGAACATATTGTTGATTTTATGATGATTCTTGATTGAGTGATATTAATCACCATATAGATCTTGTTAAATATGATTTAACAAGAATAGAAAGTGGTTATGTTTTACATAAATAACCGCCTTCTAGTTAGATCATGAACTTGAAAGGAAATGGATTTCTTGAAATGATAATGAACAAAGTAAGTGAATGATCTTGTAGATCCGGGTTTTACAAAAGAGTTTTCTAAATAAACTTAGTCCAAGAACCGATTTCTAAAAGGTTGTAACCTTTATATATTCTTACACAATTTTTAGAACTAAAATAAATATAGAAACCTTTTATTTACAAGAAGACTTCAAGGGTTTTATTTTTTGTAAATAATGTTTACAAGTTGTAAACAAGTAACTCGTTTAAGAAAATAGTTTTTAAAGAAATAAATGCGTTTCAGAGGGTAACTAAGTCCACTAAAGGTTTCACTAAGTTACTACGCGTTTTCGGAAAATATCAAGTTCATGATTATTATGTAACGCGTATTGTTTTGCTCTTGGTAATGTAAAAGTTGATTGTTGTTGATTGAATTTGAAAAGAAAATGATATGCTTAATAGCATGGACACTCCGTTTTTAGGGGAAACTCTGGCGAAATTTTCTAAAAATCCTAAGAGTTAGAAAAATTATTTTCTAACAAGTGTTTGCAAATATGTTTAAACATTGTCTTTCAAAGTAAACTTCGCCATGAGTATTGTTACAAAACTTCAAAGTGTCAGAGGTGGGTTTTCGAAAATAAAAACGGGTAAGTATATATATATTTAAAATATATATTTCATACTAAGACGCTTGAGTAATTATTTGTCCTTTTTGGGAAAAATATATTATTTTTGACAAAGGTGTTAAATATATTTTCTAAGTGGGACTTAAAAATATATTATTCAAACCAACAAAATACATGTATAAATACCCCATCCTTGGGAAGGATATACGCACACAAAAATACTTGAGAAGTACAAATACGGAATAGTTGCCTAACTATTATTTCAAGACCTAAAAATATAATGTAAGTTAAAATAGTAATTATTTTAACAATAAGTTTTAACTTGGAATAATATCAAGTAACGTAACTCAAGTACATAAATACAAAAGGAAGGCACGACCCAATCGTCTAATAGATATTAGTACGTTGTAGGTTGTCGTGTTGCAGACAGAGTTTTGAGTTGCCGTTACTGAGGACGCACTCCAGTGAGTTCATGTCCCCCTTTTCTCTTAAATGTTTTCAGTTTTATACTTCTGGGGTGGAATACATGTTACAATTATTACAGACACTTACAGACGCCTTCATACATGGTATGGTTAGCTTAAGGAGGGTTTAGACGCTTAGATCATGTGAAAGGTGGGTACAACACTTAAGGCCATTAATCCTCGTCGTAGGACCGAGGGACATGAGTGATAGATCTATTTGGGTGTAGTGAGCCCACACCCGTGAGGCCAGGGTGGCCCATAGTGGTGACTGTGTCTTACAGCCGGAGGCCCGGTAACAAATTTGCTAGGTTTGAGTACTTCCTGCACCGTTTCACACATACCAGTGGCTTTGCAACCCATTGGTGATCTCTTTTATTTCCTTAAAGCTACATACCAGGGATTTTCATACGTACAGACACATTACAAAGGTCTATACATACTCACTTACACATGAACTCGCTCAACTTTTTTGTTGACTTTTCAAACAACATGTATTTCAGGAAATGGATAGGATCCGGCGGGTGATGCACGTTAAGCTGCATACTTAAATAAAAGATGTCAACCAGGGGTGTAGGGTTTGGGAGGTGTAACCCTTGCCTGGACGGGTCACATGTCTCCTAACCTTGTTTTACTTAAGGTCTTTTGTTGAGTCCGTTGGGAACTCATTTTTAAACAAGTCATGATTGTAAATATTTTGGGTTGATGATTCAAGACAATTATGTTATGGTATTTTCTAAACTATATTAATGGATGAACATCTTGTGGTTTTATCATATAGCATTGTTATGATTGTTGCTATGGTATTAAGAAGTCACACCAAATAAACCCACGCTTCCGCAAAAGCTAGGGTGTGACAGCTTGATATCAAAGCCTCGATCATAGCAAACTAGGATTCCTTCTCGAGTCTAGACTATGATCATCATGGCTCTCACGAAAATGTTTTCAAACATTTTTTACATTGCATCCACTAAAAGTCTAGTTCCAGGGCACCAACATTTTACAAACAAAAGGCACAAATGCATATTTCAAAATTTTATAGTTCAGTCTTAGAGACTGAGGGAGTCCAGTCTGAGAGAGTGGGGGAGTTGGTCTTAGAGACCAGGGATTCAGTCTGAGAGACTGGGGAGTTGGTCTGAGAGACTAGCTGGGTAGTTCAGTCTGAGAGACTGGGGAGTCAGTCTAAGAGACTGGGTAGTCTGAGAGACTAGTTGGGGCAGTCTGAGAGACTGGGAGGTTTAGTCTGAGAGACTAAGTAGTTCAGTCTGAGAGGCTGGGTGGGATAGTCTTAGGAAGACTAGGATGATTACTTGCTTGCATTATTGTGATTTATATGCTTACTTGACTATTATTGATGTATGTGCACACTTTGTGGTTGTGTTATTACAGACGCGATGTCTTCGTCGAGCGGAGTATCTGACCCAGTAGCAGTAGATTCTGACGACCCGATGCATACCGATCCAGAGGTTTATACGTCTGATACAGACAAAACTGATGAGGATGCTTTCCAGCCCTTTGCTATACCCGATTTCGGGGATGACGTACCTCACGCTGATGACATTCCAGCCGGGGATCTACCTCTTGCGGAGAACCCTGCTTCCGTTCCACTTGTGGCATTTCCCGTCGAGGATTTGCCACTCGATGTAGTGTCAGATGACGACGACGATCTTTTCGAGGGTCCCCCTGAGGACGACTATGAGGGCGGGACCCCGATTGCTGATGACGTTGCCGATCCCTTGGTTGAGATTCCTGATTTGGAGGTTCATTCTGATTCGTCGGTTCCAGATTCTTTCGAGTCGGTAGCTTCCTCTACTCTACACGCGCTGAGGTTACAGCGATACCCCACCGACACCGACACCGACACCGATACGGACAAGTCCTAGGCACCCGTCCCACAGTTGGGATTTGGTTTCATCCCTGGTTTTGACGATGATGAGGATATAGAGTTGGAGGACGAGTTTGACCCCATTTTCCCATTCGATCACGATGTACACCAGGAGGACGAGTTGATCCTCGAGGAGCAGCCTGGTGAGGCTCCTGTTCTTCCTGATGGTCTGTTTCTTGACTTGCCTGCTGATCATCAGCCTACTCCTGTCGATCCAGAGCCCGATATAGTACCAGAGCCTGTCCTTGCTCTTGACCCTGTTCATGCTGATGCTCCCGTTATTATACCACCAGTTATTGAGGCTCCCGCCATTCCACCACCAGTCGTTGAGGTTCCGGTCGTGGCACCTCTGCCTGACCCAGTATTTGCTGAGATACCTGACATCGCACCATTATTTCCTGATTCGGCCCTTGTGCATGCTAACCATGCACGTTTTGCTACTCACGTCGATCCTCGTTATGCTGACACCCATAATGGGTGGATCGAGGATGATGACTACCCTCCGTTTGTGTTACCCCTCACTCCTCCTGTGGCACCTGTTTCCGTACCTGTTGATGTTCCATTGTTCCACCCACACACATTTGATACCCACCGCACTGACCTTCCTATTACATTCCTCCAGGTCATTCCTCCACCTCGTCCTGGGGAGTTCATCGAGTCGACCTTTTGGTCACATACCGTTTATGTTAGGAGATGGTCAGTTTATGCTGCAGATTCCTCATTCTGCTTTTATTCCATCCATGCCATCTGCTATACCAGTCACGTCTCAGTTTCCTCACACTACACCACCTGTTGTATCTTCGGGCGAGCCGTTTATGTGGGCTTCGCCCAATGTTATGCCACTGTCAGACTCCTTTTGCCGCACCACACGCTCCTCTTCCATCACTCACTGATTCAGATGTCCGTTTCCTTCCTCTTGACCAAAAGGTTGCATACCTGTTGCGTTTCGCCTATGCTCTTTAGGAGGACTTGGTGCAGTTAAGCCGCATGATTTTCTTCCCTCCTCCACCTCCTCCTCCCCCATCAGCATGAGGATATTTTTGGTTTGTTACAGGTAGCACCACTTTTGATGAGAAGACAGCGATTGAGCCGACTACAAAGCTTTTTGAAGACCACTTGACGATTATGACTTTTGATGTTTGGTATTTGGTTGATTGTATATGTTTAGACGATTTGGACGAGGGCGTTGTGACCCTTAGTCCCTTTTGGATATATGTTACATTTGTGGAACTTGTAAACATTGTAATTGTGGTCTTGGTTATATGAAAGCTTAATCGCAGTATTCTCATTACATGCATTGTTGGTATATATTCGTTTATGATTATAACATGGGATGTTTTGTGATATATGATTGATGGATGTTATTACGTACGCATACTACTTACTTACCATACTTACTATGACCTGACCGATATGATCTTCTTTTAGAAGATACCTCCACGTAGAGCTGTACGTTTGCCCACGACAGAGGCGGAATTACAGGAACAAATTTCTAAAGCGATAGCAGACTATGAGCCCTCCCGCGCCGAGCCTAGCGGAGGTTCCTCAAGGAACAACAACAACAACCCACCACATGGTAAAATATAAGTCACTGAGGCACATTACCCAACATTTGGACAAATCTATGTGCGATTGCTAATTTTTCCTGTGAATAACATTGCTTGTACAGGCTGTACTTTTAAGCAATTCCTAGATTGTAAACCTCCTAGGACCGGGGTGTTTCAATTGTGGAGACATGGGGCACTTCAAGCGTGACTGCCGAAACTCAACCAGGCACGAGGCAGAGTTTCAACATAGGTGCAAGGGAAGCGTGCCAAGATCCCAATGTTGTTACTGGTACGTTCCCTATTAATCAACACTTTGCATCTGTGCGTTTTGATACTGGTGCCGACTATAGTTTTGTGTCACTAGAATTTAAGAAAATGCTTGGGTTAACTGCAGATAAGTTAAATAATCCTTACTCTATTGAACTGGCTAATGGAAAGCTGGTCGAAACGAATGAAGTTATTAGAGGCTGTGTGATTGAGCTCGGGGAGCACGAGTTTTCGTTGGATCTACTGCCAGTCGAGTTGGGAAGTTTCGACGTGGTAGTAGGGATGGATTGGTTGTAAAGCAACAGAGCCGAAATCGTATGTTGAACACCTGTGCCTCCACGGCCATCAAACAAATACCAAACCAATGAAATATTATATTTCATACTTGGGGTTTGTAAAAATATGTGTATCATTTGCACATATCAATTTTTGTTCAATTCCAAACTCTAAATCGCTTTCTGGAAGGTTATACGCGCACAGATGCGTAAATATAACCAGTTTAATGCAACAAACACTCCGGAATAGTGACATAGGCTTAACATACCTTAAATAACCTTTACATAACTTAGAAATAAGTTTTGAAGGCTTTGGTATGGCAAAAACAAGTTAATTCGCTTACAGGGACTAAACTTGACAAACTGCGAAAGTATGACGATTCGTACTGGAACAGACATTACGGAATATGACCATAAGTTAAAAACACCTTAAATATCCTTTATATAGCTTAGAAATAGGCTTTGAGGGGTTCGGTGTGCTAAAATAAACTTTTGGCTCATTCAGGGACTAAAAGTGTCAAAAAGTGCACAAGTTTGCACTTTCGCGCATAACTTACGTTCTGAATATATCCGGACATCCAAAAATTTATGTAAGCATGACTATATTATATTTTAGTGTTCGCCATAAGAAAAATCCATTCGTCGCGTCATTTGAATCGTTTTTCGCGCTTGTGCGCATTCCGTCGTAATTAAGCGAACATCGCGTTCGTACGACCAAACGAACCATCATCCGACATATTTTTGAGCATGTTTCATGTCCACAATGTTTAGGCAACATTTTAGGGCCTTAGATTTGGCTTTACGGGCCTTAGAAGTGTCGAAAATGGCCTTAAACACGTGCAGGGACTGAAACTGTCATTTCTGAAACATGTGGGCTGATCAGACATCCCAGGCGGCCCGCATTATGTTTGTCTGATCCTGAAGCGGGCCGCGTCCGCCTTCTGGACCAGATTAACTGCATTTAACATCAGTTTCCAGCTGTTTTATCCTCCACCACACCTTCTCAATTGCTTAGTCAGATGATAAGGACCATTTTTAGGCACCATAAGGTTCCGACACTTGTACGGATGTGATTAAAGCACGGTTTCCATGAAACGATCTTAACGGTGGACCAAAAACTATATATACCCCATGCCTTTCATTGTTAAAATAACTAGAATTTTGATTGAGAAACTCTAAGTTGAAACCATTGTTTCATACCTGAGATTCTTGAATCGAAATTAGCATTCGGGGACCCTTCGTAAGTATTCTTTCGTTCTTTTATTGCTTTTCGAGTCCGAAAGTCAAACTTTGTTTGACTTTCAGCGTTGACCAGCTTATGGTCAATGCGAAGTTCGTTTGAACTTCGCAACCTGATTGTAATCACGATGGTTATGGTCCCTTGGGACTATGCCTACTGATTACCACGTTGTCTAGGGTCGTAAGGGTAAGCGATCTGATAAATCGCTTATACCTTCGAACCCGACCCAGTTTGGTCGATCATTAGGATCCGACCAAATACATTAGGTGACCATAGTGTAGGGAATAACCTTCCGAGGTTATACCTTATGGTCACATCGTTTGAGTAGTTGTATGATAGGTAGTTTATATGCCTTAGGTAAATTACCAGAATACCCTTTTCATGTATAATTGGTAATTAAGCATATGTAACCTAAACTTTTGTCACATAACTGATTATGTAACACGTTTAAGGCATATTTTACTTATCATAGGGCTAGTTAGGCGGTCCGAACGCGTTTCACGCGAACGACGCGTTAAAGTAGCATAAGCTACCTAAACGGGTCGTAATGGGTCGTAAACACTTAGGTTAAGTTTCGTTTTAGTATGTAGGCTTTGTTAAACCATATTACATGAGTTTCCATACTCGTTTGGTTTACGAAACCTCATTCTATCCGATCTTCCGATTTAGGTCCGGTTTATTAACATAGTTACCTATATTAGGTGCCGTTTGATTCCGTGATCTCTAGCATTGCTTGGTGGTTATCTTAGGACTTCTGAGCAATCCCAAGTGAGTACATAGACCCCTCTTTTACTGTTTTCCAAACGTTTTGGGGTGGAACACATGTGCCTACTTGTTACTTTCATGCTTTCCTGTTTTCACATTATATACATGCTATGTTCGTTAGTACATTATAGGACATGATTTCATTACATCTTATGCTAGGTGTGCCCATTGTGTGCATTACTTAGTACATTGTTTTACATTACATTTCATGCTAGGTGTGCCCATTGTGTGCATTACTTAGTACATCGTTTTACATTACATTTCATGCTAGGTGTGCCCATTGTGTGCATTACTTAGTACATCGTTTTCATTACATTTTCACGCTACGTATGTTCATTTGATTACATACTTAGTGCATCGTTTTCACATGCTTACATTTTGGTATGACATTTGGTTTGTTTAATATGGAACAATACATTCATTAACATTGATCACGCCATTCGTTAGTAGGTAGTGGTACCATAGGAATTGACAACTCCCGTTCCGGACATCCCAGAGAAAGGGGATGAAAGGAATGACCGAATTCGATATACATAATTTAGATAAACCTTTAACTGGTTTAAGGGTTTATCGCCGCAGTCTCAAGGCTTGGATGTATGCATTTTCACAACACCGCATAGATGTTCGTATCAGTATAGCATGCATTTACACAAAACATAGCTTTGATTTAAACCAAGTTTTACTTCAATACTATGTTCTTGTGCATATGGTTTAGTTGATACATTTCACTAGACATACATATCATTTTGGTTACATATTACATGATTTACATTGATCATGCATTTACACAAAACATAGCTTTGATTTAAACCATGTTTTACTTCAATACTATGTTCTTGTGCATATGGTTTAGTTGATACATTTCACTAGCCATACATATCATTTTGGTTACATATTACATGATTAACATTGATCATGCATTTACACAAAACATAGCTTTGATTTAAACCAAGTTTTACTTCAATACTATGTTCTTGTGCATATGGTTTAGTTGATACATTTCACTAGCCATACATATCATTTTGGTTACACATTACATGGTTTACATTTGACACATAAACACTTTTGACATTGGTTATACATTACATGATTTATATTAGACATGAACATTTTACATTGTTGGTTTGGTTTGAGTAAGTGATTAAGTAACGAGGCGTGTGTAATATGATAAAAGCATGGTGGATACGCCGCTGGTACTTCCTATATATAAGTGTTTGTATGGTATTAGATATTGTAGCGTTATTTGAATCATTTCAGTTTATGACATATAACATTTTATACAAATAACATACTTTTCACAATACATTGTTTTACAAACAACTTAACTTATACGAACTCATTTTACATGGTTATTCATTTAATCATGCATTATTCTCTTATTTATACGTATCATCTGAATTTATTGTTTTTCAAATGATTTACAAAGACAAAGCAAATTACATGGTTCATGACTAAACATTTTCTTAAACAGAAGTCATGAATCTTATTTTCACAAAACCTATGTACTCGCCGGCATCTTTATGCTGATGTACCTATTTTCACATGTGTTTCAGGAAATGAAGCATAGGATTGATCAAGATACACTTAGGCGGACATGGGCCTTAGTGACAATAAAAGATGCAAGACTAGTTATTTATGTTATGTTTCTTTGATTTTCAAGACATTGTAACTCGTGTATTTAATAAAACAATATTTAAATTTCCATGTGTTATGAAACAATGATTCTGTTACAACACTCCCCGATGTTTCCGCCATGTTTTGTTGTTTTACGTGGTCGGGGTGTGACAGAAAAGTTGGTATCAGAGTTCATGGTTATAGGGAATTAGGTTATTAGTAATGCTTTGACCTAGTCTATAACCTTCTTAGGACCCTAACGTGAGTTTACTTGCGTTTAGTCATAAAACAATACTGTCACCTATCCTTAGGCGACAACCACAACAAGAACATAAAAAAAAAAAAACCGCTTTGAAAACTAATCATCTGTTCTAGGATGATTGATTACTAGGTTTTGAACCCCCTATTGTAAGGTTTTGAATTCTCTATTATATGGTTTTGAACCCCTTTGAGTTTTCAAAACCTCGTCAAGGTTTTGGGTTTTAAATGATGTGAACACGTGCAAACTGGAAGGGTGAATGCCTGTATTCTGGGTTTTCTGTCTAGGCAAGCACTTCGTATACATCTCATCAGACGCGAGACCAGTTGTGCTTACCTGGGAATTCTTGGGATGAGTGTTCACTTATAGGCGAGCATGTCTTCGCGATACATTATTTTTGACCCATTTACTTTGATTTGTCACCATCTCATTTGTTTGCCTTAGGTAACAAACAAATGATCACAATTTTCATTCGTTACCATTCTGTATTGATTATCCAATAACCTTTCACTCGTTTCTTCCTCTGTCTTTCATTTTCTTCTAGAATGTCTATTCCTCTCAGCACTGGTCAAATGTCCGAGCAAACAGCCAAATTTGCCCAGCAAATAGGCGAGGTGATACTGAAGTCTGTGGATCTAGGCATTGCCATGGCTCGTCTCAACAATGAAGCCTCTCGTCTCGATAATGAAGCCACTCAAGAGTTACCAAAGGAAGCAGAAGTCAAGCCAGCACCAAAATCAAGGAAGCGTAAGGCTTCAAGGAAACCCGCAATAGTTACACCTAATCAAGCGGGACCTAGCCAAGTGACAGCACTACCAGTCAGGAAGCCATACAACGGAATTGAACCTTTGTGCAACCAATGTACCCTTCATCATCACCCTAGTGTGAGGTGCCGCAAATGCCAAATTTGTGGACTTAAGTTTGCGTAGCAGCAGTACCAAATCAAATAGGATCCAATCGGGTGGCAACACCACCTGTTAGGAAGCAATACAAGGGAACAACCCCAATATGCGACAAATGTAATGCACACCACTTAGCTCACCTACAGTGTCATTTGTGTGCATCATGTGGCCGACTCGGTCACCTGGCAAATGTTTGTCGATTTACCCCAAACCAAGGTGGTCCAAATCAACTCCAAGTCAACCCTACTCAAGCTCGCTTTCCGTCTGGATCGTGCTACAACTGTGGCGAGACGAGCCATTATAGGAACAACTGCCCGAAGATTGTCAGTGCAAATCAAACCCTTGGATGAGCATTCGGCTGAACAAAGGATGTTGCTGTCTTATGCCTTTGTTTCGTTTGTTTTCGTGTATTGTGAAACAATATGTCTCGTTCATAAATAAAAGTTGTTATTCGCAATTCTGATATACAAGCATAGTTACATGAGTGTATGGAAATTCTCTATAATACCTGTACTAAGGAACTGTGTTCCTTACAAACTACTCTTGTGATTTTCTCTCTTTCAAATGATCGCTCATGATTCCCTCAAAAATTTTAAGTACTCGTTTCATTCTAAGAAACGAAGTACATGAAATAAAGTGAAATTATGAGTAATCGTGCTTTTTACACATCTGTGCCATTAAATCCTTGGTTAGATAACTAAGGGTATTTCCAAATCTCATACCCATTACGTTTTGATTTTTCAACATACACAGTACAAGTATTTCAAAACAATCTTCATGATCTCAAAACATTTCATATAGTTTGAAAACAATTTTTCTAGATGCATTGTCTATGTTATTTCAAAAACATTGGCCATGTTATCAAAACCAACCTTCCTAATTTCGAAATATTTCATATAGTCTGAAAACAATATTAACACAGTACATTTTCTTATCAAGTGCATGATTTCGAAAAGCATCATTCATGTTTTTCAAAAACCTTATACATAATTTCAAAATTCATCTCGCATGATTTTAAAACATTTTTTTAAATATACCTACCTAATACAACTACTTTATGATTTCAAAAGTATTATATCTAAGGTTTCAAAAACGTTAAACACATTTTTCTTCAAAGAACCCCATGCATAGTTTTCAAAGATAATTTCCTCATACATTGACTTAACCTTCAAACTCCGCTTCATATGTCGCCTTGGCATATCTAGTATCTCAACCTCATAAGCATTTTTACTTCAGGTTTTGACTTAAGCACATCAAGTGCAAGGTTTCAAAACATCTTCAACTTCTAAAATCCATAAGGGATCTTCTTGTCTTTACATTTAGACCCTTGTGGATAATTATCATTCAAATTAGAATCCTTAATTGGATTCCTTTCGTACCTAAATTCGAACATTTCGGTTCCTTAAAATCGAAATCGAATTTTTATTTTAGAAATCTTTCTATCTTTATAGTTAGATTCTTGATAATGTTTAAAGTACCAAATGAAATTCACGAGATGGATTCCTAGTGTGCTTTAAATACATGTACTCTGTTAGCAGAACAAACTTCTAGTTAAATAATTTTGTGGTTATATGACCATGTGTTTATTCATCTTACGTTTTCCTTTATGCATTTTGTGTTTTTATACTCTGGATATTCGTTATCCAAATCCTCGCAGGATCTTTCATATCTTCATATGAGGGATTCGTAGTAGGATATTCAAAAAGGTACTACCTTAAATCCTTAATGGGCTTCTATGTAATAGTTAAGACCCTTGGATTATATAGTACTACTCCATGATTCATAAGAGACCCTTTAGTGGTCTAGTCAAAAAGATTGATTCACAATTTGGTTAAAGAATGACATCTAGTGATGTAGCTGAACAGACTCCTTGATAGTCTATTTAGATCATTTATTGATTTAATTAAAAGGACTCTATGGCGGTCTAGTCACACTCATCACAGGATTGTTCATTTGGTTTTCCCCTACACATTATAAAATAGACTGTGTGAACTACTTGTACGGTACAAAATGTGTGGTTTTCACTGACCACAAAAGTCTTCAGCACATCTTTAATCAGAAAGAACTCAACATGAGGCAACGACGTTGGGTTGAACTTCTAAACAACTATGACTGCGAAATTCGTTACCATCCTGGTATGGCGAATGTCGTGGCCGACGCTTTGAGTCGTAAAGAATGTGTCAAGCTTCATTGTGTTCATGTTCAATCTGATATTCAAGCTCGATCCAATATCCAAACTGTCACACCCCGACCGCGTAAAACAACAAATCGCGGCGGAAACATCGGGGCGTGTTGCGACAGAATTAATTGTCTCATAACCATGGCATACAAAGTTTTATTTAATTATTAAACAAGGGTGTTACATTGTTTCAAACAGGTAATTAAAGAGTTCAGAACATAATTAAACATAGTCTATCTTCTTTTAAAGTCTCTAAGGCACAGGTCCGCCCTAGTATCATGATCAACATCCTATGGAAAAGCACCTGAAAACACATGTGAAAATAGGTACGTCAGCATAAAAATGCCTGTGAGATACATAGGTTTTGTGAAAATAAGATTCATGACTTATGTTTGAGAAAATGTTTAGTCATGAACCTTGTTATTTGCTTTGTCTTGTAAATCATTTGAAAACAATAAGATCAGATGATATGTATAAGTAATTGTCAGGTTAAATAGATAACCATGTAAAAATGTGTTTGTATAAGATAAGTTGTTTGTAAATCAATGTCTTGTGAAAAGTATGTTATTTGTATAAAAATGTTCTATGTCTCAAACTGAAATGATTCAAATAACGTTACGCCATGTAATACCATACAAACACTTATATATAGGAAGTACCAGCGGCGTATCCACCATGCTTGTATCATATTACACACGCATCGTTACTTAATCACTTAATCAAACCAAACCAACCAATGTAAGAAGTCTATGTTTAAACCATTTGTCAAATGTATTGAATAATATGCCAAAGTGTTTATGTCAAGATGTAAATCATGTAGTATGTAAAACCAATGTCAAAGATGTTTGTGTCAAATGTAAATCATGTCAAAATGTCTATGTCAAATATCCATGTCAAATGTCTATGTCCAATATCCATGTCAAATGTCTATGTCAATTATCCATGTCAAATGTCTATGTCAAAATGTCCATGTATGGCAAGTGAAATGTCTCAACTAAACCATATGCACAAAAACAAAGTATTGAAGTAAAACTTGGTTTAAATCAAAGCTATGTTTTGTGTAAATGCATGCAACTATTTAATATGAACATTTATGTGGTATTGTGAATATGCATACATCCAAGCCTGGCGACTGTGGTGATAAAACCCTTTAAACAAATTAAAGGTCTATCTGTCTTAATGTCAACGAATTCGGTCATTCCTTTCTGTCCCCTTACCCTGGGATGTCCGGAACGGGAGTTGTCAATTCCTATGGTACCACTACCTACTAACGAACGGCGTAGCTAATGTTAATGGATATATTGTCCCATGTAAACAAACCAAATGTCATAACAAAATGTGAGCATGTGAAAACAATGCACTAAGTATGTAATCAAATGAACATACATAGCGTGAAATGTCATGTAAAACGATGTACTAAGTAATGCACACAATGGGCATATCTAGCATGAAATGTCATGTAAAACGATGTACTAAGTAATGCACACAATGGGCATACCTAGCATGAAATGTCATGTAAAACGATGTACTAAGTAATGCACACAATGGGCACACCTAGCATAAGATGTAATGAAATCATGTACTATAATGTACTAACGAACATAGCATGTATATGATGTGAAAACAGGAAAGCATGAAAGTAACAAGTAGGCACATGTGTTCCACCCCAAAACAGTTTGGAAAACAGTAAAAGAGGGGTCTATGTACTCACCTGTGATTGCTCAGATGTCTAAAGATAATCACCAAGTAATGCTATAGATCTCGGAATCAAACGGCACCTAATATAGGTAACTATGTTAATAACCGGACTTTAATCGGATGATTGGATAGAATGAGGTTTCGTAAACCAAACGAGTGTAGAGACTCGTGTCATTTGGTTTAACAAAGCCTACATGCTAAATGAAACTTAACATAATTGTTTACGACCCATTACGACCCGTTTAGGAAGCTTATGCTACTTTAACGTGTCGTGCGCGTGAAACGCGTTTGGACCGCCTAACTAGTCCTATGACAAGTATTATATGCCTAAACATGTTACATAATCAGTTACGTGACAAAAGTTTAGGTTACATATACTTAATTACCAATTATGTATGAAAAGGGTATTCTGGTAATTTACCTAAGGCATATAAACTACCTATCATATAACTACTTAAACGTCGTGACCATAAGGTATAACCTCGGAAGGTTATTCCCTACACTATGGTCACCTAATGTGTTTGGTCGGATCCTAATGATCGACCAAACTGGGTCGGGTTCGAAGGTATAGGCGATTTATTAGATCGCCTACCCTACGACCCTAGACAACGTGGTAATCAGTGGGCATAGTCCCAAAGGACTATGACCAACGTGATTACACTCACGTTGCGAAGTTCACACGAACTTCGCATTGACCATTACTGCTCAATGCTGAAAGTCAAACAAAGTTTGACTTTCTGACTCGAAAAGCAGTAAAAATAAGGAAAAGAACGAAAGAATACTTACGAAGGGTCCAAGAATGGAAGGTTTGGATCCGAACACTCTCAGGTATGAAGTGTTAAACACGACAACTTAGAGAGCAAGTTCAGATTCAAAGGTGTGAGTTTTTGGGTGTGATGTTGGTGGGTATTTATAGGAAATGGTCCACCGCTAGGATCGTTTCTTGGAGAAGGAGGCAACGATCAAGGCCGTACACTTGTCGGAACCTTATGGTGGCTAATTTGCCACTCACCATAGGAAATCAACACTTGGCAAGGGATTAGGAAGTGGTTAACAGCTGCAAACAGGCTGTTAAATACTCTGCATCTGGTCTGGAGACCCCTAGCGCACCGCTACACTAAAAGTGTAGCGCACCGCTAGGCCCAAGTTTGGCAGAATTACACTTTTGGTCCCTGTCATGCATTCAGCCCATTTTCGACACGTTTAAGGCCCGTTAACCCCATTTCAAAGCTCTAAAATGAAGTTAAAGTATAGGGAACTTAAAATGTGCTCAAAAATATCTCGAATGTCGGTTCGTTTAACCGTACGAACGCGATGTTCGCTTAATTACGACGGAATGCGCATAAGCGTGAAAAACGAACCAAATGACGCAACGAATGGATTTTTCTTATGGCGAACACTAAAATATAATGTAGTCATGCTTTCATAAATTTTTGGATGTCCAGATGTATTCAGAACGTAAGTTATGCGCGATAATGCAAACTTGTGCACTTTTTGACACTTTTAGTCCCTGAATGTCCCAAAAGTTTATTTTAGCACACTAAACCCCTCAAAGCCTATTTCTAAGCTATGTAAAGGATATTTAAGGTGTGTTTAACTTATGGTCATGTTCCGGAATGTTTGTTACAGTTCAAATTGACATACTTTCGCAGTTTGTCATATTTAGTCCCTGTAGTCGAATAAACTTGTTTTTGCCATACCAAAGCCTTCAAAACTTATTTCTAAGTTATGTAAAGGTTATTTAAAGTATGTTGAGTATATGTTGATGTTCCGGAGTATTTCTCGCATTAAACTGAGTACGTTTACGCACTAGTTTGCGTATAACTCTCCAGAAAGTGATGTAGAGTTTGAAATTACATAAAAGTCAAAACATGAAAAATGTAAAACACAATCAAACAAACATTGGGATCAAATAACATTGTTTTATTGATAACAGAACTGTTCATAGTGATTACAAGCACAGTTGTTACAGTCTCCCCTACTTGTGGAAATTTCGTCCCGAAATTTATTTAGAGGAAACTTGTGGAAAAAGATGTGGATATTTCGCCTTCATTTGATCTTCGCGTTCCCAAGTAAACTCAGGTCCACGTTTAGCTTCCCAGCGAACTTTGACCAAAGGAATGCGCTTGCGCTTAAGCCACTTGACTTCACGTTCCATGATTTCCACTGGTCTCTCAACAAATTTCAGTGTTTTGCCAACACGAATTTCGTCAAGCGGTATGGAGAAGTTCTCATCAGCTGTACACTTCTTGAGATTGGACACGTGAAAAGTTGGATGAACATTTCCCAGTTCAGGAGGTAACTCAAGTTTGTAGGCTACCTTTCCGATTCTTTCGACGATCTTGAATGGTCCAACGTATCTAGGTGCAAGTTTTCCTTTCTTTCCAAATCTGATCACACCTTTCCAAGGTGAGACCTTAAGTAATACACGATCACCGACTTGAAATTCCAAGGCTTTGCGTTTTGGGTCCGCGTAAATCTTCTGACGGCTTCTAGCTGCCTGAAGGTTATCACGAACCTTCTTGACCTTATCTGTTGTCTCTAAAATGAGGGCAGGTCCAGTAAGTTGAGCCTCGCCAATCTCATTCCAGCAGACTGGTGAACGACATTTTTGACCATAGAGAGCTTCGAAAGGAGCCATTTTGATGCTAGTGTGATAACTGTTGTTGTAGGAGAATTCAATCAATTTAAGATGTGAATCCTAGCTACCACCAAAATCGATCACACAAGCTCTTAGCATATCCTCCAGAGTCTGGATTGTTCTCTCAGATTGACCATCCGTTTGCGGATGATAAGCTGTGCTCAGATTAAGTTGGGTCCCCATGGCAGATTGCATGGTTCTCCAAAAATGAGAAGTGAAACGAGCATCTCTGTCAGAAATGATGTTCAACGGAACACCATGTCGAGCTACAATTTCATCTACATAGATTTGAGCAAGTCTGTCAGTAGGAAAATCCTCGCGGATTGGCAAGAAATGTGCTGACTTTGTAAGACGATCAACGACTACCCAGATGGCATCATGACCTTTCTTAGTGCGCGGGAGTTTGGTAACAAGATCCATAGTAATGTTTTCCCATTTCCAAACTGGGATCTCTGGTTGCTCCAATAAACCCGAAGGACGTTGATGTTCAGCCTTAACCTTAAGACAAGTAAGGCATTTTGAAACGTATAAGGCAATGTCTTTCTTCATACCAGGCCACCAATAGTGAATACGAAGATCCTTATACATTTTATCTGAGCCCGGATGAATAGAATAGCGAGACTTATGGGCTTCATCCATAAGCAAGGTACGAATATCATCCTGGCTTGGGACCCACAAACGGTCCATGAAGTAATATGATCCATTGTCCTTCAGTTCCAGAGCAGGCGTTATGTGGTAAGGAAATTCCTTATCCATCAATCCTTGTGAAACACAAGATTGTTGAACCTGAGAAATGCGTGCTTGAATATCGGATCGAGCTTGAATAACAGACTGAACACGTACACAATGAAGCTTAGTACGTTCCTTGCGACTCAATGCATCGGCTACGACATTCGCCTTACCAGGATGGTAGCGAATTTCGCAGTCATAGTCGTTTAGGAGTTCGACCCAACGTCGTTGTCTCATGTTGAGTTCTTTCTGGTTGAAGATGTGCTGAAGACTTTTGTGGTCAGTGAAAACCACACATTTTGTACCATACAAATAGTGTCTCCAGATTTTGAGAGCAAAGACAACTGCACCCAACTCAAGATCATGAGTGGTGTAGTTCTTCTCATGTATCTTCAATTGTCTTGATGCATAGGCTATGCCTTTGTTCCTTTGCATCAGAACACAGCCAAGACCCAATTTCGATGCATCACAATACACGACAAAATCATCATCACCCTCAGGTAATGATAGAACAGGCGCATCGCAAAGCTTCTGCTTCAGGTGTTGAAAAGCTTCCTCTTGTTTGTATCCCCAATAAAAGGGCATTTTCTTCTGAGTTAGAGCAGTTAGAGGAACTGCAATCTTAGAGAAGTTTTCAATGAAGCGGCGATAATAACCCGCTAGACCAAGAAAAGAACGAACTTCAGTAGGAGTAGTAGGTGTATCCCAATCCTTAATCGCACTGATCTTGGAGGGATCTACATGAACACCTCGTTCGTTGATAATGTGTCCTAAGAATTGAACTTCTTTAAGCCAAAATTCGCACTTGGAGAATTTGGCGAAAAGTTGCTCTTTCTTTAGGAGTTCCAAAGTAAGACGAAGATGCTGCTCGTGATCAGCTCGCGTCTTAGAGTAAATCAAGATGTCATCGATAAAAACAATGACGAACTGATCCAAATAGGGTTTGCAGACCCTATTCATTAAGTCCATGAAAACAGCAGGAGCATTAGTCAAACCGAATGGCATGACTGTGAACTCGTAATGTCCATAACGAGTACGGAACGCTGTCTTCGGAATGTCTTCTTCTTGCACCCGAAGTTGATGATATCCAGATCGTAGATCAATCTTCGAAAAATAAGAAGCGCCTTGTAACTGATCAAAGAGGTCGTCTATGCGAGGTAAAGGATATCGATTTTTGATGGTAAGCTTGTTAAGCTCACGATAATCGATACACATCCTAAAGGATCCATCCTTCTTCTTGACAAAAAGAACGGGAGCACCCCACGGTGAAAAACTAGGACGTATAAAACCTTTGTCAGAGAGCTCCTGAAGCTGCTTAGACAACTCTTGCATCTCAGACGGTGCAAGACGATATGGAGCTCTGGCAATGGGGTTTGCACCAGGTACGAGATCAATGCGGAACTCGACTTGGCGTGCTGGAGGTAAACCAGGTAAATCTTCAGGGAACACTTCAGAATAATCCCGAACGACAGGAATATCTGAAATAGACTTACCCTTGCCTCTATCTTCTGTAACATGTGCTAAGAAAGCCACATAGTTCTTCTGCAGATACTTCCGAGCTTTAAAACAAGACATGAGTCTGAGACCACCGATAGGCTTCTCACCTTGAACTTGCAGGATCTCGCCTGTCGAAAGCGGCACACGAACAATCTTCTTAGAACAAACTATCTCTGCGTGATGCTTGGATAACCAATCCATTCCCACAATAACGTCGAAGCTTCCAAGTTGCATAGGCGCGAGGTCAATAGGAAAAAGATGGTCGTTAAGATTCAACTGGCAGTTGCGAAGAACAGAATCAAGAATAATGGGTTCACCACTAGCAACTTCTACGGTCAAAGATTTGCCTAGTTTCGTTCTAGACACGCGAAGCATTTGCTCAAAAGACAAAGACACGAAACTTTTATCGGCACCGGAATCGAAAAGAACAGACGCAGGCTGATTATTAATAAAGAACGTACCGTTCACCACATTATCGTCAGCCTGAGCCTCTTGAGCATTCATGTTAAAAACTCGGCCTCGAGCCGGAGCCGGATTCTGGTTCTGGTTCTGGTTCTGGTTGGCTAGCCTTGGGCACCGGTTCCTGTAGTGGGTCAGATCCCCACAATTGTAACAAGCACCTGGTGGGTATTGTGGTCTTGCAGCTTGACCCTGTTGCGGAGCAGGAGGCTGAGCAACTTGTTGAGCCGGGTTCTGAACCGCGGGATTCTGAGCAGATCGACAAAAATTGGCGAGATGGCCTGATTTCCCACAGTTAGTACAGAAACGGCATGGAAGTTGCGGCTGGTGGTGACTGTTGCGTCTATTGCACAAAGGTGCATTCCCTGAATAGGGTTTCTTCACTGGAGGCTGTGCAGGTTGGTTGGGAGCTGCTTGGTTTGCTTGAGCAGTGATAGCAAAATTTTGAGAAGCCTTACGCTTCTTTGACCTCTTCGAAGAACCAGAGTTCTTTCCATTCAAGTTTTGACCTTTCTTGCTATCTTCCTTGTCAGCCGACTGCTTCTTGCCCTTGTCACCCTTCCTGTGTAGCTTTCCCTTTCTAATCTGCGACTCAGTCAATGTCGCAGATAACTCGATCGCCTGACGAAGTGTGGCAGGGTTACTACCAGTAAGAATGTCTTGTACCGAGTCAGGTAGACCATCGATGTATCTCTCGATAGCCTTGTCGAGTGGGGTGACCATTGTTGGGCAAAGCAGACTCAATTCTTCAAACCGATCAGTATAAGCCCTGTGCTCACCACTATCTTGCTTCAAAACATCAAATTCTTTCTCCAACGCTCGCTGTTCATGGCGAGGACAGAATTCCCTCATCATAAGAGCTCTTAGTTCAGCCCATGTCTGTGCCAAGGCAATCTCAGCACCCCTATCTCTCATAACCCCGTTCCACCATGTCAAAGCCCTCTTCTGGAATACGCTCGAAGCAAACTCGACTTTGCGATTATCCGGACACTGCACATGGCGAAAAGTATTCTCTATGCTCTCAAACCACTGAAGAAGCCCAGTTGCTCCCTCAGAACCACTAAACTTGAGTGGTTTAGCCGAGCTGAAATCCTTGTATTTGCATGGAACATTGTTGTTGTTGTTGGCCTGGTTCCACAGAGCAAAGAGATTTGGAAATTGAGCAGCCATCTGCTCTGAAATGATTTCTGCCAGTTCGGCAGTTGCTATCTGGGGTTCGCGTCGAGGAGGCATTCTAAAAGAGGAAAACATGAAAAGAAACGAGTGAGATGATTGGATGAAAAGAATGAGATGATAAAAACAAGAATTGCAAACAACATAGATGGTGGTCATTCGTCCGTATCACAAAGCAAACAAACGACTCACAGTGACTAATCAAAGTAAATGGGTCAAAAATAATGTATTAGCGAAGACATGCTCGCCTATAAGTGAACACTCACTCCAAGAATTCCCAGGTAAGCACAACTGGTCTCGCGTCTGGTTGAGATGTATACGAAGTGCTTGCCTAGACAGAAAACCCAGAATACAGGCATTCACCCTTCCAGTTTGCACATGTTCACATTATTTAAAACCCAAAACGTTTGACGGGATTTTGAAAATTTGAAGGCACAAGGCCAAAAACCAATACTGAAAAGGGTTCAAAACCATAAAACAGAGGGTTCAAAACCTTACAATTGAGGGTTCAAAACCTTGTAAAAAAATTTATTCAAAAACAGATGATTGTTTTTCAAAAATCGTTTCGGAAAAATTTTGGTTCCTTGTTTTGTTAATCACCTAAGGATAGGTGATGTACATGTTTTAAGATCTAAACACAAGATAACTCGTGTTAGGGTCCTAGAAAAGTTATAGTCTAGGTCAAAGCATTACTAATAACCTAATTCCCTATAACCATTGGCTCTGATACCAACTCTTCTGTCACACCCCGACCGCGTAAAACAACAAATCGCGGCGGAAACATCGGGGCGTGTTGCGACAGAATTAATTGTCTCATAACCATGGCATACAAAGTTTTATTTAATTATTAAATAAGGGTGTTACATTGTTTCAAACAGGTAATTAAAGAGTTCAGAACATAATTAAACATAGTCTATCTTCTTTTAAAGTCTCTAAGGCACAGGTCCGCCCTAGTATCATGATCAACATCCTATGGAAAAGCACCTGAAAACACATGTGAAAATAGGTACGTCAGCATAAAAATGCCTGTGAGATACATAGGTTTTGTGAAAATAAGATTCATGACTTATGTTTGAGAAAATGTTTAGTCATGAACCTTGTTATTTGCTTTGTCTTGTAAATCATTTGAAAACAATAAGATCAGATGATATGTATAAGTAATTGTCAGGTTAAATAGATAACCATGTAAAAATGTGTTTGTATAAGATAAGTTGTTTGTAAATCAATGTCTTGTGAAAAGTATGTTATTTGTATAAAAATGTTCTATGTCTCAAACTGAAATGATTCAAATAACGTTACGCCATGTAATACCATACAAACACTTATATATAGGAAGTACCAGCGGCGTATCCACCATGCTTGTATCATATTACACACGCATCGTTACTTAATCACTTAATCAAACCAAACCAACCAATGTAAGAAGTCTATGTTTAAACCATTTGTCAAATGTATTGAATAATATGCCAAAGTGTTTATGTCAAGATGTAAATCATGTAGTATGTAAAACCAATGTCAAAGATGTTTGTGTCAAATGTAAATCATGTCAAAATGTCTATGTCAAATATCCATGTCAAATGTCTATGTCCAATATCCATGTCAAATGTCTATGTCAATTATCCATGTCAAATGTCTATGTCAAAATGTCCATGTATGGCAAGTGAAATGTCTCAACTAAACCATATGCACAAAAACAAAGTATTGAAGTAAAACTTGGTTTAAATCAAAGCTATGTTTTGTGTAAATGCATGCAACTATTTAATATGAACATTTATGTGGTATTGTGAATATGCATACATCCAAGCCTGGCGACTGTGGTGATAAAACCCTTTAAACAAATTAAAGGTCTATCTGTCTTAATGTCAACGAATTCGGTCATTCCTTTCTGTCCCCTTACCCTGGGATGTCCGGAACGGGAGTTGTCAATTCCTATGGTACCACTACCTACTAACGAACGGCGTAGCTAATGTTAATGGATATATTGTCCCATGTAAACAAACCAAATGTCATAACAAAATGTGAGCATGTGAAAACAATGCACTAAGTATGTAATCAAATGAACATACATAGCGTGAAATGTCATGTAAAACGATGTACTAAGTAATGCACACAATGGGCATACCTAGCATGAAATGTCATGTAAAACGATGTACTAAGTAATGCACACAATGGGCACACCTAGCATAAGATGTAATGAAATCATGTACTATAATGTACTAACGAACATAGCATGTATATGATGTGAAAACAGGAAAGCATGAAAGTAACAAGTAGGCACATGTGTTCCACCCCAAAACAGTTTGGAAAACAGTAAAAGAGGGGTCTATGTACTCACCTGTGATTGCTCAGATGTCTAAAGATAATCACCAAGTAATGCTATAGATCTCGGAATCAAACGGCACCTAATATAGGTAACTATGTTAATAACCGGACTTTAATCGGATGATTGGATAGAATGAGGTTTCGTAAACCAAACGAGTGTAGAGACTTGTGTCATTTGGTTTAACAAAGCCTACATGCTAAATGAAACTTAACATAATTGTTTACGACCCATTACGACCCGTTTAGGAAGCTTATGCTACTTTAACGTGTCGTGCGCGTGAAACGCGTTTGGACCGCCTAACTAGTCCTATGACAAGTATTATATGCCTAAACATGTTACATAATCAGTTACGTGACAAAAGTTTAGGTTACATATACTTAATTACCAATTATGTATGAAAAGGGTATTCTGGTAATTTACCTAAGGCATATAAACTACCTATCATATAACTACTTAAACGTCGTGACCATAAGGTATAACCTCGGAAGGTTATTCCCTACACTATGGTCACCTAATGTGTTTGGTCGGATCCTAATGATCGACCAAACTGGGTCGGGTTCGAAGGTATAGGCGATTTATTAGATCGCCTACCCTACGACCCTAGACAACGTGGTAATCAGTGGGCATAGTCCCAAAGGACTATGACCAACGTGATTACACTCACGTTGCGAAGTTCACACGAACTTCGCATTGACCATTACTGGTCAATGCTGAAAGTCAAACAAAGTTTGACTTTCTGACTCGAAAAGCAGTAAAAATAAGGAAAAGAACGAAAGAATACTTACGAAGGGTCCAAGAATGGAAGGTTTGGATCCGAACACTCTCAGGTATGAAGTGTTAAACACGACAACTTAGAGAGCAAGTTCAGATTCAAAGGTGTGAGTTTTTGGGTGTGATGTTGGTGGGTATTTATAGGAAATGGTCCACCGCTAGGATCGTTTCTTGGAGAAGGAGGCAACGATCAAGGCCGTACACTTGTCGGAACCTTATGGTGGCTAATTTGCCACTCACCATAGGAAATCAACACTTGGCAAGGGATTAGGAAGTGGTTAACAGCTGCAAACAGGCTGTTAAATACTCTGCATCTGGTCTGGAGACCCCTAGCGCACCGCTACACTAAAAGTGTAGCGCACCGCTAGGCCCAAGTTTGGCAGAATTACACTTTTGGTCCCTGTCATGCATTCAGCCCATTTTCGACACGTTTAAGGCCCGTTAACCCCATTTCAAAGCTCTAAAATGAAGTTAAAGTATAGGGAACTTAAAATGTGCTCAAAAATATCTCGAATGTCGGTTCGTTTAACCGTACGAACGCGATGTTCGCTTAATTACGACGGAATGCGCATAAGCGTGAAAAACGAACCAAATGACGCAACGAATGGATTTTTCTTATGGCGAACACTAAAATATAATGTAGTCATGCTTTCATAAATTTTTGGATGTCCAGATGTATTCAGAACGTAAGTTATGCGCGATAATGCAAACTTGTGCACTTTTTGACACTTTTAGTCCCTGAATGTCCCAAAAGTTTATTTTAGCACACTAAACCCCTCAAAGCCTATTTCTAAGCTATGTAAAGGATATTTAAGGTGTGTTTAACTTATGGTCATGTTCCGGAATGTTTGTTACAGTTCAAATTGACATACTTTCGCAGTTTGTCATATTTAGTCCCTGTAGTCGAATAAACTTGTTTTTGCCATACCAAAGCCTTCAAAACTTATTTCTAAGTTATGTAAAGGTTATTTAAAGTATGTTGAGTATATGTTGATGTTCCGGAGTATTTCTCGCATTAAACTGAGTACGTTTACGCACTAGTTTGCGTATAACTCTCCAGAAAGTGATGTAGAGTTTGAAATTACATAAAAGTCAAAACATGAAAAATGTAAAACACAATCAAACAAACATTGGGATCAAATAACATTGTTTTATTGATAACAGAACTGTTCATAGTGATTACAAGCACAGTTGTTACACAAACCCGCATTTCTCGGGCTCAACACACTTTTGTTTCACAAGGTTTGATGGGTAAGGAGTTACCCTATCACATTACGCCTGATCTTGAACTGAAGGACAATGGATCGTATTATTTCATGGACCGTTTGTGGGTCCCAAGTCAAGATGATCTTCGCACCTTGCTTATGGATGAAGCCCATAAGTCTCGTTATTCTATTCATCCTGGCTCAGACAAAATGTATAAGGATCTTCGTACTCAGTATTGGTGGCCTGGTATGAAGAAAGACATTGCCTTGTACGTTTCTAAATGCCTTACTTGTCTTAAGGTTAAGGCTGAACATCAACATCCTTCTTGTTTATTGGAGCAACCAGAGATTCCAGTTTGGAAATGGGAAAACTTTGCTATGGATCTTATTACCAAACTTCCACGCACTAAGAGAGGTCATGATGCCATCTGGGTAGTTGTTGATCGTCTTACAAAGTCAGCACATTTCCTGCCGATCCGTGAGGATCTATCTGCTGACAAGCTGGCTAAAATCTATGTGGATGAAATTGTATCTCGACATGGTGTTCCTTTGAACATAATTTCTGCCAGAGATGCTCGATTCTCTTCTCGTTTTTGGAGAACCATGCAATCTGCTATGGGGACCCAACTTAATCTGAGCACAGCTTATCATCCACAATCAGATCGCCAAACTGAAAGAACAATCCATACTTTGGAAGATATGCTTAGAGCTTGTGTGATCGATTTTGGTGGTAGTTGGGATTCGTATCTTCCATTGATTGAATTCTCCTACAACAACAGTTATCACTCCAGCATCAACATAGCTCTTTTCGAGGCTCTCTATGGTCGAATATGTCGTTCACCAGTCTGCTGGAATGAGATCGGTGAGGCTCAGCTTACTGGACCTGACCTCATTCTAGAGACAACAAATAAGGTTAAGAAAGTTTGTGATAACCTTCAGACAGCGCGAAGCCGTCAAAAGAGTTACGCGGACCGACGACGCAAGCCCTTGGAATTTCATGTTGGTGATCATGTATTACTTAAGGTCTCACCTTGGAAAGGTGTGATCAGATTTGGAAAGACAGGAAAACTTGCACCTAGATACGTTGGACCATTCAAGATCGTCGAAAAAATCGATAAGGTAGCCTACAGACTTGAGTTACCTCCTGAACTTGGTAATGTTTATCCAACCTTTCACGTGTCCAATCTCAAGAAGTGCCTAGCTGATGAGAACCTCCACATACCACTTGACGAGATTCGTGTTGATAACACGATGCATTTTGTTGAGAAACCTGTGGAAATCATGGACCGTATAGTCAAGTGGCTCAAACGCAAGCGCATTCCACTTATCAAAGTTCGCTGGGAATCTAAACGTGGACCAGAGTTTACTTAGGAACGTGAAGATCAAATGAAAGCGAAACATCCATATCTATTCTCACGAGTTTCCTCTAAATAAATTTCGGGATGAAATTTCCACAAGTAGGGGAGACTGTGACATACTGGGTCTGTAAACATTGTAAACAGTTCTGTTATCAATAAAATAATGTTATTTGACCCCAACGTTTGTTTGTTTATGTTTGATATTTTTAATGTTTTGATTTTCATTCAAATTCAAACTCTATATCGCTTTCTAGAGAGTTATATGCCAACTGGTGCGTAAACGTAATCAATTTAACACGAAAAACTCTCTGGAACATCAACATATTCTTAACATACCTTAAATAACCTTTACATAACTTAGAAATAAGTTTTGAAGGCTTTGGAATGGCAAAATCAAGTTTATTCGCTTACAGGGACTAAATTCGAAAAACTGTGAAAGTATGCCGATTCGTACTGTAACAGACATTCCAAAACATGATCATAAGTTAAAAATACCATAAGTATCCTTTACATAGCTTAGAAATAGGCTTTGAGGGGTTCGGTATGCTAAAATAAACTTTTTGGTCATTCAGGGACTAAAAGCGTCAAAAAGTGCATAAGTTTGCATTTTCGTGCATAACTTACGTTCTGAATACATCCGGACATCCAAAAATTTATGTAAGCATTAAAATATTTTATTTTAGTGTTTGGCATGATAAAATTCCATTCGCCGCGCAATTTGGATCGTTTTTGCTTCCGTTACGACTTCCGTCGTAATTAACCGAACAGCGCAATCGTACGGCCAAACAAAGAGACATCCGAGATATTTTTGAGCATGTTTGATGTTCCCTATGCTTTAACATCCTTATGGAGCTTAAAAATGGGCTTGAAGGGTGTTAGAAGTGCCAAAACACGACGATACGCGCACAGGGACCAAAGCTGACATTTTGCGAAAATAGCTGGTCTGCTGGGTCCTTACGGACCGTAAGGGACCTCGTACGGTCCGTAAAGCATCCCCAGATCAGCAGAATCATATTTCCAGCTTGATCCACCTATTTCCCTATTGTGCACATGGTTTTGGGCAATTCTAGGGGCTATTTTGGGCTCCCATGGTTTTGTAAATCAGTGGGTATGATGTGTACGGCTTAGATCGAAGCTCGGTTTTCGAGGTATGATCTTAACGGCTCTACAAAATCTATAAATACCCCCCCCCATCTTCACTCTCAAACTCACACCTTGATTCTGAATTTTCTCTAAGTTGATGTGTTTATCACTTCATACCTGAGAATATTTGGAATCAAGCTTCCGTTCTTGGACCCTTTATAAGTATTCTTTCGTTCTTTTACGCGTTTTAGCGTGAAAGTCAAACTTTGTTTGACTTTCCGCATTGACCAGTTTATGGTCAACACGAAGTTCGTTTGATCTTCATAACGTGAGCGTAATCACGATGGTTTTAGTCTCTTATGACTATACCTAAAGATTACCACGTTATTTAGGCATAGTGACGAGTCGTAGTTTCGGCCAAAATGCGTATTCTTGCGTATTTTGTAACCAAACTACTCTTAGGTATCAAGACCCTTTGTTTTGATACCAAACCTGTTTTTAAACTTCGTTAAACATGTTTTAACATGTTTAGCTTGTCACTTTAGGTTTAGTGCTTATGTAGGGTCGTAAGGTAAGCGATCTAATCAATCACTTATACTTTTTAACCTGACCTATTTTTCGATCATTAGGATCCGACCAAACACATTAGGTGACCATAGTTGTATAGGGAATAACCTTCCGAGGTTATACCTCATGGTCACGTCATTTAGTTAGTTATATGATAGGTAGTTTATATGCCTTAGGAAAATTTAAAAAGATGCCCTTTTTACGCCAAAATTCATTTTAAGCATATGTAACATAATTTTTGATATCTAAACTGATTAGACAACAATATTAGACATGATAAGGCATATTTTACTTGTCATAAGACTAGTTAGGCGGTCCGAACGCATTTTACGCGAACAAAACCTTAAAGTAGCATAAGCTACGTAAACGGGTCGTAATGGGTCAAAAGCACTTAGGATAGGTTCCGTTTTAGAATGTAGGCTTTGTTGAACCATATTGTTGGTGCACACATCTGTCGTCTTCGTCTTGTATCGAGTCTCAGTTCGGTGCGGGTTCGGTGCGGATATAATCAAGCATGATGTCATCATCCTTGATGATGACATCACACTAGTGGCATCATGCTTACATCACATTAATGATATCATCAATGACATCACATCATTAAAGACAAAACAAATTCCAAGAATACATGTGAGGTTCGCTTGAACAGAATGATCAAGAATGTCAATTTCGCTTCAAGACAAAAGTAATATGAAGATATCGCTTGAAGGTTTCGCTTCAAGTGTTTCAAGCGAAACCTAGAGTTCTATAAATAGGGTTCTTGTATTGTCATTTGTAACGGTTTTTGCCAAGTGTACGGAAGTGCTGCCGGTTTCTCTTCTGATTGTAAAGGTTGTAATATCAATATACAAGAGATTTAAAGAGTGAAACAAGCTGTTTACACGTTCGTTTCTTAGTTTCCGCCTCTGAAACGGACTAGAACTCTTCCGAATGACTCGTTTAGGTCGGAATCCGATCCTACAATTGGTATCAGAGCTCAGGACGAGGAGTTCTTGCCAAAAACAGCCGGTTTTCACCACGATTTCTGTTTCTACATCATTCTTTTTCGAAATTTCAAACTTTTTACGGATAAAATCGACTAAAATTCTCACATATCACGCATAATCGTGTTTTAACAGTTCCTGGAAAGTTTCAGCATCAAAATCAGCCTAAAACTTGTAATTTTGTGTGATTTCGCTTCAATTGTTCGAACATATGATGACATCAGCAACTGTTTTCATTGATTTCGCTTGAGAACATCTGTGATTTCGCTTGAAGGGTGCAATTAATCAGCATTCTACTTGAAATCATGTATCGTATGTTGTAATAGTGCATCGAATGGTGTGAATATATCGGTTCACATGATTGTCGTTTCCTGAGCTGAGTTATCTTTTATCATCGGTTTTTGTGAATTGATTAATGTGTGGTCAGATGTGCATGTGATTACATGTAATTTGTGTCATGTAATGAGATTGTTTCTAAAAAGTGTATTGTTTTTAGTGCTGGTTGCAAGAAATGATCATATATTAAGTGTCGGCTGCATGTTATTGATTTGTGTGATGGCATGAGATAACAATCATTTTAGTGTGTCATAAAGTCACGTGATTAACATTGAACAGAACACTTGTGTTGAACAATTAAAAAGTGTCGGCTCTTTAAAAAATATTGCATAAAAAGCTGATAAAGTGTATTGAAATATGTGATTGCATGTGTAGTGATAAAGTGATTCTCGGTTCAAACAATTTAAAAGTCTTATTTGATGTGATATTTGTGTTGAATGATAAATTTGTCTGCCATTAAAGTTTTTGTCGATATATGTGATGAATTTTAAACTGGTTGTCTGCCATTAAAAATTGGAAAATCACTAGTTGTTGTTAACAAAAGTTATAATTGTTTAAGAGTGTCGGCTACTTTAGTGTGCTTAGTGTTAATACAAAATGTTTAGCTGTTTAGTGATCGTTTAGATCAAATAGATTGATTTGTGATTGATTGTCTATACATAGGTTTGGCCAAATATTATTGAATATCATCGCTCATATTAAATGTCTGATCCATTAGTGTATTGAGACTAAATATCATGTGAACAAATTGTCAGTTATCAGTTGTCAGATTGGATCGTTTTGTCGGTCAAGTTGCGTGATAATTGTCCAGTTCATACGGTTTGGATTTCAAAAGTTTCAAGGGTCAGGTCAATCGAATTCGATCCGGGTCACTCAGTCTGCACAGTTGGTCAACATTCAGTCCGCACAAAATCATCAGTTCGAGTACTAGTTTGTTTCAGTTTATTGAAAAATCTTTAAACTGATTGTGTTTGTGTTTTCTGATTGTAAAGGTACTTGCAAGGTGTTTTCCGAAGTATTTCCCAATTATTGAAGCATGGAAGAGGATTTCTACAACGTGTTTGCCACACCAGTAGCTCCGGTTACAGCTGCTGAAGCATTGTACAGTGAAAATGAGACGGGAACTCATCAAAAGCCGCCAAAGCTCATGTACATTGAAGACTTTAAAGGATGGCAGAATCGATTTGAGAACTGGGTGCAAGCTTACAAATTTGATGCTTGGTGTTCGTTAGAAAAAGACTATGAAAAACCGAAAAACGAACGTGGGCTTGTAAAGGATTTCTGTGATTTTACAGAAGCTGACAAATTGAAGTATACTAGTGAGAAAATGATGATCAGTATACTTCAACATGCAATCAAAGAAGATATATTTGTTTTGCTTCAACACGATAATACAGCTAAGTCAATTTGGGAAGCATTGATTCAGAAATTCAAAGGAAGCGCAGATATGATTAAAAACATAAAGGCGTTGCTGAAGAAATCATTCGATATGTTTGTAGCTTTTGATTACGAATCAACGAAACAGACAATTGACAGATATTGTCATCTTGTCTTGGAAATGGGAAGATTGGATATAAAGAAGGATGATGAGGAATGGGTGGATAAACTTGCTGAGGCATTACCACAACAGAAATGGGGAACTTATTTGTTGATTATCAAACATATGAGAAAATCTGAGAATATGAGTCTAGCAAAATTTATTCAAAAGATTGAAGAGCATGAGTTGGATATTCAGAAAACAGCGATCATGACGAATCCAAATGCCAAACAAGATGTCAGTTTGTACTACCGAGGGAACAAGTTTGAGGCTACCCCCAGCCCTAGCCCAAAGATTCAAACTGGTTTCAGTGTGGATGGTTCATCCGGAACAAAGAGTAATGTTACTCAAAGTGGTGGATCTTCATCATTCTCGAGTTTTGATCCAAACTTTACAACATCAAGTCCTCAACAATCGAATTCAACAAGTCTTCAATGCAATGTTACCTTAAATATTCAAAATGGCCAGAATTTGTCTCCGGAAGTTGCCAAGCAGCACATGGCATCATTGGTTACTATGTTAGAATCTTACGAAAGTTTGATTGGTGGGAAGATTGGTAATCCGATGCTTACCAAAGAAGATTACGACCAAATTGATGCTGAAGAACTTGAAGTGATGGATATCAAGTGGTGCTTAGCAAGTGCTTGGAGGAGAGCTGAAAAATTTCAAGAGATTACTGGTAGAGATGAATTTCGAGGAATGGCTACTTCTCAATTGGGTTTTGATAAATCGAAAGTTACATGTTTCCGTTGCAAAGGAAAAGGACACTTTAAACGAGAGTGTAAAAACCAAATAGCAACCGGGAATCAAGAAAAGAACAACTATTATCAGAAATCAATTTTTCATCAGACTTCTCAACAACCTCAAATTACGCATGCTCATGCTACTGATGATGGAAAGAAGAAAGCTTTAATTATTCATCAAGATGATGAATTTGTTGCTAAAGGATTTAGTTGGGATAAATACATTCCATCAGAATCAGGCTTTGTTGCTCGAATTCTAGGTGAAGATGAGGTTAATCAGAAAAGAATCCCAATCTTTTCAGATCTTGGAAGTGATGTGGATACCGATGATGAGGAAGAACATCTCAACAGAGCCAGAAAAGGCATTGATCCTACTAGTTTTAATTTGTTTTTTGCAGATAAAATGGAGATGCTGTATCAAAAGAAGATGGCAAGATTGAGGAAAGAGCTGGAAGCAACAAAAATGCAAGCTAATGAAAAGGCAAAGACAGAAGTTGGAGAAGCAAATGTTGAACCAGTGACTGAGAAAGTAGTTGAGAAAATCGTTGAAGTGGAGAAAGTGGTGGAAAAACTTGTTGAAGTTGAAAAAATAGTTGAAGTTGAAAAACTTGTCGAAGTAGAGAAAATTGTTGAAGTAAAAAAAATTGTTGAGATAGAGAAACTCGTTGAAGTTGAAAAGACTGTTGAGATTGAAAAGATAGTTGAAAAAGTGGTTAAAGTTGAAAAACCATGTTTGAAGTGTTCAGAATCTTGCAAAGCTTGTGAAGAGAAAGATAAGAAGATTGCTGAGTTGGAGAAGATTAAAGAAGACTTACTGTCTGATGTGAAGTACATTAAGGAGTCGTACGATGTGCTCAACAACACAGTTGATCGTCTGAAGAAGACGAATACAGAAACCGAAAAAGCAATGGATAAAATGAGTGCAACATTAATGACAAAGCAGAAAGTCATCAATGAGTACATCGAAGATTGTGCAAAGCTAAAGAAAGATGTGGAACTTGAGAAGATTGAGAGTGAAAGGATTAAACGATTATTGTTGAGTTACACTACATGTGATTATTTGATTGATCGTGTTTATCCTACTGTTGCAGGTCTAGAAGCGTTCATGGACAAAAAAACTGAAGATACTGATACTGGTAAGAAACCAAGTGTCAAGTATAACAGATGTCCGCCCCCGATCCATGAAACTTATTCTCCCAGGAATCCAAATGAAGAGCGTCTAAAAAAGGCAGTCAACATCAAGTTAAAGTCTGAAATCATTGATGAATTACCAGACAATATTGATGTTACATTCACAGCGTCTGACACTGATCATGAGTCTGAGTTAGTAAAGAAAGTTGTTGATCAGGTGTTGGATACGGATGAGGAGTTAAAACCGGAGTCTAAGTCTGAAAGTCCGAGTTCATCAGAAAAGAGTCCGAGTTTACCGGTTAATAGGGTTTACAATAGAGAATTCCTGTTATCAAAATCTAATTTGAATGACGGATCAATCAAAGTGGCTTATACTTTGAATGATTCAGACAAATTATATTCTGATGAGGAATTTCCAATCAGAAGTGTAAAAACTGAAATGATCAAACAGGTTTTCAAATTAACAGAAATTAATATTTCTGATATAAAAGATTTAAATCTAGATGAAAAACCTAAAAAATACACTTCAAGAGTTCAACAGAGATTGAACAAGAAAAAGGGTTATAGTTCTGGTTATGGTTATCGAAAGAAACCAAACTACAACGGTAATCTCAAAAGGAAAGGTTTAGGATTTATTCCTCCTGAAAATTATCAAAATCAGAAAACTTATAAACCAAATACAAAATTTGTTGCAGGTGGAAGTTGTGAAGATGAGCAGAAGAAACCATTCTGGAAACAATCCAATCAAGAGTTTCTTGCTGAAGTGAAGAAGAATGTGAGAAAGTTTGCTCAAAGAGTTGATCGAAGAACTTGTTTCAAATGCCAAAAAGTTGGACATATTGCTTGGAATTGTCAACAGTCCAACAACACAAAACAGGAAGTTACTTCTAACTCAAAACTGAAAGAAAAACTTGTCTTTGAGAAGAAACAATCAACTGAGAAATCAATAGTGTTTGAAAATTCTATTTCTGAAAAAGGTGAAAGTTCAAAACGGTTTTACAAAAGAAGAGGTGATTTAACCAAACAAAAATGGGTTGTAAAATCTCAAAGTAGTTCTGACAATGAATCTGATTCCATAAAATCAGAGGAGTCATTTGTTGAGAAAAAGATTGTGAATTCCGTTCCTGAGGTGAACGATGAAAATTTTCCTTCATTGTCAAAGGAAAATTGGAAGTCGAAAGTTGGAAAGGTAGAGATCTCAAATCAATTCTTCGCTGATAAGGGAGAATTTGATGTTGAGAAGGCTTTCAACGGGAAAGTCAAACATATTTTCGGTAAGATGGTTGACAGGAAGGTAAAAGGTGCTCAAGAATTTTATAAATCAAAATGTTGGTGGGACAGATGTTTGCCACCAAAGTCACCCAAGGCTGGTGAGGCTTGGGTGGACGTAAAGTTTGAGTAAAAAACCGGACTTGCCGGAGCTCCCAGGTTGGTAAAAGTGGAGCAGGAATCGGCACATTTCTTGAAAAATTCACGAAAGTGATGTCGACTTACAAGTGGTAAATCAGGGACATTAAATTGTATCTGATTTTCTACAAATGATTGAGAAACAATGAGTGTAACCCCTAACCTACAAGTGGTAAAATCAACTAAACTTATTTTCCGGAAAAACCATTTGATTAAAACAAACTTAAGTGTTTTGAAATCAATGGGAAAATAGTTTGTTGTGAGGGGGAGTTCTGATTGTTTATGCCAAGTGGATGGCGAATTGAAGCGTTGTGATATCGGTTGTCATTTTTTTGTACAGTTTGTTTTCAAATTTCCTAAAATGTGTTTGCATTTTAGGGGGAGTAAAAATTTTCACTCAGAAAATCCAAAAACATTTGAAAATTTGAAAAAGGCAAAAACATGATAAAATCAAAAATGAGTTTTGTTGTCTAAAAGAGGAAATGATAGTACATCAGTGGACGATCACGACATGCTAAAGAAATGGAAGGTATAAATGTGATAAACAATCTCACTAATGATGTGTCAGTAGGTTTTTGCACATTTAGTAAATTGTGACGAGATATAAACATAAAATTTACTTGCGTCCACGTGGGGAACACCTCCAGGATATATAGGTAACCCCTGAAATCTTGTTTGAAGGGTCCCGTATTCTGAGATACTAGGTCTTTATACTCAGTGATATCTGGGGTATTATCCCGGGACTTCTGATTTTGCGGAAGCAATGGCCTAGTCCCCGGAGAATACTTTCTGCTTGCTTGAAATATAGCACCACCCTCAGCTAAAAAATGATGAAACATTGAAAAATGCTAATCATGGCTGTTGTAATACAAAAGATCCTCTAAAGGGGACACACCTAAAAGTCAACTAGGCTCTCTGCTGAACGGAAGTTCTGACCTGAGCTATCACGGTTGCATAATTTATTCCCCTTACAGATATCATCTGTGGTATACTCACCTGTAAGACTGAATATTGGGGTCTGGATACGGGAGTATATACTGAGGTGGGACACATGTAGATGTTTAAGTCCTAAAACACTAATTCGTATCTCGAAGCAGTTGAACTTTGTGTGAAAATTTAAGTGGACAAGTATACTGACAATCTAAGTGAATTGTTTAGAACTTAAAATGTTTAAAGCTTAACGGTGTTGGTGATTGGTCTCAAAAACTGATATGATCCTCTTACACAAACTCACAAAAATATTGTATGTAAATAGTTCATTTCTGCATTTTATTTCTGTTATTTCAAAATCCAAAAAGATTTTCGATGTGTTTTAGCATAAATTTTGAAAAAATTCAAAAAGATTTTAGACAACTGATGTTGAAAAGCTGATTTTCAAAATTCCGAGTGCTGAACATGACGAACAGTTTTGGGAAAATTTGATTGAAAAGTTTTTCAGAGATAAAAATTCGTTAAATGATCATTGTTAATTTTTGATTGTATATTGATTGGAGAAGGCTCAGTGTTGGTGTTTGATATTTGACAAATTGTTAAATATTTTATTCTTGTGAATCTTATTTTTGGGTAGAGGATGTGCAGGATAGCAGATAGAGTGCCAGGTTCCGATACCTGAGGATTCTGAAATTCTGTAAAAGCCAGACTACGATCCCAGCATGTTTTGAGGGGGAGTCTGTTAGAGAGAGAGAGAATTGGAGATAGAATAGAGACAGGTAGAGATCCTGAAGGAAGTCCAAAGACTGATAAAGACTGAAGATTGTGAAGACTCGACACTTAAGACTCGTCAACATCTGAGGGGGAGTCTGTTGGTGCACACATCTGTCGTCTTCGTCTTGTATCGAGTCTCAGTTCGGTGCGGGTTCGGTGCGGATATAATCAAGCATGATGTCATCATCCTTGATGATGACATCACACTAGTGGCATCATGCTTACATCACATTAATGATATCATCAATGACATCACATCATTAAAGACAAAACAAATTCCAAGAATACATGTGAGGTTCGCTTGAACAGAATGATCAAGAATGTCAATTTCGCTTCAAGACAAAAGTAATATGAAGATATCGCTTGAAGGTTTCGCTTCAAGTGTTTCAAGCGAAACCTAGAGTTCTATAAATAGGGTTCTTGTCTTGTCATTTGTAACGGTTTTTGCCAAGTGTACCGAAGTGCTGCCGGTTTCTCTTCTGATTGTAAAGGTTGTAATATCAATATACAAGAGATTTAAAGAGTGAAACAAGCTGTTTACACGTTCGTTTCTTAGTTTCCGCCTCTGAAACGGACTAGAACTCTTCCGAACGACTCGTTTAGGTCGGAATCCGATCCTACACATATTACATGAGTTCCCATACTCATTTGGTTTACGAACCCTCATTCTATCCGATCCTCCGATTTAGGTCCGTTTATTAACGTAGTTACCTATATTAGGTGCCGTTTGATTCCGTGATCTTCTAGCATTACTTGGTGGTTATCCTAGGACTATTGAGCAATCTCAAGTGAGTACATAGACCCCACTTTTGCTGTTTTTCAAACATTTTGGGGTGAAACACATGTGCCTACTTGTTACTTTCATGATTTCCATGTTTTTCACATCATATGCTCCCTATGTTCATTAGTACAATTATAGTACATGATTTCATTATGTTTTGCAATGCATGTTTACTTAGCATGCTAGCACATTGTTTTACATTACATTTTATGCTTTGTATGTTAACTTAGCATACTTAATACATTGTTTTACATTACATTTCTACTATGTATGTTTACTGAGCATGCTAGCACATTGATTTACATGACTTTTCTGCTTTGTATGTTATGTGACAACCCTCATAATTACAGGTATCCGTACAACTAATTAATTTTGATTATGTGCTTAATGACTGTGCTTGATTACAACTGACAGTTTAAAACTGCTCCATGATTTCTGCATCATACATACATACATATGCATCATATTACATGCAGTCACTCCATTTATTACACACAAACATTAGTGACATACTTGATGCACAAAAGCACAGTTAGCACACTGAACGGACAATTCAGAAAAATATGCTGACAATGCCAGCACATAGACAGACAATGTTTTTGAGGCCAGTATGGGCCAGGGACATGGTACTACACTAGTATGAAGTGTAGGGAAGTGAGGACCATAAAACTGCGTCACTAGGTGATAGTTATAGTGCCGGGAAGTGCCAAAAACACACTTTAAATGCAGAATTCGGCATTCATTTATAAAATTCAGCATTGTAAGGCACTAGTAAAGTGCAAAAATATGGCAGAATGGTCCTGTATACTTTCCTAAGTGCCGGGAATAATTTGTGTTACAAAAATATATATAAAAGACACATTACGGCATAATTAGACACTTTAACAGAACGGTGTCTAACCGGACAACCGTACATTACCCGAGACACTAAATCTTTGCTAAACACATAGTCTTATTATTTTTTACTAGTCGTGGTCCCCGTTTACCATAACACCCACTAAAAAGCAATTAACTAACATATGGAAGCATATTATTTGAAATCTAACTTATGTTTACCTATTAGTTGCAAAAGTTACACCCAAGCCCCCCCCCCCCCCTTAAAACCGAAATCAGTTCCCATGTGGACCCACCATATTTTTACACCATACCTCCAATCTCTTCCCTAGATCATAACCTAATTCTATATTAGATTGCTTACTTGTGGGTTTGGACAAAATATGAGGAATGATCATTATAAGTAAGGCACTAAAGATCACAACCATACTTCAATCTTACACTCCCTCACTTCACTCTCTCTCCCTCTTTCAGCTCACCCCCAAACCGCCACCATCACCACCACTTAACAACCATCAACTTCCATTATCAAGCTTTGTTCAAGGTTAGAAGGTCACTCAAAGAAACTTGTAACTTGTGGAACTATAAGGAGCTTCATACATTGCCTTGCACCATCATCTTTTTCTTCATCTTTGCACTAGAGATTCATCCCTAGCTATAAGCTAGTAGTAAGCTCTTGTTTAACCCTTGATCATCTCATTTTTATGGCTAAAATTTGTAGTATGTTGTTAATTTCCAAGTACACTAAAGAAATAAGAACACTAAGAAGTTGAACATGAAACTTTACATGAAGTTCTGCATAAAAAGTTTACTTGAAAATGAAATGTGACTAGTAGTATATTGTAGTGAACATATTGTTGATTTTATGATGATTCTTGATTGAGTGATATTAATCACCATATAGATCTTGTTAAATATGATTTAACAAGAATAGAAAGTGGTTATGTTTTACATAAATAACCGCCTTCTAGTTAGATCATGAACTTGAAAGGAAATGGATTTCTTGAAATGATAATGAACAAAGTAAGTGAATGATCTTGCAGATCCGGGTTTTACAAAAGAGTTTTCTAAATAAACTTAGTCCAAGAACCGATTTCTAAAAGGTTGTGACCTTTATATATTCTTACACTATTTTTAGAACTAAAATAAATATAGAAACCTTTTATTTACAAGAAGACTTCAAGGGTTTTATTTTTTGTAAATAATGTTTACAAGTTGTAAACAAGTAACTCGTTTAAGAAAATAGTTTTTAAAGAAATAAATGCGTTTCAGAGGGTAACTAAGTCCACTAAAGGTTTCACTAAGTTACTACGCGTTTTCGGAAAATATCAAGTTCATGATTATTATGTAACGCGTATTGTTTTGCTCTTGGTAATGTAAAAGTTGATTGTTGTTGATTGAATTTGAAAAGAAAATGATATGCTTAATAGCATGGACACTACGTTTTTAGGGGAAACTCTGGCGAAATTTTCTAAAAATCCCAAGACTTAGAAAAATTATTTTCTAACAAGTGTTTGCAAATATGTTTAAACATTGTCTCTCAAAGTAAACTTCGCCATGAGTATTGTTACAAAATTTCAAAGTGTGAGAGGTGGGTTTTCGAAAATAAAAACGGGTAAGTATATATATATTTAAAATATATATTTCATACTAAGACGCTTGAGTAATTATTTGTTCTTTTTGGGAAAAATATATTATTTTTGACAAAGGTGTTAAATATATTTTCTAAGTGGGACTTAAAAATATATTATTCAAACCAACAAAATACATGTATAAATACCCCATCATTGGGAAGGATATACGCACACAAAAATACTTGAGAAGTACAAATACGGAATAGTTGCCTAACTATTATTTCAAGACTTAAAAATATAATGTAAGTTAAAATAGTAATTATTTTAACAATAAGTTTTAACTAGGAATAATATCAAGTAACGTAACTCAAGTACATAAATACAAAAGCAAGGCACGACCCAATCGTCTAATAGATATTAGTACGTTGTAGGTTGTCGTGTTGCAGACAGAGTTTTGAGTTGCCGTTACTGAGGACGCACTCCAGTGAGTTCATGTCCCCCTTTTCTCTTTACTGTTTTCAGTTTTATACTTCTGGGGTGGAATACATGTTACAATTATTACAGACACTTACAGACGCCTTCATACATGGTATGGTTAGCTTAAGGAGGGTTTAGACGCTTAGATCATGTGAAAGGTGGGTACAACACTTAAGGCCATTAATCCTCGTCGTAGGACCGAGGGACATGAGTGATAGATCTATTTGGGTGTAGCGAGCCCACACCCGTGAGGCTAGGGTAGCCCATAGTGGTGACTGTGTCTTACAGCCGGAGGCCCGGTAACAAATTTGCTAGGTTTGAGTACTTCCTGCACCGTTTCACACATACCAGTGGCTTTGCAACCCATTTGTGATCTCTTTTATTTCCTTAAAGCTACATACCAGGGATTTTCATACGTACAGACACATTACAAAGGTTTATACATACTCACTTACACATGAACTCGCTCAACTTTTTTGTTGACTTTTCAAACTACATGTATTTCAGGAAATGGATAGGATCCGGCGGGTGATGCACGTTAAGCTGCGTACTTAAATAAAAGATGTCATCCAGGGGTGTAGGGTTTGGGAGGTGTAACCCTTGCCTGGACGGGTCACATGTCTTCTAACCTTGTTTTACTTAAGGTCTTTTGTTGAGTCCGTTGGGAACTCATTTTTAAACAAGTCATGATTGTAAATATTTTGGGTTGATGATTCAAGACAATTATGTTATGGTATTTTCTAAACTATATTAATGGATGAACATCTTGTGGTTTTATCATATAGCATTGTTATGATTGTTGCTATGGTATTAAGAAGTCACACCAAATAAACCCACGCTTCCGCAAAAGCTAGGGTGTGACAGCTTGGTATCAGAGCCTCGATCATAGCAAACTAGGATTCCTTCTCGAGTCTAGACTATGATCATCAGGGCTCTCACGAAAATGTTTTCAAACATTTTTACATTGCATCCAACAAAATTTCATAATCATATCATAAGGATATACCCATGAACAAACTTAAAACGTGACAATACACAGGTAGCTACTCCTGCATAATTATCACATGAGATGGCGAGTTGGCATACCCGTTATCCACCTCCTTAACTTAAATCCTAGGATCGATCCTTACGCCTCCTAATAGCTTATATGTACCACACTTGTACTTAAGAGACGCCGTGAACTGATCTCTCCGTCACGGATGGAGCACATGATGTCGATGCCGCAACAACATGCTCGTGGGACACTCCACGAGAAGCGATACTCAGGGTATCAAAGTACAAATGGTCTTATTCACATAACTTATAAAACTTATTTTCATAACAAAACGGAACATATATTGGAACATGCGATAATGAGTATAACAACATAATACTATCGCATGACATGAAAGCTAAATCAAATGATTAGAATAGGAATCGAACGGACTGTCAAATGAATCGATAATCAAAGACGTGATGAGGTTGAAAAGATATACGAACTCAACGGGTTTATAACAATTGAATATAAAACAACAAGGAGTGGGGTAAGGATCCGTACCTTAATAATTCCAAAGTTATGCTACCTTGTGATAATATTTCAGATTTATGCTGGCAGAGTTTAGACTACTGATTAATCTTTTAACCTAATTTAAATAACATGTACACAAACTAGGTTAGTAACTTAATACAGCATTTACGATAACTCACGGGATTAAAATCCTCACAACGAATGACAAAGTGCGATACTTAAACATCCATCGGATTCACAATTAATAACAACGCGAAATCACTTAAACATCCATCGGATTCACAACAAATGACAAAGTGTAAACACTTAAACATCCATCGGAATCACAACTAATGACAAAGTGAAATTACTTAAACATCCATCGGAATCACGACTAATGACAAAGCATAACCCAAATTTGAGCAGCACTTAAACATCCATTGGATTGATTTCAATCAATCGGACATTGAATCGTATCAGGGATCGAGTTAATACCCTGTTCTGTAGCACCCCGCTATACTAATTTGTGTTTCGTGTGTGTTTTGAGAGTAATTGGACGATATCTCAGCGAGTATTTGGAGTTTCTTCGTCGTTTTTGTGCCCAGAATTAAGTCCCAACATCCTCTATTTATACTGAAATTTTGACCTTGTCACGGCCCGCGTGACATATAACCTATCCTTACGCGGCCCGCGTGGCAACTTATTTTATGCATAGGGTTGCCACGTGTGGAACTAGCCTAGCTGAGTCGATAGTTTTTAAAATTTCAACTTCGTCCGCAAGTTATTAAGATAATCATCAAGTAGGGAATACCCCCCCCCCCCCCGAGTTTTAGGGGCCCTAATCCTGATTCTGAAAATTCTAGGGTTTGTACAGAATTACTTGGGTGTCTTAATTAGGGTTTCCTATTGAATAATTTATAAATAATAATAATAGTTTTGGTTGATATATATAAGTATGGATCATAAGATAAATGTTTAGTTTATTATAAATTATTATTATTCTTTTATTTCTAAAATAATGATTTTAAATTTATGGTCATTACAACTATTACCCCCTTAAAAGAAATTTCGTCCTCGAAATTTTTCAAATAAGAATATAACCTATCGCATAGGTAATGGAAACGGAATTTTCATAGCAAAGTTACTAACTTATATAACCAGAATCTCCTAAACACACATGTGTATTTGAAATTCATAATTACGTTCATGACCATAATTTTCAATTACCTTACATATGTGCCCCAATGGTTCTCCTATAACGTATCTTAATAAAATATCTTACCGTACGAAAAGTCAATGGAGACTTACAGATACTAGAGTGACTATTGGTACTGATATTTCCTACATAGATATGTTTAATCATAGCTAAGATATATTCACATAAGGTAAAGCATGAATGACCGTAAACAGAAACAAATGAACATATATCAAAGAGCAAGATTTACCGTTACTTGACTAAAATTCTATTACTAGAATAGATTAGGGTATAGAGAGCGAATTGATTCTTCAGATTCCCATGTTGCTTCATGTTCAGAGTGATTTTTCAGAGTTTTGATATCCTTGTATTTTGTGGTCTTGATGCTGTAACGTAGTGGATGATTGGCCGATTGCCTGCTTAAATTGTCCTTCCCTATCTCTCTTCTTATTATCCTTAGTTCGAGATAAAAATTCTTTCCGTTCGAACTCAAAGGTTTTGATTGCATTAGCAACTTCGGTGATGTCCTTAAATTTTGTGTACATGATCGACTTCCGAATTCGATCATTGACTGCCCACTTGCATTTTTCTGCCTGAACTTCTGCTGATCCTGCAACTTCTCCTACAATACTAGCCAACCTTGAAAATCGAGTAATGAACTCAGAGGCTGGTTCATCATTCCCCTGTGGAATTACTGCATACTCCCTGATATAAGCTTCTTTATCAGCGGTCGAAAAATACTTATCGTAAAAGATGTTACGAAAGTTGACCCATGAAAGATTAGCGTCAAAATTATCCCCTCCTTTGACTTGCTTATGTCCTTCCCACCAAGTTTGTGCGTCATCTTCAAGTTTGTAGGTAGCCAATCTAACTTTGTATTGCTCCGGAACTCCAAGAACTCCGAAGATCTTTTCAACATGAGCTATCCAGTTCCTTGCTTCGACTGGATTATTAGCGTGAGTAAAGGATTTCGGCTTTTGTTTTTGGAATTTACTAATCCATATGTCTATACTATAAGTAATATTATTTGTGGTATTCTCACGAGTTTCACCACCAGAGGTTGGATTAGTGTTAGTGCGTTCTGGATGACGAGTTTGTTGAATAACGGCCTCAGCGGTTTGAGCAACAAGGTTTGGAAGCAACCTGGCAACAGCCTGGTTGATAGCATTAATTACGCTTGGATCAACTGGAGTCTCATTCGAAGAAGTGTTGTTACGTTCATGGTTAGTACGAGTATTCCTACGTAGCGGACGACGAGGAGGCATCTATACGAATAGACATAGGAGTTAAACCAAATAAGAGATCAAGTTGAATCCTATCATAGATATCTACCCATTCCTCACAAGTTTTAATTACTATATTCGAGTTTTCTACAGGAAAGAGCCTTTGCTCTGATACCATAGCTGTAACACCCCAACCCGGAAGGGCTGACGTGTCACAATAACAGTGGTAGCATAAACAAAAGTCATAATTCCATTTATTTATTTCATAATGATACAACCACACAACCACTAAACTTAAGGTTAATATACAAGCGGAGACATTCGACTTAATTAACTAACATCTTCAGATTTATTCCTAGGCTTTATTCTTCTCTCTTTTACCCGCCCGAAGTAACATGTGAACCTGTACATACAAAAGTTTTACGGAATGAGCCGAATGCTCAGTACGGAATAATAGGCTCAAATAACAAATAACACTTTATATGAAATGATATTCGGAGGAAACTTTATGTGAAACGATATGATGCAAATAACGAAATTTCATAATCATATCATAAGGATATACCCATGAGCAAACTTAAAACGTGACAATACACAGGTAGCTACTCCTGCATAATTATCACATGAGATGGCGAGTTGGCATACCCGTTATCCACCTCCTTAACTTAAATCCTAGGATCGATCCATACGCCTCTTAATAGCTTATATGTACCACACTTGTACTTAAGAGACGCCGTGAACTGATCTCTCCGTCACGGATGGAGCACATGATGTCGATGCCGCAACAACATGCTCGTGGGACACTCCACGAGAAGCGATACTCAGGGTATCAGAGTACAAATGGTCTTATTCACATAACTTATAAAACTTATTTTCATAACAAAACGGAACATATATTGGAACATGCGATAATGAGTATAACAATATAATACTATCGCATGACATGAAAGCTAAATCAAATGATTAGAACAGGAATCGAACGGACTGTCAAATGAATCGATAATCAAAGACGTGATGAGGTTGAAAAGATATACGAACTCAACGGGTTTATAACAATTGAATATAAAACAACAAGGAGTGGGGTAAGGATCCGTACCTTAATAATTCCAAAGTTATGCTACCTTGTGATAATATTTCAGATTTATACTGGCAGAGTTTAGACTACTGATTAATCTTTTAACCTAATTTAAATAACATGCACACAAACTAGGTTAGTAACTTAATACAGCATTTACGATAACTCACAAGATTAAAATCCTCACAACGAATGACAAAGTGCGATACTTAAACATCCATCGGATTCACAATTAATGACAAAGCGAAATCACTTAAACATCCATCGGATTCACAACAAATGACAAAGTGTAAACAACTTAAACATCCATCGGAATCACAACTAATGACAAAGTGAAATTACTTAAACATCCATTGGAATCACGATTAATGACAAAGCATAACCCAAATTTGAGCAGCACTTAAACATCCATTGGATTGATTTCAATCAATCGGACATTGAATCGTATCAGCGATCGAGTTAATACCCTGTTCTGCAGCACCCCGCTATACTAATTTGTGTTTCGTGTGTGTTTTGAGAGTAATTGGACGATATCTCAGCGAGTATTTGGAGTTTCTTCGTCGTTTTTGTGCCCAGAATCAAGTCCCAACATCTTCTATTTATACTGAAATTTTGACCTTGTCGCGGCCCGCGTGACATATAACCTATCCTTACGCGGCCCGCGTGGCAACTTATTTTGTGCATAGGGTTGCCACGTGTGGAACTAGCCTAGCTGAGTCGATAGTTTTTAAAATTTCAACTTCATCGGCAAGTTATTAAGATAATCATCAAGTAGGGAATACCCCCCCTGAGTTTTAGGGGCCCTAATCCTGATTCGGAAAATTCTGAAAATTCTAGGGTTTGTACAGAATTACTTGGGTGTCTTAATTAGGGTTTCCTATTGAATAATTTATAAATAATAATAATAGTTTTGGTTGATATATATAAGTATGGATCATAAGATAAATGTTTAGTTTATTATAAATTATTATTATTCTTTTATTTCTAAAATAATGATTTTAAATTTATGGTCATTACAATTTGCCACTCGATGTAGTGTCAGATGACAACGACGATCTTTTCGAGGGTCCCCCTAAGGACGACTATGAGGGCGGGGCCCCGATTGCTGATGATGTCGCCGATCCCTTGGTTGAGATTCCTGATTTGGAGTTTCATTCTGATTCGTCGGTTCCAGATTCTTTCGAGTCGGTAGCTTCCCCTACTCTACACGCGCTGGGGTTACAGCGATACCCCACCGACACCGACACCGACACCGATACGGACAAGTCCGAGGCACCCGTCCCACAGTTGGGATTTGGTTTCATCCCTGGTTTTGACGATGATGAGGATATAGAGTTGGAGGACGAGTTTGACCCCATTTTCCCATTCGATCACGATGTAGACCAGGAGGACGAGTTGATCCTCGAGGAGCAGCCTGCTGAGGCTCCTGTTCTTCCTGATGGTCAGTTTCTTGACTTGCCTGCTGATCATCAGCCTACTCCTGTCGATCCAGAGCCCGATATAGTACCAGAGCCTGTCCTTGCTCTTGACCCTGTTCATGCTGATGCTCCCGTTATTATACCACCAGTTATTGAGGCTCCCGCCATTCCACCACCAGTCGTTGAGGTTCCGGTCGTGGCACCTCTGCCTGACCCAGTATTTGCTGAGATACCTGACATCGCACCATTATTTCCTGATTCGGCCCTTGTGCATGCTAACCATGCACCTTTTGCTACTCACGTCGATCCTCGTTATGCTGACACCCGTAATGGGTGGATCGAGGATGATGATTACCCTCCGTTTGTGTTACCCGTCACTCCTCCTGTGGCACCTGTTTCCATACCTGTTGATGTTCCATTGTTCCACCCACACACATTTGATACCCACCGCACTGACCTTCCTATTACGTTCCTCCAGGTCATTCCTCCACCTCGTCCTGTGGAGGATTCATCGAGTCGACCTTTTGGTCACATACCGTTTATGTTAGGAGATGGTCAGTTTATGCCGCAGATTCCTCATTCTGCTTTTGTTCCATCCATGTCATCTGCTATACCAGTCACGTCTCAGTTTCCTCACACTACACCACCTGTTGTATCTTCGGGCGAGCCGTTTCTGTGGGCTTCGCCCAATGTTATGCCACTGTCAGACTCCTTTTGCCGCACCACACGCTCCTCTTCCATCACTCACTGATTCAGATGTCCGTTTCCTTCCTCTTGACCAGAAGGTTGCATACCTGTTGCGTTTCGCCTATGCTCTTGAGGAGGACTTGGTGCAGTTACGCCGCATGATTTTCTTCCCTCCTCTACCTCCTCCTCCCCCATCAGCATGAGGATATTTTTGGTTTGTTACAGGTAGCACCACTTTTGATGAGAAGACAGCGATTGAGCCGACTACAAAGCTTTTTGAAGACCACCTGACGATTATAACTTTTGATGTTTGGTATTTGGTTGATTGTATATGTTTAGACGATTTGGATGAGGGCGTTGTGACCCTTAGTCCCTTTTGGATGTATGTTACATTTGTGGAACTTGTAAACATTGTAATTGTGGTCTTGGTTATATGAAAGCTTAATCGCAGTATTCTCATTACATGCATTGTTGGTATATATTCGTTTATGATTATAACATGGGATGTTATGTGATATGTGATTGATGGATGTTATTACGTACGCATACTACTTACTTACCATACTTACTATGACCTGACCGATATGATCTTCTTTTAGAAGATGCCTCCACGTAGAGCTGTACGTTTGCCCACGACAGAGGCGGAATTACAGGAACAAATTTCTAAAGCGATAGCAGACTATGAGCCCTCCCGCGCCTAGCCTAGCGGAGGTTCCTCAAGGAACAACAACAACAACTCACCACATGGTAATATATAAGCCACTTAGGCACATTACCCAACATTTGGACAAATCCATGTGCGATTGCTAATTTTTCCTGTGAATAACATTGCTTGTACAGGCTGTACTTTTAAGTGGACAAACCACTTAACTTTGATGGCACCGGGGGTGCTATGGGATTTGTTCGCTGGGCAGAAAAGACGGACTCGATGTTGAGAATGAGCAAGTGCGCACCGGATCAACAAGTTACTTACATCACCGGTCTGTTCATAGACGGGGCACTCTCATGGTGGAATCTCCAAGTTCAAATGTTGGGAGAGGCTGCAGCATACACACTGACATGGGCCGAGCTGAAGGGGCTCATGAGGAAGAAATTCTGTTCTCGGGCTGAAATACAGAAGCTAGAAACTAAGTTCTGGCATCTAAAAATGGATGGTCCTAAAATCGCCGAGTATGTGCAACGATTCCATGATTTGTCTCATGTGGTACCGTACATGGTCACGGCTGAATTTAAACGTATTGAGCGTTTTATCTGGGGATTAGCACCCCAGATATTGAGCATGGTCACATCATCGAAACCTGCAACCATTACGGAAGCCATTGATTTGAGCATTTCACTGACTGAGGAAGCCATTAGACTAAACAAGTTTTCAAATGCCGACCAGAAAAAGAAAGAAACTCATGTTGAATCGTCAGGGGAAAACAAACAGAAATTTTCCGACTTTAAGCAAGGTACCAGCAGGGCCAGCAGAAGGAAAGAGGTGAACCCACCAGTCGAAGCTAAAACTGGTGCTGAGGTGAAAGGGAAAGGGTACATGGGTGCCTTACCTAAATGTGATATATGCTTGTACCACCACACCGGTCAGTGCAGGTTAAGGAAATGCGAGTCTTGTGGGAAGGAAGGCCATTCGAAAAATACATGCTGGGTTGGTACAGACGCTGGTCGTGGTAACAATGGTCAGAGGGGTTTTGGTAACAACAATCGCGGTGGTAACGGAAATGGGAACCGCAACGGCGGAAATGGTAATCATGGGAATGTTGGAAACCAAGCTGGGAACCGGGGAGCAAACAATGCTCAAGGTGGTAATGGCAACCTCCTAGGACCGGGGTGTTTCAATTGTGGAGACATGGGGCACTTCAAGCGTGACTGCCCGAAACTCAACCAGGCACGAGGCAGAGTTTCAACATAGGTGCAAGGGAAGCGTGCCAAGATCCCAATGTTGTTACTGGTACGTTCCCTATTAATCAACGCTTTGCATCTGTGCTTTTTGATACTGGTGCCGACTATAGTTTTGTGTCACTAGAATTTAAGAAAATGCTTGGGTTAACTGCTGATAAGTTAAATAATCCTTACTCCATTGAACTGGCTAATGGAAAGCTGGTCGAAACGAATGAAGTTATTAGAGGCTGTGTGATTGAGCTCGGGGAGCACGAGTTTTCGTTGGATCTACTGCCAGTCGAGTTGGGAAGTTTCGACGTGGTAGTAGGGATGGATTTGTTGTCAAGCAACAGAGCCGAAATCGTATGTCATGAGAAGACCATTCGCATCCCAATGGCGAATGGAGAAACGATTGTTATACACGGAGAGAAGCACGATACGCCCCTGCGAATCATTAGCTGTTTGAAAGCTAGAAAGTGTTTGAGGAAGGGATGTGTTGCCTTCTTGGCACACATCATAGATAAGGAAGCCGCTGAGCCGAAACTAGAAGATATTCCAGTCGTTAAGGAGTATCCTGAAGTATTTCCAGAAGACTTACCAGGATTGCCGCCTCAAAGACAAGTCGAGTTCCATATTGACTTAGTTCCAGGAGCCGCGCCTGTAGCTAAGGCACCCTATCGACTTGCGCCTTCGGAAATGCAAGAGCTGTCAACGCAACTCCAGGAGCTATTGGATAAGGGATTTATCCGACCAAGCTTCTCGCCTTGGGGAGCTCCAGTTTTGTTTGTCAAAAAGAAGGATGGCAGTTTTCGCATGTGTATCGACTACCGGGAACTAAACAAGTTGACAATCAAGAACAGATATCCTTTGCCAAGGATCGATGATCTGTTCGATCAGTTACAAGGCTTAAGTTTTTACTCAAAGATAGATCTGCGATTAGGTTATCACCAGTTGAGGATTCAAGAGGAGAGTATCCCAAAGACGGCCTTTAGAACTCGATATGGGCATTATGAGTTCCTAGTTATGTCGTTTGGTTTGACGAACGCGCCAGCCGTGTTCATGGATTTAATGAACAGAGTCTGCAAGCCCTATCTTGATAAGTTCGTGATCGTGTTCATAGACGACATATTGATCTATTCAAAAACAAAAGAAGAACACGAGCATCATCTAAGAGCCATCTTAGAGCTGCTTAAGAAGGAGAAGTTATACGTAAAATTTTCGAAGTGCGAGTTCTGGTTACGCGAAGTTCAGTTCCTTGGTCATGTAGTTAATGGAAATGGAATCCATGTGGATCCCACAAAGATCGAGGCGATCAAGGACTGGGAAACTCGCAGATTCATTGAGGATTTCTCGAAAATCGCTCAACCTCTGACTGCTCTCACACAAAAGGATAAGAAGTTTGATTGGGGAGATAAACAGGAAGAGGCATTTCAGTTATTGAAGAATAAACTTTGCGACGCACCGATCTTATCTCTACCCGAAGGCACTGACGACTTCGTGGTGTATTGTGATGCTTCTCGCCTAGGATTAGGCTGCGTATTGATGCAGCGTCAGAAGGTCATAGCTTATGCTTCTCGTCAACTGAAGGTCCAAGAGAAAAATTACACCACGCATGATTTGGAACTAGGCGCAGTGGTGTTTGCTTTGAAAATCTGGCGTCATTACTTATATGGCACGCGATGTACAATCTTCACTGATCACAAGAGCCTGCAGCACATATTCGATCAGAAAGAACTTAACATGAGGCAAAGACGCTGGGTAGAACTGCTAAATGATTTTGATTGTGAGATCAAGTATCACCCAGGGAAGGCAAATGTGGTCGCCGATACCCTGAGTCGGAAAGAAAGGATCAAGCCCATAAGGGTTAGGGCTTTAGAAATGATTGTACAAATAGACCTCTCGTTGCGCATTCATGCTGCGCAAAGAGAAGCTCTCAAGGAAAGAAATCTGGAAAACGAATATCTCCGTGGGATGGAGAAGCAGTTGGTACCAAACAGGGAAGGAACGTTGTGCTTTATGAAACGAATTTGGGTTCCTTTGTTTGGTGGTTTGAGAAATGTTATTTTTTATGAGGCTCACAAGTCGTGATACTCGATTCATCCAGGAGCGGATAAGATGTACCAAGATCTTAAGGATTTCTATTGGTGGCCAAGGATGAAAGGGGATGTCGCGGTATATGTTAGCAAATGTTTAACTTGCGCCAAAGTGAAGGCCGAATACCAGAAACCATCAGGTCTCTTGCAACAACCTGAAATACCCCACTTGTCACACCCTGACCACGTATAACACACAAAATGTGGCGGAAAACGTTGGGGAGTGTTGTAACAGAATTAATTGTTTCATAACCATGGCATTCAAAGTTGTACTTTATTTATCAACATAAGAGTTACATTGTCTTAAACAGGAAATAAAGAGTTCAGAACATAATTAAACTAGTTCTATCTTTATTTTAGGTCTCTAAGGCACAGGTCCGCCCTAGTGTCACGATCATCATCCTATGCAAAAGCTCCTGAAAACACATGTGAAAATAGGTTTTCGTGAAAATAGAATTCATGACTTAAGTTTAAGAGAAAGTTGTTTAGCAAAAGTCAGTCATGAACCTTGTAAATTGTTTTGTTTTGTAAATCATTTAAAAAGCGATAAGATCAAATGATATGTATAAATAAAAGAATAATGTATGGTTAAATGAATAACCAAGTGAAATGAGTGGTATAAAGTAAATTGTTTGTAAAGCAATGTCTTGTGAAAGATATGTTATTTGTATAAAATGTTATATGTCTAAATTGAAATGATTCAAATAACGCTACGATATGTAATACCATACAAACACTTATATATAGAAAGTACCAGCGGCGTATCCACCATGCTTGTATCATATTACACACGTCTCGTTACTTAAATCACTTAAACAAACCACCAATGTATAAAGTCCATGTTTAAACCAATTGTCAAAAAGTCCTTATATAAGCCATGTCAAATGTTAAAAAGTCCAAATGTAGTCAAGTAATGTGTAACAAATGTTATGTATTGTAAGTAAAGTATTGTCACATAATCCAAATGTAGAAATGTACAAAACAGAGTATTTTGAATATATCAAAAAGTTATGTTTTGCAAAGTGAATGCATGTTACATTGATACAAACATTTATGTGGTAAGTTAACGCATACATTCAAGCCTTGAGACAGTCGGATAACCCTTTCAGTCAAGGTTATCAAAAGAAATGTTTTCGGATTCAGTCATTCCTTACATCCAAACAAACTCGGGATGTCAGGTATGGGATTTGTCAAGTCCTATGGTACCAGTACTTACTACCGAGCGGCGTAGCTAATGTTAATGAACGTATATAAGTCCCGTTTGTGCAAACCAAATGTTATAGCAATTTTATACATGTCATATGAAAACAATGTACTAAGTATGCTAAGTTAACATACAAAGCAGAAAAGTCATGTAAATCAATGTGCTAGCATGCTATCACTCAACATACATAGCAGAAATGTAAAGTAAAACAATGTACTAAGTATGCACACAATGGACATACATAGAATGAAATGTAATGTAAAACGATGTACTAAATATGCACATAATGGGCATACATAGCATGAAATGTAATGTAAAACGATGTACTAAGTACGCACACAATGGGCATACATAGCATGAAATGTAATGAAATCATGTACTATAATGTACTAACGAACATAGCAGGTATATGATGAGAAAACATGGAAAGCATGAAAGTAACAAGTAGGCACATGTGTTCCACCCCAAAACAGTTTGGAAAACAGTAAAAGAGGGGGGTTCTATGTACTCACCTGAGATTGCTTAGTAGTCCTTGAGTAACAACCAAACAATGCTAGAGATCACGGATATCAAACGGCACCTAATATAGGTAACTATGTTAATATACCTGACCTAAATTCGGAGGATTGGATAGAATGAGGGCTCGTAAACCAAATGAGTAGGGGAAATCATGTAATATGGTTTAACAATGCCTACATACTACAATGAAACCTAACCTAAGTGCTTACGACCCATTACGACCCGTTTAGGTAGCTTATGCTACTTTAACGTGTCGTTCGCGTAAAACGCGTTCGCAAAGCCTAACTAGTCCTATGATAAGTAAAATATGCCTTAAAATGTCTAATATTGTTAGCAAATCAGTTTAGATACCAAACGTTATGTTACATATGCTTTAAATGAATTTTGGCGTAAAAAGGGCATTTTGGTAATTTACCTAAGGCATATAAACTACTTATCATACAACTAACTAAACGTCGTGACCATAAGGTATAACCTCTGAAGGTTATTTCCTATACAACTATGGTCACCTAATGTGTTTGGTCGGATCCTAATGATCGACCAAACGGGTCGGGTTCGAAAGTATAAGCGATTGTTTAGATCGCTTTCCTTACGACCCTATATAAGCACTAAACTAAAAGTGAGGAGCTAAGCATGTTAAAACATGCTTAACTAAGTTTAGAAAACAAGTTTGATATCAAAACAAACGGTTTTGATACCCAAGAGTAGTTTGGTTACAAACTACGACTCGTCACTGAGCCTAGATAACGTGGTAATCAGTAGGTATAGTCACAAGAGACTATAACCATCGTGATTACGCTTACTTTATGAAGTTCAACCGAACTTCGTGTTGACCATAAACTGGTCAACGTAGAAAGTCAAACATAGTTTGACTTTCGGAATAGAAAAGCGATAAAAGAACGAAAAAACACTTACAAAGGGTCCCCGCTAGTAAATCTTGATCGAATAGCTCAGGTATGAAGCAATGGCTTCAACTTAGAGCTTTTAGATCAGATTTATGGGTTTTTGCAAGTGAACTTGATGGGTATTTATAGTAAATGGACAACCGTTAGGATCGTTTATCGAATAACGTGCCTTGATCTTGTCCATACACTTGTTGAAACCTCATGGTAACTCAAAATGGCCCCTCAAGAGCAGGAAAGGGCAAGTGCAAATTGGCCCCTCATTATCCTGAAGAGGCAACTGCTGTTTTAAACTGAATTAACTGATCTGGGAGGCTTACGCGGGCCGCGTAAGGATACACCAAGGGTTTACGCGGGCCGCCTGGGTGTCCTGATCAGAAACCAACTTTCAAAAATAACAGTTTTGGTCCCTGTTGGTGTTTAAGGCTCATTTCGACATGTTTAAGGCCCGTTAAGCCAACTTTAAGGCCCTAAAATGATGCCTAAACATTGTGGACATGAAACATGTTCAAAAATATGCCGGATGTTGGTTCGTTTGGTCGTACGATCGCGATGTTCGCTGAATTACGACGGAATGCGCATACGCGCGAAAAACGATCCAAATTGCGTGACGAATGGATTTTTCTTATGCCAAACACTAAAATAAAATATTTTAGTGCTTACATAAATTTTTGGATGTCCGGAGGTATTCAGAACGTAAGTTATGCGCGAAAATGCAAACTTGTGCACTTTTTGACGATTTTAGTCCCTGAATGACCCAAAAGTTTATTTTAGCACACCGAACCCCTCAAAGCCTATTTCTAAGCTATATAAAGGATATTTAAAGTGTGTTTAACTTATGGTCATGTTCCAGAAAGTTCGTTACAGTTCAAATTGGCATACTTTCGCAGTTTGTCAAGTTTAGTCCCTGTAAGCGAATTAACTTGTTTTTGCCATACCAAAGCCTTCAAAACTTATTTCTAACTTATGTAAGGGTTATTTAAGGTATGTTAAGTATATGTTGAAGTTCCGGAGTATTTTTTGCATTAACTGATTACGTTTACGCACCAGTTTGCGTATAATGCTCCAGAAAGCGATATAGAGTTCGAAATTGAATAAAAGTCAAAACATGAAAAATGTAAAACATAACCAAACAAACTTTGGGATCAAATAACTTTGTTTTGTTGATAACTGAATTATTTACAATGATATCAGACACAGATGTTACAGTCTCCCCTACTTGTGGAAATTTCGTCCCGAAATTTATTTGGAGGAAACTCGTGGGAAAAGATGTGGATATTTCTCCTTCATTTGATCTTCGCGTTCCCAAGTAAACTCGGGTCCATGTTTAGATTCCCAACGAACCTTGACCAAAGGAATTCGCTTGCGTTTGAGCCACTTGACTTCATGTTCCATGATTTCCACTGGCTTCTCAACAAATTTCAGTTTTTATCAACACGAATTTCGTTAAGCGGTATGTGGAGGTTCTCATCAGCTAAACACCTCTTGAGATTGGACATGTGAAAGGTTGGATGAACATTTCCAGGTTCCGGAGGTAACTCAATTCTGTAGGCTACCTTACCGATTCTTTCGACGATCTTGAATGGTCCAACGTATCTAGGTGCAAGTTTTCCTTTCTTTCCAAATCTGATCACACCTTTCCAAGGTGAGACCTTAAGTAATACACGATCACCGACTTGAAAATCCAAGGGCTTGCGTTTTGGGTCCGCGTAACTCTTTTGACGACTTCTAGCTGTCTGAAGGTTATCACGAACATTCTTAATCTTGTCAGTTGTCTCTAAAATGAGGGCAGTTCCAGTAAGCTGAGCCTCACCGATCTCATTCCAGCAGACTGGTGAACGACATTTTCGACCATAGAGAGCCTCGAAAGGAGCCATGTTGATGCTGGAGTGATAACTGTTGTTGTAGGAGAATTCAATCAACGGAAGATGTGAATCCCAACTACCACCAAAATCGATCACACAAGCTCTAAGCATATCCTCCAGAGTCTGGATTGTTCTTTCAGATTGACCATCCGTTTGCGGATGATAAGCTGTGCTCAGATTAAGTTGGGTCCCCATAGCAGATTGCATGGTTCTCCAAAAATGAGAAGTGAAACGAGCATCTCTGTCAGAAATGATGTTCAAAGGAACACCATGTCGAGCTACAATTTCATCCACATAGATTTTAGCAAGTTTGTCAGCAGAAAAATCCTCACGGATTGGAAAGAAATGTGCTGACTTAGTAAGACGATCAACAACTACCCAGATGGCATCATGACCTTTCTTTGTGTGAGGAAGTTTAGTAATGAGATCCATAGTAATGTTTTCCCATTTCCAAACTGGGATCTCTGGTTGCACCAATAAACCAGAAGGACGCTGATGTTCAGCCTTAACCTTAAGACAAGTAAGGCATTTTGATACATATAAGGCAATGTCTTTCTTCATACCAGGCCACCAATACAGAATACGAAGATCCTTATACATCTTATCTGAGCCAGGATGAACAGACTAACGAGACTTATGGGCTTCATCCATAAGCAAGGTGCGAAGGTTATCTTGGCTTGGGACCCACAAACGGTCCATGAAGTAATACGATCCATTGTCCTTCAGTTCCAGATCAGGTGTTATGTGATAGGGAAATTCCTTATCCATCACGCCTTGTGAAACACAAGATTGTTGAGCCTGAGAAATGCGGGCTTGGATATCGGATCGAGCTTGAATATCAGATTGAACACGAACACAATGAAGCTTAATTCGTTCCTTACGACTCAATGCATCGGCTACGACATTCGCCTTACCAGGATGGTAGCGAATCTCGCAGTCATAGTCGTTTATAAGCTCGACCCAATGTCGTTGCCTCATGTTGAGTTCTTTCTGATTGAAGATATGCTTAAGACTTTTGTGGTCCGTGAAAACCACACATTTTGTTCCGTACAAATAGTGTCTCCAGATCTTAAGAGCAAAGACAACTGCACCTAACTCAAGATCATGTGTGGTGTAGTTTTTCTCATGTATCTTCAACTGCCTCGATGCATATGCTATGACTTTGTTCCTTTGCATCAGAACACAGCCAAGACCCAATTTAGATGCATCGCAATAAAAGATGAAATCATCATTGCCCTCAGGCAAAGTCAGAACAGGCGCGTCGCAAAGTTTTTGTTTCAAAGTCAGAAACGCTTCCTCTTGCTTGAATCCCCAATCAAAGGGTTTGTTCTTCTGAGTTAGAGTAGTTAGAGGAACTGCAATCTTTTAGAAGTTCTCAATGAAGTGGCGGTAATAACCCGCTAGACCAAGAAAAGAACGAACTTCAGTAGGAGTAGGCGTATCCCAATCCTTGATCGCACTGATCTTGGAGGGATCTACATGAATACCTTGTTCGTTGACAATATGTCCTAAGAATTGAACTTCTTTAAGCCAGAATTCACACTTGGAGAATTTGGCGAAAAGTTGCTCTTTCTTTAGGAGTTCTAAAGTAAGACGAAGATGTTGCTCATGATCAGCTCGTGTCTTAGAATAAATCAAGATGTCGTCAATAAAAACAATGACGAACTGATCCAAATAGGGTTTGCAGACCCTATTCATTAAGTCCATGAAAACAGCAGGAGCATTAGTCAAACCAAATGGCATAACTGTGAACTCATAATGCCCATACCGAGTGCGGAACGCTGTCTTGGGAATGTCTTCTTCATGCACACGAAGTTGATGATATCCAGATCGCAGATCAATCTTTGAAAAATAAGAAGCACCCTGTAACTGATCAAAGAGATCATCGATGCGAGGTAGGGGATATCGATTCTTGATGGTAAGCTTGTTAACCTCACGATAAACGATACACATCCTAAAAGATCCATCCTTCTTCTTGACAAAAAGAACGGGAGCACCCCAAGGTGAGAAGCTAGGACGGATAAAACCTTTGTCAGAGAGCTCCTGAAGCTGCTTAGACAACTCTTGCATCTCAGACGGTGCAAGACGATATGGAGCTCTGGCAATGGGATTTTCTCCAGGTATGAGATCAATACGGAACTCGACTTGGCGTGCTGGGGGTAGACCAGGTAACTCTTCAGGGAATACTTCAGAATAATCCCGAACAACAGGAATATCTTGAATAGATTTACCTTTGCCTTTATCTACTGTGACATGTGCCAAGAAGGCCACATAATTCTTTCGCAGGTACTTCCGAGCTTTAAAACAAGACATGAGTTTGAGACCACCAGCAGGTTTCTCACCACGAACCTGTAGGATCTCGCCTGTCGAAAGTGGTACACGAACGATCTTCTCAAAACAAACTACCTCTGCGCGATGCTTGGCTAACCAATCCATACCCATAATAACGTCGAAGCTTCCAAGTTGCATAGGCGTGAGATCAATAGGAAAAAGATGGTCGTTAAGGTTCAATTGACAGTTGCGAAGAACAGAATCAAGAACAATGGGTTCACCACTAGCAACTTCTACTGTCAAGGGTTTTCCTAGTTTCGTTCTAGACACGCGAAGCAGTGGCTCAAAAGATAATGACACAAAACTCTTATCGGCACCCGAATAAAAAAGAACAGATGCAGGCTGATTATTAATAAAGAACGTACCGTTCACCACATTATCATCTGCTTGTGCCTATTGTGCATTCATGTTGAAGACTCGACCTCGAGCCTGAGCCTGATTCTGATTTGGATTCTGATTCTGGTTGGCTAGCCTTGGGCACCGGTTTCTATAGTAGGTCTGATCCCCATAATTGTAGCACGAACCAGTAGGAAAATGAGGTCGTGCAGCTTGACCTTGTTGCTGAGCAAGAGGCTGAGCAACTTGTTGGGCTTGGTTCTGAACTGCCTGGTTCTGGTTAACAGGAATGCGACAAGTAGCGGCAAGATGGCCAATTCTCCCATAGTTAGTGCAATGACGACATTGGAGATGTGGTAGGTGATGGCCGTTACACCTGTTGTACAAAGGTGCATTGCCAAGATAAGGCTTCTTGGCTAGTGGTTGCGCATGCTGATTTGGTGCAGCTTGGGCCTGTGCAGAAACGGCATAGTTTTGGGAAGCCTTCCGCTTCCTAGACCCTCTTGAGGAACCAGAATCCTTTCCCTTCTTGTTTTGACCTTTCTTGCTATCTTTCTTGCTATCTTCCTTGTCAGATGCCTGCTTCTTACCCTTGTCACCTTTTTTGTGCAGCTTTCCCTTTCGAACCTGCGACTCAGTCAATGTCGCTGCTAACTAGATCGCCTGACGGGGTGTGGCAGGGTTACTACCAGTAATGATGTCTTGCACTGAGTCAGGTAGGCTGTCGATGTACCTTTCGATAGCCTTGTCGAGTGGGGTAACCATAGTCTGGCAAAGCAGACTCAACTCCTCAAACCTGTAAGTATACGCCCTGTGCTCGCCAATGTCTTGTTTCAAGTCATCAAACTCTTTCTCCAAAGCTCGCTGTTCATGACGAGGACAGAACTCCCTCATCATAAGGGCCCTAAGTTCAGCCCATGTCTGTGCTAGAGCAACTTCTGCACCACGATCTCTCATAACCCCGTTCCACCACGTAAGGGCCCTCTTCTGAAACACACTCGAAGAAAACTCGACCTTCCGATTGTCAGGACACTGCACGTGACAGAAAGTATTCTCAATGCTGAAGCATTGAAGAAGCCCAGCCGCTCCCTCAGAACCACTAAGCTTGAGTGGTTTAGCCGAGTTAAAATCCTTGAATTTGCATGGAGCATTGTTGTTGTTGTTGGCTTGGTTCCATTGAGCAAAGAGGTTTGGGAATTGAGCAGCCATTTGATGCGCAATGATTTCTGCCAGTTCGGCAGTCGTTATCTGGTTTTCGCATCGAGGAGGCATTATAAAAGAGGAAACATGAAAGGAAACGAGTGAGATGATTGGATGAAGAGAATGAGATGAAACAAAATCAACAAAAGCAAAGATGGTGGTCATTCGTCCGCATTACAAAGCAAACAAACGACACACAGTGGCTAATCAAAGTAAATGGGTGAAAAAAAATGTATCGCGAAGACATGCTCGCCTATAAGTGAACACTCACCCCAAGAGTTCCCAGGTAAGAGTGACTGGTCCGATTATGTGGATTTGTACGAACACTCTAGCCTTAGACAGAAAACCCAGGGTACAGGCATTCACCCTTCCAGTTTGCACGTGTTCACATTACTTAAAACCAAAACCTTGACGAGATTTTGAAAACTCAAAGGGTTCAAAACCTTATAACAGAGGGTTCAAAACCTTACAATAGAGGGTTCAAAACCTTACAATAGAGGGTTCAAAACCTTGTAATAAATCATTCAAAAACAGAAGATTGTTTTTCAAAAATTGTTTTGGAAAATTGGGTTCTTGTTTTGATAATCACCTAAGGATAGGCGATGTGCATGTTTTAAGATCTAAACACAAGACAACTTGTGTTAGGGTCCTAGAAAGGTTATAGTCTAGGTCAAAGAATTACTAATAACCTAATTCCCTATAACCAATGGCTCTGATACCAACTCTTCTGTCACACCCCGACCACGTATAACATACAAAACGTGGCGGAAAACGTCGGGGAGTGTTGTAACAGAATTAATTGTTTCATAACCATGGCATTCAAAGTTGTACTTTATTTATCAACATAAGAGTTACATTGTCTTAAACAGGAAATAAAGAGTTCAGAACATAATTAAACTAGTTCTATCTTTATTTTAAGTCTCTAAGGCACAGGTCCTCCCTAGTGTCACGATCATCATCCTATGTAAAAGCTCCTGAAAACACATGTGAAAATAGGTATGTCAGCATAAAAATGCCTGTGAGATACATAGGTTTCTGTGAAAATAGGATTCATGACTTAAGTTTAAGAGAAAGTTGTTTAGCAAAAGTCAGTCATGAACCTTGTAAATTGTTTTGTTTTGTAAATCATTTAAAAAGCGATAAGATCAAATGATATGTATAAATAAAAGAATAATGTATGGTTAAATGAATAACCAAGTAAAATGAGTGGTATAAATTAAATTGTTTGTAAAGCAATGTCTTGTGAAAGATATGTTATTTGTATAAAATGTTATATGTCTAAATTGAAATGATTCAAATAACGCTACGATATGTAATACCATACAAACACTTATATATAGGAAGTACCAGCGGCGTATCCACCATGCTTGAATCATATTACACACGTCTCGTTACTTAAATCACTTAAACAAACCACCAATGTATAAAGTCCATGTTTAAACCAATTGTCAAAAAGTCCTTATATAAGCCATGTCAAATGTTAAAAAGTCCAAATGTAGTCAAGTAATGTGTAACAAATGTTATGTATTGTAAGTAAAGTATTGTCACATAATCCAAATGTAGAAATGTACAAAACAGAGTATTTTGAATAAATCAAAAAGTTATGTTTTGCAAAGTGAATGCATGTTACATTGATACAAACATTTATGTGGTAAGTTAACGCATACATTCAAGCCTTGAGACAGTCGGATAACCCTTTCAGTCAAGGTTATCAAAAGAAATGTTTTCGGATTCAGTCATTCCTTACATCTAAACAAACCCGGGATGTCAGGAATGGGATTTGTCAAGTCCTATGGTACCACTACTTACTACCGAGCGGCGTAACTAATGTTAATGAACGTATATAAGTCCCGTTTGTGCGAACCAAATGTTATAGCAATTGTATACATGTCATATGAAAACAATGTACTAAGTATGCTAAGTTAACATACAAAGCAGAAAAGTCATGTAAATCAATGTGCTAGCATGCTATCAGTCAACATACATAGCAGAAATGTAAAGTAAAACAATGTACTAAGTATGCACACAATGGACATACATAGTATGAAATGTAATGTAAAACGATGTACTAAATATGCACATAATGGGCATACATAGCATGAAATGTAATGTAAAACGATGTACTAAGTACGCACACAATGAGCATACATAGCATGAAATGTAAGGAAATCATGTACTATAATGTACTAACGAACATAGCAGGTATATGATGAGAAAACATGGAAAGCATGAAAGTAACAAGTAGGCACATGTGTTCCACACCAAAACAGTTTGGAAAACAGTAAAAGAGGGGGGGGTTCTATGTACTCACCTGAGATTGCTTAGTAGTCCTTGAGTAACAACCAAACAATGCTAGAGATCACGGATATCAAACGGCACCTAATATAGGTAACTATGTTAATATACCGGACCTAAAATCGGAGGATTGGATAGAATGTGGGCTCGTAAACCAAATGAGTAGGGGAACTCGTGTAATATGGTTTAACAAGGCCTACATACTACAATGAAACCTAACCTAAGTGCTTACGACCCATTACGACCCGTTTAGGTAGCTTATGCTACTTTAACGCGTCGTTCGCGTAAAACGCGTTCGGAAAGCCTAACTAGTCCTATGATAAGTAAAATATGCCTTAACATGTCTAATATTGTTAGCAAATCAGTTTAGATACCAAACGTTATGTTACATATGCTTTAAATGAATTTTGGCGTAAAGAAGGGCATTTTGGTAATTTACCTAAGGTATATAAACTACTTATCATACAACTAACTTAACGTCGTGACCATAAGGTATAACCTCAGAAGGTTATTCCCTATACAACTATGGTCACCTAATGTGTTTGGTCGGATCCTAATGATCGACCAAACGGGTCGGGTTCGAAAGTATAAGCGATTGTTTAGATCGCTTTCCTTAAGACCCTATATAAGCACTAAACTAAAAGTGACGAGCTAAGCAAGTTAAAACATGCTTAACTAAGTTTAGAAAACAGGTTTGATATCAAAACAAACGGTTTTGATACCCAAGAGTAGTTTGGTTACAAAATACGCACGAATGTGCATTTTGGCCGAAACTACGACTCGTCACTGAGCCTAGATAACATGGTAATCAGTAGGTATAGTCACAAGAGACTATAACCATCGTGATTACGCTCATGTTATGAAGTTCAACCAAACTTCGTGTTGACAATAAACTGGTCAACGCAGAAAGTCAAACATAGTCTGACTTTCGGACTAGAAAAGCGATAAAAGAACGAAAGAACACTTACAAAGGGTCCCCGCTAGTAAATCTTGATCGAATAGCTCAGGTATGAAGAAATGGCTTCAACTTAGAGCTTTTAGATCAGATTTGTGGGTTTTTGCAAGTTAACTTGATGGGTATTTATAGTAAATGGACAACCGTTAGGATCGTTTATCGAATAACGTGCCTTGATCTTGTCCATACACTTGTTGAAACCTCATGGTAACTCAAAATGGCCCCTCATGAGAAGGAAAGGGCAAGTGCAAATTGGCCCCTCATTATCCTGAAGAGGCAACTGCTGTTTTAAACTGAATTAACTGATCTGGGAGGCTTACGCGGGCCGCGTAAGGATACACCAAGGGTTTACGCGGGCCGCCTGGGTGTCCTGATCAGAAACCAACTTTCAAAAATAACAGTTTTGGTCCCTGTTGGTGTTTAAGGCTCATTTCGACATGTTTAAGGCCCGTTAAGCCAACTTTAAGGCCCTAAAATGATGCCTAAACATTGTGGACATGAAACATTTTCAAAAATATGCCGGATGTTGGTTCGTTTGGTCGTACGATCGCGATGTTCGCTTAATTACGACGGAATTCGCATACGTGCGAAAAATGATCCAAATTGCGTGACGAATGGATTTTTCTTATGCCAAACACTAAAATAAAATATTTTAGTGCTTACATAAATTTTTGGATGTCCGGAGGTATTCAGAACGTAAGTTATGCGCGAAAATGCAAACTTGTGCACTTTTTTATGATTTTAGTCCCTAAATGACCCAAATGTTTATTTTAGCACACCGAACCCCTCAAAGCCTATTTCTAAGCTATATAAAGGATATTTAAAGTGTGTTTAACTTATGGTCATGTTCCGGAAAGTTCGTTACAGTTCAAATTGGCATACTTTCGTAGTTTGTCAAGTTTAGTCCCTGTAAGCGAATTAACTTGTTTTTGCCATACCAAAGCCTTCAAAACTTATTTCTAAGTTATGTAAGGGTTATTTAAGGTATGTTAAGTATATGTTGAAGTTCCAGAGTATTTGTCACATTAACTGATTACGTTTACGCACCAGTTTGCGTATAATCCTCCAGAAAGCGATATAGAGTTCGAAATTGAATAAAAGTCAAAACATGAAAAATGTAAAACATAACCAAACAAACATTGGGATCAAATAACTTTGTTTTGTTGATAACTGAATTTTTTACAATGATATCAGATACAGATGTTACACCACTGGAAATGGGAACAGATTTCCATGGATTTTGTAACAAAGCTGCCAAGAACGCCCAGAGGTCATGATACGATCTGGGTAATTGTAGACCACCAAACGAAATCAGCACACTTCTTGCCAATCAAGGAAAAAGATAACATGAGCAAACTTGCTGAAATCTACCTTAGAGAGATTGTGGCACGTCATGGAGTGCCTCTCTCGATTATCTCTGATAGAGATGGGAGATTTGTATCAAGGATATGTCAGTCCTTCCAAGAAGCTTTTGGCTCCCAGTTGAATCTAAGTACTACATTTCATCCGCAAACTGATGGCCAAAGTGAACGGACAATTCAAACATTGGAAGATATGCTGAGAGCATGTGTAATTGATTGGGGTGGTAGTTGGGACAATCATTTACCATTTGTCGAATTTTCGTACAATAACAGCTACCACACAAGTATTGGAGCCACGCCATTTGAAGCTCTTTATGGACGCAAGTGTCGATCACCGCTGTGCTGGGCTGCTGCGGGTGATAGACAGCTTGTTGGTCCCGAAATTATGCAAGAGACAACATATAAGATCTATCAGATTCGAGAGCGCATCAAAGCGGCTCGTGACAGACAGAAAGGCTATGCAAATCAAAGGAGGAATCCTTTGGAGTTTCAGGTTGGGGATATGGTTTTGTTAAAGGTTTCACCCTGGAAGGGTGTGGCACGCTTTGGAAAGCGTGGGAAGTTGAATCCCAGATACATTGGTCCATTCAGAATTCTGGAACGAATTGGTCTCGTAGCGTACAAGTTGGATTTACCTGCTGAACTTATCAAACCTGAAAAAGAGTCCAACTCAGGAAACCGTTGTCATTCCTACAGACGAAATTCATGTTGACGACGCACTCCACTTTATTGAAGAACCAGTTGAGGTTACGGATTGGAAGGTTAACAAAACACGCAGGAGTAGTGTCAAGCTCGTCAAGGTTCGATGGAATGCACGACATGGCCCAGAATTCACATGGGAACGTGAGGATCGTATGAAGGCCAAGTACCCACATTTATTCCCCAAGACCCCTGCAACTAGAAGCAGAACCTAAAATTTCGGGACGAAATTTTCTTAACGGGGGGAAAATGTGACAACCCTCACAATTACAGGTATCCGTACAATTAATTAATTTTGATTATGTGCTTAATGAATGTGCTTGATTACAACTGATAGTTTAAAACTGCTCCATGATTTCTGCATCATACATACATATGCATCATATTACATGCAGTCACTCCATTTATTACACACAAACATTAGTGACATACTTGATGCACAAAAGCACAGTTAGAACACTGAACGGACAATTCAGAAATATGCTGACAATGCCAGCACATAGACAGACAATGTTTTTGAGGCCAGTATGGGCCAGGGACAGGGTACTACACTAGTATGGAGTGTTGGGAAGTGAGGACCATAAAACTGCGTCACTAGGTGATAGTTATAGTGCCGGGAAATGCCAAAAACACACTTTAAATGCAGAATTCTGCATTCATTTATAGAATTCAGCATTGTAAGGCACTAGTAAAGTGAAAAAAATATGGCAGAATGGTCCTGTATACTTTCCTAAGTGCTGGGAATAATTTGTGTTACAAAAATATATATAAAAGACACATTACGACATAATTAGACACTTTAACGGAACGGTGTCTAACCGGACAACCGGACATTACCCGAGACACTAAATTTTTGCCAAACACATAGTCTTATTATTTTTTACCTAAATTTTTGCCAAACACATAGTCTTATTATTTTTGACTAGTCGTGGTCCCCGTTTACCATAACACCCACTAAAAAGCAATTAACTAACATATGGAAGCATATTACTTGAAATCTAACTTATGTTTACCTATTAGTTGCAAAAGTTACACCCAACCCATACCTCCAATCTCTTCCCTAGATCATAACCGAATTATATATTAGATTGCTTACTTGTGGGTTTGGACAAAATATGAGGAATGATCATTATAAGTAAGGCACTAAAGATCACAACCATACTTCAATCTTACACTCCCTCACTTCACTCTCTCTCCCTCTTTCGACTCACCCCCAAACCGCCACCATCACCACCACTTAACAACCATCAACTTCTATTATCAAGCTTTGTTCAAGGTTAGAAGGTCACTCAAAGAAACTTGCAACTTGTGGAACTATAAGGAGCTTCATACATTGCCTTGCACCATCATCTTTTTCTTCATCTTTGCACTAGAGATTCATCCCTAGCTATAAGCTAGTAGTAAGCTCTTGTTTAACCCTTGATCATCTCATTTTTATGGCTAAAATTTGTAGTATGTTGTTTATTTCCAAGAACACTAAAGAAATAAGAACACTAAGAAGTTGAACATGAAACTTTACATGAAGTTCTGCATAAAAAGTTTACTTGAAAATGAAATGTGACTAGTAGTATGTTGTAGTGAACATATTGTTGATTTTATGATGATTCTTGATTGAGTGATATTAATCACCATATAGATCTTGTTAAATATGATTTAACAAGAATAGAAAGTGGTTATGTTTTACATAAATAACCGCCTTCTAGTTAGATCATGAACTTGAAAAGAAATTGTTAGGACCGCGGAATCCGTACACGAACGTGACCTAAACACACAAGATGTAATATAAAAGTGATTCTATTGATATATCTGAAATGTACAATGAACCTTGAATCACTTGACAACTTTCTCTCTCTAGTTTCTCTCTCTAGAACTAGAGCTCTCCAAAAGTCAAATGTGCAAAAGTGTTCTTCAAGCTAAATCATGATTTAGCTTGAAGCCTATATATAGTGTTGAGGTTTAGCTTGAAGCTGTTCAAGCTAAATCATGATTTCCCTTGAACAAGTTCAAGCTAAATCATGATTTCCCTTGAAATGACATGTGACACTTTCAAGCTAAATCATCACTTTCAAGCTATATTATCCTATTACATGATACAAGACGCAGTCAATAGACATAGTGCACTAACAGACTCCCCCTTGGATATTGACGAAGTCTTCAGTGACTAATCTCTGTTATAATCACCTTCTTCAGTCTTGATCATTCTGCCTTTTCTTTCATTCAGATTGTAACATTGTACGCATCCATCACTCTCTTTTCTTCTATCAGCTGCAGGCTCCCCCTTTCATCAAGCTTCCGTGCTTTGGGATCGACACCTAGCTTTCCGTATACAAGCTCCCTCTTGCTTTGAGCTCGTCTTCAGACTCCCCCTTAGACTCAGCTTCCGGGATCGTAATCTGGACTTTTTCCTGCAATCACTCATACATTCATAAGTAACAACATTTTAGACTATCCAGGAATCGTAACCTGGCAATTCCAATCAAATTCTCTAATCCACTCCTCCTATCAACAACCTTTATAGATTTGGCAGAGTTAAAGAATCCAACTCCCTCACAGTTAATCATCCAAGTTCAAGTTAATGACCTTGGAGATATCACAAACTGTTTTTGAAATTTTTGATTTTAAATCAAGTTTCAAATTAATGAACTTGTTTCATTTTCAGAAACACAATCAGCTTACTTAGATTTTGAAACTCAGCACTCAGACATCGATTGTCGAAAATAAAGCAGAATCAAAAATCTTTTTGTATTTTTCTGAAAATATAAAGCAATAACGAAATATGTACAAACATATTCACAGACAATATTTTTGTTTTGAGTATGCGTCAGAGGATCATATCAGTTTCTGACAAGTCACAAGTACCGTTGAGCTTAATTTTCACATTAAGTATTAAACAATTCACTTAGATTGTCGATATACTGATCCACTTAAATTTTCATACAAACTTCAACTGATTCAGGATACGAATTAGATGTCTTAAGAACTTAAACCCATTCATGTGTCCCACCTCTTGAATATACTCCCGTATCCAGAATCCCAATAATCAGTCTTACAGGTGAGTATACTACAATGATATCTGTATATAAATTAGGTATGCGAGGGCCGAGGGATCTCAGGTCGATACTTCCGTATACACAGAGAGATATCAGCTTCGACTTTAAGATATGTCCCCTTTAGAGGATCTTTTTGCTTACAACAGCAGCGACTATCAAATTTATTGTTTCATCGGCATGCTGAGGGTTTAATGCTGTGTTTCAAGCATTGCAGAAAGTATTAGCCAGGGACTAGGTCAGAACTTCCATTCAGCAGAAGTCCCGGAATAATACCCCAGACATCATTGAGTATAATGACCTAGTATATCAGATTAAGAGACCTTTCAAACGAGATTTCAGGGGTTACCTATATATCCAAGTAGTGTTCCCCACGAAATAAGCAAGTTTGAATTTAGGTTTATATCCCGAAAAAGTTTACTAAATGTATAAAAACCTACCGACACATCCACGGTGAGATCGTTTAACACATTTAAACTTTCCATTTCTTTAGCATACAGTAACCGTCTACTGATGTACTATCATTTCCTCTTTTTACGCAAAACTCAATTTTTTTGAATTTTATCATGTTTTTGACTTTTTCAAATTTTCAAATGTTTTTGTATTTTCTAACAACATTACTCCCCCTAAAATGCAAAATCATATAAAGAAAATTTGACAACCAACACTGATTGCTTTGTCTCGCCATCCATTTTCTGCTTATCGTGCTCTGTTTTGCAGAAAATATAACATAAAGTACCCCCATGATTTACAACCCATTGATCTTAACAGTTTGAAAACCGTTTTTCAATCTGATGAAAGTAATCATGTTTGTTCAGCCGTGAGGGTTTCGGCATATTCAATCAACACATATTTTTGAAAAAAATTTTAATATTTGACAAAAATTAAAAACAAACATAATTTTGTTTTTTTTTTTTTTCAAATTTTTCAATTTTTAGGGTTTTGAAAATATTGTTTATTTATGTACAGAAAACATATAAACTTCCTGTTTCAACCAACACAGGATCCAGCAGCCTCCTCTTGATGTGCCAGGCTGCTCCAATTTCACAATCTTTGGTATTCTTGAGCACCTGCACATTCAGCTAACTGAATTACTTGAACAATTTAGCCCAGGTCTGTTGAACCTTAGGCATTTCAACACAATAGTCTTCATTCAATGCTGGAAATTCTTTGTCATTTTTCACAAAAACTTTCTCAATTTTAACTTCAACTTTCTCATCTTTTACCAATTCAACATGTTTCTTAACACTCCATGTTTGACCTTTTGGTGTTCCTCGTTTATAAAAATGTGAATCTTTTTGAACACTTTGATTTTGAACAACAACTTTTGGTTTCCAAAACTCTTGAGGTTTTGTCATATCAACTGTGGTTTTCCAACTCTGTGTTGTTCTGAATCTGGGTGTGTGAGAATTCCAGGTCTGTCTTGAATCGAATCTGTTCTGGTTTGATTTCCAATTTTGATTTGAAGCAAACTTGTTTGTATTAAACCTCCAAGTTTGTTTCGAATCAAATCTGGTTGACCTTTGTCTCACATTCTCATATTTTTGTTTCTCAGCATCAATCTTCTTTTTGTCAACATCCACAGGTTTTAGATTAGGACACTTGCGTGCAAGATGTCCTTTTTGATCACATTTGAAACATGTTCTCATGGACACATCTTTGAGCTGTGTTTGTTGCTTTTGCTTTTTAGCAAAGAATTCATCATTAGACTGTTTCATTTTAAGTTCTTTTTCTTTTTCTAAACTGCCTCCTTGAACAAAACTCATTTTTGTCTGAAAATTCGAAGTTTCATTTCTTTTCCAACTTTGTTTCTTCTTATAACCCAACCCAGCCTTCATGTTTTTCTTTTTGAATTCAGGTTTGTTATACGAACCTCTATGACTCTTACCAGCAAACTTTGAAATCTCAGACTTTTCAATCTCAACCATTTTGAAAACTTTATCAACCTTTTCTGAAATCACATTCTGAATCGGGAATACAACATCTAAGAACAATTTGTCCGATCCAATCATGGTATAAACCAATCCTTTTGAATCATCATTCAAATTTTTCTCGGATTTTGTGTTTTTCAGATAACCATCATGAATATTTCCTTCATCTTCATCCTGTGATTCAGATTTACCTGTATCAACTGACTCTTCTTTCAACACACTTTCAACGACTTTACCTACCACCTCTGAATCATGAGAATCATCAGATTTGGAATAGGTTATGTCAATGTTGTCTGGCAATTGATCTACCATGTTGAAAGCTTTTTCGACCTTTTCTTCATCATAAAATGCAAATTTTCCCGGTGGTGGAACTTGATGAAACTCTGAGCCAATGCCTTTCTTGTTCTGTTCAGACTCACCATCACCCGGTTTTATATTGAAAATTCGTTCAAGCACATATGACGACACGTGGTAACTCTTTAACTTGTTGTTATCCTGTTCTAAATCAGCAATCTGTCGCTTCAACTTAGCAACATCCTCAATATAGGAATTAACAACATCTTGTTTTATAGAATACATTCGTTTAAGCTCTTTGGTTGTTTCAGACATATAATTCATTCTTGATTGAGCATATTTCATTTCGTCTTTTACTTTGTCGTATGACTCTTTCATAATATCATATGCTAATTTCATTGAGTCATAATCTTTCTTCATTTCTTGACAAGCAATTTCTTTTTGTTCACATTCATTTGTCATTTTCAAAACATTTTCTTTCAAAACTTCATTTTCTTTCTCTAATTTGTTACATTTTTCTGAAAGTTTTTCATCATTTTCCTTAAAAAACTTTTCTTTTTCTAGCATTTCTTTGCATTTTTCTTTGAAAATCTTTTCAATTTTTGTGAACTCAAGATCTCTTTTTCTAAATTGCTCATCTTTTTCAATACAAGCTCTGCACGGTTCCATGCATTTCTTGCACTGATCTATCAATTTCAAGTTTTCAGAATCAGAATTTACCTCAGTGATTAACACTTCGGTATTTTCAGCAACTTCTGTCTGCTTCAGATCAGCATCATCTTGCTTCTTTTCAACACTAACTTCATCACCAGCATCACCAACTTTCAAATTCTCATTCTTTTCTTCTTTCTTCACCTCTTCTTCAATCTGCTGTTCTTCGGTAACAGCTTTCTCAACCTCTTCATTCACAACAACTTCTTCACTTTTGATTTCCTTCACAGCTTCAACTTCAACAGTTTCTGCTTTAACAGTTTCTACTTTAACCTCTTCAGCAGCTTTCTTCAGATTGTTCACCATTTCTTCAACATTCTTCTTCATTCTCTCTTCATCCCTTTTTCTCAGACACGATAACATGGCATATCTGATATCCTTTTCATATTGCTTAGCATATTTGTCATCTTTCAATACTCTTCTATAGTATTCAGCTCTCAACGGGACAGCAAGAAGAACATCATCGAAGATTATGTCTTTCTTGGGAACAACTGGTTCTCCTTCTCTGTTATAGTAACATTCTCTCTTTTTATCCCATCTTTTGCTACCGACAGCCATCTCATACTCTTCCTGCATATCATCCATTCTATTTAAAACGACGTTTCTTTCTCTGTAAGTTTTCTCACTTAAAATTTCTTCTCGAGTTTTCTCTTTAACCTCAGCAACAACATTTTCTTCTTTGTTATCAGCCATGATGTAAACCTGAATCACTAACAAACAAACACAATCAGTATACACAATATCAAATATCCTGAAACAAACTGATACACAGTTGACGTGAAATAATCTCGACACAAAATTTCACTTTTCAAGCGAAATAGCGAACTCAAGCGAAAACCCAAATTGAATCAAAGTCAAACTTCAAGCGAAATCCCAAGAAACCAGTTCTGAAGCGAAATCAACTGTTCTGTTCAAGCGAAATCCTAGACTGATGTTTTGAAGCGAAATCACATGTTCTGACTTGAAGCGAAATCAAATGTTCTGACTTGAAGCGAAATCAAATGTTCTGACTTGAAGCGAAATCAAATATTCTGACTTGAAGCGAAATCAGATGTTATGTCTTGAAGCGAAATCACTTCAATAGCATTTTGAAGCGAAATCTACTGGATTTTTCAAGCGAAACCATGATATCAGGTACTATCTCAAGCGAAATCTTCCTGTATAAGAATTTTCAAGCGAAATTAACTATTTCGCTTCAAACAGTCAATGTTTTCAAGCGAAATCTCGCTGATTGCAATGAAATCCGATCACAAAAATTCAAATTACTCCTAAACGACTTGGAGTTTTGATCTGAAACTTGGTAGGGTTGTTAATCAACTATATTCGCACGATATACTAGAAAATCATCCAATTCGGACCGTTAAATCCCGTTCAATTTGACGAAAAACCGATCAAATTGTGAAAGAATGAGTAGATGAAGAAGAGATGATGCGATTCGGATCTGAAAACACTGTAATCTGGTACGAATCTTGTTGTTTGATCAACGCAATCGAGCTCCTGCTCTGATACCACTTGTTAGGACCGGTTTGACTCCGATACGATTGCGAAACGAACGTGAAACGTGCGGAATCCGTACACGAACGTGACCTAAACACACAAGATGTAATATAAAAGTGATTCTATTGATATATCTGAAATGTACAATGAACCTTGAATCACTTGACAACTTTCTCTCTCTAGTTTCTCTCTCTAGAACTAGAGCTCTCCAAAAGTCAAATGTGCAAAAGTGTTCTTCAAGCTCAATCATGATTTAGCTTGAAGCCTATATATAGTGTTGAGGTTTAGCTTGAAGCTGTTCAAGCTAAATCATGATTTCCCTTGAACAAGTTCAAGCTAAATCATGATTTCCCTTGAAATGACATGTGACACTTTCAAGCTAAATCATCACTTTCAAGCTATATTATCCTATTACATGATACAAGACGCAGTCAATAGACATAGTGCACTAACAGAAATGGATTTCTTGAAATGATAATGAACAAAGTAAGTGAATGATCTTGTAGATCCGGGTTTTACAAAAGAGTTTTCTAAATAAACTTAGTTCAAGAACCGATTTCTAAAAGGTTGTGACCTTTATATATGCTTACACTATTTGTAGAACTAAAATAAATATAGAAACCTTTTATTTACAAGAAGAGTTCAAGGGTTTTAATTTTTGTAAATAATGTTTACAAGTTGTAAACAAGTAACTCGTTTAAGAAAATAGTTTTTAAAGAAATAAATGCGTTTCGGAGGGTAACTAAGTCCACTAAAGGTTTCACTAAGTTACTACGAGTTTTCGGAAAATATCAAGTTCATGATTATTATGTAACGCGTATTGTTTTGCTCTTGGTAATGTAAAAGTTGATTGTTGTTGATTGAATTTGAAAAGAAAACGATATGCTTAATAGCATGGACACTCCGTTTTTAGGGGAAACTCTGGCGAAATTTTCTAAATATCCCAAGACTTAGAAAAATTATTTTCTAACAAGTGTTTGCAAATATGTTTAAACATTGTCTTTCAAAGTAAACTTCGCCATGAGTATTGTTACAAAACTTCAAAGTGTCGGAGGTGGGTTTTCGAAAATAAAAACGGATAAATATATATATATATATTTCATACTAAGACGCTTGAGTAATTATTTGTTATTTTTGGGAAAAATATATTATTTTTGACAAAGGTGTTAAATATATTTTCTAAGTGGGACTTAAAAATATATTATTCAAACCAACACAATACATGTATAAATACCCCATCCTTGGGAAGGATATACGCACACAAAAATACTTGAGAAGTACAAATACGGAATAGTTGCCTAACTATTATTTCAAAGACCTAAAAATATAATGTAAGTTAAAATAGTAATTATTTTAACAATAAGTTGTAACTTGGAATAATATCAAGTAACGTAACTCAAGAACATAAATACAAAAGCATGGCACGACCCGATCGTCTAATAGATATTAGTACGTTGTAGGTTGTCGTGTTGCAGACAGAGTTTTGAGTTGCCGTTACTGAGGACGCACTACAGTGAGTTCATGTCCCCCTTTTCTCTTAACTGTTTTCAGTTTTATACTTCGGGGGTGGAATACATGTTACAATTATTACAGACATTTACAGACGCCTTCATACATGGTATGGTTAGCTTAAGGAGGGTTTAGACGCTTAGATCATGTGAAAGGTGGGTACAACACTTAAGGCCATTAATCCTCGTCGTAGGACCGAGGGACATGAGTGATAGATCTATTTGGGTGTAGCGAGCCCACACCCGTGAGGCCAGGGTGGCCCATAGTGGTGACTGTGTCTTACAGCCGGAGGCCCGGTAACAAATTTGCTAGGTTTGAGTACTTCCTGCACCGTTTAACACATACCAGTGGCTTTGCAACCCATTGGTGATCTCTTTTATTTCCTTAATGCTACATACCAGGGATTTTCATACATACAGACACATTACAAAGGTTTATACATACTCACTTACACATGAACTCGCTCAACTTTTTTGTTGACTTTTCAAACTACATGTATTTCAGGAAATGGATAGGATCTGGCGGGTGATGCACGTTAAGCTGCGTACTTAAATAAAAGATGTCATCCGGGGGTGTAGGGTTTGGGAGGTGTAACCCTTGCCTGGACGGGTCACATGTCTCCAAACCTTGTTTTACTTAAGGTCTTTTGTTGAGTCCGTTGGGAACTCATTTTTAAACAAGTCATGATTGTAAATATTTTGGGTTGATGATTCAAGACAATTATGTTATGGTATTTTCTAAACTATATTAATGGATGAACATCTTGTGGTTTTATCATATAGCATTGTTATGATTGTTGCTATGGTATTAAGAAGTCACACCAAATAAACCCACGCTTCCGCAAAAGCCAGGGTGTGACATGTTAACTTAGCATACTTAGTACATTGTTTTCACATAACATGTTTACATTTGGTATGACATTTGGTTTGTTCAACGGGACTAAAATACGTTCATTAACATTAGCTACGCCGCTCGGTAGTAAGTAGTGGTACCATAGAACTTGACAACTCCCATTCCTGACATCCTAGGTTTGTTTGGATGAAAGAAATGACCGAATCCGAAAACATTTTGATAACCTTTACTCTAAGGTTATCCTACAGTCTCTAGGCTTGAATGTATACGTTTAACTCACCGCATAAGTGTTTGTATCAGTAAAGCATGCATTTCCACAAAACATAACTTTGATTTAAACTATGTTTTACTTCAATACCTTGTGTTGGACCGTTCTACGACCTTAAACCGTCAGTTAAGGCAGTTCATCTTTATGTGTAAAAGCGGAATCAATGCACACAAAGTCATAACAGCTATTATCCTTTTAATCTTTCTTTTCTGATTGATTTACATGCTTGTACAATGTATTCTGATACAAAACCGGCAGCACTTCTCCTTACAAACACATACAGATCCAAGTCCTATTGACAAATGAACCACACAACCAATTTATAAGCTTGTTGATTTCGCTTGAGTTGGTTTCAAGCGAAATCTTCACATGTTGATTTCGCTTGAATTCATTTCAAGCTAAATCACCATTTGTTGATTTCGCTTGAACTGATTTCAAGTGAAATCTTCAAGAAAAACACTTACAAACCCTAATTTAACCCTATTGTGTGATCATTCAAACAATTCTAGACACAAGACTTGATTATGACATAATCAACAGACATTTAGTGCACCAACAGACTCCCCCTTGGATGTTGATGAAGTCTTTGGCTTCAAGTCTTTGTCTTTAACAATCTTCAAACATTGTAAAAACTTTCCTCAATCTTTATCTTCAATCTTCAAGCTTTAAACTTCAATCTTCCCTTTGACCGTTGATCCAGACTCCCCCTTTCACAGACTCCCCCTCTCGATATGCTAGAATCTGAGAAATCTGGTTCAAGCTTTGACAATTAACTTCCATTGGGAATAATGAAGTCCAAACCTGTTACTCAACCAACAAACATTACAATTCTATCTTTCAAACCGTAAAACACAAACTTAATCAGTTTTAACAATCCACTCAAGTATTCAGGTCCAAGTTAATGACCCTGATCACTTGATTAATCTACCAAGTCCAAATTAATGACCTTGGTTGATCTTTTGACGAAACAATACTGATTTTAAAACAACAATTTTAAACATTTTCTGAAAATAACAAGTATCAAATTAATGAACTTGTTTTTGACTTTCCAAACAATTCAAACTTCAACAAAGTAAGCTCTCCTCATTCTTCAGTCCAGAATCTCCTGCATCTGCTTCAAACATCTGAGAATCCAACAATCAACTTTCCACTTTGGTTTGTCAAAAAATAAAGCAGAAATAAAATCTTTTTGGATTTTATCAAAGTGATCTAAACTAAGAAATGAAATACAGAAAACTTAAATTGCAGAAAGTAAACAAAGTAAACTATTTACAAACATATTTTTGACAAGCGTGTCAGGGAATCATATCAGCTTTTCAGACAAATCACAAGTATCGTTAAGCTTCATTTCATACTCAGACTTAAACATTTCACCTCGATTGTCGATATACTGATCCATCTTAAATTCCCACACAAATTTCAATTTACTCAGGATACGATTTAGATGAATTATGAACTTAGCTCATTCATGTGTCCCACCTCTTGAATATACTCCGTATCCAGAATCCCAATAATCAGTCTTACAGGTGAGTATACTACAATGATATCTGTATATAAATTAGGTATGCGAGGGCCGAGGGATCTCAGATCGATACTTCCGTATACGCAGAGAGATATCAGCTTCGACTTTACGGAGTGTCCCCTTTAGAGGATCTTTTTGCTTACAACAGCAGCATTTATCAATTTTATTGTTTCAGCATGCTAAGGGTTTAATGCTGTGTTTCAAGCATTCCAGCAAGTATTATCCAGGGAGTAGGTCAGAACCACCGTTCAGCAGAAGTCCCGGAATAATACCCCAGACATCATTGAGTATAAAGACCTAGTATATCAGATTATGAGACCTTTCAAACGAGATTTCAGGGGTTACCTATATATCCAAGTAGTGTTCCCCACGAATTCACAAGTTTGAATATTAGGTTTGTATCCCGAATAAATCTACTAAATGTGCGAAAACCTATCGACACATCATCAGTGAGACTGTTTAACTCATTTAAACTATACAAATCTTTAGCATACTATAATCGTCTAGCCGATGTACTATCATTTTCCCTATATACACAAGCTCTTTTTCAGATTTTATCATGTTTTTGTATTTTTGCATTTTTTACTGTTTTTGTATTTTCAGAAAATAAACTATATACAAATATCTACTCCCCCTAAATACCAAAACAAGTAAAAAATCGACAAACCATTGCAAATTGTTTCTCGTCTTCATCCGCAACAGTACTCTCATCAACGCCCACAATTCCATCCAACACCGAAAGAAGCTTCATACCATTCAGTTTTAACAAATATTTAAACCGATTTTTATCAAAAGCTTTGGTATGTAAATCAGCTTTCTGTTCGTCAGTGTGGATTTTCTCAATTCGTATCAACTTTTTCTCAAAGCAATCACGAATAAAGTGATGACAAATTTCTATGTGTTTAGTTTTAGCGTGATGTACTGGATTCTTTGTTATATTTATAGCGGCCTCATTATCAACAAAAAGAGGTGTGTTAAGAAACTGCAAACCGTAGTCGCGCATCTGTTGCTGTATCCACAAGATCTGAGAGCAGCAACTGCTAGCAGAAACATACTCCGCTTCACATGTAGATAACGCCACAGACGTTTGTTTCTTACACTGCCAGGTAACCAATCTAGGACCAAAGAATTGGCATCCTGCAGTTGTTGATTTTGAATTTACTTTGCAGCATCCGAAATCCGAATCGGAATACCCTTCGAGCGTAAAATCGCCTTTCCTAGGATACCACAACCCCAATGAAGGAGTTCCTTTCAGGAAGCGCAATATCCTTTTCACAATGATGATATGCGATGCTCTCGGGTTAGACTGAAATCTTGCTGCGAGGCACGTTGGGTACATTATATCAGGACGTGAAGCAGTTAGGTACATTAAAGAACCTATCATGGAACGGTAAAACGTTTCATCAGCCCTGTCTCCGGTGAGATCTGGGTGAATCCCATGATTTGTTGCAAGTGGGGTAGCAGCTGGAGTAGAACTTGACATCCCAAATTTCTCTAGAATATCATGAACATACTTTGACTGATGAATGAAAATTCCCTCAGGAAGTTGTTCAACTTGTAAACCCAGAAAGAATTTCATCTCCCCCATTGAAGACATTTCAAACTTTTGCTTCATCACTGATTCAAAATCTTTGCATAGATTTTCATTTGTCGACCCAAAGATTATATCGTCCACATAAATCTGAACTATCAGAAGATGACCATCGACCTTTTTAGTGAAGAGAGTGGCATCCACTTTTCCACGAATGAACTTGTTAGCTAGTAGGTGTTGAGACAAAGTCTCGTACCAAGCTCTCGGGGCCTGGTGTAAACCATACAGCGCTTTGTCCAATAAGTAGACCTTGTTTTTGTGGATTGGATCGGTGAAGCCCGGTGGCTGACCGACATAAACCTCCTCTTTGACCTTCCCATAAAGAAACGCCGATTTAACAACTAACTGATAAACTTTAAAGTTCTTCCAAGACACAAATGCTAGGAAAATTCTGATTGCCTCTAGTCGTGCTACATGAGCATAGACTTCGGTAAAATCAATCCCCTCCTGTTGACAAAGCCCTGAACAACGAGTCGAGCTTTGTTCCTTACAACAACTCCTCTATCGTCCCTCTTACACTTGAACACCCACTTGGTGTTAATCTTTCTCTGCCCATCCGGCAAATCAACTAACTTCCACACTCCCAATTTTTCGAATTGACTAAGTTCCTCCTGCATTGCATTGACCCAAGAGTCTTCAGTAAGCGCCTCTTTGTAAGTTCTTGGCTCAACCTGCGAGATAAAACAACTTAATGAGAATTCAGTTTGCAAAGGAGCAACTTTTGTATAAAAACATGTAAGCCCTTTATCAATCTGATTTCGAGTGCGAACGCCTGTCTGCAATTCTCCTATGATCAACTCCTCTGGATGATATGAAAAAGTTCGCGGCATCACTTCACTTGGAACATCTACATTTCCCTCCAGATTAGTAACATTCTGTTCTGCATCTTGTTCACCAACTTGGTTTGTTTGACTTGAAATCTGAATTTGCTCCCCCTCAGAATCTGAATCACCATGATCAAATACTGGCATGTTTTCAGCTTCTAGATTATCATTCTGAGCCGATTGATTATCCTGAGCAACTTCATTCTGTTGGATATCATCATGTTCACCAGCATTACTTGGACCTGCTTCAACGTCATTTGAAGTTTCCCGTGGACTCCTCGAATACTCAGCTGGGAACCGTAGCTGCAACTCATATTCACGCAAAATATCCAACTCATCAAAGAAATCTTCATCATCCTCTGATTCTTCTCTCATGTCAAACGAATCCCAAAGTTTGTCATAATGATAACGCCATGAATCACTAGGATTCTGTGGCGGCATAGTATAACCTTGACATTCAACATTTGCAGCTTCAATAATCCGCTTCTCACTCGGAACGAAGACACGTCGCATCGGATTTGCATAACCAACAAATATTCCCTCAATGCACTTTGGACCAAACTTTCCAAAAGGCTCTATAACTGTACAGGGCGACCCGAACGGTTCTAGATACTTCAAATTCGGTTTGCGGTTATTGATTAGCTCAAAGCATGTTTTGTTGAACTTCTTGACAGTGAGAACCCTGTTGAGCGTATAGCATGCGGCAGAAACAGCTTCAGCCCAAAAATTAATCGGTAACTTTGAATCTGCGAGCATAGTTCTAGCCGTCTCGATTAGTGTCTGGTTTTTACGTTCTGCAACTCCATTCTGCTGCGGAGTGTACGGAGCACTAAACTCATGCAAAATACCTCTTTCATCACAAAATTCTTCCATCTTGCTGTTTTTGAATTCAGTACCATTATCACTTCGAATTCTTTTAATACGCCTTTGGTACAGATTTTCAATCTTCCTGAACAGCCCCATCAAACTGTCAAATGTTTCATCTTTCGTCTTCAAGAAAGAAACCCATGAAAATCTGGAATAATCATCAGTAACGACCAAACAATAGTAATCTCCTGTAATACTTTTGACATTCACCGGACCAAACAAATCCATGTGAAGTCTTTCCAGAGGTCTCGAAACTGAATTGACTTGCTTTGTAGGGTGTGACTTTTTCTTCTGCTTGCCTTTGATGCAGCTAATGCACTCCCCTTCCAGATGAAAACCTTTGATATTAACACCCAAAACCAAATCATTATGCACCAAATGATTCATCTTCCTTAGGTGAATATGCCCCATCTTTCGGTGCCACAATCTTGATTCTTTCTCAGTTGCTCTAGACACAAAACAATGTGCTTGACCAGTTGTTGTAGTTGCAACACTCATATCTAACACATATAAATCATTCACTCTAGGTGCCCTCATGATAATCCATTCTTCAGGAACAACAAAACCAGGTTTCAAAATCAAACATTCTTTATCAGTGAAGTGAGTAGTATACTGATTGTCACAAATCTGCGAGATACTAAGCAGATTGTTCTCCAGCTCAGTGATGTAGTTAACTCTCTCAAACGTTACAATCCCATTGGATAACGTTCCTTCACCAACAATTCTACCACCTTCATGACCTGCAAATCCCACATAACCACCATTGATATTCCTCACATCATACAGTAATGCAGTTTTTCCTGTCATATGTCGAGATGCGCCACTATCCATGATCCATCTTGAAATGGCTCTTGGAAGATCCTGCACATACCACAATTTGATTTTAAAACATTTCAATAAAGATGCCGATTCATGCTTCGCAATCCAGGAAGCTCCGGCAATTCAAACTGCTTAGTTGAACTTGGTGTCCACCCAGGCCTCATCAGCCTTAGGTGTAACCTTGACTCTTGCAATTTGAATTTTGAAACTTTCAGCCTTCAAAGGTGGAAAATTTGCATCATAATCAACCGAAATTGATTCTTCAGCCTTTTTCACTTCAGAAGTTGAAATTTTCATTTCAGTTTTTGGTTTCGAAACTTGTTGAGATAATGCAACCTGTTTATAAAATTTGTCATTTTTAGGTACCACTTTCTTTACAGGTTCATTTTTCACTTTAATGTTGTTATTTTTCACACTCTTTTTCTCAACAATGATTGGTGCTTTACCCTTCACATCAACTTTCTTCTGTTGAATCTTCACATTTTCAGTCTTAGGCTTCAAATTGGTACACTTTCGTGCAATGTGACCAACTTGATTACATCTGAAACATGTTGGAGTATCAACAACTAGACTTTTTCCTTTAGACTGATAATGTGAAGCTCTTTTCTCAAAGAACTCTTTATTTGATTTTGAAAAAAATTCATTTTCCTCATCAGAAAGTGAACTTGAACTGTTCACAAACACCTTCTTTTCAGCAAACCTTTTGTTTTGAAAACTCTTCTTCTGATAACTATTACCACCCCGATAACCACCCGACCAACTATTTCGATTGTTATTATAAAAACGGGGTGGAACAACAGGCTTTTTGTAATAAGCTTTATCTTTGTCAAAATTCATTTGCCTTTTTGTTTGACACAAACTGTTCACTTCTGACAACTCAACTTCAACTAACTTGAAAAAATTTGTCAACTTTTTCACATTAACATTCTCAATTGGAAACTCAGAATCCGAATACAACTTATCAGATCCAGCCATCTTGTACATCACAAGACCCGGTTCATCACTTAAGTTGTTTTTGGATTTTGATTTCTGAATGTATTTGTCCAAGAAACATCCATCATCTTCAGCTGAATCACTATTCAAAACACTTTCAGCTGTACTTTTAACAATCTCTGTCTGAACACTATCATCAGATGATGTAGAAAAAGTAACATCAATGTTCTCCGGAAGTTTAACTTCTTTTTCTTCCTCAATTTCAACCAACCCATATTGCTTTTTAGTGTAATTATCAAGAACAGGTGGTGGAACTTGATGAAACCCCACCCCAGTTCCATCACAATACACATCTTCGCCCGCTTTGTCTTTCCCGATGGGTTTGGGAATAATATGTTGCAACACAAAGCTTGTGGAGCTGTAACTGTTAAGTTTCAACTGGATTCGCTCGTTTTCGATTACAGCCTCTTGAACTTTAAGTTTCAATTTAGCGATTTCATCCAGTTGTTGGTTGATTGATTCTTCTTTGACTCTAAGCACTGCTTTCAAATGTTCATTTTCTTTAAAAGTTTTACCATTTCGATCATCACAATCTTTCATTGTGCTTTTGAGTTTTTCAAATTTTTCAAAAATCTGACGGTTTTCAAGAATCAACTTTTCATTTTCTTGTTTAATTTTGTCATGATCAATTTTATCAGTTTCAATTTTAGCAGTTAATTCTCTTATCTGTTCAGTTGAAGCTTTAACTGTTTTGTCACGACCAAGAATCTGATTCTCAACGCTTCTGACCTTTGCTGTCAGATCTTTAATGTTCTCACCGTTGAGATACGTGACAGTATTACAAAATTTGCACTCTTTGTTGCAATTTTTGCAATCAGCATTTCCTTCGATCTTTTTACCTGAAGCATTTGTTGACACATCTGAACTGACCTGGCTTTTTGACTCAGACACGGAGTTAGAGTCTACCTCAAGTGCCTTAGCAGCCAGCACTTTATCAGCCATTTTTCCCAGGTTCTCTGCAGTCAACTCCTGCGTTGTATCGATAACTCCAGTATCAATCTTCTTTGATTTTTCGATCTCTTCTTTCTCTTTCAACTCTTTTTCTTCTTTTTCTTTCTTGGCTTCCTCTTTCATTTTCTCTGTTGGAGTTCCCCACCATTTGTGTTGCCAATACTCATCATTCTCTTTCATTTCCTTGATTAAGACTTCCAGATCGAGAGTTTTGTGATCGATTGCAATATTTCCATACTCATAAAGATAACACTCTCTGTCTGGATCCCATCTATTGGCTCTCTTTGCTTCCAAATAGATACCAGAAAGTCTAGTAATTTTGTTTTCCGAAATCATCTTTCTGTATCTATACTTCTGCTCTTCAGTTCTATCATCTTTCCATGGAATAGGTTCATTTTTCGCCATGAATGCGTAACCAACCGCATCTTCTTCTGGTAGAACCTCTTGACTCCAATCATACCCCTCATCATCGTAAATCACTGCAAGAGCTCTAGATTTCTCTCTGTTGTCTTCAACCTGCTTCAATCTAGGCGGCTCGGATTTATTCTGATGATAAATCGCCTTCTTGTAGTAATCATCTCTGAAAGGATTCTCCGACTCATCAGCATAAGCGTTTCGGCATTCTCGTTTGAAATGACCCTTCTGCTTACACTTGAAGCATGTCACTTTGGATTTATCGAACCCCAGCTTAGTAGAAGCACCACCAATTGTTTTTCTGCCAGTAATTTCCATGAATCTTTGTGCACGACGAACAGCACTGTCCATACCCCAACGAATATCGATCAGTTCCATTTCCTCCGGATCAATCTGATCGTAATCTTTTTTCGTCAGATTTGTGTTGCCTATCTTCCCAGCTACCAACCCTTCATACGATTCCAACACCGATGCTAGGAAGATCATCTGCTGCTTGGCCGATTCCTCATCAAAGTTCTGAGCATTCTTGAAATCTATTGCAATGTTACATTGAAAACGATTCTTTGCATCTGGATGACTTCCAGAAGATGAAGATCCACTGTGATAACCACTATGACTTCCACTGCTTTGACCACTTTGATTTTCTTTGCCGGCTGTCGACATATTATCAACAGAAAATGCAGTCTTTGGAGAAGTAGCTTTCGGCATCATGCTCTTTGGATAATATAGATCCAAATTCTGTTGATAAGATGAATGATTAACTTTGTACGTCTTCTTCAATTCCAGTTCATGACTTTCAAGTTTCTCAATCACCAAATCTGGTTTCAACAATTCAGAAGGAATAGTGTTCTTAAGCATGAGAGCATAATATCTCCACTCCATCTCGTCTGGCAACGAGTCGAACAACTTGTCTACTTGCTCATCATCAGAATATCTGATATCATGTCTTGCTAATTCCAGCTTCAGATGACCGAACCTTTCTATCATTTTACACACTGACTCATTCTTAAGACAACCAAACATATCAAACTCTTTCCTAAGAAGTTTCTTTTTGTTTTTCACGATTTCAGTACTTCCTAAACATTTCTTTTCTAACTTTGCCCAAAGATCTTTAGCATTTGAATAGTCTATCAATGAAATGATATCCTCCCGAACAGACTGAAATAACAACGCCACACACTTTTGTTCGGCTACGAATGATTCAATCTCATCAGTAGCTGTTAAGACTTCACCATTCTTTTTTCCTTGATCATAACCGTTCTTCAGACTTTTCCAACTTGGAAATGCAAATGCCATCATCCAGTCTTCAAACTTTCTGGACCACCGACTGTACTCCTCAATAGCCATAAGTTTTTGAGGTTTATTGAAAGTTCCGAAAGCACTTTCCGCTTCCCAAGCTTCCTTTTTCTTCTCTTTTCGTGAATTATCATTCACATTGCTTGACGAAGTATCATCGTTTCCGGAATCTCCAGCAAACGCATACATATCGCTAAACGGGTTCATGAAAAGATCATCCATCGTGAATGTTCCTGCAAAATCAGTAAACACTTAGAAAAATTTTAAGTTTTGAAAATTCAGCAAGTTCAAGCGAAATCCTTGAAGTGTAAACGGCTTCAAGCGAAATCAACACAATGTAACTGTTCAAGCGAAATCTGATCCAAGCTATGTTTTAAGCGAAATCTGATAGAACAATTTCGCTTCAATCTGTTTCAAGCGAAAACAAAAAAACAACTCTGATTCAAGCGAAATTCAACCTAACTATTTCGCTTCAACTTGTTACAAGCGAAATCCTTGAATCAAGACCAGCAGATTCAAGCGAAATTTAACAAACTGAATTTCGTTTCAACTAATTCAAGCGAAAACGTCCAAAAACAAGCCAAATTGTCTGATTTGAAGCGAAATCAACTATTAACTTCGAACACTTTCAAGCGAAAACCGGTTTTAGGTCATTTTTAACAAGTTTTAATCTGATTTTTTAGTCCGAATCTTTGTAGGCTTTGTTAAAACTACGTTTTACACGATATACTCGAAAATCAAACCATTTCGACCGTTGGAACTCGTTCAGATCAGAAAAATATAAAAAGAAATGAGTAGAAAGAAGAGAATCCGCTGCTATGGTATGAACTCCTCGTCCTGAGCTCTGATACCACTTGTTGGACCGTTCTACGACCTTAAACCGTCAGTTAAGGCAGTTCATCTTTATGTGTAAAGGCGGAATCAATGCACACAAAGTCATAACAGCTATTATTCTTTTAATCTTTCTTTTCTGATTGATTTACATGCTTGTACAATGTATTCTGATACAAAACCGGCAGCACTTCTCCTTAGAAACACATACAGATCCAAGTCCTATTGACAAATGAACCACACAACCTATTTATAAGCTTGTTGATTTCGCTTGAGTTGGTTTCAAGCGAAATCTTCACATGTTGATTTCGCTTGAATTCATTTCAAGCTAAATCACCATTTGTTGATTTCGCTTGAACTGATTTCAAGTGAAATCTTCAAGAAAAACACTTACAAACCCTAATTTAACCCTATTGTGTGATCATTCAAACAATTCTAGACACAAGACTTGATTATGACATAATCAACAGACATTTAGTGCACCAACACCTTGTTTTGTGCATTTTACCTATGGTTTAGTTGATATATTTCATTTACCATACATGACATTGTTTACACATTACATGATACACATTTGACATAAACATTTTGACATTGATATACACATTACATGGTATACATTTTGATAATAGACAATTACTTACACATAAACATTTGGAAATTGGTTTAAACAAGACAATTTGGTGGTTTGTTTGGGTAAGTGATTTAACTAATGAGGCGTGTGTAATATGATACAAGCATGGTGGATACGCCGCTAGTACTTCCTATATATAAGTGCTTGTATGATATTACATATTGTAGCGTTACCTAAATCATTTCAATTTAGACATATGACTTTTTACACAAATAACATATTTTTCACAAGACATTGTTTTACAAAACAGTTTGTTTTATACAACTCATTTTACTTGGTGAATTTATTAACCATACACCTTTCTTTTATACAATCTGATTTCTTATTACATTTTCATATAATTTATAAAGAAAACACTCATCAAGATTCATGAATAAATTTTTATTAAACATTCTTTAAAACTCAAGTCATGAATCCTATTTTTATAAAACCTATGTATCTCACAGGCATTTTTATCCTGACGTACCTATTTTCACATGTGTTTCAGGAAATGGTGCATAGGCTTGATTCAGGATACACTAGGGTGGACTCGGGCCTTAGTGACATAAAAGAAGCAAGATTAGTTTAAAACATGTTATGTACTCTTTGTTTTAGTTGCTTTAAGACAATGAAATCCTTTCTGTTTATAAATAAAACATAACTTTAAATGCCATGGTTGTGAAACAATAATTCTGTTACAACACTCCCCGACGTTTCTGCCACGATTTGATGTTTTACGTGGTCGGGGTGTGACACTTTTAGTCTAGTGCTTATATAGGGTCGTAAGGTAAGCGGTCTAAACAACCGCTTAGACTTTCGAACCCGACCTGTTTGGTCGATCATTAGGATCCGACCAAACACATTATATGACCATAGTTGTATAGGGAATAACCTTCCGAGGTTATACCTTATGGTCACTTAGTTTAATTAATTGTATGATAGGTAATTTATATGCCTTAGGTAAATGACCAAAATGCCCTTTTTGCGCATAAATTCATTTTAAGCATATGTAACCTAAATTTTGACATCTAAACTGATTAGCCAACATTATTAGACATGTTTAGGCATATAATACTTGTCATAGGACTAGTTAGGCGGTCCGAACGTGCTTTGCGCGAACGACCCGTTAAAGTAGCGTAAACTACCTTAAGAAGTCGTAACGGGTCATAAGCACTTAGGATAGATTCCGATTTAGTATGTAGGCTTTGTTAAACCATATCATATGAGTTCCAATACTCAGTTGGTTTACGAAACCTCATCCTATCCAATCTTCCGATTTAGGTCCGGTTTATTAGCATAGTTACCTATATTAGGTGCCGATTGATTCCGTGACCCTTCTAGCGTTACTTGGTTGTTATCTCAAGACTTCTAAGCAATATCAAGTGAGTACATAGTCCCCTCTTTTACTATTTTCAAACATTTTGGGGTGAAACACATGTGCCTACTTGTTACTTTCATGTTTTTCATCCTTTCCATGACATATACATGCTATGTTCATTTAGTACACATATAGTACATGATTTCATTTATGATTTGCTATGTATGTTTACTTGGCATGCTAGCACATTGATTTCATAAACATTATTGTTGCATATGTTCACTCAGCATATGAACACATTGATTTACATTACATTTCTGCTTCGTATGTTTACTTAGCATACTTAGTACATTGTTTTCATATAACATGCTTACATTTGGTATATCATTTGGTTTGTTTAATGAAACTAAAATACGTTCATTAACATTGATCACGCCGCTCGGTAGTATGTAGTGGTACCATAGAAATTGACAACTCCCATCCCTGGAATCCTAGGTTTGTTTGGACGTAAGGGATGACTGAATCCGATATACATAATTGATAAGCCTTTAACTTGTTAAGGGTTTATCCTTCAGTTGCAAGGCTTGAATGTATGCGATAAACAATACTGCATAAATGTTTGTGTCAGTAAAGCATGGATTTAGCAAAACAGAACTTTTTCTTTATTCAATTACATTGTTTTGTGCATTTTACCTTTGGTTTAAGTTGACACTTTTCCCTTGGCATACATAACATTTGATTACACATTACATGATTTACATTTGACATTAGACATTGTTTACACATAAACATTTTGATATTTGGTTTAAACAAGATATTTTGGTGGTTTGTTTGGGTAAGTGATTTAAATAACGAGGCGTGTGTAATATGATAAAAGCATGGTGGATACGCCGCTGGTACTTCCTATATATAAGTGCTTTTATGATATTACATATCGTAGCGTTATTTAAACCATTTCAATTTCGACATGATACATTTTATACAAATAACATATTTTCACAGGACACTGATTTACAAACAATATATTTTATACAAACTCATTTTACTTGGTTATTCATTTAACCATACACATTTCTTTTATATCATTGATTTTCATATCGATTTTCGTATGATTTATAAAAGAAAACACTTTTAATAAGATTCATGACTAACTTTTTGTTAAACATAGGGTTGATCCTGATACACATAGGCGGACTTAGGCCTTAGTGACAATAAAAGATGCAAGACTAGTTTAATTTATGTTATGTTTTCCATGTTTTAAGACAATGTAATCAATGTTAATAAATAAAACAAAACTTTAAATACCATGGTTGTGAAACAATAATTCTGTTGCTCCACTCCCTGACGTTTCCACCACGGTTCGTTGTTTTACGCGTGTCACACCCTGATCGGAGGCGGAAATGTCAAGGGCATCACGAAACTTGATAGAATGCATTTGAGCACATGGTGTTTTAGTCAAGTTGAAATATAGCTTAGGTTTAATTAAAGAGATTGCATTCACATCTGAATAAATAAGAGTACATAAACAAAATACATCATAACAAATTGTTTCCCAAATACAATAGATTCGAATTTAATCTAAGGCATAAGTCTTGATCAATCCTATATGAAATATTCTTGCAAATCATAGCATCAAACATTGTCACCTGAAACATATGTTAGAAAAATATTGGGTCAACAAACGGTTGAGTGAATTCATAGGTTTTGTTAGGCAAAAATAACAATGTGATATGAAAATGGTTTAGCACTGTGGCATGAGATATGTCTTTAAGCAAAAGAGTAATACAAGTAGTCACTTGGTGGTACATTCAAACCTTCGTTATGACGTAACACGGGTCTATCACCACACTTCCAAAAAGTTTCACATGAGTATCAACAACAACATTAGCAACAAATAGTTTCACTGGAAGTGAGGTGGGGCGTCACACCTATAGCGCTATAATATAACCGTTGGGCTTTTGCAAGTTAATGAACGTAAACGCGTTAAAGCAACAATAACAAGTATTAAGCAAATGCAAAGGCAATCGGGGGAAACCACAAAAATAGCAAATGGTTTGTATCACATCGTGAAATATGTATCATCCCAAAAATAATGTAAAAAGGGACTATGAACTCACCTTGAGTGCGGTAAGTCCAACAAGTAAGTTTAATGTGAGGGTTTGTGGGAACAAGATCCAATGTCACTCTAATAGATTGAACATGCAACAATATAGAATTTGTATGAATAATAGTGTTTAATTGTATGAACGGAAATCCTAAATCTATAGGATTCGATTTGACTAAATGGTAACTAAGTGGTTTGGATAACCTAATTGAGGACTCGGAAAACGAATATGTTATAAAGGAATTAATTATCAAAATCAAATATAATTAACTTGTATAATTAAATAACATAGTTAGATAAAATAATTATAACCAAAACATAGTACAAGTGATATAGTTAATTTATAAAAATTATAGATTAATTCAAATGGCTAATTATATATATAAATTGATAAATGATAAATATATAGTTTAAAAGAATTAATATGATAATTATATAACTAATTATCAAAATAATTAGATCAGAATAATTAAAGATAATCTTTTTAGTTGTTGAACTTGAATATTACTGATTTAAAATAATTATTATGTAAGTATATATTATGTATGGGAATATATATATATATATATATATATATATATATATATATATAGTTCGTAAATTAAGTCTTGTAAGTTAAGTCATTGTTATGTTAATGTCCAAAATCACATATCAATACAAAGATGATCGGACGGTATGATTTACCATCACCTATCACCATGAGTATGATCGAATTGTATCACATATCAATACAAGTATGATCGGACGGTATAAATTACTCATCTCTTATCAATACAAGCATGATCGGATTGAAAGGAAAATAACAACATAATAATAGAGTTTGTAGTTAAGTTAGCTTAACCCAAAACACAAATCTTATCACAAGAATTATGGTAGACTCGGTTGGTGAACCTAAACACTTGCCACCACAAGACTATGATAGATTTGTATGGTTTTAATGTTTGTACTTATGTTAGTAATTAATAACAGAAAATTAAGAGTTAGTAACAGAAAGTTAAGAGGGTTTTCACACCTCCAAACTCATAAGAATTAACCATACATAAGTGTTATGAACATGGTTTTGATTAGAAGTATGGTAGATATAAGATTCATGCAAGTTAGTATGAATAAAGATAAAGTATAAGATTAATCATCAAAAACAGTAAGTTTGGATCATGAAATGGTGTTGTTGTACCTTAGATTAACAAGATAATCTGTTGGAAACAATCCTAGAGAAGATCCAAGCTTTGTAGAGGAAGATTTGATGAAGAAATGATGAAGAAAAGTGAGTTTGAACTCACTTGTATACTAAGAAAAATTTTGCACTTGTTCTGGAAAAGGCAGAATTTTAGAGAGGATTTTGATGATTTAGAAGTGTTTGGCGAGTGAAATGAGGGCTAGAGAGGTTGTATATATAGTGTAGGTGGTAGGTGACAGCTTGAAATGAGTTAAAATGGCTGCAATATGCGTATAAATGTGAAAATACAGCAAGAATTCGTGGCTGGTCGCAGGTACTATTCATCCAGCGGTTTTTTTTAATACTATGGATTAAAACAAGCACTTTTTATAAAAGGGACCTATGCTAAAACAATTTCTAAAAATTATTAAAAATCCTTTTGTAAAGTTTTACGCTAAAATTTATTAGAAAAATATCTTTGTATAGTTTTTCGGTTTCGTAACGAAATTAAGTGTTTGTAACGTAGAATTGAATCTAGAATATGTATACAATAATTTATTATAATTAACGCCTCGAAAAATAGGATACAAATATGGATAAAGATATGAAAATACAAGGCGTTACACAAATACAGTAATTGTTACAATGCAAGTCAAAACAAACACAAGTGTGAAAACCAAGATGGTTACAACGCGGTCGGGGTGTGACACCAATCTTCCCGCAAGAAGATTGGAACTTGGCACAAGAAGTTATTAATCCTTCCAGATGGGATGGCATTCCCCTGGAACCTCCTCTAGACGCTTTACAAGGGGTTCCGATTGAAGTCACACCTCCTCCACATGAGGAAGACAATGAGCCCGCTTTCCTTCTCCCCTGGGAGATAGAGGAGTGGCTTAACGATGTGTGAGGGGTCCTTTCCGAAAAGAAGTTCTAAAAGCCTTATTCAACCGAAGGAATCATTTTTCGGAAATGTTGTTACTCTTATAATAAAAACATCTAGGCTAGAACTTCTTTGAGGTTTAAGATTTCTTGCATTCTAGGACCTACTTATTTAGTTTTTAGTATGTACTTTTTTATTTTCGGGAACTATGTACTTCACTCATTATTGAATGGTGTTTGAACGATGTTGTAATGGTTAAAAACACTCGAAAAGGTGGAGGTTACCAAGGGAACGTATAAACCACACCCCATGCACAAAAACAGAGCCTCCCGACAGTTTTCCAGCATTACAACAACTTCAGCACGGGGCCGTGCTCAGCCTAACACGCCCCGTGCCTAAGGCTCTGCAGAGATTTGCCCAGTTCAGGTAACTGGACACGGGACGTGCTCGCTGAACACGCCCCGTGCCCAGCCTTCTGTGAAATTTTGGTACTAGCGATCTGACCACGGGGCCGTGCCCAGACCAACACAGGGCCGTGGTCAGACGTCCAGTAACACAAAATTTTGTTTTTAAGCACCTTTGTACACATTCAATCAATCTAAAAACTTATTTTTGGGTCACATTGATGACAATGTGTAATTTAAGTGTGTGGGGGATGCTAAAACCTTGAATTTTGCAAGTCCTAATATCAAGCCTTACACAAAACTCTATTGGAACCGCTAATCACCCCAAATGTTTTAAAAAAATTTAATTTTTTTTACTTCTCTTGGTTTGATTTGGGAATAACAAGTTCTAAAAAGGTTATATTTCTACAAATTTACAACCGATAGCGTCGTGATAAAAAGAACCAACATAAGAAAATTATGAAAAGGCTTTACAAATCTAATTAAAATTTGATTATATATACTTGATCACATTATAAACCCATTCCCACAACAAGTGAGTTTTGAGCCTTTATTGAGCATACAAGCATTCATCTTTAAACTAAGTGCTTATTTTCCGTTTCTTGTGTGAATAGCCGCTTGGTTCTTACGACTCTAGAACTTGCCACGACGATACATTCTCGGTCCTTACCAACTTAAACCCAAGTAAGTAAATGACAGAGGCATTAGGAGTAACCCATTTTCCTTTCAACACCATTATTTTTTATTTTCTTTATCACCTACCCAAAATCCCCTAGTTAACCCCCTTTGAGCCTAAACCTTTTCATTTCTAAACCCACAAAACAAACACCTTTACCCACCAAAACCTTTTTCTTTTCAACCCCTTTATTTTAGTAAAAATCTCGGTTTTCTTGTGATGTTTCATTATAAAAAGTCACAAAAACAAAAAGTTTTACGACGACCGGCGCTTTTTACGCTTTTAGCCCTTTTTACCAACCACTAACCAAAACCACCTACCTTTAGCCGAAGCCTAACCCTTTCCCAAGTCCTCTTGATATTTACGAAGGTTTATAGTTAAAAAGGAGGAGGATTGATTGCTTGGAAAGCATATGGTAGAAGTAAGTTCCATGCCGGTCTCGAGTGTTTCACAAAAATACATCTTCGGCAGAGTGTTGAGTGATCTCCCGTGAGGTATGTGAACTCGTATATAAATGGAATTTTAACAAGGCATGTTATGCCCAAATAAGTAATTTCTCTTATGAAACGTTCTAAATAAATCATAACGAATATGATTGTAAATAGTATAAAAATAAAACCCAATATAGATCTTGGATTCCCGACACTCAAGACAAGCCTAAAACTTCTCTCCTACCTATTCCATTTGGGTATGTAAGCCACATAATAAAGAGTTTTGCTTGAGGGCAAGCAAAGATTCAAGTGTGGGGGTATTTGATGTGTGTAAAATGCAACATATAAATTACCTCAAATAAGGCATAAAACTAACCCTTTTTTAGTACTAATGTTGGAAAAAGCGTGGTTTCGTCTTCCTTTTCAATTTACAGGACCAAATGAGTTTAAACGAGCAAAAGGAACAAATATACAGCAAAAACCAGCATAAATACAGAGTAAAGGAGTAAACGTGACATGCCCGACCCCTTGGCAGCATCCCCAAGACCAAAAACAAGAAACAGAAGGCTGAAAACGGCCCGTGCCCACTAGACACGGGGGCGTGGTCAGGAGTCTACAGAAAGGACAAAGTTGTGGAAGATTCTACGCCCACCACGGGGGCGTGCCCAGCTCAGCACGGGGCATGGTCAACGCTAAGGTTCGCAAAATCTTGGTAGAACAGATACGCTTCTGCCCACGGGGCCGTGCCCAGCGAACACGGGCCGTGTGGAGTCCAATGCTGACAAAAGAAATTAATGAAGGAAGAGAAAAGGGATGGCCATGGGGGCGTGTCAGCTGGACACGGGGCCGTGGCCGGGCTTCTGTTCAGGCTATAAATAGAGAACTTGGTTCACTTCAAAGGCATCCCTTGGGAAACTACCTCTCTCCCACTTTGCCACCACTCCACCACCACTACAACACCCACATCCACCACCGTCATCCATCATCCACCTTAGAGAGTGTGTAGTAGTCTCGGGATCCAAGATTGATAGTAAGAGTTCTTGTCAATCAAAGACCATGTTTGGCTCAGTCTCTTACATCACTTGGTGAAAACAAGTCTTTAATGTATTACTTTTGAGTTTTAATCTTTTCGCACTTTTTATTTGGTTTTGTATTAATGACTTTAATAACTAGTTTCTTATGTTGAAGGTGAAACTTCTTTATCATTTGTCCATGGTGTCTTGGAATTACTTTACTGTCTATATAAAGTAAACGATTTACACCATTCATATCTCTACGGTCTATATAGAGATATGTTGGCTACCTGGTCGGGGGTTAAAGGAATGGTTTAGTAAGGTTGTATAGATCCTGCAAGGACCTGGGTCAAGCTTACTAGGAACTCCTTCAATACCCACTAGTATTGGATGTCGGAGGTGCGAATGGCTTGATCCCCTCATATATAAACTACTATTAATACTTTAAACCGGCTACTTGGGATTGTATCCCTGCTGACTCAAACCACTTAGCCGAGGTAATGTCACCTTCAAAAGAGGGGCCTACCACTTTTCGCATTAATAACTTAATTAATTATCTTCCAATATTCTGACCCTTTGGGATTGTATCCTTGTTGACTCAAACCACTGGGTTGAGGGTAACATCACCTTCAAAAGAGGGGCCTACTACTATAACTAAGATAATCTCTTAAAAAGTGCAAAAATCATCAAAGGATACATTAAAGGCAAGTCAGATCCAAGTGATTCATCTTGTCTATCTATTTTTATTTTACTTTTATTTCTGCATTTTTAGTTTTATTTTTCATGTTTAAAACCTTTCTCAAAAATTTTAGCTTGATTAGACGTTGAGGATAAACCGATACTAAAAGCTTTTGTGTCCTTGGACGACCTCGGTATCTTACCAACGCTATACTATGCTCACGATGGGTGCACTTTCCCTAGTGTGTGTTTAGTGTTAGTAGAATATCATGTTTTATAAATTTAAAACTTGACTAATGTGTAAAATGGGCTTAGAATATTAATAAAAACATATTACACCTTACACACACCAGTTACCCGTTATGTCTCTGAAACAACCGCTATCAACATCCAAAGGTTGTTAACAGCTCCTCCTTGGTTGTCCCTAAAAAGCAAGGAGATCAGTATGACATTGGTACCCATGCCATCGCAGTCCTGGGTTGTCCTGAAGCATCAACATAAGACACTTCCCGCAAGCACATGTCCCCTTTTTGTTTCAGGGATTGGTTATGTCGCTGCATTATGTTTTGCCTTCCAAACTTGTTTAGGCTTTTCTAATTTCTTAGGTTCCATGGGCAAAACAGTTTGCTTTTCAACCTTTTTGTTTTTCAAAACTTGTTTTGGTTTCAAAGCTTGTTTCCTTTTTGCTTTTGGAACATTCCAATCCCCATTAGATGGTTTAACCTGGGGAAGCTTATTCATCATTGCCTTAGGTTTCTCAACCTTCATTGGTTTAGAATAAGATCTATCCCTAGATGTAACCTTTTGATGTTGTGTATAGTATGGCACATAGGGATGATGTGTGTAATTCCTTGCAATGTGACCGGGTATGCCGTAGTTGTAGCATGTTTGCTTCTTTATGAAAGGAGCATATCCCGATCCATTCGATCCAACTGATTATAAGTTTGAGTTATAAAATTTGTTGGATGATTTGTTTGCAGCCTGTTCAACCTTTCTCCCCTGTTTCATCTGTTTATGTTTACAACAATTAGTACATTCACTAGATTTCGCATTTTCATTTCTAACTATTGGCTTTGGAGGCACATATTTATTTGTAGGGCCTCTCAAAGCTGGCTCAGAAACAACCTTTCTCACATATGGAGGAGTATGAACAAACAAATTTGATATTTTAAAACAAACATCGTCAGCCTTTTGGCAAACAATATCAACCTCCTCAACCCAATCCTCTACTTTTACCTCATCTGCACATGGAGTAGAAGCATCAGTAACATTCACACAATTAAGCTCAGGGATTGGCATTGTTGTTTCAATTTTAGATGTTGTGGGCTCAGTCACCGTCTCACTGCTTGATTCAGCTGAAACACTTGAGTTGCATTCCTTTTGTAATGGCTTTGCCGAATCTTCTTCTGCTGAGTCAGCTGCTCCAGAAGATTCATAGTTAGATTCAGAAGATTCAACAGATTCGAATTTCTCAGAATCAGTTGCTTCAGGTGATTCACATTTGGAATCAGATGGAGCAACTTTCTCATTTGGTTTATTTGTCGATTCTTCATTTTTCTCAAAACTCAATGTCTCTATTTGTTTAGAGACATCATCTGATTTTACAAAGACAGGTGCAGATGCTGGTTCAGTTGTCTTCTTTTCATTTCTTTTAGGTTTTGAGATTTTAACTTTGATTCATTTTACCGTCTCAACCTTGACGTCATTGGGTTTTCCATACTCCATTTTAGGCAAATTTTCTATCTCCTCCTCAGTCATAGGAATTGAGGTGTAATTGTGATTGTATGGTGGAGGTATGCATACGAATCCCAATCCCTTATTTCTCACTTCCTTTTTACTATATTTTAACTATTGATTAATCATTTTTTTCAACTTTTTCACTTGATACATCAAACTTTTTAAAATTAAACTATGTGTTTTCAAAGGTTGATTTTAGGTTATCAAGTTCAACAGTTAATTTTTCAGCTAGTTCCTTAAAGTGGAGATACCTACATCGCTCCTTACTCAGATCGTTATGCAACTTTCGGATATCACGCTTCTGCGCCTCCACCATATCCTTGTATCCATTTATTTTCTTTTTAGTTTCATATTCATTAGATTTGGGCGATCTAAGATGCATAACGAGCGAGTTTGCCTGTGCTTTGTAAGCACTAACCTAATCTCTGCATGCACTAGTACATCAGATATTATCTACACATACCTCATTAGGAGTAGGGTTGATTTCATAAATAGGAAAACATGCACGATAATTTGATCCTGTATCAGCAGGAGTAGACGAGCAACCTTCAGCAGGTAATGGAGCAGCAGGAGCAGGAGTGGATGAGTAAACTGTAGCAGATGTGTTGCATTGCGCCTTCTGCTTGTCAGCCTTATCATAAGATTTGATGAGTGAGATCAGCTTATCCGGCTTCATTTTGTAAAAGTAGCAGCTGATGTCAATATTATCTGAATAACATTACTAAACCAACTACATTTTGCCTGATCTGGAATCCTTTTTATAGCATCCAGAAGCTTCATGTTGCTCCAATGCGTGGACAACACAATTTCTGCCATCTTCATTTCTGAGAGTAGTTCAGTAAACGGCCAATCAACGCTTCTACAGAATCACCAGGAAAGTATCTGAATCCGGTTACTTTCTGCTCAAACACTTCTTTCTGAGAAGACATTTCTAAGATGTGATCCCCCGAAAATGTGCGTTTTACAGAACCAGACTGTTAAAACCGTACAAAAACTGACCGAAAACTGTTTTTACCAAATTGTACCGTTAGACTCGTCTCGAAATTTCGAGTCCAATGTTATATAATGTCCAAACACTTTTTCGCGTCAGCTGATTAAAATTCCACCTTTTCAAAAGAATGCCGCACACTACCAATTGGGTCGCACACTCAACCTTGGGTGGCACAGTTATGATTTGGACTAGCACACTGATCAAAGTTGGGCCGCACACTCAACTATCTGGGCCCGTACACAAGGTATTGGGCCTGGTCGCACACCGAGTCTTATCGCACACTGAGTCATATAGCACAGTCAGGTAGCACACTAAGTCTTGTAGCATAGTCAGGTTGCACACTGAGTCTTGTAGCACAGTTAGGTCACACACAGATATATCTGGTCTTAAACTATGATTTTTAACCGCACAAAAACTTGCAGCACACTTCCAGGTCGCACACTAGGCAGCACAGTTCAATTCTGGTCGCACAGTATATTATTTTGGTAACAGATCACCAGCTAAATCTCAAAAATTAAGGAGTTTATTTAAAATTCAATTTCCTTGATTATTTCCACCAATACTCTCCAAAAGAGTAGCAAACACTATCAATTCTTCCCGAAACTGGATCAAAAACACATATTTGAATTGTTCTTCGAATCTTGAAATCTGTTCTTCGTGTTCTTGAGTGTTCTTCAAGATTTATTAAAAAAAATTCGAGCTGATGAACCTTTTATGTTTTTTCAAATCCGTCAAGTTTCCACAGCCTTTGTAATTAAGCTTTTTCTTTTGTGTTCCTTCTCCGAATTAGCCAACAGTCCAGTTTTCTTCGAATCTGACACTGCAAAACAACCTTTTTCTCCAATCTTGTTCTTCAAATGATATCCAACGAACCAATCCTTTCGAAAGACTTCTTAGGCTCTAATACCAATTGTATGTCCCAAAACTTCAATCGAATATCACAAAACACAAATCAAAGTGCCGAAAACTAACCAAAGTGTAGAAGAACAAGAACTTGTATCGATTTAATAATCAAAGTGCACACGGTTTCTAAGAACCGTCTTGTACATAGGACTCGAAATAATCAAGAAGAACAATGGAATGAACAGCAACCTCTAAATGACCTAGGCTCACCATATTTATACTTACATAGGGTGACCTAGTTACAAGATGGGCCAAGCCCACATGCACTCTATAGACTAAAGAAGCCAAAATCACTAAATTAGCCCACATGGCTTATCCAAATACAATCTAACCCACTAGAAAACCAAGCCCAATAGTTGTAATTGTGTTTGATAAAGATAACCGTAAACCTACTCAATTATATGGCCTTAGAAGATGATTTATCTTAAATCCTTAGGCTTTATGCCTTAAGGTATTTCTCAAACATTTCCATCGAAATCTTGGGTTTTAATAATGTGAACACATGCAATCTGGAAGAGTGGATGCCTGTACCCTAAGTTTTCTGTCTAAGGCTAGAGTGTTCGTACAAATCCGCATTATCGGACCAGTCACTCTTACCTGGGAACTCTTGGGGTGAGTGTCCACTTATAGGCTAAAGCATCTCTTCTCGAAACATTATGAAACCCCATCTACCTTGATCAGTCGAACATTTTAAAAAATTTACGATTCTTGTGACACTACTCCATCATATTACCTTCGGTAATATGATTTTATTCAAAACCTTAGGAACAAAATTCCAATTCATCTCACGACACTTTGTAATCCTCTTTTATTTTCAAATACTACCTTTTGTCTTTCATAATTACAAAATTTTTATCATTTGGATGAGAACTTTTAAAATTTTACTATATACGTAATTTCTTTATTTTAAAAATTCAACTAAAAATATTTTATCTAAAAAATATTTTTTAAAAGGTAAAGAATTTATAACACAAACCATTAACTTGGTTTGTATTTTTCTCATCCAAAAATATTACAAAAGATTATTTTCAAGCATTTTTTATTTCAAAACAAAACCCACAACATTACTTTTCCTAAATATAAGAAAAAGATTTTTGAACAAATACCAAGTCAAAAATTCCATTTGACTACGGTATCTTATTTTAAATCTATGACTTTCTATGAATCTCACTTATTTGTTTTCACTAGTAGCTATTTCTTCAAAAGATGCCTACTCGTCGCGACACTACCCGAAATGCTAAAATAGCAGCTCTAGTCGCCCAACAGGTGGGCATGATACTCAGTGGGACCATTGAGTTAGTAGTAGCTATAGGCAGTCTTGATGATAAGACTATCCTCAAGCACCAAAGAAAACAAAAAGCCAAGCCTTCTATAAAGTCGAGGAAGCGTAAGGCTACACGAAATTTTGCTGTAAATGCTCAACCCAATCAGGCTACCCACAATCAACCGGCTCAACCACCTACGAGGAAACTGTATGCTGGTATTGCACCCTTGTGCAATCAATGCAGCTATCATCACCAACACCACATTCCATGTCACCATTTCACTTACTGTGGACGGTTTGGTCATGCGGCCAAAGTCTATTTTTTTGCTCCTACCCTAAACCAAGCAAATCCAAATCATGTTCAACCTCAAGCTAATCCCGCACAACCTCATTACCCACATATCTTGCTACAACTGTGGGAAATGGGTCATTTCAAGAACAACCGCCCAAAGATTGTTAATGCTAATCCCGCCTGTGGATGAGCACTTAACTTAAATGCTGACGAGGCTTGGGCTAATATCAATGCCCTGAAAAATACCAAAACTCTTACATTCTCTGTTTATCATCTAGAAACTATGAACACCTATTCGATATATTTGTAATGACAATATCAATTTCAAGAAGTTTTCTTCATTCTTGTTATTCGTATTCCATTTACAAATTTTAATATGATTACACGTATGTGTAGTATACAACTACATACCGACTTCGAGGATTCTATACTTTACTAATATGAAACAACCCTCGTAGTTTATCCTATTGTGATCGCATAATAGTGCGTCCACACAATCTCTACAAATACTAAGAGCTATTTATATGCAAAACATGTATTACAATTTATACTAGTATATGATGCATACTACGAATTTGGTTAGTGTGAAACCTATATTACCATATGTACTGATACGGAATACCTCCTACTAATTTTTGTTGTATGTAAAACAAGTAGTGCCATTGCTGCTAGTATGAGACACATTTTAATTCAATAGATGTTGTACTATTGCGAAGCTTATTTGATTTAGATGTTACTTCGACCTTATTATTTGTTTCCCCCACTTAACAAGATGAGCTACGTGGACCATGCGATGGAATGAATAACTATGGGTATATACATAATTATGAGGTTCGATGCATGGAAATCATAGTAAGCCTTGTTAAGTATGGTGGCCTAAAATCTAGAGTAATTAGGTAACGGGACGGGTATGATGCAATAAGAACATGGTGGATACGCCGCTGGTAAGTGTTCTTATTGTGTTATTAATCGGAACGTTATTCGAATCACTTGAAGATTTTATATTATCTTGAACCATTATGTGATTATGTGTTTATTTGTTTATTTATGTGTTTATGGAGCACAATATTAAAGACATTCATTAACTCTAATCGAGCTGACCAGGAGTATATTATGGCGTTAAAGGTGACGACCTTGATGCCATTGGTATGATGGCCCGTCTCCTATGCATGAGATGCTCATAGTACATGGACGTAACTCGTGGGATGATAGAATCCGTGTACGTATGGCCAATTAGGATATAAATGTTATGTGAGATATGGATATAAATGTAAGAAAAGTTTTAATGCGAGTATATGTACACTTAGGAATTAAGATACACTTCATAAAATGTTATGTATAGTACTCTTAAAAAAATAATAGTATCGTGTTTACAATTTCATAGCTTATGAAATATTCTTAATATATATTTTACACAATCTACAGTAACTTACAAATCTTATAATTTGTGTTTAAATTGGTGTATTAAGGTATAAGACAATTTATATTTTGTATTCGTGTGTTGTATTTGTGTATTTACATATGTTCATTAAATAATATAATATTTTAGATTTTCTTTAGATACTCACTATATAAGAAAGGACAAGAAACATTTAAAATTCATGTTTGATACAACCTCCTAAACATACAAATAACATTTGCAAATATAATGTCGTGTATGAATTAAATCACTCATCACACAATTTTCATGAATGGAGTTTAAAACAACTACTTAAACCACAAAAAAAAATTGAAAAAAAATGCACTATGCTTATGAGTTATGCACAATGGCGTTATCTCTTTTGTTAATATAACAACATATTCTATCACAAGATGGTGGATGGCACGTTTACAGAAGTGAAAGTAAAAAAAAAAAACGATCATGGCTTGTGAAACTCCACTATGAAACACTAATATGAAAAAAAAAACATCTCTTACTGAAATTAGTAAAATGAGGTAATTAAACATGAATACTTTATTATATATATAAAAGTACATGATTGGTGTTTACCGACCAATATGTCAAATGTTGTGTTGAAACAGATATTAGAGGTGATGCAGAGTGTCTGTAATATATTAGAACCTAATGCTTTTAGTTAAATTTAAACATCAAGTATTTGAAGATTTAACAATAAAGTTGGAATTATATTTTAACAATCTGGTTAGTGATTATATATAAAGAAACACACGCGGTTTCAATTAAAAACCTATAGTTAGTGAGAGAACTCGAAAACTCCGCATTTACGAAGGGAATGCGACTTTTAAGGAAGGAGGGACAAAATAGAAAAAAAATTATATATATATTTTCAGACATTTCTATCTTCTTCGTATGTTCTTACTTTAAAAAAAAAACTGCACCCTAAGATCACAATTTTTTTTATCTTTCGTTTGAGTTTATTGGAGCACATTTTTTCGACATAAAAAAGATTTAATGTGCCGGTGGGGGTTAAAGTTTTTAGATTTTTGAGGGGGGAGGGGTGGTTAGGTTTTTTTTTGGGGTGGGGTAGAGTGTTGGTCGTTTTAGGTTTTTAATAGTGTTGCACACGTGTAATACTATATTTTTGTTATTTTTTTGTATCTTAAAAATACTAGATTTACAATAAAAAAAATGTTTAAAAAAAGGTGTGTTTTTGAGTTATTTTTGGGCGTTTTTGAGTTTTCACAATAAAAGTAGTTTTTACTTGAACCCTCATGCACACACACACACACACATATATATATATATATATATATATATATAGGGAGGAGCTCATGCGAGAACCACCTTTATTGTGAGAACCGCGAGAACCAATGTGAACACAACCTAAAATAGCTAAAAAAAACCTAAAAAAACCCAAAAAAAAACCTAACCCCCCCCCCCCCCCCCCCCCCCAAAAAAAAAAAAACCAATGTGAACACAATCTAAAATTTTTTTTTTGAATTTTTTAATATTTTTTATGTTAAAATCGCTACTTTTAGAAGCCAAAAAATTTTTTTTTTAATTTTTTTTTTGCTTCGAAAAGAAGCGATTATTTTATAAAAAATATTAAAAAATTCAAAAAAAAAATTGTGTGATTTTTAGCTATTTTTAGCCATTTTTGGTTGTGTTCACATTGGTTCTCGCGATTCTCGCAATAAGAGGTGGTTCTCGCATGATTTTCTCCCTATATATATATTACATAACTTTTGATTATGTGCTTGACCTATTTGAAGGAAGTTGTTAATTTATTTTTGTTATTAAGAATATGAAGTAATCGTTTTACAAATATTTTAATGCATTATATTAATTAAATCTAAAACTCACTCGGCCTAGCTGACTTTTAAATGCACGTTTGAATTATTTCATTTTTCGCATAGACAAATATGCTAATATGAAACAATATCAAATACTATAATGATTATTTTAGATAAACTTTATAATTTTGAATGGTTGAATATAAGATTATAAAATACGCAAAAAAGTATTGGAAAATATGTTAAGCTATACCCTGAAAGAGGAATACGCTAATATAAATCTTACAAAAAAACGTTATTTAATTTGGGAAGAAATAATTAACTTTCAAAGCTACTACTCTACCTTATTGAAACTATTTTTAAATTATATTTAGAGTTGATGATTATTACCAAGATAATTAAACTGCTATAAGATACAAGTTATATATAAAGCCAACATGAAGATGTTATACCAAACATCGTTGGTAAATGTGGCTTGTTCTTTATTACATTAATATATTTATGGAAAATATTAAATAGTTTTTGATGAGCATATGTCAATGGTTTTACTCCTAGAGACACCAATTTAAATACGCGTTATCTAATTTATATGTTACTACAAATTGAGTAAAATATATATTAAGATTGAATGATAAGTTATTATTTGTAAACATATAATAATATTAAATTTTGAAACATAACTATATATCAATAATTTATGACTTGTACCTCAATTAATAAGTATACATATTATAGCAGTCTAATCTTTCTTAGATTCATATCCCTGTCTTAACAACATTATGTCATACCACACAATGATAAAAGTTCATGTATTTAACACATATTTTAGTTTTATTAGTATTTATTTTGATTTCTAAACTTGTAGACATGTATAATAAGTAATTGGTATCTTAGACATTAGGGAAGTTGGTTATGATATATTAAAATGTTAAAAGAGTCCATCACAACTCAATAAAAATGTGTATATAACTGTAGGTTCTAGCTCCACTAAAACTCGTCCAACTCACACAATTCATTCATCGTTGTGTTCGTCAGAAGTAATCCACACTCAACAACACGTTATACAATGGTGAATTTGGGGAAACCACATGTTATGCTCTTCTATTTTTGCTTTCAAGCTTTGTTATTCTGTCATTGGTGTATGTTAACAAAATCTAACCGTTTTTATCACATTTTCGTATAAAATTGTTGATTAATGTTATCATCTTTTGGATTTACAGGCGCACAAGTTGAATACAACATCATCACAGAAGTGCCTGCACCGAAATGCGCAATACACTGTGTTGAAATCGGACTCTTAAATTTTTGTTGTTGCGGGGAAGTCAAAAATCAAGACTTGTGTTCCGCTACTAACGAGTTGTGTATCAATGGTTGTAAACAAGATAGGAAATCGTGTTGTGGTCCAAAACATTAACGATATATAAGGAATAATTATATAATGAATAAAAAAATTAGGGCTCTGTAACAACATATTGTTAAAGTGATATAAAAGTGAAAAGTTAATTACTTATTATATCATGTGCTTAATTACGAGTGGTTCTAAATTATTTACTCGGTTTTCTACATCATTTTCGATATCTTTTCATCATTTTACGTGTATCTGTAACACCCCAATTTTTCTTGTACAGTATAGTGTATATCTCATGCACATGCACATGTTTGTAGATAAGATTTATGCCAAAATAACTTTGAAACATTGAGAACAAATGGCATTATTATATGTCACACCCCGAAAACCGCAGCGGAAAGCACACATGCTGGTGACGGATGTTGGCAACCAATAGTCATAAAGGAAACATAGATAATTATAAATTGGACAAAATAGCATAAAAAGTTAATACAACCATTCAAAATAATGTTTAATAGTGTTCAAAGCAGGGGTTACATCACGGGGATGGCGACACTTAACTTTTGATATGTGACACCCGAGTATTTTAAGTTGTACCGTACAAGTATAACATGTGTCATGAATAAATAAAAGGATATATGTTAATGATATTGGTGTTTATATGTGGTATTTGATGTGTTGGTATGTTACAGCCTAGCGTAACCGCACCATGCTATTGTCCGATTTGGCAGCTAGCAAGCCCTCAGCGTTTGCCCCACGCGGTTTTAAAAACGCATCATGATGGTGAAGGTATCCAGCCCCTTATAAGGAAGGCTTAGTTCCCCTTCATAACCGATGTGGGATATCACAGTCCACCCCCCTTAAGTGGTCCAGCGTCCTACCGGGACCTGGCACCATCGGTCTGACCCTAGCTCTGATACCATCTTTAACATCCCAGCGTAACCGCACAATGATATTGTCCGCTTTGGCAGCCAGCACACCCTCAGTGTCTACCCCTCACGGTTTTAAAAACATGTCATGATGGTGAAGGTATCCAGCTCCTTATAAGGAAGCCTTAGTTCCCCTTTGTTGGATCATACGGTGACCCTAAATAGTCAGTATGAGTAGTTCATCATCAAATACAAAGGCGGAATCAATGTAAATGACGTCAACACAGCTTGTTCCTTTCTAATCCTTATCTATTACTGATTTCCTGAGCTTTTACAAGTTCAAATGACAAACGGATAGCACCTCGACTCAGAACATATGGTCAGATTCCGCTCCAAATTACAACAACACACACCTATTTATAGAGATGAGATTTCGCTTGAACATGTCACAGGTCATTTCAAACGAAATAACATGTGTTGATTTCGCTTGAACTGGTCTGTGTCACTTTCAAGCGAAATTACACATTAATATATAAACAAACCCTAATTTCAACCCTGTTGTGTGCTCATTTATCCTATCTAGACATAAGACTCGATTAAGACGAAGTTAACAGACACTAGATGCACCAACAGACTCCCCCGTGGATGTTGACGAAGTCTTCGGCGTCGAGTCTTTAGTCTTTATCTCTTTCCAAATTGTCTTGACATTGTAAAAGCTCCTTCAATCGTCTATCTTCAATCTTTAATCTTCAATCTCCCCTTTGAATGCTGATCCAGAATTCTGACTCCCCCTTTCACAGACTCCCCCCCTCGATCAGCTGGGACTTGAATTCTGGTTCAATCTTTGACAATTTTGTTGCCATGGGGAACTTGATTCCTGTTTCCTGCACAATCTCTACCTAAATATAAGATATATGACAATAACAGTTTCAATCCAAACTTACCATTCTTTTCTTTTAATGGTCGTATCAGTGTATAGAAATCCACTTAAGTATTCAGGTTCTAATTACTAACCCTGATTACTCAATTTATCTATCAAGTCCAACTTAATGACCTTGGTTGATCTGAGATAAAACACACTGACTATTGTTCAATTTATTCAAACAATTTTCTGAAATTTACAAGTCTTAAATTAATGAACTTTCTTTTAACTTTTCAACAATCAGATTTTATAAAGATAAGCTCTCCTCATCCTCCAGTCCAGAAACTTCCTGCATCTGCTTCAAATTTGATAATCTGAAGATCTACTCTACACTTTGGTTTGTCGGAAAATAAAGCAGAAATGAAAAATCTTTTTTAATTTTTAATAAAGTTCTAAACTAGAAAATGAATTACAGAAATAAAATGCAGTAAAAGAATGCAATGAAAGTAAACGATTTACAAACATATTTTTGATGAGCGTGTTAGGGAATCATATCAGCTATTCGACAAGTCACAAGAACCGTTAAGCTTTAATTACATTCTCAGAATTAAACAATTCACTTAGATTGTCGATATACTGATCCACTTTAATTTTCACACACATTTCAATATATCCAGGATACGTATTTAATGTTTTAGAGACTTAAACTCATTCATGTGTCCCACCTCTTGAATATACTCCCGTATCCAGATCCCAATATTCAGTCTTACAGGTGAGTATACCACATATGATATCTGTAAGGGGTTAGATGCAAAACCGTGAGAGCTCAGGTCAGAACTTCCGTTCAGCAGAGAGATGACGGTTCGACTTTAGGTGTGTCCCCTTTAGAGGATCTTTTTTACAACAGCATTGATTAACAATTTTATTGTCTCATCATTTTATGCTGAGGGCGGCGCCATGTTTCAAGCAAGCAGTAAAGTATTATACGGGGACTAGGCCATTGCTTCCGCAAAATCAGAAGTCCCGGGATAATACCCCAGATATCACTGAGTATAAAGACCTAGTATCTCAGAAAGAGGGATCCTTCAAACAAGATTTCAGGGGTTACCTATATATCCAAGTAGTGTTCCCCACAAAATAAGCAAGTAAGGATTTTAGGTTTATATCCCGAACAAACCTACTAAATGTGTAAAAACCTATCAGCACATCATCAGCGAGACTGTTTAATGCTTTTAAACTTTACAAATCTTTATCATACCGTGACTTTCAAGCCAATGTACTATCATTTTCCCTTTTTACACAAACTCTTTTCTGGTTTTCTATTGTTTTTGGATTTTGAAAAATATCTCATGTTTTTGTATTTTGAAATTTTTACTGTTTTTGTATTTTCTGAAAATATTATCCTATCTCCCCCCCCCCCCTAAATACCAAAACAAGTAAAAAATCAACAAACCATTGCAGATTGTTTTTCAACATCATCATCTACAATGTTATCCTCATCAACGCCAAGAATCTCTTCCAACACCGATAAAAACTTCATACCGTTCAGTTTTAGCAAATATTGAAAACATGTTTTATCAAATGCTTTGGTATGTAAATCAGCTTTTTGATCATCAGTGTGGATTTTCTCAATTCGTATCAACTTCTTCTCGAAACAATCTCGGATGAAGTGATGTCGAATTTCTATGTGTTTCGTTTTAGCGTGATGAACAGGATTTTTTATAATGTTTATCGCTGCCTCATTATCAACAAAGATAGGGGTGTTAAGAAATTGCAAACCGTAGTTCGCGCGTCTGTTGCTGGATCCACAAGATCTGAGAGCAGCAACTGCTAGCAGATACATACTCCGCTTCACATGTGGATAAAGCCATAGAGGTCTGCTTCTTACACTGCCAGTTGACCAATCGTGATCCAAAGAATTGGCAACCCGCTGTTGTTGATTTTGGGTTAACTTTGCAGCATCCGAAATCAGAATCGGAATACCCTTCGAGCGTGAAATCGCCTTCTTTTGGATACCACAAACCCAATGAAGGAGTTCCTTTCAGGTAGCGTAATATCCTTCTAACAATCACCATATGCGAAGCTCTCGGGTTAGATTGAAATGTTGCTGCAAGGCAGGTTGGATACATGATATCGGGTCTTGAAGCTGTCAAATACATCAGCGATCCGATCATGGAACGATACATCGTTTCATCTACCTTCTCTCCGGTGAGATCAGGATTTATTCCATGATTCGTTGCTAATGGGGTGGAAGCTGGAGTAGAACCTGACATCCCGAATTTCCCCAAGATATCATGAACGTACTTCGTTTGATGTATGAAAATTCCTTTAGGCAGTTGATCAACCTGAAGTCCCAAGAAGAATTTCATCTCACCCATCGATGACATTTCAAATTTCTGTTTCATAACTTGTTCAAAATCTTTGCACATATTTTCATTTGTTGACCCAAATATGATGTCGTCCACGCAAATTTGAACAATCAGAAGATGTCCGTCGACCTCTTTGGTGAAAAGAGTGGCATCTACTTTTCCACGAATGAAGCTGTTGGCTAGCAGGTGTTGAGACAATGTCTCGTACCAAGCTCTCGGGGCCTGGTGTAAACCATACAGCGCTTTGTCTAGCAAGTAAACCTTGTCTTTGTGGATTGGATCGGAGAAGCCCGGTGGCTGTCCGACATATACCTCCTCTTTTACCTTAGCAGGTGTTGAGACAATGTCTCGTACCAAGCTCTCGGGGCCTGGTGTAAACCATACAGCGCTTTGTCTAGCAAGTAAACCATGATCAAATACAGGCATATTATCATATTCTTGATTATCATTGACTGCCGTCTGATTATCATGAGCAACTTCCTCTTGTTGAATATCATCATGTTCTCCAGCATTGCTTGGACCTGCTTCATCATTATTTGAAGTTTGTTGCGGTTGTCTTGAATACTCAGTTGGGAACCTTTCCTGCGAAGACTCATACTCTCTCAGAATATCCAACTCGTCAAAGAAATCTTCTTCTTCTTCTTCCTTTTCTTCTTCCATGTCAAACGAATCCCATAATTGGTCATAATGAAAACGCCATGAGTCGCCTGGATTCTGCGGTGGCATTGTGTGACCTTGACACTCAACATTATGTGCCTTAATAATCCACTTCAAGCTTGGAACAAAAACTCGTTTCTGAGGACTTGAGTATCCCACAAAAATTCCCTCGATACTCTTTGGACCAAACTTTCCAAAAGGCTCTAGAACAGTGCAGGGTGACCCAAACGGTTCAAGATACTTCAGGTTCGGTTTGCGGTTATTGATCAACTCAAAACATGTCTTGTTGAATTTCTTTAAAGTAAGAACCCGGTTGAGCGTATAGCATGCGGCGGATACGGCTTCTGCCCAAAAGTTGACAGGTAGTTTGGAATCAGCAAGCATTGTCCTGACCGTTTCGATTAGTGTCCTATTCTTTCTTTCAGCTACTCCATTCTGCTGCGGAGTGTAAGGAACACTAAATTCATGCAATATACCTCTCTCATCACAATATTCTTCCATCTTGATATTCTTGAATTCAGTACCATTGTCACTACGTGTTTGGTACAAATTTTCCGTTAGATGATATTCCATCTAATGCGTGTTTGGTACAAATTTTCCATCTTCTTGAAAAATGTCATCAAACGATCAAACGTCTCATCTTTTGACTTCAGAAATAATACCCATGAAAATCCTGAATAATCATCTATGACTACAAGACAATAAAGATCCCCTGTAATGCTTTTGACGTTCACTGGACCAAACAGATCCATGTGGAGTCTCTCTAAAGGTCTTGAAATTGAATTTTCTTTCTTCCTGGGATGAGATTTCTTCTTTTGCTTTCCTTTGATGCAGCTAATGCACTCTCCTTCAAGATGAAAGCCTTTCACATGAACACCAGTAACTAAGTCGTTATGCACCAGGTGATTCATTTTTCGCAAATGTATATGCCCCATCTTTCGGTGCCATAATTGTGATTCTTTCTCTGTTGCTCTAGACATAAAACAGAGAGCCTGACCCGTGGTTGTAGTTGCTACACTCATGTCCAACACGTACAAATCATTCACTCTATGTGCTCTCATGATAATCCATTCTTCGGGAACAACAAATCCTGGTTTTAAGATCAAACATTCTTTGTCTGTCAAGTGCGTAGTTTACATCCTATCACAGATCTGAGATACGCTTAGAAGATTATTCTCAAGCTCAGCAATGTAGTTAACTCTTTCAAACGTAACAATCCCATTGGATAACGTTCCTTCACCAACTATTCGACCACCTTGATTTTCTGCAAATCCTACATAACCTCCATTAAACCCTCTAACATCATACAATAGGGTCTTCTTCCCCGTCATATGCCGAGAAGCTCCACTATCCATAATCTATCGTGAAACGGATCTTGGAAGCTCCTGCACATTTCAAAAACACTTAGTGAGATTTTGATGCTACCCAAGCCTCTTTGGACTCAGGTAACTTGACATTTAAGTGAGTTTTTACAATGTAAAGTGGTGGAAAGTTCTTATCGTTCATCTTTAAGCTCTCTGCAGACCCAACCTCAACCTCTTTATACAAGAAAAATTTGTCTTTTTGAGGTTGACTAGATAGTTGGTCTTTCTTCGAAACAACCTTTTTCTCAAAAGTAACATACTCTTGTTTTTCAAGTTTCTCATAGTAATCCAAAGGAACATTCATCTTTACCGATGTGGTAGAAGACGATTGTTTTTCTGACTCTAAAACCTTTGGTTTTGGAACACTTGATTTCTTTTCAACCACTTTTGGCGTCCATGTTTGTTAAGGAGATGCAACCCGTTTGTAAAACTTGTCAGTTTTAGTTACCACATTCTTTACAGGTTCAGTTTTAATCTTGGTGTTATCATTTTTCAAAACCTTTTTCTCAACAACCAATGGAGCTTTTCCTTTCACATCATCTTTCTTTCTTGAATTCATCACAACTTCAGTCTTAGACTTCAAGTTGGTACACCTTCGTGCAATATGTCCAACTTGATTGCATTTGAAGCATGTTCGGGTGTCAACTACCCGACTTGTGCCTTCAGACTGAGGCTGCGAGCCTTTCTTTTCAAAGAATTCTTCATTTGTTTTCGAAAAAATCTTAGATTCTTCATCAGAAGGTGAACTTGAACTGTTCACAAACACCTTTTTCGCAGCAAACTTCTTGTTGTGAACATTCCTTTTCTGATAATTCTTACCACCCTGATAACCACCCGACCATCTGTTTCGATTGTTGTTATAAAAACGTGATGGAACAACTGGTTTCTTGTAGTAAGCTTTATCTTTTTCAAAATTCATTTGCCTCTTTGCCTGATTTAAACCTTCTACTTCAGACAAATCAATCTCAATCAATTTGAACACATTTTTTAATTTGTTCACATTCACATTCTCCAGTGGAAACTCAGAATCCGAATACAACTTTTCCGATCCCGACATCTTGTACATGACAAGAGTAGGTTCTTCTTTAAGTTGTTTTTGGACTTTGGTTTCGGAATGTATTTATCCAGAAAACATTCATCATCCTCAGTAGTGTCACTTGCAGATTTTAAAACATTTTCAGCCATACTTTTAACAATTTCCGACTGGACACTATCTTCATCGGAAGATGAAGTGAGTGTGACATCAATTGACTCTGGAAGTTTCACTTCATGAACATCTTCTTCATTAACCAACCCGGATTTCTTCTTTGAGAAATTGTTTAGAACTATTGGTGGAACCTGATGATACCCCACCCCGGTTCCATCAGCATATACATCTTCGCCTGCTTTAGTTTTCCCGATGGGTTTGGGAACAATGTGTTGTAAAACAAAACCTGCAGAGTTGTGACTTTTCAATTTCAACTGGATGCGTTCATTTTCAATTTTGGGTTCTTGAAATTGAAGCTTCAACTTAGCAATATCATCCAGTTGCTGATTAATTAACTCTTCTTTCACTCTAAGAACACCGGCCAGTTGAAGATTTTCTTTGTCTGTCTTACCATTTCTTTCATCACAATCTTTAACCGTTCGTTTAAGCTTTTCAAAATTTTCTGAGATTTGACGATTTTCAAGAATCAATTTTTCATTTTCTTTCCTAATTCTTTCTACTTCATTTTTATCATTTTCAATTTTCTCAGTTAATTCTTTTAATTTGTCGTTCGAAGTTTTTAACAGTTTGTCACGGTTTAAGATCTGATCTTCAACACTTCTGACTTTACCAGTCAGTTCTTCATCCTTCTTACCACTAAGGTAAGCAACTGTACTACAAACTTTGCACTCTTTCATGCAATTTTTGAAGTTGTTCTCAGATTTAGCATTCTTACCTGACACATGTGTATAATTTGTACTGACCTTATCTTTGGACTCAGTTCCAGAACCAGAAACTACCTCTAGTTCTTTTGCAGCTAGAACTTTGTCAGCCATCTTCTTCAAGTTTTCAGCGGTGAGTTCTTGTGACGTATCAATAACTCCGTCATCAATCTTCTTTGGCTCCGGTTCTTTTGTTGTCTCTTTTTCTTTTTCTTTCTCAACGACTTCTCCTCCTCCCCACCATTCTCTCTGTCTGGCTTCCTCTTCATCAGCAATTTGTTTGGTGAGAACTTCAAGATCAACAGTATCTGGATCCACAGCTATGTTACCATTAGGATCAAGATAACATTCTCTATCATGATCCCATCGCCTTGCCTTCTTTGCTTCCATCCAAGTACGATAGATTTTGCCTTTCATGAATCGAACTGTATCCTTCCTGTTCACATACTTCACTTCTTCAGTTCTCTTATCCTTAAATGGAACAATCTTTGCTGCTGTGAAGGCATAACCAACTGCGTCTTCCTCAGGAAAAATATCACTCCAATCGTAACCTTCATCATCATGAAAAACTGCAAGTGCCTTGGATTTCTCTTTGGGTGCCTCCTCTATCTGCTTCATCCTGGGAGGTTCTGATTTATTCTGATGATAGATCGCTCTCTTGTAATAATCCTCTCGAAAAGGATTTGCAGTATCATCAGTGTAAGCATTTCTGCACTCACGCTTAAAATGACCTTTCTGTTTACACTTGAAACACGTCACTTTTGACTTATCAAAGCCTAACTTGGAAGAAGGTCCACCAATAGACTGTCTTCCAGTAATCTCCATAAATCGTTGTGCTCTTCTCACTGCACTTGCCATACACCACCTTATATCGATCAATTCCATCTCCTCAGGATTGATCTGATCGTTGTCTTCTTTTGTTAGGTTGGTGTTTCCTATCTTTCCTGCCACAAGACTTTCATACGATTCTAACACAGAAGCTAAGAACACCATATGTTGTTTGGCAGACGCTTCACTGAAATTCTGACCATTCTTCAGATCAACAGCAATGTTACATTGAAAGATATTCTTTGATGTAGATTGATTTGAAGTATTCGAAGAACCACCATGATAGCCACTGCTAGGAGTTTCTTGATTCACTGAGTTTGAGCTTTCTGCTGAAAAAGCTGTCTTTGGAGATGTAGTCTTTGGAAGATTTCCTCTATAGTACAACTCCACATTCTGCTGATAAGATGTGTTATTGACTTTGCTGGATTTCTTGATCTCCAATTCATGGCTTTCCAGTCTTTTTATAAGCAGATCAACCTTCAAATCAGCCGGTTTTTTTGTATTCTTCAGCATCAATGCAAAATACTGCCAGTCTTGCTCATTCGGTAATGCATCAAACAATTTGTCTACCAACTCTTCTTGAGTGTAAATAATGTCATGTCTAGCAAGCTCCATCTTCAGATGCTCAAATCTTTCGATCATCTTGGAAACATATTTGTTCTTTAAACATCCAAACAAATCAAACTCTTTTCATAACAATTTCTTTTTGTTCTTCACTATTTCAGCACTACCAATACATTTTATTTTTAATGTTTCCCAAAGGTCTCTAGAATCTTTGTATTCAGTCAGTGGGATAATATCATCACGGACAGATTGGTGAAGTAATGCAATACACTTCTGTTCAGCAACGTATTTTTCAATCTGATTTTCCTCCAAGTTCTCATAATCATCTCTCCTCCATATCAAAACCATTTTTCAAACTTCTCCAACTGGGATACGCAAACGCTTTAAGCCATTCTTCTAATCTTGTAGCCCACCGGTTGTAATCTTCAATAGCCATCAACTTGGGTGGCTTATTGTATGTTCCATATGCACTGTCTACGCTTATAGCATCCTGAAGAATTTTCTTCGCACTCGGTGCTGGTGTAGTTTCATTCGTGTTGCTTGAAGTGCCATCTCCTGAACCACCGGTAAAAGTAAACACATCACATAAAGGATTCATGAAATCATCCATCTTTCACTTACCTGAAACAATCAACAAACACTTAGAAAAATTTTTGAAATTTTGAAACAACAAATTTCAAGCGGAATCAGTTGAAGCGAAATAGCTTCAAGCGAAATCTGATTTTTCAAGTGAAATATGTTTTCAAGTGAAATAATACTTTTTAAGCGGAATAAGACTTCAAGCGGAATAGCTTTCAAGCGAAATCAGCTACTTTGAAGCGAAATCACTTATTTCGCTTGAACTTTCAAGCGGAATCTGATTTCACTTGAAATCCACAACAGTTTCAAGCGAAATTAGAACATATTCAAGCGAAATCAAGATGATGTCAGCAAGTTCAAACAGAATTTCAATCGGAATTATCCAATTTTATCAGAATTTGTTCGATTTAAGGTCCAATACTCGTAATGCCCATATCTCGTACGGAAAGCAGGTTTGGGAATATCTTCTTCGAGAACACGAAGCTGATGATACCCCCAATGCAGATCGATCTTAGAAAAACATGTAGCACCTTGTAGTTGATTGAAGAGATTGTCAATTCGTGGTAGGGGATATCGATTCTTGATGGTAAGCTTGTTAAGCTCACGATAATCGATACACATTCTTAAAGATCCATCTTTCTTCTTAACAAACAAAACTGGAGCGCCCCATGGTGAATAACTCGAACGGATGAATCCTTTATCAGATAATTCTTGAAGCTGTTTCGATAAATCTTGCATCTCTGACGGTGCAAGACGATAAGGTGCTTTTGCAATCGGGTTAGCATTAGGTACAAGATCAATATGAAACTCGACTTGACGAACTGGAGGTAAACCAGGCAGATCATTGGGAAACACCTCTGGGTAATCTCGGACAATCGGAATATATCGAATACGCTTGCTCTTGGCGTTCTCCTCGGTGACATGTGCCAGAAAAGCAACATATCCTTTTCGTAATTAACTTTGGGCTTTCGTACACGACATGAGTTTCAATCCACCAGATGGTTTCTCGCCACGAACTTCTAAAACTTCACCAGAAGAAAGAGGAATACGAACAATCTTATCGACACAAACCACCTCAACATGATGTTTAGCTAACCAATCCATCCCCACAATAATATCGAAACTCCCAAGTTGCATCGGTGTGAGGTCAATAGGAAAAATATGGTTATCGTGGTTCAATTGACAATCGTGAATAACAGAATCGAGTATGAGCGGTTTACCAGTAGCAACTTTGACAGATCAGGGTTTCCTCAGTTTAGTTCTAGGTGACGCAAGTAAAGGTTCGAGCGATAATGAAACAAAACTTCTATCGGCACCAGAATCGAATAGAATAGACGCAGGTTGATGATTAACAAGGAACGTACCATTGACAACCTCGTTGTCAGCTCTTGTTTCATTTGCATTCAGATTGTATGCTCGTTCACGAGAGGGGTTTGCGTTTGCAACAACATTCGGATTCACTAACCTCGGGCAATTGTTGCAGAAATGTCCCATTTCACCGTAATTAAAATACGATCCAGGTGGGAACCTAACAGCATTCCCTGAGCTTGTGCTAGATTCTGCGCAGCTTGATTTTGACCAAATTGACAGATGTTAGCTGTATGCCCAAGTTTACCACAAGTAGTGCACTGTTTGCAAGCTTGTTGTGCAACATGATAACCATTGCATCGAGCACAGTGAGGTGCGGTACCAACACACTATTTCTTCGCAGGAGGTTGAGCCGGTGGGTTCTGAGCAGTAACAACAAAATTCTGGGAAGCCTTGCGCTTCCTGGATTTCTTGACGACTCGCCTTTCTTACCCTTATCCTTTTCCTTGTCTTTTGTGGAATCGACCGACTTCTTCTTGTCACCCTTGCGGGTCAGTTTACCTTTTCTAACCTGTGACTCGGTCAGAGTAGCAGCAAATTCAATCGCTTATCGTACGGTGGTAGGATTACTGCATGTCACAATGTCCTGCACAGAATCAGGCAAACCATCGATATACCTCTCAATAGCTTTCTCCAACGGGGTAACCATAGTAGGACACAATAAACTAAACTCCTTATAACGATCCGTATAAGCACGGTGTTCTCCCCCATCTTTTTTTAAATCGTTAAATTCTCATTCCAAAGCTCGAATCTCATGACGGGGACAAAACTCTTTCATCATGGGAGCTTGAAGCACTTCCCAGGTTTGTGCCAAAGCCACTTCGGCACCCCTATATCGTATAACACCGTTCCACCATGTTAGAGCACGCTTCTCGAAGACACTTGACGCAAACTCAACCTTTCGCCCATTCGGACACTGAACATGTCTGAATGTACTTTTGAGACTCCTGAACCATTGTAGGAGCACAGTTGCTCCTTGTGACCCAGAAAACTTTAGTGGTTTAGCTAAATTGAAAGTCTTGTAACTACACTGACCACTATTGTTATTATTGTTGTAGTTCACTTGATTAATCTGAGTTATTAGGTTCAGAAGTACAGAAGTGAACTGCTGAGTGATAATAGCTGCGAGTTCGGCGTTGGTTTGCGGTTGTGCATATCGTCGAGGAGGCATTGTGCTAGGAAACTTTATTTGTAAGTATTGAAGAAAATCACAATCAACTGGATCTATGAAGAGACAACAGTCCTGAAGATCACAACAAGAAAAAGAAGATCAGATAGGACAACTGAAATGCACAGGATCTACTTCAAAGAATGATAAGTTGATCAAGAGCTGAATTGGATTATCAGAGAAGGTCATTTATGATGGATCTGTTGATATTTCTAATGAAATATCATCCATTTCTGACGATTCTGATCATCAGATTTTCTGATGATTTGTTCACCAGAATTTCTAATGAAGTGGTTTATCAGAAATTCCGATGCAAACCCCACTTGTCTAAAAAAATCAGTTCTATCCTACCACAATGGCCGAAGCAACTTGACATTATAGGATATCATGATTACAAAGGCAACTTGAATGTTGGATTCAATGAATATGTCAAATTGCTACTTTATGCAGGACTTATTGCATGAATACACAAATGTTTATTCATGTACACAGCCTTCTATAGATAGAAGGCTCAACCAGCAGAGGATAATTGAGTTTGAAGCTTAGCATTCATATACAATACACAAACTCCATTGCCCTCTCACCAACAGAATTCAAGATTCATTTGTATTAGATAATAATCTTACAATCACCTTGTAAACCATTTTGTTTCAAAGTGATATAAACTTGATAATTCTATAGGTCTTGTTTCTTGAAAGTCTGATTTCCATTTCCGCACATTTTTTTCACATATACTGAAATCACTTGCCATATTACGTGAAAAGAAGTTGTTAAGGCCATACTGGGTCCAACAATTGGTATCAGAGTAGATTGAATAAACTATTTTCAAACAATCAATCGCTCATCTTCTTTTCTCTAAATATGGCCAGCTTTCAATCCTGGAATAATGCTTTTAACATTGTTTCTATGTCCAAACCTCCGACTCTGGTCAGAGAAGAATACCCCCAATGGAAAATCAGGATGGTCAATTTCCTTAATGGTCATGACCGAGCTCTGTTTCAATCCATTGTAAGGGGTCCACATATACCAATGACTGAAATACCAGCTATTCCAGCAACTAACCAATCACCAGGAATCCCTTCCTCCCGTGCTCCCAAAAGTGAAATAAACTGGAGCGCGGAAGACAAGGAACTGGTGGCTGCGGATGAAAGGGCTAAGTCACTTTTAATTATGGCCATCTCCAATGACATATTTTCACAAGTTGATGCATGTGCATCAGCTAACGAAATATGGGATCAGTTGGAAAATCTTTGTGAAGGAGGAGAAAGGATGAATAGGAACAAGAGAACAAACAATGTTTCCTCATATGGGAGGTTTAAAAGTTTACCAAACGAAAGATTAAATGATACATATCAAATATTTACAAAACTTTTAAACGAGCTAAAGAAATTTGGTATAACAAAGTCAAATGATGAATGGAACATAAAATTTCTTAATGCTTTACCTAGAGAATGGAGAAGTCTAACCATGACTTTGTCCTCAACCTTAGAACTAGGGAATATGAGTCTTCATGACTTATACAGCATCTTGATCCCAAGAGAGGAAGAAATATTTGAAGAAACCATTCAAAGAGGGGGATCTTTAGCTCTTATCTCAAACTCACAAAGACCAACACCTTCCAATGATCAACAACCATCAAACAGCCAAAATCTTGAAATTTCTTATACATCATCAGATTTTTCAGCTTTTGCTGAAGCTATAGCACTGCTCACCAAAACATTTGAGCAGAGGTTGAGGGGAGGAGGACAGAGATACCAGAGAAGTGATAGAGGGAGGATGGATGGAAAATCTAAAGAAGAAGTTAGATCCAAGGATAAGGGGAAGGCTGAGGTTGTGTGCTACAAGTGCAATAAAATAGGTCATTATGCATCAGAATGCAAGACCAAAAAGCTAAAAGATGTTGCTTACTATGAGAAGAAGCTTGAAGAAGATAAGAAGCAGCAGCAGCAAGTCAGCTTAATTGCTGGGACATATACATGGCTATCTGATGACTCTTCTGATGAAGAAGAAGAAGAAGAAATGGCCAACTTCTGTCTCATGGCACTTTCTGATGACATACCAGTAACTTCAGGACAACAGGTAAATTTAGACAATCTTGATCTTGAACACAAGCTAAATGAGCTCATGTCACATTTTTTAAATCTCCAAATTAAACATCAATCAGATATTGAAAAATCTGATGCGTTGCAGAGGACCATGAACAAAATTATTCTTGAAAACCAATTACTCATAGAAGAAAGTTTAGATCAAAGAGCTAAAATTGAGTTCTATGAAAATGAAAGAAAATATCTTTACAAGAAAATCAATGATAAAGAAATTAATGTAAGAGGTTTTCAACAAGCCAAAGAATTTATAAACATCATTGAGTCTCCACCAAAGAACAAAGGAGAGGGTTTAGGATATGTAAGAACAAAAGAAAGTAAACCCACTATCTTTGTAAAAACAACTCAACAGATTTCTGATAAATTTTCATCAGAATCTGATTCTGAAACTTGCAAGTCAACATGTTCTGAATACTCTTTTGATAAACCCAACTTTGAACCAAAAAGAAGTGAATGCAAACAAGAGTCTGTAAAAACTCCAGAAGCAGTTCACTCATTTTTCAAGATAATCCCATCATACCATCACAAGAAGGAATATCAGAAAATTCTGATAAATCTTGTATGTGTGTTGATATATTGAAGCTTGTTCAACACCATCTAAAAAAGAAAAATGCAAAATCTGTTAATGGCTCAGCATATAACATAATTTCTGATGAAAAGAAAACAAAAGAAAGAAATCTGTTAAAAATTTCATCAGAAAAAGTACCCAAGCATGCCTGGGTACCAAAAACCCTCTAACCATTCCATTTCAGGACCATCATGAGCAGCAGATCTGGTACTGCGATTCAGGAAGCTCCAAGCACATGACTGGGGATAGGAGCTTACTCAACAACTTTGTTTCAAAGCTGGTAAATTGGTAAGTTTTGGAAATAGAGTGAAAGGGAGGATCATGGGATACGGATGTATAAGGTATAAATGCTTAACCATTGAGAAAGTAGCCTATGTTGAAGGCTTAAGGTACAATCTGCTAAATCTTGGTCAATTCTATGATAAAGGTCTTTTAAACAACCTTATTACCAGAAAAATGCTTAACAACTTTTCTAAATGATAATCAAAAGAATTGGAGTATATATCTGATCAAAGTACCAGAAAATCTGATGAATTATCAGAAAATCTGATGTGTCATCAGAAAATCTGATACATCATCAGAATATCTAATAAATCATTAGAAATCTTGGTACCTCATCAGAAAACATCTTGAATAATCAAAATCATTGAATGATTATTAGAACAAGTTCATGCATGTCATCACCTTTATCTATATCTCACCTCGGCAAATTCATAATCTATATTATGTGTGTTTTATTTTATTTTTTTCCTTTTCTGTATTATTTTTCTCTTGTGTTGAAAACGTCATATGACAGAAGTTTTTCTGAGAACTTGTTTCTGGGTGTAAAGACTTTTATCTCTTTCATTAATTACATTGAAGTGACAATGGTAGGTAATCATGATAGATAATCTGAAAATGGCCGCCTAAATCATTTAATGCAGAGAGTTTTATCTGAGTTATTCTTTATGCAACCTGATAGAAATTTAATAACGAAGATTGTGGTCTACAAAATCTATTAGTAGGTGGATACCATTTATGGCAAACTTTAAGTTTACTATATATGATCTCCACATTAAGCAAAGTCTGTCACCATCACATAAGGAATCACCAGAAAACTTCTTCATCTTCTACCACACACTCACATCTTCACTCACTCTCAAAATGCTTACCATAAGAGCTGATCGATTCCCACTTCCTCAACATCCATACCACAACCTCAAACTTAGAACCAGCTTTGAGGGTCCTCTCTAAGAAGGATGCCAAACAGTGGTGAATATGCTCATGGCAAGTAACTTGAAGTATGCCCTCACAGCCAATATAATAGTCTTCCCAGAGATTCTTCAAATGTTCTGGCAAAATGTAACTTTATCAGACAAAGAGGATAGGGGACAGATATTTATTGAAAGTGTTGTGCTAAATCATAGAGTTTGAATAACTGAAGATACCATCAGAACGGCCCTACAGCTCAATGATGATTATAATGTTCTAATGTTCTCAAAGACTGAGATTGAAGAAACCTTGGAGCAAATGGGGTACAATCCCATAAACGAACCCCGAGCAGTCAACAAAAATGGCTTCATCAAGCCATGGCAGTTTCTGATCAGACAAATGGGCGCATGCTTCTCAAAGAAGGCTATTAATCATCATGAAGCATCCCATAGGTTGTTGGAGACTGTCCGAGCCCTAATATTTAATATTCCGTACAACTTCTCTTATTATTTAATGAAAGATTTTGCAAGTAATATGTGGTCAGGCAGGCTATTTTTTATGTATCCTCGTTTTCTGATGAAGATAATCACAAGCCAGCTAGGCTTTGGAGGAGTTCCTGCAGGTTATCTCAGAGCTGAGTTGGGTCTCCAAGAAAACATGAATATCAGTCTGCTCAGACCCACTAATCAGAATTCTAGATTGATGACTGAACTTTGGGTACTCCTTGAGATAGAGCATGGAGAAGGGATAGATATTGACTAGGACTTTCTCTGTTTAAATCTTTTTTATGTAGATAGTTTACATGATAATATGTTTAAATGTTTTTTTTTTTTTGCCTTTATTGACTAACTCATGGATTGGGTAATGGGTAAAGAAAAATGAGAAACATGATCATCAGTAAAATATTTGACACAAAATTCTGAATTTCTGATGACAGAAGATAAAATCTGGTAATTTAAACAGTTTTCTGATAAAACTCCAACGTTGTAAAAAGTTTTAGAAAAACATCAGAAAAAGCCAAAGAAACATGGATGCAACCAGAAAATCACATGTAAGTCCTCTGATCTTGTCTCATTCCCTCTCATCTCAAAAAAAAAAAAGTTGTGCAAGTATACCTCTATATGAATCAAAAGTGTAAATTCAAAATCTGCTGAAAAGGGTCACAAGTTTAGGGGGAAAACACAACCAAGATATTCTGTTGAAAATTGTTGACTTCTGTTGACCACATCTAAAAGGTCAAAACAAAAGTCAGAACAAAATGAAATACAAATTTCCAACAGAATTTATGTTAAATTTCTGATGACATCATCAGAATGGGATTTTGACTTACAAGAAAAGAGAGGATACAGATGAAGAGAGCCAATTGGACCACTTCACCCACAAAGATGAAAAGGTGTCATAAAACCAATAGTTTTCTCTAATCAAAATTCAGTATAGCACTTCAGTGAAAGGAATGATTGAAGAAACTATAAATTGAAAGAACCAGTTGAAAGGGCATAACCACGATTAATCATCATTAAAGTCTTGATATCCACGATCCAACAGTTATATTCTGAACCAAAACTCACATCACAAGACCTAATGGTAATAAAGAGAATTAATGATCCTTTAACCGCTATTACATGACACGTTCCATATCCCCTCAACTCCATAGACCCACAATTCTCTGCTAAAACCCTTACTATATAAATCTCACTTAGCGGAAATTCGAAAATCACACACCTTCTTCACAAAAACTTCAAACCAAAACATCCCATGTTCCTCTCTCAAAATCCAAAAATCCCTAAATTTCAAACCCTAACTCATAAAATTCAAAAAATGGCAGAAGTAAACCTCAACATCCCAATTGTTCAACATGAAGTACCTTTTGTTGAAGATACAAAATTTCTACCAATGAAAGTAAACAATCTGCTGATGAATACAGAGCATTCGGAGTATGATGTAAGCTGTCAACTTCTGGTAGAATATCTCATGAATTGTCCAGTCTCGGGAGCACTAACAAAAGGAAGAGAAGTACCAGAAAGGCTGATACAACAATTTGTTCACACTTTTAATTAAGTTGAAGAAAATCAGGTCTCTGCTCATCTTTGGGGAAATGTTTTTGTAACATTAACTCCTGCAAGGGTAAGAGAATGGCTTGAATTACCCATTCTTGATAGCTACATTGAAGCACCAAGCAGAGAAGAACTAATAAGCTTTATCAACAAGCTTGGTTACAAGAAAAAGGATATCAACAAAATTGGAGCAATTAGAAGAAATGAAATGCCAGCCATCTGGCAAGTGATGATGGAAGTGCTAAACAAATGTCTCACCTCAAAAATAGGAGGAACTGATCAAATTAGTCAAGCCATTCTGACAATCATGTATGGACTCATAACTGGGTTCAAAATTGATTATGAGTCAGAAATTTTTAACCTGATCAAAAGGTCAATCATCACCAGAAGTGGAAGAATAATCTCACATCTGCCATATCCAAGGTTAATCTATATTTTCATTTCTAAAGCATTTGCTGAAAGAGAAATAGAAATTCCAATTTTGGAAGATATGTAGAGATCAAATACCATGAAGTCCTGGAGTTCCAATCATGGATGGGAATCTGACAAAGATATCCCTGAGTTACCAGATAGCATGCTATGCCTCATTGCACCAGATTCACAGTACAGAATACAACATGAAGAACTTCTGACAAAATCAGATTCTCCAACAGAAAGAGCCAGCAAAGAAGTTTATAATTGTTCTTCATCACCAGAAGAAGAGGAAATTCAGAAGTCCTGGACATCAGAAACAGAGGCTGCAGGAGGAATTCTGATGATAACCAACTCACCAGAAAACAAGACAGAACATGCTGATAGTCAACAGATTCATGAAGGAGGAATTCATCATGATTTTGATATTCATCAAGAGGAAGTACATAAACACTATGCAGAGTCACATATTGCTGGAGGAATTCATGAAGAAGCTGAAGACCAACACTATGAAGAAACTCACTTTGATGGTGCTGAAACTAAAGCCACTGAAACTGTTCATCATGATGAATCTCAAATTGCTGGTACATCTCTTTCAAAAACTGTGTTAGTTGATACTCACTCAAAACAAACAAAATCAGAAAGTTTAATTCATGTTTCTTACAATTTAGAACATAAAAAGATTGATGTTGATGAAGAGGTTACTAGTTCTTTTAATCTCAACTCTGAATCAGAAAATGAGGAAGAGGATGAGATCCCAACAGACAGAGATCAGGAAACTGATCAAGGAAATCTAGCAAAAGGTAATATGTTTACCTCAAAAACTTATGGAGAATCACATATTGATGTGATTCAAGGACATAAGGAAATCCAGGATGAGAATATGTTACTCACCACTGGTGGAGATGATACTGGCAAACTTAAGGTTGCACCAAAATCTGGTAAACCCAAAAGTGACCCTATCATTTCCAAAACAGCAGCAAATGTGTTTGCAGCTGGAATGTTAGCAGGAACATCTGTTGTTCCAAATATCCATGAAACACCTATGAACCAAGAAAATCTGGAAACAATGCTGGAAAGTGTTTACAAAGTCTGCAAAAGAAATCTAGTAGAAAAAAACTTGATATGTTGCGGTCAGAAATACAAGGTCAAAGGGCTGATATGAAGACTTTGTCTGAGTCAGTGGAAGTAATAAAGAAACAAACTGAATAAAACACTGAAGCACTAAAGTTTCTTCAAAAGATGAAAGAAAAGCACCAGAATCCTACATCTCTGCATCAAAAATCCAGAAGATTCTCACAGAAATAGAAGAGATCAAGACACAAGTTGCAAATACTGTGGAATCAAGGCAATCAAGCAGTTCAAACAGAGTTTTGGAGGAAGTTACCATACTAAGGGCAAGCAACAACAGTATCACAGATGCCCTTGAGAAGCTGTCAAAAGAATGGGCCGAAATTCAGATGAAAGCTCAAGCTGAATTCCCCAAAGTTCAGAAAAACATAGCCAACAACTCAAAACAGGTAAGAGAGGTGCAACAACTGATGGAGAAGATGCACTTCAACATTACAAAATTGGCCAAATTAGATTCCAAAGAACTCATGAAAGAAATTCATATTGAAAGCTCACACCAAGAAGCTCCAAAGTCAACCCAACAGCAATCATCAGCTACACCAAGCAACAAAGTTGGAACCATCATGATGGGTCCACCTCCAAATGTTCCAAGAAATGAATTGGTAAAAAGGTTAGCAATTTCAAAACCTCAAGTTATTACAAATTTGAAACTTTTAACCACTGTCCCAAAGCCAACGTTGTCTGATGATTCTGCAATAAGTAACTTTATGAATCTACAATCAATGAATGAGTGGGAACAAGAAGGTGATTCAAGAAAAATAAAGATTGTTAAAAGAAAAATCTCTGAAACTCAGTCCGTCTTGGTAAGAGAGATTGACAGGGATGTAATAATATTCCCTGAATACAATCTGGTGAAATATTATTTGATAAAATAAGATGAACCATCAAGACCACCGACTCCTATCAGACTAGCTTTAAGGGAAGAGAGGATTAAAAGAGGTTCAAACAGCATTCACCAGAAGAATGAGAATCCTGTAAAAAGAATCTTAAAAGTAGATGAAGTGAAAGCTGGGACTGATGATGTTGGAGGAACCTATGTGCAAAACAGATACACACTTCTTAGAGAAAATGGGGAAGAAGAAAAAGTGTCTGACGAAGAAATTGATGACAAGCTGCATCCTGTAGACATTCTGTTTATGAAGGATCATTATGAAAAGGAAAAGAAGAACACCCAAGAAGTCAGAAGAGCATTAAAGAGCATATCAAAGGCTGGAATACAACTGTTTGAAAGAATGGATTTTTCAGACTTTGATTTGTGCATCAACTATGAACATGTGCACAACAAAAGGGTATATGTCAGTTCACCTAAGACAAATGTTCCCCCAGAGATATTGGAAGATGCAAGATCTGGAGACATCATTAAATTACCAAGTAAAACTAAAAGACATAACTATGGTGTAATCCTTAGAGATAATCAAGGGAACAAAGCCCTGTTCAGAAGGGTTGATATATGCAAGTACTCAAATCAGACTCTGAAGTCTATCTTGAAAGGTATGAACAAAAGACAAGAACGTCTTCAGAAGATAGGAAAGCACTTGGAAGATCACAGAAAAGAAATAGAGGAAATGATTGAAGAATGGATCCAAGCAAGAACATGGTATAAAGACATGTATGACATCTGCAACAAATACATCTCCTACAAGAAGCAAGTGAAGAAAGGAGATGTGCACAAGAAATTGAAGTTGACTTGAAGAACTTGTCTATATAAATTTTCATCTTTTATGTAATATGTTTTTCAGAACTTAAGTAACTGGTTTAAAATTTTCAAATATTATGTTTCCACTGTTTGGAAACTTTCTGTGAATGAGTTAGTTCATTTTCTTACAATACTTAGGGGGAAACTGTTAGGAAACTTTATTTGTAAGTATTGAAGAAAATCACAATCAACTAGATCTATGAAGAGACAACAGTCCTGAAGATCAAAATAAAAAAAAAGAAGATCAGATAGGACAACTGAAATGCACAGGATCTACTTCAAAGAATCATAAGTTGATCAAGAGCTGAATTGGATTATCAGAGAAGGTCATTTATGATGGATCTGATGATATTTCTGATGAAATATCATCCCTTTCTGACAATTCTGATCATCAGATTTTCTGATGATTTGTTCACCAGAATTTCTGATGAAGTGATTTATCAGAAATTCTGATGAAAACCCCACTTGTCTAAAAAAATCAGTTCTATCCTGCCACAATGACCGAAGCAACTTGACATTATTGGATATCATGATTACAAAGGCAACTTGAATGTTGGATTCAATGAATATGTCAAATTGCTACTTTATGCAGGACTTATTGCATGAATAAACAAATGTTTATTCATGTACCCATCCTTCTATAAATAGATGGCTCAACCAGCAGAGGATAATTGAGTTTGAAGCTTAGCATTCATATACAATACACAAACTCCATTGCCATCTCACCCACAGAATTCAATATTCATTTGCATTAGATAATAATCTTACAATCACCTTGTAAACCATTTTGTTTCAAAGTGATATAAACTTGATAATTCTATAGGTCTTGTTTCTTGAAAGTCTGATTTCCATTTCCGCACATCTTTTTCACATATACTGAAATCACTTGCCATATTACGTGAAAAGAAGTTGTTAAGGCCATACTGGGTCCAACACATTGTCTAAATAGAACAAGGAAACATGAGAAACATGTGAGACTGATAATTGGATAAACAAAAGAGGTATTGAAAACATTGACAAAACACAAAGAAAACAATCATTCGTTTGTTACCTCAAACAAACAAACGACACGCAGTCACTAATCAAAGTAAATGGGTCATAATAATGTATTACCGAAGACATGCTCGCCTATAAGTGAACGCTCACCCCAAGAGTTCCCAGGTAAGAGTGACTGGTCCGATTATGTGGATTTGTACGAACACTCTAGCCTTAGACAGAAAACTCAGGGTACAGGCATTCACCCTTCCAGTTTGCACGTGTTCACATTATAAGATCCAAACTTTGACAAGATTTTTGAAAACTTAAAGGTTTCAAAACCTTATAATAAATCATCTTAGAACAGACGATTGATTTTCAAAGCGGATTTGTTATTGTGTTCTCGTTATGGTTATCACCTAAAGATAGGTGACGGTACTGTTTTTAAAATCTAAACGCATGAAAACTCGCATTAGGGTCCTAGAAAGTTATAGTATAGGTCAAAGCATTACTAATAACCTAATTCCCTATAACCATTGGCTCTGATACCAACTCTTCTGTCACACCCCGACCGCGTCAAAACAACAAAACCGCGGCGGAAACATCGGGGAGTGTTGTAACAGAATCATCGTTTCATAACCATGGATTCAAAAGTTTCGTTTTATTGAAATATTAACATTAAACATTGTCTTGAAGTTAAAACAAACATGTTAAACATTGTATATCATCGTTCATTAAGTCACTAAGGCATCGTCCAGTCCTAAGTGAGCATGCATCCTAGTAATCAACATCATCAATCACCACCTGAAACATATGTGAAAAGAAAAGTCAGCAAAGAAATGCCGGCGAGTACATAGGTTTTGTGAGAGTGTCGGATTCATGGCTCGTATACATGTTGCAATAACTTGTTTGACTACATGAGTCAATAATTGAAAACCTTGTTTCGAAAAGTGAAACCTTGTTTTTGGAAAGTGTTTAGTATTGCAATATGTTTAACCAACTCAAAACCAGTTGGTTATAGTTTATAAAAACTCGTTGCCATGAATCTTAACCCAAAACCTTTGTTTAAGTAAACCAAATTGTAAATCGTTCTCGTAATAAAACTCGTATGGTTTATACCGTTTAGAAAATATCGTTAGTCGTCATCGTTTAAAAATCATTCGTCCAAGTGAACTAAATAACGCCACGGAATGTAATATGATAAAAGCATTTATATATATAAGAAGTACCAGCGGCGTATCTACCATGATTTTATCACATTACACCCGTCCCGTTATTTAAACACCAACTAAAAACCCATCGTTCAATTGTACTTGTTTCCAAATCGTTTATGTTATCGAAACAAATCGTTTAACTCGTTCAAATTGTTCAATCGTTCCAAAATCGTGTAATCGTTCAAATCGTTCTCTTTTTAATTGTGAAAACTACTTTTGGTCGTCTCGTTAATAACATTTAAACCTCCGTAACTCGTTTCTCATTTCTCGTTCAACTCGTATTAACAAACCACCAAAGGGTAAGTTAACAATCATCAGATTCAGTCGTTACCCATATAACCCCCATACATAACCATGGGTGTAGTCCGATAACGGGATTTGTAAGATCCTATGGTACCATAACCTAATACTGGTCGGTTTGGCAAAAATTAATGAATGTCATTCGTTATGTAAATACGTCCAACAAGTTTGTTCACATTATCTAAATCGTTATCGTTTAATATAAACCATAGTATTTGTTTTTTAAAACATCGAAATCGTTTAAAGCATCAAAAATCGTTTAACACATATGAATCACCCCAAAACAATTGAAAATAGTAAAATAGGGGAACTATGTACTCATATTGAATTGCAAGTATCCTTGATCTAAAGAACTCAACAAGTTCAGGCAAACCAAGGAAATTCAAGTAGCACCTAGTAATCGAATCACTAGTTAAATAATCAACACCTAAATCAGAAGATCGGATAGGATGAGGTCTTGTAAACCAAATGAGTATTGGAACTCATGTGATATGGTTTAACAAATCCTACATACTAAATCGGAACCTATCCTAAGTGCTTTCGACCCGTTACGACCCATTAAGGTAGCTTACGTTACTTTAACGCGGCGTGCGCGCAAAAGCGCGTTCGAAACGTCTAACTAGTCCTAAGACAAGTATTATATGCCCTAACATGTTTAATATGTTGCATAATCAGTTTAGGTGACAAAAGTTAAGTTACATATACTTAATTACCAATTATGCATGAAAAGGGCATTTTGGTCATTTACCTAAGGCATATAAATTATCTATCATACAACTACTTAAACTTGGTGACCATAAGGTATAACCTCAGAAGGTTATTCCCTATACAACTGTGGTCACTAAACATGCTTGGTCGGATCCTAAAGATCGACCAAATGGGTCGAGTTCAAAAGTCTAAGCGGTGGTTTAGACCGCTTGACTTTACGACTCTCAACAAGCACTAAACTAAAAGTGACGAGCTAAACATGTTAAAACATGTTTAACTAAGTTAGAAAACAGGTTTGGTATCAAAACAAACGGTTTTGATACCCTAGAATAGTTTGGTTTCAAAATGCGCATAAATACGCATTTTGACCGAAACTATGACTCGTCACTATGCCTAGTCAACGTGGTAATCAGTAGGTATAGTCACAAGGGACTATAACCATCGTGATTACGCTCACATTGCAAATTTCAAACCAACTTTGTGACCATTGACTGGTCAAAGCTAAAAGTCAAACACTGTTTGACTTTCATGCTTGAAATATAAGAACAAGCATGAAGGAGACTTACAAAGAGTCCAAGAAGGTGTTTTGATTCAAAATTACTAAGGTATGAGGTGTTTAAACCTCAACTAAGATTAGAGATTGAATCAAGGTGTGAAGAACCCAAATGAGAGGCCTAGCTATTTATAGTAAGTTAGGATCAATAGGATCATTCCAAGTGTTTGAGAGGATCAATCTTGGCCATACATGTGGGAACATGGTATTAGAATACAATGGGAGTCGAAAACCAGCTCCAGGTATTGCAAAACTTACATAAAAACCCCTGAATTTTGACCAGATTGCTGAAACTGGGCAGCTAAAAAATGGTCCCTGTCACATGGCACGCCAGGTGTCCCTGTGCTTGGCGCGTGACGCAATGGAGGTCAGTTTTCAAGTTTCTCAAATTGTCACAACAGGTCCCTACATGCTTAAAACTTGATTTTTGGCACGTTTAAGCCCCGTTAACCCCATTTCAAGGCTCTAAAATGAAGTTAAAGTATAGGTAATTTAAAATATGCTTGAAAACATCTCGAATGTCAGTTCGTTTAGTCGTATGGTTGCGTTAATCGGTTAATTACGACGAAAACTCGAACGTACGCGAAAACGATCCAATTTAAGCGATGAATGTAATTTTTGCTTTCCAATCACTAAAATAAAATATTTTAATGATTACAAAAATTATTGGATGTCCGGATATGTTCAGAACGTAAGATATGCGCGAAAATGCAAACTTGGGCACTTTTTTACACTTTTAGTCCCTGTTTGACCCAAAAGTTTATTTTTGCGCACCGAACACCTCAAAGTGTATTTCTAAGTTATGAAAAGGATAGTTAGGGCATGTTTAACTTATGATCAAGTTCAGGAATGTTCGTTACCATACGAATCGGCATAGTTTCGCAGTTTGACACAAATAGTCCCTGCGATCGAATAAACTTGTTTTTGACACACCAAACCATCCAAAACTTATTTCTAAGTTATGTAAGGGTTGTTTAAGGTGTTAAGCCTATCTCATTATTCCGGAGTGTTTTTCGTGTTAAACTGACTGCGTTTACACATCAGTTTGCGTATAACCTTCCAGAAAGCGATTTAAAGCTTGAAATCGAACTCGAATCAAATCGTAAAATCATCAAATACAATTACACATATAATAACACCAAAGCACATATAATAACACCAAAAAACATTGTTTTATTGATAATTTCCATTGTTTTACATTGTACATCGATTACAGAGCACAGTTGTCACATTATATAGAATGTTAGGTGCTTGTACGAAGATCCCTGAGTTGGATGTTGCAGCGTCAATGATTGGTCGATACCTATCTCACTCCTCTACATTTACTGGAACTCAATGCATGGACGTCTTAGATCCCAAATTGTGATCACTTCTTCAACACTCTAGCAGCGTACCGCGTGTTACTCAATCGACATGCAAGATCGAAGGGCAAGAAGATGAGCGTAGTACCTTGCCGACCTCAGTAATAGGACGACCAGCAAAGGGACTGCAATCGAATCTCTAACCCTAGTCAGCGACTGATGGGAGTCAACCTTCATGAACCAATCAGGACATAAGCGATGACAATTGACTATAGAGTGAAATGTGAAACTTCCCGCACATGCCTTGGCACGCACCATGGAACGTGAAAAGATGGACCTTGTCGGTGAAAGATCGTGGAGCTCCTTTTCAAACAACAACAGTAGAGGGAACAATCACGGCAACATCAAGATACTCGTCATTGTAACCAACAGTATGGGAATGGAGGTGCCAACAACATGGATTGACCAAGGTTAAATCAGACTACAACAACCAAGGAAACGACGTCAGTTCTGGAAATTCTCGTAACGATAACAACACTGGAAATGATACTCATGGAAGGGCATTTAGGATTCGCATGGGCGACGCCAAGATTTTAGCAACATGGTAGCTATTATGAGTAGCTAATCTCTTCGAATCTAAACCTGTTGTGGGATCGGTTGATGGTAAGACAATTGAAACCTCATATGCTTGTTGGGATGCAAACTCGACCTTGTGGGACAAGTGTTCGAAGTAGACCTTCTTTCTACTATCCACGATGGTTTTGATGCAGTAGTCAGTATGGATTGGCTAAACAGATATCGCGCAGTTATACCCTTTGAGGGGAAAGTTGTAGTCTGTCATAAAGTATCCGAGTGGCGCAGAGTTTAGCACCAATTCAGTAGTGAAGGCCATAAGTGTTCACGGAAGGATTACCCCGTTATGTTATCTGTTGGTGCACACATCTGTCGTCTTCGTCTTGTATCGAGTCTCGGTTCAGTGCGGAGCTAATCAAGACATGATGTCATGATGACATCATCTAGATGACATCATAAATGACATCATATAACAAGTTCACGTGATATTGCATGATAGAAGACAAAACAGAATGTCATTTTTGGGTTTCGCTTCAAGACAAGACAGATACATGGATTTCGCTTGAATTTGTAATATATTATATTTGAAGATTTCGCTTCAAATGATAATATCAGGTAGTGAAGGTTTCGCTTGTAGTGTTTCAAGCGAAATCTAATAGGCTATAAATAGGATAGTTGAGCTTTCATTTGTAACAGTTTTCTCAGAGTGATACCGAAGTGCTGCCGGTTTTTCTTCTGAATGTAAAGGTTGTCAAATTAATATACAAGAAGATTAAAGTGTGAAACAAGCTGTTTCATTGTCCGTTTCTTAGTTTCCGCCTCTGAAATGGACTAGAACTCTTCCAAACGACTCGTTTAGGTCGAAAACCGATCCTACAATTGGTATCAGAGCTCAGGACGAGGAGTTCTTACCATATTCAGCTTGAAATTTCTGTTTCTACACCTTCTTTCAAAATCGAACAAACTTTTTACGGATAAAATCGGCTAAAATTCTCACATATCACGCATAATCATGTTTTAACAGTTTCTGGAAAGTTTCAGCATCAAAATCAGCCTAAAACTTGTAATTTTGTGTGTTTTCACTTCAAGTGTTCGAACATATGATGACATCAGCAGGTTTCGCTTCAGACATTTGTTAATCTTACTTGAAGCAACCGACCACTTGAATTGTGTGTAACATTCTGATCGAGGCTGTCATTTGATTGAAATATATAATCACGTAAATTGGATATGCATTGTGTAGTGTGAAATAGGTTCAGGTTTCGAAAATTGAAATGTGTTAAAGTGCTTTGGTTTGTGTGTGCATGTGTCCGCTTGAAAATGATTAAGCATTTCATTAGATACGTGTCTTGATCTGATGTAAGTTGCATGAAAACAAGAAAAATCCTATCAGATTCGGTTCATTAAAAATATACATGTGAATATTGGTTAATGTGATTGCATGCAATAAATCATTTTGTCGGATTATTTGTGTCAGTAATGTGAATACATGTGAAGAAGTTGATAAGTGTTGTTTTTAAAAAAAAAAAAAAAAAAAAAAAAAACAGTTTACATGTGATATCTGCCATGGTTGAATGTGATTAGTTGTTTGTGCGGTCCAATCAAAAGAGTTTTAAAAAGAGATTGTCGACTCATGTCTTAAAAAATAGTATGGTGTGTATGTAATTGTTTTGTAGATCGTATTGTCAGCCCATCTCTAAATTCAGCCCAAGTTATAATCTGTTCATTTGTCGTTTTGTGATTGTTAATGTTGATTGAAGCCCATATATTGTGATTAGTTTGTCATCGGCCCATGTGTTTGAATTTTAATTACTTTACCGAGTTTAATAGTCAGGTCACAAGGTTTGGAGTTTGTGTTGATTAGCACAGTTCGATCAGTACGTTTGTCAGTCATGTTGCACAGTGTGTACTCAAGTTGCGTGGTTTGAGTCGTGGTTTCTGTCAGTCCGTACAATTTGGAGTTCAAAAGTTTCAAAGGGTCAAGGTCAATTGAATTCGATCTGGGTCATTCAGTCCGCACAGTTGGTCAACGTTCTGTCCGAACAGAAAAATCATCAGTTCGAGTACCAGTCTTATTCAATTAATTGATAAGCGTTTAAACTGATTGTTTGTTTGTTTTTATAAAGGTACTTATCGGTTTCTACAAGAGATTCAAGTTGCTAAAAAAGAATGGATTCCGAGTTCTACAACGCGTTTGCTACACCCTCGACTACTCCAGCTTCAATTGCTCAAAACATGAAAGTAGAAAACGAAACAGGAACAATGCAAAAACCCCCAAAGCTTATGGGAATTGAGGAGTATCATGGATGGAAGAATCGCTTTGAGAATTGGGTTCAGGCAAACCATCTGAGAGCTTGGGAAAGTATTGAAACAGCATACATCAGACCACAGACTACTATGAATGTTGATAAAATTATCTCGGAGTTTTCAGATCAAGAGAGAGAAAGTTATAAAGGAGAGAAAATGATGATAAGTCTGTTGCAGCAAGCTATAACAGAGGATATATTTGTTTTGCTTCAGCATGATGGAAATGCGTTTTCGATCTGGAAAGCTCTTGAGAAGAAGTTTGAAGGAAGTACGGAGATGCTCCAGAGTAAAGCAGCATTACTGAAAAAGGAGTTTGAGTTGTTTACAAGCATGCCTGGTGAGACTACAAAGACTCTCATTGAGAGATACTGCCATCTTGTACGCACCATGTCCCAGTTGAAGATCACTAAAACTCCAGCAGAATGGGTGGAAAAGCTTGCAGATGCTTTACCTCAAAAGGAATGGGGTACATATCTCATGATTCTGAAGAATTCTGGACAGTTTAGCAGATTGTCGATTGGTCAGTTTATTGAAAAACTGGAGGCACAAGATCTTGAACAACAGAAGATTGCAAGAATGAATAGTTCAAGCAATCAACAAGACGTCAAATTGTATTACAAAGGAAATATTCAAACTGTTGAAGCAAGTCCAAAGATCCAAACTGCATTTAGTGCTGGAAATCAATCTACTCCAAGTAGTCAAGGATCAGTCAACACAAGTGGGTTCTCAACGGTGAATCCTCCAAATGTTCAAAGTTCATCTGCTGGAAATGGTCATTTGATTCAGTGCAATGTAGCTCTACATCTTCAAAACGGTCAAAATTATTCTGAAGAAGTTGTTAAGCATCATATGGGATTATTGGTCACTGCATTAGAGTCTTATGAAGGGTTAATTGCCGGAAGAATTGGCAATCCGATGCTTACAAAGGAAGATTATGACCAAATTGATGCAGAAGAGCTAGAACTGATGGATATTAAATGGGCTTTAGCTAGCGTTTTGAGAAGAGCAGAAAAATTTAGATTGGTTACAGGAAGAACTGATTTCTTGGATGCAAATCTTTCTAATCTTGGATTTGATAAATCTAAAGTTGTTTGTTTTCGTTGCAGGGAGAAAGGCCACTTTAAAAGAGAGTGCAAGAATCAGGAGCCGAGAGGAGCAAAGGAGTCTGCTGGAAAAGATGATTATTATCGGAAGACCATTTATCAGCAAATCACTCATCAACCACATCAACAAAAAGAGCCTCAAACGGCACATGGAAAAATGATCGAGGATGCAAATAGGAAAGCTTATTATGGCATCATGGATCAAGATGACGAGAAATTGGCTGAAGGATTTAGCTGGGACAAGTACATTCCAGCTGATTCAAATGTTGGAGCGTTTATTGCTCATATTATTCGGAAGCCGGAAATGCTGAAGGAATGGATGGAAGTGTTATCTGATGAAGAGAAAAGTGAAGATGAAGGATCTGTTTCATCTGAAAACAGTTCGTCAGAGACAAGTGATAGTGATGAAGAAATTGAACAGATTAATATTGATAAACTTCATCTATCTTCTGATAATTTTGAATCTTATTTTGCAGACAAATTGAGGAAGCTCAAAGAAAGAAAAGCTGCAAAAGGAATGAAGGAAGTCAAAGTTGTTGAGAAGATTGTTGAAGTGGAAAAAGTGATGAAAGTTGAAAAGATTGTTGAAGTCGAAAAGATAGTGGAAGTTGAAAAGATCATTGAAGTCACAAAACCATGTCTCACATGTTCAGAATCCTGCAAACAATGCAAAGAAAAAGACGAGAGGTTTAGTGATTCAGAGAAGATGAAAGAAAAGCTGCTGTTTGATTTAAAAAATGTGAAAGAATCATACGATGTATTAAATAGAACAGTGAATAGTTTGCAGAAAACTAATTCAGAAAGAGAAGCTGCTTTGAAGATGTTGAATGCAACAATGATGTCGAAGCAAAAAGAGATAAATTTTTACATCGAAGAATGTGCTAAATGGAAGCAAGAGTTAGATGGTGAAAAAGTAGAAAATGAAAGAATTAGACGATTGCTGAAAAGTTATACAAGTTGTGATTACATAATTGATAGAATTTACCCTACTGTTGCAGGTTTCGAGGCGTTTAAAGATGAAGATAAAGACAAGAAATCAAAGAAGAAAACGGATACTGGTAAGAAACAGAACGTCTGTTATAACAAGTGTCCGCCTCCAATTTGGGAAGGGTATTCGCCTAGAAAACCGAATGAGGAACAAGTCCAAAAGGCAGTCAATCTAAAGTTAGAGTCCGAGTTAACCGATGTGTTACCAGACAACATTGATGTCACGTTCACAGCGTCCGACACAGATCATGAGTCCGAACTGATAAAAAGAGTGGTCGATCAGGTGTTGGATAAGGATGAGGAGTCAGAGTCAAAGTCCGAGTCCAAAAGTTCGTGTCAGTCAGTCAGGAGTTCAAGTTCGTCTGAAAAGAGTTCTAAATCATCGGGAAAACGGGTTTATAGTAAAGAATTTTTGTTGTCAAAATCTAATTTGAATGACGAAACATTTGAAGTTGCATATACTTTGAATGATTCTGACAAATTATATTTTGATAAAGAATTCCCAATTAGAAGTGTTCGGTTTGACATGATTAAAAAGGTTTTCAAAATGACAGAAATCAATATTTCTGAAATTAAAGATTTAAATCCTACTGGAAAACCTAAAAAATACACTTCTAGAGTACAACAACGTTTGAACAAGAAAAAAGGTTACAATTCTGGTTCTGGTTTTCAAAAGAAACCAAACCACAATCGTAGCTACAAAAAGAAAGGACTTGGTTTTATTCTACCTGAAAATTATAAAAATGAGAAAATTTCTAAAACAAATACAAAATATGTTGCAGGAACTAGCCATGAAGAAGAATCAAAAAGCTCATTCTGGAAGCAATCAAACACAGAATTTCTTGCAAAGAAAGTGAAGAATGAAGCTTATCAAAGAAAGGAGACAAGAACCTGTTACAGATGCAATGAAGTTGGTCATATTGCATGGAACTGTCCCCAAGCAACAAAAACAAAACAGGGAGTCTCACAAAAACTGAAAGAAGTTATTGTTGACAAAGCTGAACCACTAACTGAAAGATTCAAAGTATTCAAAAATTCAACATATGAAGTTGGAGAATGTTCAAAAAGATTTTACAAGAAAAGGGGAAATCTTGACAACCAAGCTTGGGTTGTTAAGAAATCAGAGGTAAAATCTGGCGATGAATCTGATTCCACAAAGTCAGAGGAGCCACAGGTTGAGGTAAAAAGTGAAAACTCAGTGACTCTAATGGATGATGTTCATTTTCCACCATTGAGAGCTGAGAATTTTAAATCAAAGGTTGGAAAGGTTGAAATTTCAAATCAATTTTATTCTGATAAGAATGAATTTGATGTTGAGAAAGTTTTTAATGGAAACGTAAAAAGGATGATTGGTAAAATGATTGATGGGAAGGTTAAAGGGGTAAAGGAGTTTTATGCTACAAAGAAGGCAACTTATAGCCCAACCCCTAGTGAAGTTGAGAAGGCTACACCCAAGGCTGGTCAGGCTTGGGTGGATATTTTCTTTCATTGAAAAACCTGACTTGCCGGAGATCCCAAGTTTGTAATCGTGGATCAGGAATCGGCATCATTCATGTTTTATGAGTTTGTATGAAAAGTTCTTAAAGTTTGTTAAATTTTACAGATTGTGAATTGCCGGAGCTTCCAGGTTGGTAAGAGTGGAGCAGGAATCGGCATCATTCTTTATATCAGATTTTGATTGTGTTTAATTACAAGTGGTTGAAAGAGGTTTTCAACGTCAAGTGGTAAATCAAGGACATTAAATTGTACTTGATTTTCTACAAATGATTGAGGAACGATATGATGAACCCCTAACTTTACAAGTGGTAAAATCAACAAAACCTATTTTCCGGAAAAATCATTTTGGTTAAAACAAACTTAAGTGTTTTGAAATCATAATGAGAAAATAGTTTTGTGTAAGGGGGAGTTCTGATTGTTTATGCCTAGTGAATGGCGATTTGATGCGATTCGATATCAGTTGTCATTTTATTGTACAGTTTATTTTCAAATTTCCTAATATGTGTTTACATTTTAGGGGGAGTAAAAATTTTCAGAAAATCCAAAAACATTAGAAAATTTGAAAAAGCCAAAAACATGATAAATTCAAAAAATGAGTTTTGTTGTGAATAGAGGAAATGATAGTACATCAGTAGACTATCACAGCATGCTAAAGAAATGGAGAGATAAAATGTGATAAACGGTCTCACTAAAGATGTGACGATAGGCTCAGCTAGACTAGTAGATTTGCGATAACGATACAAACCTAAATGAAAAAGCCTAGTTTTAGTGGGAAACATGGTTGAAAGCATAGTACTTAGTTTTGTCCTTCTTGACTGTGTACCTACTCGGTAATCGCTGATTGTCGTAAGACATAAAACTGGTTAAGTTTGTGAACTTTCACAACTTTGCTAAAAAGTCGCTGTGATTGTGCATTTTATTTTGCAAAGATTTAAACTTGTTTTATTTCTTTATTTTGTTTAAGCATCGGACATCCTCTGCGTATACGTGAGTATCGACCTGGATGTTGTTGCCTAAACGTTCTGCTTTATTTTCTTTGGTGTTTCGTTTAAGCTTTGGATCACCTCTGCGTATACGGGAGTATCGACCTGGTCGTTAAAGCCTAAACAACTTCAACTTATTTTATTTTTCTTATTTTGTTTAAACATTGGACTTTCTCTGCGTATACGGAAGTATCGACCTGATTGTTAATGTTTAAACATTCTGCTTTGTTTTCGCACAAATCACAGTTGATAAAAGTTTAAAGGCATTACTTGAGTCAGTGTATTGCATGATGAGGGGATATGCTGAGATCGTGGGGTCCATAAGAACTTAGTGCTATCTTAATATATCTTAAAGTATCGGTAAGCAGATTGAAAGTTTAAAGGCATTACGTGAATCGTTTAGAATTTAAAATGAAATGAAGCTTAACGGTGTTAGTGACTTGTCTCAAAAACTGATATGATCCTCTTACACGAACTCACAAAAATATTGTATGTAAATATTTTTTTCTGCATTTCATTATAGTAAAAAATTCCAAAAAGATTTTAGTGTGTTTTAGCATAAATTTTGAAAAATTCAAAAAGATTTTCGACAACTGGTATTGAAAAGCTGATTTTCAAAGTTCCGAGTGCTAAACATGATGAGTATGATTTGAGGGGGAGTTTGTGTTTAAAACTGATTATTTTTTTCAAATCTTCAAGTGGTTCATGAGATTGAAAGATCTTTTTGATTAGATTTTTAGAGAAGAGTCTGAGTTAGTGAAAGTTTATATGTTTGAAATGTGTAAATTGTAAAATTTATTGTGAGGTAGAGTTTATGCAGGTTTAAAGTTTGAGAAGTGATGATTCTGAAAAGCCAAAATTGTGAAAGTCAGACAACGATCCTGAAGCAGATGACGCTGAAGAACTAAAGGAATGCCAGCACATTGCAAAGGGGAGTCTGTTGATGTTGATTGAAAGAGTGAAGCATAAAGACTGATAAAGACTGAAGATTGAGAAGACTCGACACTTAAGACTCGTCAACATCTGAGGGGGAGTCTGTTGGTGCACACATCTGTCGTCTTCGTCTTGTATCGAGTCTCGGTTCAGTGCGGAGCTAATCAAGACATGATGTCATGATGACATCATCTAGATGACATCATAAATGACATCATATAACAAGTTCACGTGATATTGCATGATAGAAGACAAAACAGAATGTCATTTTTGGGTTTCGCTTCAAGACAAGACAGATACATGGATTTCGCTTGAATTTGTAATATATTATATTTGAAGATTTCGCTTCAAATGATAATATCAGGTAGTGAAGGTTTCGCTTGTAGTGTTTCAAGCGAAATCTAATAGGCTATAAATAGGATAGTTGAGCTTTCATTTGTAATAGTTTTCTCAGAGTGATACCGAAGTGCTGCCGGTTTTTCTTCTGAATGTAAAGGTTGTCAAATTAATATACAAGAAGATTAAAGTGTGAAACAAGCTGTTTCATTGTCCGTTTCTTAGTTTCCGCCTCTGAAATGGACTAGAACTCTTCCAAACGACTCGTTTAGGTCGAAAACCGATCCTACATTATCACTTGTCACTGATGTTAAGGCTAAGGAAAAAGTGGTTCGAGGATCCACCAATTATTCGTGATTTCTCCCTATGTTCTACTAAAGGACTATCAGGTTTACCATCACATCATCAGGTGGAATATCAGATTGGTATCGTGTCAGAAGCAGCCTTATTACTAGAATTCCTTTACGTCTCACATCGGGAATGTTGTAGGAACTGCCTAATCAACTTCTGGAACTGTTGGACAGGAGTTTTATCAGACCTAGCTTTTTCACTTTGGGGAGTCTCAGTTATATCCGTGAAGATAAGCCATTTCGTATGTACTATCGAGAACTTAACAAGGTGACGGTCAAGAACCGTTTGTCTCGACCATATATTGACAACCTGCCAACTAGTTGCAAGGGACGAGCTTTCATTTGAGGATTGATTTACGGGCGAAATATTATCGGATGGAAGTTCAATGGGATAATGTTCTTAAAGCGGCCTATCAGACGCAATTCGGCCATACGACGTTCTATTTCATGACTGTTGGGCTAATCATCACACCGGCAACTTTATGGATCTCATGAATCGACCTTGTTTAGTGATGACGTTCTGGATCATTTCCAGGAAAAAGGAACATCATGGGCGGCATTTATATCTTATCTTAGAACTCCTGAGGGAGGAGCCACTCCGTGCGAAGTCTTGTTAAATGTAACTTCTGGATTCGAGAGGTACCTTTTGGTCATACAATCAACGAAGTGGGAATACACGTAGATCTCGCTAAGACCCATTCTGGCTAAAAACTGATAGACACCAAAGATTCCTTAAGGGATGCAGCACTTCCTTGGTTTCGCTAGATACTATCACAGATTCATCATGGGATTTTTGAAGATTGCGCCGCTGTAACCTCTTTAGCGCATCGGGGAGCTGTGAATTCATGGGAGACGAACAGGAGGACGTGTAGGATCGTTATGAGACCCAAACGAGTCTATCAGAATAGTTCTTTGTCTAAACAGAGGCGGAATTCATTGTTTAGACTTTGTAAACAGCTTGATACACACTTAATTGTCTTGTTTTATTGATATAACACGATTACAGATTAGTAGACACGTCGGCAGCACTTCGGTACCGGAAACATGAACCTTACAAATGAAATCAGCACTAGGGTATTTATAGTGTAGGTGATTTCGCTTGAACTAGTCCACACGAAATCACTTTCAAATGAAATCAGTAATTTCATTTTAAATGACTTGATGATTTCGTGCTGAATTACAACTTGTAATTTCATGCGAAATTACCTCTAACCCATATTTGACAGTTTTCTCGAACTATGTGCCCTGATCTAACAATTCTATTACAAGACTCGATACAAGACGAAGTCAACAGACGCATGCACCAACAGACCCCCCCTCGAATGTGGACAGAGAAATCATCCTCTATCTTTGTCTCTTCTTCTTTCTGTCATTTACCAGGATCTGAAGCTAGCTATTACAAATTCTTGATCAGATCTCTTGATTCCTTAAATCTTCTCACCCTCGGATGTTGATCGACTAGCAGACTCCCACTTAAATTTTGCTGGGATCGTAGTCTGGCTTTTCACAGGTTCTGGAATAACAACCTGGCTCTCTCATAGCCATAACCTGCACATACTTCTAATCACATTGTTGGATCGATCCGTGACCCTAAACAGTCAAGTTGAGTAGTTCATCATCATTTGCAAAGGCGGAATCAATGCAAACAATGTCAAACAATTTGTTTCCTTTCAATTCTTTTCTATTACTGATATTCTGAGTCTTTACAACGATTTCTGACAAAAATCCAGCAGTACCTCGACTCACACACAATGACCAGGTTCGCTTGAAATGAACAACACACAACCCTATTTATAATGATGGAGATTTCGCTTGAATGTGTCACATTCCTGTTCAAGTGAAATCACTTCAGTTAATTTCGCTTGAACTGGTCTGTGTCACCTTCAAGCGAAATCACTCACTTAAACATGAATAAACCCTAAATTCTATCCTATTGTGCACTCGTTCATCCTATCTAGACATAAGACTCGATTAAGACGAAGTTAACAGACACTAGGTGCACCAATAGACTCCCCCTTGGATGTTGATGAAGTCTTCGGCGTCGAGTCTTTAGTCTTTGTCTCTCTATCCAAATTGTCTTGATATTGTAAAAGCTCCCTTCAATCTCCTATCTTCAATCTCCCCTCTGAATGTTGATCCAGAATTCTGACTTCCCCTTTCGCAGACTCCCCCTCTCGATAAGCTAGGGCTTTAAATTCTGGTTCAAACTTTTACCTTTTCATTGCCATGAGGATTATAACTTCTGTTATCTGCACAATCTCTACCAAAATATAAGATATATGATAATTACAGTTTCTATCTATACTTACCATTCACCTCATTCAATGATCTTGTCAGAATTAGAAATCCACTTAAGTATTCAGGTCTAAACCCTGATTACTCAATTTATCTACCAAGTCCAACTTAATGACCTTGGTTGATCTGAGACAATTCACAATGACATTTTTTTTCAAACATTTTATGAAAATTACAAGTTTCAAGTTAATGAACTTGCTTTTGACTTTTCAACTTTCACAAAATTATCATATTTTAGCTCCAAACTCATCATCCAGCCCAGAAACTTCCTACATCAGCTTCAATTCGAATCTGAAGATCAGCTTTCCACTTTGGTTTGTCAAAAATAAAGCAGAAGTGTAAAATCTTTTTGGATTTTTAATAAAGTTTCTAAACTAGAAATAAAATACAGAAATAAAATACAATGAAAGTAAACTATTTACAAACATATTTTTGGTTAGCGTGTTAGGGAATCATATCAGCTATTCGACAAGTCACAAGTACCATTAAGCTTCAATTACATACTCAGAATTAAACAATTCGCTTAGATTATCGATATACTGATCCACTTAAATTCTCACACAAATTTCAATCTGTCCAGGATACTGAGTTAGTGTTTTAAAGACTTAAACTCATTCATGTGTCCCACCTCTTGAATATACTCCCGTATCCAAATCCCAATATTCAATCTTACAGGTGAGTATACCACAGATGATATCTGTAAGGGGTTAAATTGTGAAGAACCGTGAGAGCTCGGGTCAGAACTTCCGTTCAGCAGAGAGATGACGGCTTCGACTTTGGTGTGTCCCCTTTAGAGGATCATTTTTTTACAACAACATTGATTAGCAATTTTATTATCTCATCATTTATGCTGAGGGCGGCGCTATGTTTCAAGCAATGCAGAAAGTATTATTTAGGGACCAGGCCATTGCTTCCGCATTATCAGAAGTCCCGGAATAATACCCCAGATATCACTGAGTATAAAGACCTAGTATCTCAGAAAGAGGGAACCTTTAAATAAGATTTCAGGGGTTACCTATATATCCAAGTAGTGTTCCCCACGAAATAAGCAAGGATTTTAGGTTTATATCCCGAACAAACCTACTAAATGTGCAAAAACCTATCGACACATCATCAGCGAGACTGTTTAATCTTTTTAAACATTACATTTCTTTAGCATACCGTAACTGTTAAGCCGATGTACTATCATTTTCCCTTTTTAAACAAGCTCTTTTTCTGGTTTTCTATTGTTTTTGGATTTTGAAAATATCTCAAGTTTTTGTATTTTTGACATTTTTTATTGTTTTTGTATTTTCTGAAAATATTACCCTATACTCCCCCTAAATACCTAAACAAGTAAAAAATCGACAAACCATTGCAGATTGCTTCTCAACATCATCATCTACAATGTCTCCTTCATCAACACCAAGAATCTCTTCCAACACCGATAAAAGCTTCATACCGTTCAATTTTAGCAAATATTGAAAACGTGTTTTGTCAAACGCTTTGGTATGTAAATCAGCTTTTTGCTCGTCAGTGTGGATTTTCTCAATTCGTATCAACTTCTTCTCGAAACAATCTCTGATGAAGTGATGACGAATTTCAATGTGTTTGGTTTTAGCGTGATGAATAGGATTTTAGTAATGTTTATCGCTGCCTCATTATCAACAAAGATAGGGGTGTTTAGAAATTGCAAACCATAGTCACGCATCTATTGCTGGATCCACAAGACCTGAGAGCAGCAGCTGCTAGCAGATACGTACTCCGCTGCACATGTGGATAAAGCCACAGAGGTTTGCTTTTTGCATTGCCAGGTGACCAAACGTGATCCGAAAAACTGGCACCCCGCTATTGTTGGTTTAGCGTTAACTTTGCAGCTTCCGAAATCTGAATCAGAATATCCTTCGAGTATAAAGTCACCATCTTTTGGATACCACAACCCCAACGATGGAGTTCCTTTAAGGTAGTCTAATATCCTTTTAACAATAACCATATGGGACGCTCTCAGATTAGATTGAAATCTTGCTGCGAGGTAGGTTGGGTACATAATATCGGGTCTTGAAGCCGTCAAATACATCAGCGATCCAATCATGGAACGATACATCATTTCATCTACCTTCTCTCCGGTGAGATCAGGGTTTGTCCCATGGTTCGTCGCTAATGGGGTGGAGGCTGTAGTAGAACCTGACATCTCGAATTTCTCCAAGATATCATGAACGTACTTCGTTTGATGTATGAAAATTCCCTTAGGCAGTTGAGAAACCTGAAGTCCCAAGAAGAATTTCATCTCACCCATCGATGAGATTTCGAATTTTCTCTTCATAACTTGTTCAAAATCTTTGCACAAATTTTCATTTGTTGACCCAAATAGGATGTCGTCCACATATATCTGAATAATCAGAAGATGTCCGTCAACCTCTTTGGTGAAGAGAGTGGCATCCACTTTTCCACGAATGAAGTTGTTGGCTAGCAGGTGTTGAGACAATGTCTCATACCAAGCTCTCGGGGCCTGGTGTAAACCACACAACGCTTTGTCTAGCAAATAGACCTTGTCTTTGTGGATTGGATCGGTGAAGCCCGGTGGCTGACCGACATATACCTCCTCTTTTACCTTCCCGTAGAGAAACGCAGATTTAACATCTAACTGATCTACTTTGAAATTTTTCCAAGATGCAAATGCCAGGAAGATTCTGATCGCTTCAAGTCGAGCAACTAGAGCATATACTTCGGTGAAATCTATACCCTCCTGCTGACTGAAACCCTGGACTATGAGTCGAGCTTTGTTACGAACCACAACTCCTCTATCGTCTCTCTTGCACTTGAACACCCACTTCGTGTTTATCTTCCTCTGACCATTAGGCAAGTCTACCAACTTCCACACTCCCAATTTCTCAAACTGACTCAATTCTTCTTTCATAGCATTGACCCAAGAATCTTCAGTTAGCGCCTCTTTGTATGTACGCGGTTCGATCTTCAAAATAAAACAACTAAGTGAAAACTCAGTTTGTAAAGGTGCTACTGTAGAATAAAAACAAGTAAGGCCTTGGTCAATTTGACGTCTAGTGTGAACGCCTGTTTGCAATTCTCCAATGATCAATTCCTCTGGATGGTATGAAAGAGTTCTCGGCATCACCTCGCCTGAAACATCTACCTCACCTTCCAGATTAGTAACATTCTGATTTGCACCTTCTTCACTGACTGGGTTTGTTTGACTTGAATTCTGAATTTGCTCCCCCTCAGAATCTGAATCACCACGATCAAATACTGGCATATTCTCAGATTCTTGATTATCATTCTGTGTCGTCTAAATATCATGAACAACTTCATTTTGTTGAGTATCATCATGTTCTCCAGCATTGCTTGGACCTGCTTCATCATCATTCGAAACCTTTTGTTGACGACTAAAAGTCTCTGCTGGGAACCTTTCTTGCAATTCTTCATACTTTCTCAAAATATCTAACTCATCAAAGAAATCTTGTTCTTCTTCTTCTTCCATGTCAAACGAATCCCACAAAGTGTCATAATTAAAACGCCATGAATCTCCAGGATTCTGCAGTGGCATTGTGTGACCTTGACACTCAACATTGTATGCTTCAATAATCCGCTTCAAGCTTGGAACAAAGACTCGTTTTTGAGGACTTGAGTAACCCACGAAAATTCCTTCAATGCTCTTTGGACCAAATTTACCAAAAGGCTCTAGAACAGTACAGGGAGACCCAAACAGTTCTAAATACTTCAGGTTCGGCTTGCGGTTATTAATCAACTCGAAACACGTCTTATTGAATTTCTTAACAGTGAGAACCCAATTGAGTGTATAGCATGCGGCGGAAACTGCTTATGCCCAAAAAATGACTGGTAGCTTTGAATCAGCAAGCATCGTCCTAGCCGTTTCAATTAGTGTCCTGTTCTTTCGTTCTGCTACTCCATTCTGTTGCGGAGTGTAAGGAGCACTAAATTCATGCAATATACCTCTTTCATCACAATATTCTTCCATGTTGTTGTTCTTGAACTCAGTACCATTATCACATCTGATTCTTCTAATGCGTGTTTGGTACAAGTTTTCAATTTTCTTGAACAACGTCATCAAGCGATCAAACATCTCATCTTTTGACTTCAGAAATAGTACCCATGAAAATCTTGAATAATCATCGGTAACTACAAGACAATAAAGATCCCCAGTAATACTTTTGTCATTCACTGGTCCAAACAGATCCATATGAAGTCTCTCCAACGGTCTTGAAACTGAATTGACTTTCTTTTTAGGATGTGATTTCTTCTTCTGCTTGCCTTTGATGCAGCTAATGCATTCTCCTTCAAGATGAAAACCTTTGACATGAACACCAAGAACTAAGTCGTTGTGCACCAAATGATTCATTTTTCTAAGAAGTATATGACCCATCTTCCGGTGCCACAATTGCGATTCTTTCTCAGTTGCCTTTGATACAAAACAATGAGCCTGACCCGTTGTTGTAGTTGCTACACTCATGTCCAACACATATAAATCATTCACTCTAGGTGCCCTCATGATAATCCATTCTTCAGGGATAACAAATCCTGGTTTCAAGATCAAGCATTCTTTGTCAGTAAAGTGCGTGGTATACATCCTATCACAGATCTGAGATATGCTCAGAAGATTGTTTTCAAGTTCGGCAATGTAGTTAACTCTTTCAAACGTAACAATCCCATTGGATAACGTTGCTTCTCCAACTATTCTACCACCTTGATTTCCTGCGAATCCCACGTAACCTCCATTGAAATTTCTAACATCGTACAGCAATGATGTCTTCCCCGTCATGTGCCGAGAAGCTCCACTATCCATAATCCATCGTGAAACAGATCTTGGAAGCTCTTGCACATATCAAAAACATTTAGTGAGATTTTGATGCCACCCAAGCCTCTTTCGACTCAGGTAACTGTTGGTGCATTCATCCGTCGTCTTCGTCTTATATCGAGTCTGGGTTGCAATGTCTGATAGCTTGAGATGTCTGGTAGCTTGAGATGTCTAATAGCTTGAACATGTCTGGTAGTTTGAACATGTCTGATAGCTTGAACATGTCTGGTAGCTTGAACGTGTCTGGTAGCTTGAACGTGTCTGATAGCTTGAACATGTCTGGTAGCTTGAACATGTGTGTGTCATTTCAAGCTAACAAGCATTTAGTATAAATAGGCATGTCATGTTGTCATTTGAAGGTACCAGACCAGAGCCTTGTAATCGATACCGAAGTGTTGCCGGTATATTTTCTGCATGTAATCAGTGTTAAATCAATATACACAAGGTTTAAAGTGATATTCAAGTTGTTTCTACATTCGTTTCTTAGTTTCCGCCTCTGAAACGGATTAAATCTCTTCTGAACGACTCGTTTGGGTCACAAAACGATCCTACAAGTGGTATCAGAGCTCAGGAGGAAGAGATCTTGCCAAAACAGCTTGTTTTCGTCACTTTTTCTGACTTCTACACCTTCTTTCTTCAATTGAACGAGATTTCACGGTCCGAATTGGTTCAAATTTTCACAGTGCACTCGGAATTGGACATAGACAAACCCTTGAAAGTTTTATGGTCAAATTCGGACTAAAAATGACAAAAACTTGCCTGTTAGCTTGAAATCGTCTGACAGCTTCAAACAGCATGGTAGCTTGAAACCGTCTGACAGCTTGAAACCGTCTGACAGCTTGAAACCGTCTGACCGCTTGAAACGACACACCGCTTGAAACGACACACCGCTTGAAATCGACACACCGCTTGAAAAGTGCATCGTGTATTGTGAAAAGTTGAATTTAAAAAAAAACTTTGAAAATCAAAACATGGATTTTGAGGAATTATTGGCATATATGAATTATGAATCTCAGCAGTATATTCCGATAAAGCAAGAAAGAGAAACAGTCTCAGCAAAAGAAGTTGTTGAAAAAGTTCCAGTTTTTTATCATTCGTCTGATGAAGAGGGTGACAAGTATGAAGAAGAAATCCAAAGACTTGAAAATCTTAAACAACAACTTCCATCTGATCAACGTAGTGGAAAGTTATTTTATGCCGATAAAATTGAAAAATTGAAAGAAAAACAAGATGCAAAAAGAAAGAATCAAAAGGCAGTTATTGTTAAAGAAGAGATCAGAGCTAAGAAAGATGAAAAAACAACAACAGCTGAAGAACAAATCAAATTTAGTGAGAAAAAGCAGGTTGAACAAATTCCAGCTGTCAAGGTTGAGAAAGAAGAATCTGAAAAACCTGTATCTGTGAATCCTGAACCAGAGTTAAAGAAAGAGGTTGCAGAAGACGCACCTATCTTTGATCATTCATCAGAAGAAGAGAGTAAGGATGAAAGTGTTCATGAGGAAAAGAAACAGGTTGAAAATATTTCAGCTTTAAAGGTTGAGACAAAAGCTGATGATAAACAGATTCTTGTTTTGCTGAAAAATTATGAGAAGTTGACATCTGAAAATGACAAACTCTTGAAGGAGGTTGAGAGTTTGTCATTAGAAAACAAAAATCTTAAAAAATCAGAAAATGTTTTGAAAAATCAAATACACAATTTGGAAAATGAAAAAGTAAAAATTGAAAAAGATTTTCAAAGTCAAATAAAAATTTTAGAAGATGAGAGAGATTTGTTTGGTAAAAACAATCTTGAAAAACAAATTGCAATCAATTCTCATCTTGAAAAGATTATTCGACTTGAAAAGGAGGCAGAGTGTGCTCAAAAGAAAATCAAAGAGTTAGAAGGTAAAATCAGGGAATGGGAAGAAAAGTTGAAGGTTTTTATGAATACTTCAGCTATTCCCTGCCCAAAACCAGTTAATTCAGTTCCAATAAGTGACAATGTCACAAACTTTGACAAAGTCAAAGTTGAAGATTGCGATGAGAAATCTGATGATGAAAATGAAAAAATGAAGAAAAAGAATTTATTTTTGAAGTTAAAAGAAAAGTTTCAAGAAACTGTTCCACAATCAACTGAAAAGGGAGAATGCTCTAACCAAAAACCTTTGAAGAAGAAAGTGGAACAAAAACAAAAGGAGAAAATTTTGAAAAATGTTCAAAAAGAAAATAAAAGTTCATCAGATCAATCATCCAATCGCAATCAAAAATTACAAAAAGTAAAAAATGAAAATTCAAAAATTGTTGGTAATGAGTGGTGCAGGTCGGACCACAGAGCTCAAAGGCCAAATCCAGCTTTCAGGAGGAGTGATGATTACCACAAAGCCAAACAATGCTATGATCTGAGTGTGTGGTGTGATAGTGGTGAATGGTACGATAACAGAGTGTGTTACAACTGTGGTGTTCGAGGACACATTGCTGTTAACTGCCAAAATCAGTGGTTTGAGACGAGGAAATGCTTTAACTGCAACATCATTAGCCATATTGCTAGAGATTGCTTAATGAGATCAATGAGAAGATCGAGGGCTGAATCTCAGAAGCAGGTGAAGAAACCAGTTAATGTCAAGTCCAAAGAACAGAAGGTTCAAGAACCTAAAGTTCAAGAAAAGAAAGTGAAGCTTTCTCAGGGGCAAAAAGACAGACTGAGGAAGAAGAGGAAGAAGGCCAGAGAGTATCTGGAGAAGATTTTGTCCTCGGATACAAATGGAAAAGCAGATAAAAGTTCTGATAAATCATCTTGCTCGCCAAAGAATGACAAATCAAGCAAAACGAATTCTTCAGATACAAATCTGAGGACGAAAGGGATTTTGAAGAAAGAGAAATTGGTCAATCAAGAGATTAACAAAACAAAGAAAGTAAAATTTTCACTTTCTGGCACTGAATCTGTTTCTTCGGAAACAAAGGAGCCACATGTCGGCGATGAATCTGGCTCATCAAAGTCAGACAAGCCACATTCAGGCAATGAATCTGGTATGGTAAAACCAGAAGAGCCATGTGTTGAGGTAAAAAATGAGAATTCAGGTTTAACAATGGATGATGCAAATTTTCCATCATTGTTGAACAAGAATTCAAAATCACCCAAGGCTGGTCAGGCTTGGGTGAATCTGTTTAAATGAAAAATCTGACTTGCCGGAACTCCCAGGTTTGTAAGCGAGGAGTAGGAATCGGCACATTTCTTGAGAAATTCACGAAAGTGATATTTCGATTTAAAAGTGGTAAATCAGGGACATTAAGTTGTACTTGATTTTCTACAAGTGATGATTGTGGATTGATCTTAAAAATGTTAGTTTTTACAAGTGATTGAAGAAAACAAAGTGATGAAAGATCCCCATGTTTGTGAATAGACACACAAAACTTATTTTCCGGAAAAACCATTTTGATTAACACAAACTTAAGTGTTTTGAAATCACTATGGGAAAATGTTTTGTTGTCAGGGGGAGTTCTGATTGTTCATGCCAAGCGAATGGAGAATTGAAGTAATTCTCATCATGTTGTCACATTTCTTGTACAGTTCATTTTCAATTTTTCCCAGAAAATCAAAATTGAAACATATTTTGATTTTAGGGGGAGTAAAAATTTTAAAAAAATTAGAAAATTTGAAAATGTCAAAAACATTAAAAAAATGCAAAAATGAGTTTTGTTGTAAAAAAAAGGAAATGATAGTAGATCAGTGCGACTGTCACAGCATGCTAAAGAAATGGAGAGATAAAATGTGATAAACGATCTCACTAAAGATGTGACGGTAAGCTCAGCTAGACTAGTAGTTTTGCGATAACGATACAAACCTAAAATGAAAAGCCTAGTTCTAGTGGAAAACATGGTCGAAAGCATAGTACTTAGTTTTGTCCTTCTTGACTGTGTGCCTACTCAGTAATCGCTGATTGTCGAAAGACATAAAACTGGTTAAGTTTGTGAACTTTCACAACTTTGCTAAAAAGTCGCTGTGATTGTGCATTTTATTTTGCAAAGATTTAAACTTGTTTTATTTCTTTATTTTGTTTAAGCATCGGACATCCTCTGCGTATACGTGAGTATCGACCTGGATGTTGTTGCCTAAACATTCTGCTTTATTTTCTTTGGTGTTTCGTTTAAGCTTTGGACCTCCTCTGCGTATACGGGAGTATCGACCTGGTGGTTAAAGCCTAAACAACTTCAACTTGTTTATTTTTCTTATTTTGTTTAAACATTGGACTTTCTCTGCGTATACGGAAGTATCGACCTGATTGTTAATGTTTAAACATTCTGCTTTGTTTTCGCACAAATCACAGTTGATAAAAGTTTAAAGGCATTACTTGAGTTAGTGTATTGCATGATGAGGGGATATGCTGAGATCGTGGGGTCCATAAGAATTTAGTGCTATCTTAATATACCTTAACGTATCGGTAAGCATTTCGAAAGTTTTTAGATTGAGTTTAAGTGGACAATAATATCGTCAATCAACGTGAATCATTTAGAACTTAAAATGTTTAAAGCTTAATGGTGCTGGTGATTTGTCTCATAAACTGATATGATCCTCTTGCACGAACTCACAAAAATATTGTATGTAAATATTTCTTTACTGCATTTCATTTTATTTCATAAAAACCCAAAAAGATTTTAGTGTGTTTTAGCATAAATTTTGAAAAAAAATACAAAAAGATTTTCGACAACTGATGTTGGAAAGCTGATATTCAAAATTTCAAGTGCTGAACATGATGAACAGGTTTGGGAGTGTGAGTTTAACAGAAGAAATTTGTTTTGAAAAAAGAAAGTTAGATTAGTTAATCAAGGTCATTAATTTGAACTTGATGTAACTATTTCTAGTAAGTTTTTCTTATTAATTTAAGTAAAAACTTATATTTTTGGTGAGAAAATGTGTGCAGGAAATGAGCTTAAACAGAGATAAAGCCAGGGATTGATCTCAAGGTGATAGCTAATTCCAGACGGCGATCCCATCATGATGAGAGGGGGAGTCTGATGAGGTTAGAGCCAAAGAGAAGATCCTGGTATATGCTAAGAAAGAAGAGAGACTGATAAAGACTGAAGATGCGAAGACTCGACACTTAAGACTCGTCAACATCTGAGGGGGAGTCTGTTGGTGCATTCATCTGTCGTCTTCGTCTTATATCGAGTCTGGGTTGCAATGTCTGATAGCTTGAGATGTCTGGTAGCTTGAGATGTCTAATAGCTTGAACATGTCTGGTAGTTTGAACATGTCTGATAGCTTGAACATGTCTGGTAGCTTGAACGTGTCTGGTAGCTTGAACGTGTCTGATAGCTTGAACATGTCTGGTAGCTTGAACATGTGTGTGTCATTTCAAGCTAACAAGCATTTAGTATAAATAGGCATGTCATGTTGTCATTTGAAGGTACCAGACCAGAGCCTTGTAATCGATACCGAAGTGCTGCCGGTATATTTTCTGCATGTAATTAGTGTTAAATCAATATACACAAGGTTTAAAGTGATATTCAAGTTGTTTCTACATTCGTTTCTTAGTTTCCGCCTCTGAAACGGATTAAATCTCTTCTGAACGACTCGTTTGGGTCACAAAACGATCCTACAGTAACTGGACTTTAATGTGAGATTTTGTAGTGTAAAGTGGTGGAAAGTTTTTATCATTCATCTTTAAGCTTTCTGCAGACCCAACCTCAACCTCTTTGAATAAGAAAAATTCGCCTTTTTGAGGTTGACCAGATGGTTGGTCTTTTTTCAAAACAATTTTCTTCTCAGAAGTAATATCCTCTTTTGGATCAAGTTTCTCATAATATTCCAAAGGAACATCCATCTTTACCGGGGTGGTAGAAGATGATTGTTTTTCTGACTCTGAAACCTTTGGTTTTGGAACATTTGATTTCTTTTCAACCACTTTTGGTTTCCATGTTTATTGAGACGATGCAACCCGTTTATAAAACTCGTCATTTTTAGTTACCAAATTTTTAACAGGTTCAGTTTTGATCTTGGTGTTGTCATTTTTCAAAACCTTTTTCTCAACAACCAATGGAGCTTTTCCCTTCACATCAACTTTCTTTCTTGAATTCATCACAACTTCAGTCTTACGCTTCAAGTTGGTACACTTTCGTGCAATATGCCCAACTTGATTACATTTGAAGCATGTTCGGGTGTCAACTACCCGACTTATGCCTTCAGACTGAGGCTGTGATGCTTTCTTCTCAAAGAACTCTTTGTTTGATTTTGAAAAAAAATCAGATTCTTCATCAGAAAGTGAACTTGAACTGTTCACAAACACCTTTTTCTCAGCAAACTTCTTGTTTTGAAAATTCTTTTTCTGATAACTCTTACCACCCTGATAACCACCCGACCATCTGTTTCGATTGTTGTTATAAAAACACGGTGGAACAACAGGTTTCTTATAGTAAGCTTTATCTTTTTCAAAATTCATTTCCCTCTTTGTCTGATTCAAACTTTCTACTTCAGAAAAATCAATTTCAACCAGTTTGAAAACATTTTTCAACTTGTTCATTTTAATATTCTCCAAAGGAAACTCAGAATCTGAATACAACTTATCAGACCCAGCCATCTTGTACATCACAAGACCCGGTTCATCACCTAAGTTGTTTTTGGTTTTTGGTTTCGGAATGTAATTGTCCAGAAAACACTCTTCATCCTCAGCTAAATCACTATCCAAAACACTTTCAGCCATGCCTTTAACAATCTCAGTTTGAACACTATCATCAGATGATGATGAATAAAATGTAACATCAATTGACTCTGGAAGTTTTATCTCATTTGTTTCATCTTCATCATTAACAAACCCTGATTGTTTCTTTAAATAATTGTTTAGAACTGGTGGTGGAACCTGATGAAATGTCACACCCCGACCGCGTAAAACAACAAATCGCGGCGGAAACATCAGGGCGTGTTGCAACAGAATTATCGTTTCATAACCATGGATACAAAAAGTGTTTCGTTTTATTAAACATTGAATATTTACATCGTCTGGAAATCTAAATACACAATTTAAACATAGTCTATCATTGTTATTGAGTCACTAAAGCCTCGTCCAGTCCTATGTGAGCATGCATCCTATCAATCGATATCCTTCAACAATACCTGAAACATATGTGAAAACGAGGTCAGCAAAGAAATGCTGGCGAGCACATAAGTTTTGTAGGAGTGTCGAAATCATGGCTAGTTTAGATGTTGCAATACTTTATTAAAAACCTTGTTTTGAAAAGAGTATAATATTGCAACTTAATTAACCAACTCAAATCAAGCGGTTATAGTTTATAAAACCTCGTAGCCCTGACTCTTATCCCAAAACATTTGTTTTAGTAAAGCAAATTGTGAAACATCTCGAAATAAATCGTTAATGAAACTCGTTAATAAATCTCGTTAAAAACTCGTATAGTTTATATCATATCGAAAACCTCGTTTGTGTGACATCGTTTAAAAATCGTTTACCCAAATGAACTAAATAACGCCACGGTATGTAATATGTTGAAAACACCTATATATAAGAAGTACCAGCGGCGTATCTACCGTGTTTTCACCACATTACACCCGTCTCGTTATCTAAACACTAACTAAAATCAATCGTTTACCCAAATCGTTTAACATCATATCGTCCAAATCGTTTATAAATCGTTTACATCGTCTAAATCATTTACAAATCGTTTACATCGTCCAAATCGTTTACAAATCGTTTACATCGTCCAAATCGTTTAATTCGTTTTAGGTCGTGAATCTACTTATATGGTCGTCTCGCTAATAACATTCAAACCTTCGTGACTCGTCCCTCGTTTCTCATATTATTAAACCCTTACCAAAGGGTAAATTAACAATTACAGATTCAGTCGCTACCCACCACCCCCACACATAACCACGGGTGCAGTATGATAACAGGATTTGTCAGATCCTATGGTACCATAACCTAATACTGGTCGTCTTGATCATTTCTAATGAATGTCATTTGTTATGTAACCCAACCAACAAGTTCGTTCACATTATCGAAATCGTTATTAGTTTTGTATAAATCGTCTTAATCGTTTTTGAAACCATCGTTATAACATCGAAAATCCTTTTGATACCATCGTTAAAACCTTGAAAACATTTAGCACATATGAGTCACCCCAAAACAATTGAAAGCAGTAAAATAGGGGAATATTGTACTCGCCTGAGAATGCTTAGAGGTCTTGAACAACAACCAAGCAAAGCTAGAGGGAGCACGGAATCAATCGGCAGTCTAAAACCATATAAATAAACCGGGCCTGAGTCGGAAGATCGGATAGAATGAGGGCTTGTAGACCAAATGAGTATGGGAACTCATGTAATATGGTTTAACAAAGCCTACATACTACAATGAAACCAAACCTAAGTGCTTTCGACCCTTCGCGACCCATTAAGGTAGCTTACGCTACTTTAACGCGTCGTGTGCGCAAAGCGCGTTAGAGACGTCTAACTAGTCCTATGACAAGTATTATATGCCTAAACGTGTTTAATCATGTTACATAATCAGTTATATGACAAAATTTTAGGTTACATATGCTTAATTACCAGTTATACATGAAAAGGGTATTTTGGTAATTTACCTAAGGCACATAAACTACTTATCATACAACTACCTAAACTAGGCGACCATAAGGTATAACCTCGGAAGGTTATTCCCTATGACACTAAACATGTTTGGTCGGATCATAAGATCGACCAAACGGGTCGTGCTCGAAAGTCTAAGCGGGTATTTAGTCCGCTTGACTTACGACACTACACAAGCACTAAACTAAAGAGTGACGAGCTAAACATGCTAGAACATGTTTAGAAAATATGTTTTGATATCAAAACAAACGGTTTTGATATCCTAGAGTAGTTTGGTTACAAAATACGCGTAAATGCGCATTTTGGCCGAAACTACGACTCGTCACTGAGCCTAGATAACGTGGTAATCAGTAGGTATAGCCACTAAGGACTATAACCATCGTGATTACGATCACGTTGTGAAGTTCAAATGAACTTCGTGTTGACCATTGACTGGTCAATGCCAAAAGTTAAACTATGTTTGACTTTCGGACTCGAAAAACAATAAAAGAACGAAGGAACACTTACAAAGGGTCCCCGCAAGCAAATCGTGATTGAATAGCTCAGGTATGAAGCATAGGCCTCAACTTAGAGCATTTAGATCAGATTTGATGGGTTTTAGCTATGGAATGGGTTGGGTATTTATAGTGTTCGGACTACCGTTAAGATCATTTCTTGGAAAAGGGGGCACGATCTAAGCCGTACACATGTTGGAATGTTGTGGTGCCTCAATTTGCTCACCACCATAAGGAATTGACACTTGGAATGGGATTTGGGAGTGGAAACCAGCTGCAAACAGGCTGGACAGAAGCTTCTGATGTTCTGCAGAAGCCTTGCGCACCGTAACACTCATATTGTTGCGGTGCGCAAGCACCTATTTTGGCAGAATGTCAGTTTCAGTCCCTGTTGTGTAATAAGCTCATTTCCGACACGTTTAAGGCCCGTTAAGCCAACTTTAAGGCCCTAAAATGATGCCTAAACATTGTGGACATGAATCATGCTCAAAAATATCTCGGATGTCGGTTCGTTTAGCAGTACGATCGCGATGTTCGCTTAATTACGACGGAATGCGCATAACCGTGAAAAACGATCCAAATGACTCGACGAATGGATTTTTCTTATGCCAAACACTAGAATAAAATGTTTTAGTGCTTACATAAATTTTTGGATGTCCGGATATATTCAGAACGTAAATTATGCGCGAAAATGCAAACTTGTGCACTTTTTGACGCTTTTAGTCCCTGAATGACCCAAAAGTTTATTTTAGCACACCGAACACCTCAAAGCCTATTTCTAAGCTATGTTAAGGATATTTATGGTATGTTAAACTTATGGTCATGTTCCGGAATGTCTGTTACAGTTCAAATTGGCATACTTTCACAGTTTGGCAAATTTAGTCCCTGTAGACGAATTAACTTGTTTTTGCCATACCAAAGCCTTCAAAACTTATTTCTAAGTTATGTAAAGGTTGTTTAAGGTATGTTAAGCCAAATGTCACTATTCCGTAGTGTTTGTTGCATTAAATTGGTTATATTTACGCATTGGTGCGCGTATAACCTTCCAGAAAGCGATTTAGAGTTTGAAATTGAACAAAAATTGATATGTGCAAATGATACACATATTTTTACAAATCCCAAGTATGAAATACAATATTTCATTGGTTTGGTATTTGTTTGATGGTCGCAGTGACCCAGGTGTCACATGAAACCCAACCCCAGTTCCATCCGAGTAAACATCTTCGCCTGCTTTGTTTTTCCCGATGGGTTTAGGAACAATGTGTTGTAGAACAAAGCATGTGGAGCTGTAACTGGTTAATTTCAGATTGATACGCTCATTCTCAATCTTAGCTTCTTCAAACTGAAGCTTCAATTTAGTAATCTCATCCAGCTGTTGGTTGATTAATTCTTCTTTAACCCTCAAAACACCTTACAATTGACAATTTTCTTTGTATGTTTTACCATTTCTATCATCAGAATCTTTCACCGTGCGTTTTAGCTTCTCAAAACTTTCAGAAATTTGACGATTTTCAAGAATTAGTTTTTCATTTTCCTTCCTAACTCTTTCTACGTCAATTTTATCAGTTTCGATTTTCTCATTCAGTTCTTTTATTCTATCAGTTGAAGCTTTCAGCATTTTGTCACGGTTCAAGATCTGATCCTCAACGTCTCTGACTCTTTTTGTCAGATCCTCAACAGTTTTGTCTTTATGACAAGCAATTGTCCTACAAACCTTGCAGTCTTTCATGCAATTTTTGCAGTCGCTTTCAGATTTATCATTCTTACCTGACACACTGTTAACATCATTCTGACTGACCTTGTTTTTCGACTCAGTGCCAGAACCAGAAACTACCTCTAGTTCCTTTGCAGCAAACACCTTGTCAACCATTTTCTTCAGATTTTCAGCAGTAAGCTCTTGTTAAGTATCAATAATTCCATCATCAACCTTCTTTGACTGCTGCTCTTTCACCTTTTCTTTATCCTTATCTTCATCTTCTTCTCCTCCCCACCATCTTCTCTGTTGAGCTTCTTCTTTTTCAGCAATTTGTTGAGTGAGAACTTCAACATCAATTGTTTTTTAATCAATCGCTATGTTACCATCAGGATCTAGGTAACATTCTCTATCTGCATCCCATCGTTTTGCTTTCTTTGCTTCGTTGTAGATCTTTGACATTCTAACAAATCTGTCTACAGCTATCATCTTTCTGTTGATATATTTATCTTGTTCATTCCTGTTATCTTTGAAACGAATTTCTTTTGCTACAAATGCATAGCCCACTGCATCTTCCTCTGGTAACACATCACTCCAATCGTATCCCTCGTCATCATGAATCACAGCAAGAGCTCTAGATTTTTCTTTGGGGTTATCTTCAAGCTGCTTCATTCTGGGGGATTCCTATTTGTTTTGATGGTAGATTGCTTTCTTGTAGTAATCCTCACGGAAAGGATTTGCAGTATCATCAGTGTAAGCATTTCTGCACTCACGTTTAAAGTGACCTTTCTGTTTACATTTGAAGCATGTCAGCTTTGACTTGTCAAAACCCAGTTTGGTGGAAGGTCCGCCAATCGAATGTCTTCCTGTGATCTCCATGAATCTTTGAGCACGTCTCACAGCACTGGCCATACACCACCTTATGTCAATCAGTTCCATCTCTTCCGGGTCGATCTGATCGTAATCTTCTTTTGTGAGGTTGGTGTTTCCAATCTTTCCCGCAACCAGACTCTCGTACTATTCAAGCACCGAAGCTAAGAACACCATTTGTTGTTTAGCTGATTCTTCACTAAAATTCTGTGTATTCTTCAGATCCACAGCAATGTTGCACTGGAACACATTTTTGGAAGCTGAATTGCTTGGACTTGTTGATGAAGAACCACTGTGAAAACCACTACTTGAGCTTTCTTGCTTTGACATATTTGATCCTTCAGCTGAGAATGCTGTCTTGGGTGACACATTCTTCGGTATCCCATCTCCTCGGTAATACAACCCAACGTTTTGTTGATATGTGGAATGATTGACTTTGAAAGATTTCTTGATCTCCAGCTCATGACTTTCCAATCTCTCAATCAACGGATCAACTGTCAGCTTATCCGAATCAATTGTATTCTTCAGCATTAATGCAAAGTACTGCCAATCATTATCATCCGGCAACGAGTCAAACAGCTTATCAACTAGTTCTTCAAGAGAATAGATGATTCCATGTCTTGCCAGCTCCATCTTCAAATGTCCAAATCTTTCAATCATTTTAGACACAAACTCATTTTTCAAACAGCCAAATAAATCAAACTCTTTTCTTAACAGTTTCTTTTTGTTTTTTACTATTTCTGCACTACCCTCACATTTTATTTTCAATTTTGCCCATAGATCTTTTGAATTTGTGTACTCGATTAAAGCTATAATGTCGTCTCTCATAGACTGATGAATTAGTGCAATGCACTTCTGTTCAGCAACATATCTGTCAATCTCTTCATTCTCTGTCAAATTTTCATTATCATTTCTTGCCATTGTGAAATGTTGGATCGTTGTCGGTGACCCTAAAGTCAGTTAAAGCAGTTCATCTTCAAATACGAGGGCGGAATCAACGTAAACGAAGTCAATAACAGCTTATATCCTTTTAACTTTCTTTCTATTACTGATTGTGAGCTTATACAATGTATTCTACAAAACCATGTGTGCACATGTATGGACAAGATCAAAGCACAATATTCGAGAAACGATCTTAACGGTTCTCCGAATTCTATAAATACCCAACCCACCCCATTGCAAAACCCACAAGAATTCTGATTTGAGGAGCTCTAAGTTGAAACCTTTGTTTCATACCTGAGCTACTTGGATCGGGATTAGCATTCGGGGACCCTTCGTAAGTATTCCTTCATTCTTTTATTGCTTTTCGAGTGTTTTCGAGTCTGAAAGTCAAACTTTGTTTGACTTTCTGCGTTGACCAGTAATGGTCAATGCGAAGTTCGTTTGAACTTCTCAACGTGAGTGTAATCACGTTGGTTATAGTCCCTTGGGACTATGCCTACTGATTACCACGTTGTCTAGGGTATTCGGCAGCACCTTCACTCACACACACATACATGACCGCTTCAAATGAACAACACACTCTCCTATTTATAGACCTCTAGGGTTTCGCTTGAACATATCAAAACATGGGGTTTCGCTTGAGATTGGTTTCAAGCGAAACTGTATGATGTTGATGATGAGGTTTCGCTTGAATCTGCCATGCCACATTTTCAAGCGAAAACCCTTCCTCAAACTTGAACTAAACCTAATTTCGACCCTGTTGTGTGTTCATTCAACCTATCTAGACAAAAGACTTGTACAAGACAAAGTTAACAGACACTAAGTGCACCAACAGACTCCCCCTTGGATGTTGACGAAGTCTTTGGCTTCAAGTCTTTGTCTTTATCATTCTCCAATCATTGTAAAGCTCTCTTCAATCTTTATCTTCAAACTTTAATCTTCAATCTCCCCTTTGACTGTTGATCCAGAATTCTGACTCCCCCTTTCACAGACACCCCCTCTCAATAAGCTAGGGCTCAAATTCTGGTTCAAACTTTGATGATTTGTTGCCATAGGGATTATGAAATCTACAACCTGTAAAATCTCTACCCAAATATAAGATATATGATAATAACAATTTCAATTCAAACTTACCATTTATCCTTCGGTAATAAAAATCCAGTTAAGTATTCAGGTCCAAACTAATGACCCTGATTACTCAATTAATCTACCAAGTCCAATTTAATGACCTTGGTTGATCTGAGACAAATCACACTGACATTTTGAAAACACATAAGTTCAAACATTTCTAAAAATTACAAGTTTTCAAATTAATGAACTTGCTATAACTTTCCAATTTCACAAACTTATCAAGATTATCTCACGACTCATCATCCAGTCCAGAAACCTCCTGCATCTGCTTTCAACTTTCGAATCCGAAGATCAACTCTCCACTTTGGTTTGTCAAAAAATACAACAGAAATGTAAAATCTTTTTGGATTTTAACAAAGCTTCTAAACTAGGAATGAAATACAGAACTAAAATGTAGTAAATGAAAGTAAACTATTTACAAACATATTTTTGGTGAGCGTGTTAGGGAATCATATCAGCTATTCGACAAGTCACAAGTATCGTTAAGCTTCAATTACATACTCAGAATTAAACAATTCGCGTAGATTGTCGATATACTGATCCACTTAAATTCTCACACAAATTTCAATCTGTTCAGGATACAGATTTAGTGTTTTAAAGACTTAAACTTATACGTGTGTCCCACCTCTTGAATATACTCCCGTATCCAGATCCCAATATTCAGTCTTACAGGCAATTATAACACAAATGATATCTGTAAGGGGTTAATAAATTATGAAGAATCATGAGAGCTCAGGTCAGAACCATCGTTCAGCAGAGAGATCATGACTCAACTTGTGAGTGTGTATCCTTTAGAGGATCTTTTTTACAACAGCATTGCTAAGAAATTTTATTGTCTTATCATTGATGCTGAGGGTGATGCTGTGTTTCAAGCATTTGCGGAAAGTATTATTCGGGGACAAGGTCAGAACTACCATTCAGCAGAAGTACCGGAATAATACCCCAGATATCACTGAGCATAAAGACCTAGTATTTTAGGGGTTACCTATATATCCAAGTAGTGTTCCCCACGAAATAAGCAAGTAAGATTTAAGTTTATATCCCGAACAAACCTACTAAATGTGTAAAAACCTATTGACACATCATCAGCGAGACTGTTTAACCTTTTTAAACATTACATTTCTTTAGCATACTGTGACTGTCAAGCCGATGTACTATCATTTTCCCTTTTTACACAAGCTCTTTTTCTGGTTTTTTAATGTTTTTTGGATTTTGAAAATATCTCATGTTTTTGTATTTTTTGTCATTTTTTATTGTTTTTGTATTTTCTGAAAATATTTACCCTATACCTCCCCCTAAATACCAAAACATGTAAAAAATCGACAAACCATTGCAGATTGCTTCTCAACATCATCTACAATGTCTCCTTCATCAACGCCAACGATTCCAAGGTATTTCTCAAATCACCCGGTAGGCGTTCTTTTAAGCCACCGTTTAACAAATCTTTTGAACCGTTTCATTATATTTCCAATACTTTAACTAGTTCAAGTGATTATTAAATCTAACTTATTTATTTATTTTCACAAGAACTAAGGGTTCTCCTCTATAAGTGAGACCCGTTTCATCATACCACTATCATTCATTCGAACACCTTATCTAATCAAGTTATTCATATAAACTAGTGCATAACACAATTACATACACCTATTTACATGGATGAAATTACCGATTTCATCATAACATATAAAAACCCATTTCAATTCTTGTATGAACATACACTCAACTTATAATTTGTTCAAGTTCCTTTCTTCTACTACCCAATATGATGATTCTAACATGATTATATCATAAATTTCATCATATTAGTAAAACCCACTTATCTAAATGTGGTAATTCATCTAGGCATTCAAATCATGGCAACATATGTATAATTCACACTTAGGGTTTTGTTCCTAAGCAAGTACACATCACAATTTAGCCATAACCTCTATGATTCACACCTAATTCGCAGATTATGATGTTTCTTCATATTTCACAACTTCACAAATCATCAAAATTCTACATACCTTATGATCCCTAAGCTTAGGTGATCACGAATTTGTGTTCATGCATTTGATTTGGGCTAGATTTGACCTTCAATTTGTTGATTTTGGGTGAACTAGGGTTTGAGCTCTTGTTCTTGCTCCTGATTTACGATCCACACACACACACTATGTGTGTTTTGTGAAAAATTTTTGTTTATAAAACACAAGTTTCTTTTGTTACAACTTTGGTCCCTTTTGTTCCAACCTTTTATAAAAGGTTCACTAGTTCTTATTTTTCTTTCTAGTTTTTACTTAATTACTCGTTACTAACTAGGTTAATTATTCCTAGTTCGTTTAATGGGTTTCGGTAGTTTTAACCCGTTTTATTTTTAAATCCCGTTAGCTCGGGCTCTTACGAACTTTATTTTCTCAAAAACATTTATTCTCTTTTATTTAATATTAGGTTTATTTATTTAAATCCTAATATTTACCGGGTTACTTTTTACCACTAACGGTATTTTACCTGTTCATTAATATTAACGTGGTTTGACTATCAAGCCCGTTTTCGGGGTGTTACATATCCCCAGTTGTTTAAGAAAAGTGCAACCACTACTGAGATTGAAGCTACTACAGAATTTCGGGACGAAATTCCAAACCAACGGGGGGATGATGTGACACCCCAGTAAAACCAGAAAACCATGCAACATAACTAGCTTCCTTAGTAACCACGTGCTAAATTTCGGGACGAAATTCTCTTAACAGGGGGAGAATGTGACAACCCTCATAATTACATGTATCCGTACGATTTATTAATGATAATTAAAGTGCTTGATGACTGTGCTGAATTACTTAACTGCTCTCTGATTACTGCGTCATACTTACATGTGCTTGTAAACATACTAGTCTTCTGCAGAAAATTGACTAAATAATCCTGTATGCTTTCCCAAGTGTTGGGAATTAAAAGCGTTACAAAAAGATATATAAAAGACACTAAACGACATAACTTAGCACTTTAACGGAACGGTATCTAACCGAACAACCGGACACTACCCAAAACACCAAAATAATGCTAGAAGCATTGTTTTAACATTACCAAGCTAGTTATGAACCCCGAACATCATAACACACCTTATAATTGCATAAAACCTAAAACACTAACCTTTATGCTTGAAACCTAACTAAACACCTAACTAACTAGTTGAAACCCAACCCTATACCCCCCCCCCCCCTTGGCGACGGATATCATGGGTGGACCCACCCATGATTTTCTAGCATTTGTTTAATAGATCTTGTCTAATCTTTTGCAACATATTAACCTCTAGATATAAGGATGTTGGAAGTATACTTAAGTTAACCTCTAGATCATAACATCTCATTTTCCATAACACTTCTCAAAATCTTTCTTCTCCACTTCCCTCTTGTTTTCGCCAAACCCAAGAACCACCACCATCATCATCATTCAAGTTTCTTCTTCCATTTTACTTACATACAAGGGTGATAAAGACCATACAAAGGAGCTAGGAGCTTTCAGATCATCAAGGACCTTCTTCGTTTGCTATTAACCACCTCATTTCTTCTCTTGATCTTCCCTAGCTTAAAAGCTAGTAGTAAGTCTCTTGAATCCTTATTTATTCCGTGTTTATGGTGGTTAATAGTTATATTAAGATGATATCTCAAGAACACTAAAAGTTCATCAGCAAAAGTCTTGAACATAAAGCTAACTTGATGATGAAATATTGTTAAAATTAAGAAGTAATGTTAAGTATGATGTTGGTTTGTATTGTTGATGATTACTTGATGCTTGCTTGATGATTAATAGTGATATGATGTTTAACATCATGGTGGAACTTGTTAAAGTAAGGTTAAAAAACTTAAGTTAACAAGTTACGCGGTGATTAGTGATTTACATAAAAGAATCACCTCCATGTTTAGGCATGAACTTGATAACAAGATGGTCTCTTGAAAAATTAGTAAACAAAGTAAGTTGGTGATCATATGGATCCAAGGTTTACAAATGATTTTCCTAAATAAACCAAGAATAGAAGATGATTTTTGAAAGGTTATGATTTCTGTTAAACCTACACTATTCTATTAACAAAATAAGTGTAGTAAAACTAGAAAATGTTGGAAGCAAATATTTTTGTAAAATAAGTTCACATGTTGTGAACATCTAGAGATCCTGAGAATAAGATTTTAACAAAAGTAAACACACTTCGGAGGGTAACTAAACCCACTAAACACCCCACTAAGTTACTACGTGTTTTTACGAAAAACAAAGTTCATGTTATTATGTAAAGTGCATTGTTTTTGCACTTGGTTAGTGTAATGTTGTTTAATAATTTGTTGTTGATTGATTGAATGATTTCCGAAAAGAAAATGATATGCTAATAAGCATGGACACCTCCATTTACAAAGGAAACTCTGGCGAAATTTTTTAAATATTCCAACACATAGAAAATATTTTTCTAAACAAGCGTTACAAGTATATTTTATAACTTGTGTTTCGAATATATACTTCGCCATAAATTTTTGTAACAAAATACATAGTGTCGGAGGTTGGGTTTTGTAAATAAAAATGGGTAAATATATATTTAGAATATATATCTTATAATAGAACACTTGTGTGGATACTTGTTTATTTTGTGAGATAGTTATATTATTTTAGGGTAAAATAATATAACTTAACAAAGTACCTTGTCATTAGAATGGTGTGGTACGTGATAGAAGTAATGAGTAGATAAACCGTACATAGAATACGTGTTATGCATGAGAAACTGATTGTTATCTGTACATTATTAGGACGTGCTTGATTTCCTGATTATTAGAGTAATTAATCTAACCGAGCAAACTAAGGTGAGTTCACACACTTTCTAAGGCATGTGATTCCCGGTGGTTGGGAATGGGTTAAATAATTAAAACGGAACCTACGTATCCTCCTTGGGTAGGATATGTATGGCCATCCTCCATGGGTAGGATGCCAATATTAATCCTGCGTATTCTCCTTGGGTAGAATACGTACGTTCGTCCTCCTTGGGTAGGACAACAACCTTAAAACTTACTAGACAAAACTTTATCATTAAGTCCCTCCTTTTATATCGACTTAATCGCCGAGGCCAATGGCGAGCGGGTCAATAGTTAATAGCGCTATTAGGTTTAACAAACCTCACACCGTGCCATTCGGACGGGCGTGTAGTAATGGACTATGGTAAACTGTCAATGATGATAGACATCGACGTAGGGCACAACTTATTTTCGTTAGTAGTCGATATGGTAACGGTCTAGTGGTTCACATGGGGAAGCCCCTACTAATTATGGGTATGGTTTGGGAAAGAAGGAATTGGTTAATCATATTTTCAACTATGGGGTAACCCCCACGGCAAGTAAGCCAGCAAAACACAAACCATGTTTTCGGAAACAACTTAAAACTAAACGACCAACCGTGAACTCACTAAACTTTGTTGTTGACTCGTTGTTACATGCCTTACTGGTCGTTAGATGCTTATGGAGCTTGCACGAGGAGGAGGTCGTTGTGGGATATGGACTGATATGTCCCGTGCTTAATATTTGCACTTTATGAACTTATTGAACTTATGTTTTGGGTTTTATCTTTAATGCTTCCGCTGTTTAAACTTGGTTAACTAGCTTTTGGTCACCAATTGTATTGTGGTTGGTTTTATTTACTTAATTACTTTGTTCAATATGATTGGTGGCTCGATCCTGGTCACGTCACGCCTCCAAGCGGTGATACTCCGTAGGGTGGATTTTGGGGGTGGGACACTCTGTGAGAGGCGGCTTTTAGGCACGAGGTGCCAACTCCTGTTACCTCTTATTTTGAACTATACATGACTTATGGCGGACAAAACACAACACCCTCGATTCATGTCTAGACATGAGCATTGCCTATCACCGTAGGACAAGCGGACTGAGTAAACAAACCACCCTGACCCTCAAAGACATGTTGCGACCGTGTGTGGGGTTGACTTAGTGAAAATTGGGAGGACGCATACCGTTGGTTGAGTTCTACTGCGGCAGTTACTATTCTAGTATTCAGACAGCCCTGTTTGAGGCATTGCATGGACAGTGACACCAATCTCTTTGTTGGATTAAGGTGGTTGGCAACATAAGCACAGGTCCGGGACTTGTACTCGAAACTCTTGGGGAGATTGCTTAAAAATTGAAAATCGTTTGGCGGCAACGTTTGACCCCCAGGGAAGCAGATAGTTCGCCGCAGGCGAATAAGCCATGATTGGAAGCCTCACCCTGGGAGGGTGCGGTACGCTTTTGGGAAGAGTGGCAAGTTTCAATTACGGTATGATGGGACAGTCAGAATTCTGGATAGAATCGGTGACGTGGCTCACAAACTCGAATTACCTGACGAATTGGGAAATGTTGACAATGTCCTTTATGTCTCGAACCTATCGAATGTGACAACTGCCACTTTCGGGTAATTTACTTACATTTAAAACAGTGATTTACATTATACAAGCATGTGTTTTGAATATTCTGACTGCATGATTACATGGTATACATCTTAGAAAACTCATGGAATATTCATTTGTTATTACACATGATTCATTTTTATTGGGTACATTTGATATAGTGCAAACAATTCACTGAAACAACTAGAGTAGTGCCTAGTGAACTAGAGTGCTGACGGAAACTCCGGATTCGCAGAAAACATCTAAAATGACATCTTTAGGACTCGAGTGAGAGTCCAATATCAATTATATATTAAACCCTATATGGGAATACAAGAATTCGATCAATAATTTACAAATGCCCGGTAGCACTAAAACTGTCCGAAACGCGCTAAAAATGACCATTTCATGAATTGTCCGCAAAATTCAGCAATTGTATTTTTAATACAAGATACAAAAATTGATGTTTAGGCACCAATTTCATATAAACATACTTATGGAATATCAATTTCACGCATAACGGAAACTTTTCTTACAACTTCCTTAAGTGTACTTTTCGACAATTTACTAGCGAAGCGAGCGTTAAACAACTAGCCGAATTATATTTTGGCACAACTAGCGAACTAGTTAATATTTTTTTTGGTCTTGCGAGGCTAGTTTATGGTAATTACAAGTCTCGAATCATCTCGGAAAATTGCAAACCCTAAACACCAAAGTACTTACATTTTCCTATTCTTGAGAAATCTAAAAAAATAACTAAGTTATTTTACCACATGAGACCCCCCCCCCCCCCCCACCTTGTAACCGTGAACAAGGGGGTCCCACCCCTTGTTTATGGTTGTAAAATATCTTGGTAATTACTAAGGGTTGCAAGTGGAATAAGTTTGGTGATTATTTTCAACACTTAGCCATTAAGCCTTTAATCTCATTACTTCTCATTTCATCATTCATCATCCAAGAACACTCTCACATCTTCATCTTTTTTTCTCAAGAACACATCAAAAACCCAATAATTTTTATCATTTTTCTCATGATCAACATGGATTTCCTTGGAACATGAAGTGATCTAAGGCCATTGGAAGTGAAAGGAAGGAGTTTTATCCATATAAAAGTGTTCTAGCACCAAGATCATCATCTTCTTTATTCTTAATAATCTCTAAAGATCATCCCTAGCCTAGTGCTAGAAGTAAGCTTCTACTTTTTTTTATATACAAATTATGTTTATGATTGTTATTATTATTGATAATAACCATATATAATCATACATAATGGATAAGAAAAATACAAAGAAGCAAAGATAAAAATTATCATATAATTATGTTTGTTTACATTGTGATCTTAGACATGTTATATGCTTATTAGATCTTGTTATGATGATTATGCTACAAATAAAGTATTAGAAGATGTTGATAAATATGATCTAAAAATTATACATGTTTATGTTAAAGGGTTTAACATAAAGGATTAGATGGATGATCATATCTAGTGATCTTGTGAAAGTATTAAGGGTTTATATTCAAAAACAAGACTTTCACAAGATTATAAAAATTAACATACAACTAAAGATTTTTATAAAAGTTGTTAAAACTAAAATGTAACTTGGTTTTTGAACTTGTTAGTATATGAAATGATCATGGTTAAAACCCTACATGATTTGGATATCATTTTGATAATTACATGTTATAAAAGTCTCATATGTTTAGTGATAATGTTGGGTAAATTGTTGGTGATTTGATTAAGAAAATGATATGTTTAATGAAACATGGTTAAGACAAGAATACAAAGGTTATATGGCCAATTTTTATAAAAACTTTATTTTATAAAATAACAACATTTTTGGGTAAATCTCTACAAGATTTAAAAAGGTTATTAAAAAAATGGTTTACAAAATAAAAGACAAGGAAAATATATATTTTTTTTTTAGAAAAATATATATTTGTTTACTTTAAACAATTTTTGTGTGATATATACTTGGAGTATTAGTTATATATATCATGATAGGAACTTGAATCTCATGTCAATTTTAAACTCAAAACATGTTATAACAAAAGTCCTACGAGACTTCACATAATAACGCCTTAAAACGAGTTGCGGACGATTCTATAATCGGACACCAAATATGGTCAAAATGAACGACGGACGACTACTTAAGCTAATTGCCAATCCGGGGAGTTACTACGACGTTAGACGATCTTTCGACACGAAATATAAATATACTATCGATAACAAATTTTCGGATGTTTATAAACTTATAAAAGCTAGTGTGTTTTTATTTATTAACATCTATACTTAGTATTTTTATAAAAATGTGTTTATAAAAATGAAAGACTTATACATATAACAAATGGGCTTATTATAACTAATGGGCTATTTTTATAAATGGGCTTATTTTACTTAATAGACTATTTTTACAAATGGGCTACTTACACTTAATGGGCTTAGTTTTCTTAATGGGCTTATACTTCATAATGGGCTTATCATAAACACATGGGCTAAAGCCCAATACAAACATATGGGCCAAAGCCCAATACTATACAAGCCCAACACTATACAAGCCCAACACTATACAAGCCCAACACTATACAAGCCCAACACTATTCAAGCCCAACACTATTCAAGCCCAACACTATTTAAGCCCAACACTATTGAGGCCCAACACTATTGATCTAATGGGTTTTGGCGAGCCCCACTCTTGGTCATGGACCCCTACGGAAGAGTGCGTTTGTGTCCCAGTCGATAGGAATCGGCATAAAATCGTCTAGGGTTGGTTTGCTTCCTTTTTCGGCACACATATTAATGTCCTTGCAAAACATTAATGATCAACGATTTCATTGACGCTTTACATACTACAACTCACGTTTTTCATACATGGTTTACAACTAAAATTGCATGAATTCACCAACTTTTGTTGATGTTTTCCAAACTTAACATGTATTTCAGGGAATTAAAGGACCATGTCGGATTTTCCAGTCAAGATAACAAGTACCAGAACTCCATGCCATCTTTTGAAGGGTTTAACTATTATATTTCGCCTCTTTGAGGAAATATGATGGCTTAACCCTTAGTAGTTTATTTCATGTTAATGTGTGAAACAATAACACTTTACTTTTATGTTAATGGTTTGTAACCGACACACTAAACTTATGATGTAATCTTTTGAAACACTATGTAATGGCAATGGAGTATGTTTTATTCATATAGTTTGTTCATGTACATCGATATTTATACAAGCCCAACACTATTCAAGCCCAACACTATTCAAGCCCAACACTATTCAAGCCCAACACTATTTAAGCCCAACACTATTGAGGCCCAACACTATTGAGGCCCAACACTATTTGAGGCCCAACACTATTTGAGGCCCAACACTATTTGAGGCCCAACACTATTGAGGCCCAACACTATTTGAGGCCCAGCACTATTTGAGGCCCAGCACTATTTAGGCCCAATAACTTGAAAACATGGGCTTGGCTCAATGATACTATTTTTGGAAACACAACTATACAAGTGATACATACAAGACACAAGATTCAGCGGACGAGATCCGACTATACAACTCATTCATCGAATACACAGTTAACGAACAATTGAACAACTCATACATCGAATACACAGTTAACAAACAGTAAAGACATGCAAGTCTTACACATACTCAATACACAAGACTTGTACTCAAGTTCTTTTCAAAGACCGAAGTGTCTAACAAAAATAAGAACGTTTGTAGGTCGCCACGCTATACAGGACGACCGCACGTGAGGTCTTATTTTCATCTATTTTCAGGACGCGATACTGTGAGTTCATGTTCCCCTATTCATTTAAATGTTTTACAAACTTTACAACTATCGGGGAGGATACATGTTCAGAGTATGTTAAAGTTAGGTAATGAAACACCATAGATCATGTGCGAATTAGGGCCTTACTATAAGCACCATTAATCCAGATTGGACCAAGGAACAAAGGCTTAGATCTAATGGGTTTTGGCGAGCCCCACTCTTGGTCATGGACCCCTACGGAAGAGTGCGTTTGTGTCCCAGTCGATAGGAATCGGCATAAAATCGTCTAGGGTTGGTTTGCTTCCTTTTTCGGCACACATATTAATGTCCTTGCAAAACATTAATGATCAACGATTTCATTGACGCTTTACATACTACAACTCACGTTTTTCATACATGGTTTACAACTAAAATTGCATGAATTCACCAACTTTTGTTGATGTTTTCCAAACTTAACATGTATTTCAGGGAATTAAAGGACCATGTCGGATTTTCCAGTCAAGATAACAAGTACAAGAACTCCATGCCATCTTTTGAAGGGTTTAACTATTATATTTCGCCTCTTTGAGGAAATATGATGGCTTAACCCTTAGTAGTTTATTTCATGTTAATGTGTGAAACAATAACACTTTACTTTTATGTTAATGGTTTGTAACCGACACACTAAACTTATGATGTAATCTTTTGAAACACTATGTAATGGCAATGGAGTATGTTTTATTCATATAGTTTGTTCATGTACATCGATATTTATGCAATGAAAACCAGACAGATCACACCTTGCGTTTCCGCTATGAGCGGGTGTGACAGACTGGTATCAGAGCATCGATTGTAGTGAACCAGGATTCTTTATTGAGTCTAAGTCTACAATCACTAGGGATCTCTCATGAAAACCATTTAAACACAAACACATGTTTTCATTTGCATAAACATTTTCATGGTCCATTTTCAACAAGAATTCATCTCATACAAAGCAAGCAAGGACATTAGTGTCTTAGTCATCTAAATGGTAGACATGCAACTTTAAGTTAATCCACACAACTCAAGTAGGATAACTTAAAATGAACCTTATGTGAAAAATACATTTTGTGTATATATGTAACGTAACAAATGCTCATACGTGTCGAACAACTTATTTCTCAGGATATCATGTCTTCCTCCGAAGGAAGTAACATTTACGATGATGTAGACCCCATGGAGATTGTGTCTGATGATGACGTTGTGCCGGAGGTACAGGTCATCTTATCTGATAGCGACTCTACTTCTGACAGCGACATGGATGATTTCCAGCAGTTCGCAATTGGTGGTGACATATTGGACGCTTACATGTTAGGAGACATCATTGATGACGATGTGCTAGATGTGCCCCCTCTACTCAACGAGGTTGTTATTATAGGTCACCCAGTGGGTGAACATGTTATAGAGGTTATACCCTTGGATGTCCTTCCTCTTGCCATGATGCCTTTCATTGGCGACTTCGACGAGGAGGACGATGCTGTAGTTCCGGTGATTCCAGTGGAGCATTTGGGTGACGAGTTAGGATACGAGGATGCTCATGACTTGGTTATTCTAGAGGTTGCCGCACCGGTGGTTCCGATTATTATTATCTCTTCTGATTCCGATACTGATGCAGATGCTTCTTCTGCAAACATTGAGCGGGATGATGTCATACCTGATGAGCCAGTTGTCCCGGCACATGATCAGGTTGTTCCTATTCTACCACACGTAGACCATACTGACGAGGCAGGACCCTCAGGACACGCCCATGTACCACCCGGGGACATGGATCTATACCCACATGTTATGCCCCTTACAGATCCATATCACTCAGTGCACCACCCAGCTGCTACCATTGAGTTACGTGCTCGTGTTCAGACACTTGAGCATCAGATAGACTTTGTTATACGTCGAGTTAGCGAACTCGAGGATGAGCTTACTCATCTCATTGGTATGGTACTTCATGGACCACCACTACCACCAGGACCACCACCATTACCCCCACTACCCCCACAGATGCCACCAGCGGATCTACCGCCAGTGGATTTACCTACTCGGGTACTGACGCTCGAGCAGCAGAGTGTGTTCCTTCACCAATTGGTGCTTGATTTGGAGGGTAGGGTTTCTGAGGTTCGCAGGTTGTTATTCCCTATTCCACCACCAGTTTTTCCCCCAGCATAGACTATGGTTACCGGTAGTATACTTTTGGGACGGGTAGTTATAGTCGTTTTGTGTACATATTTGATGCTCCACCAAGTTGAAGACAGCCGACATACAGCGGAAAACGCAGTTGGAAGGAAGACTTTATTATCTCTTTTGTTGTACTAGACTAGTATGACCGGGTTATGTAGCCCGAGTCTATTTTTGTTCCTTTCAAACGATTATGTAACCGGTTGACTTTATATATAAATAAAACTTGGTGTTATCTATTAAATGCAAATGAGAAGTCTGGTTGGACATCTCTTATTATTTATGTTAACTTATTTACTCGCATTATATATTTGGTGGTGATATTATTGTTAATGTTATGAATATTTCTTTTTGAACAAACAAAATCAACGTCTAATCTTTATCCTATTTCTCCTTTAGAAGAATCATGCCACCGAGGAAAGTTTTACGTTCACGGACAGTTAATCCACCCCCACCCCCACCTCCACCAATGCCTACGACCGAGGCAGAACTGAATACACTTATAGAACAAAGAATCGCTCAAGCTATCGCACAGTACGAGGCATCCCGTGTCGAAACAAGTGGTGGTACCGGCGGATCGGGAGGCCAGGGTCCAGGCGGTACTTCAGGTGGAACAAATATTCCGGGTAACGTTTATTCGTTTTTATTACAACACATCAAATTTCTTTCTTAATCTATTCGTGCGATTCACTGTTTGCTCATTCAAAATCCGTTGTCCAATTTCAGGGTGCACATTCAAGCAGTTTCTAGACTGCAAGCCGCTTAACTATGATGGCACAGGCGGTGCTGTGGCTTATGTGAGATGGACTGAGAAAACGGATTCCACTATCAGAATGAGCAGATGTTCTGCTAATCAGCAAGTCACTTTCGTTACTGGCTTGTTTCTCAACGAGGCTCTTACCTGGTGGAACCTACAAGTGCAAACTTTGGGTGATAACGCTGCTTATGCGTTGACGTGGGAGGAACTGAAGGAACGTATGAGGGAGAAGTACTGTTCTCGTGCTGAACTCCAGAAGTTGGAGAACGAGTTTTGGAACCTGACCATGGTCGGAGCTGATATCACGGGATATACGCAAAGATTTCACGATCTGTCTCGTGTAATTCCTTATCTTGTAACACCAGAGTACAAGCGTATTGAACGCTACATCTGGGGACTTTCTGACAAGATTCGAAGTCTGGTTACTGCAGCTAAACCCACGACCATTACTCAGGCTGTGACTATAGCCGTGAGTCTTACTGAAGACGGGGTCAGGATGAAGATATTCACTGAGAAAGGTGATGACAAGAAGGAAACACATGTTGAGTCTTCCAACCGTGGGAAGAGGAGTTACTCGAATTTCAAAAAGGGAACCCGCAGTAATAACAACAACCACAGTAACAACAATCACAACAACAATAACAATAACCCCAACAACAACAACAACAACAGGCGACATAACAACTCGCAAAGGGATGCAAAGGCGTTTGTAGCCACAAACGACACTGGTCCTAAGAAGTACGCTGGTACTTTACCTCAGTGTGAACGATGCAAGTTTCATCACGTGGGTGATTGTCGGGTTGTCAAGTGTGATAAGTGTGGCAAGCTTGGCCACCGTACTGAGTCATGTTGGGGAACGAGAAATAATACTGGATCGGGAAGTGGATTTGGTAACAAGAATGGAAACGGGAATGGTCGTAATCAAGGATGCTTTGGATGCGGAAGCAAGGATCACTACAAGAGAGACTGTCCTAAAGAAATTCAAGCTCATGGTCGATCTTTTGTGATTGGGGCCAAGGATGCGCGCCAAGACCCTAATGTGGTCACTGGTACGTTTCTCCTCAATGATCATTTCGCATCCATATTATTTGATACCGGAGCCGATTTTAGTTTTATCTCTATAGAATTTAAAAATATTCTGCGCTTGGAACCTAGTAAACTAGATGTTCCATATTCTATAGAATTGGCTAACGGTAGACTAATAGAGACGGGAGAAGTTGTTAAGGAGTGTACCTTAGAACTTGGCGAACAAAAATTCAATATCGATCTCTTACCCGTTGAATTGGGTAGTTTCGACGTAGTGGTTGGCATGGATTGGCTATCCAACAATCGAGCCGAAGTCGTTTGCCACGAGAAGATCATTCGCCTACCACTACCGAACAGGGAGACACTTGTTATACATGGAGAGAAGCGCGACACCCCATTGCGGATCATCAATTGCATGAAAGCACAGAAATACTTACGGAAAGGTTACATTGCCTTTCTAGCGCATGTTGTAGACAAGAAGGCCGATGGGCCGAAGTTGACAGATATTCCGGTAGTAAAAGAATTTCCTGAAGACTTTCCTGAAGACTTACCAGGACTACCGCCTTATCGACAAGTCGAATTTCACATCGACTTGGTACCTGGAGCCGCACCCGTAGCTAAATCTCCATATCGATTAGCACCTTCTGAAATGCAGGAATTGTCCACACAACTTCAAGAGTTGTTGGATAAGGGATTCATAAGACCGAGTTTCTCGCCTTGGGGAGCTCCAGTTCTTTTTGTGAAAAAGAAGGACGGGACATTCAGAATGTGTATCGACTACAGAGAGTTGAATAAACTCACCATTAAGAATCGGTATCCACTACCGAGGATTGACGACTTATTCGATCAACTTCAAGGGTCGAGTTTTTATTCGAAGATAGACTTACGATCGGGGTATCATCAGTTACGGATTCAAGAAGAAAGCATACCGAAAACGGCTTTTCGGACTCGTTACGGTCATTACGAGTTTCTCGTTATGCCTTTTGGTTTAACGAACGCACCGGCGGTCTTCATGGATTTAATGAACCGCGTGTGCAAGCCGTATCTCGACAAATTCGTCATAGTGTTCATTGACGACATCTTGATATACTCACGATCGGCAGCCGAGCATGAACAACATTTGAGAACCATCTTAGAACTACTCAAAAAGGAAAATTTATACGCAAAGTTTTCCAAATGTGAGTTTTGGATTCGTGAAGTACAATTTCTCGGGCATATAGTGAACGAGAAGGGTATTCAAGTAGACCCGTCGAAGATCGAATCGATTAAGAGTTGGGAAGCGCCCAAGACTCCTACTGAAGTGCGACAATTTTTGGGCTTAGCGGGATATTATCGGAGATTCATTGAGAATTTTTCAAAAATTGCTCAACCGCTAACTTCTCTTACACAGAAAGACAGGAAATTCGATTGGGGAGAGAAACAAGAAGCAGCATTTCAACATCTTAAAGACAAGTTGTGCATTGCACCAATCTTATCATTACCCGACGGTACCGATGACTTTGTGGTATACTGTGATGCTTCGCATCAAGGTTTGGGTTGTGTACTCATGCAACGTAAAAAGGTTATCGCGTACGCGTCCCGCCAACTGAAAGTTCACGAGAAGAACTATACCACACACGACCTAGAGCTAGGCGCGGTGGTGTTTGCTTTAAAAATTTGGCGGCATTACTTATATGGTACACAGTGCACTATTTTCACAGATCATAGGAGTCTACAACACATATTCAACCAAAAAGAATTAAATATGCGTCAGCGACGTTGGGTTGAATTATTAAACGACTATGATTGTGAAATCAAGTACCATCCGGGCAAGGCGAACGTTGTAGCAGACGCCTTGAGCCGCAAGGAACGAGTTAAAACACTGAGAGTGCGAGCACTAGAGATGACAATTCACACAGACCTTACCGCACGAATTCAAAATGCACAACAAGAAGCGCTCAAGGAAGAACATATGCTAGAAGAATCACTTCGAGGCATGGAAAAACAGTTAGTACCAAAGGAGGATGGAACTTTGTATTTTGCGGGTAGAATTTGGGTTCCATTCTTTGGAGGTCTCCGAGATCTCATTTTTGAGGAAGCACATAGGTCAAAGTACTCGATCCATCCTGGATCAGATAAGATGTACCAAGACTTAAAGGAGTACTATTGGTGGCCTAACCTCAAAAAGGATGTCGCTTTCTATGTTGGAAATTGCTTGACCTGCGCGAAGGTCAAGGCAGAGTATCAGAAACCATCTGGGTTATTACAACAACCCGAGATTCCCGCTTGGAAATGGGAACAAATATCCATGGACTTCATTACGAAGTTACCCAGGACCTTGAAAGGTCATGACATGATATGGGTAATCGTGGATAGATTGACAAAGTCCGCACACTTCTTACCGATTCGGGAGAAGGATAGTACTGAGAAACTAGCGGAAATCTATCTCAGAGAAATAGTGGCTCGTCATGGAGTGCCTATTTCAATCATTTCGGACCGAGACGGTCGTTTTGTTTCAAGAATATGGAATTCATTTCAACAGGCCTTTGGATCTCAATTGAATCTAAGTACGGCCTTTCATCCACAAACTGACGGCCAGAGCGAACGGACAATCCAAACACTTGAAGATATGCTTCGTGCATGTGTTATGGATTTAGGTGGCAATTGGGATAATCATCTACCTCTAGTTGAGTTTTCCTACAATAACAGCTACCATACAAGTATACGAGCTGCACCGTTTGAAGCTCTTTATGGTCGAAAGTGTCGCTCTCCGCTATGTTGGGCGGAAACGGGCGATAGTCAATTAATTGGTCCGGAACTAGTCCAAGATACTACGGATAAAATTTTTCAGATCCGAGACCGTATCAAGGCGGCTCGCGATCGACAAAAGTTCTACGCTGATGGAAAACGAAAACAAGCATCTTTCGAGGTTGGAGAGAAAGTTTTATTGAAAGTCTCACCTTGGAAAGGCGTAGTGAGGTTCGGTAAACGTGGAAAGCTTAACCCGCGTTACATTGGACCATTTGAAATCTTAGAAAAGATTGGCACTGTTGCCTACAAGTTGAAGTTACCTGATGAACTTAGCAGTGTACACCACACGTTTCATGTGACAAATCTTAAAAAGAGTCCAATACAAGTAACCGTTGCTATTCCTATGGAGGAAATTCACATTGACGACAAACTCCATTTCACTGAAGAACCTGTTGAGGTCACGGACTGGAAGGTCAATAAAACACGGAGAAGTCGTATCAAGTTAGTAAAGGTTCGTTGGAACTCTCGTCACGGACCCGAGTATACTTGGGAACGTGAAGACCGAATGAAGGAAAAATATCCCCACCTATTTCCGAAAACTCCTGCAAAGAATAACAAAGCTAGAATTTCGGGACGAAATTCTAAATAACAAGGGGAGAATGTGACAACTGCCACTTTCGGGTAATTTACTTACATTTAAAACAGTGATTTACATTATACAAGCATGTGTTTTGAATATTCTGACTGCATGATTACATGGTATACATCTTAGAAAACTCATGGAATATTCATTTGTTATTACACATGATTCATTTTTATTGGGTACATTTGATATAGTGCAAACAATTCACTGAAACAACTAGAGTAGTGCCTAGTGAACTAGAGTGCTGACGGAAACTCCGGATTCGCAGAAAACATCTAAAATGACATCTTTAGGACTCGAGTGAGAGTCCAATATCAATTATATATTAAACCCTATATGGGAATACAAGAATTCGATCAATAATTTACAAATGCCCGGTAGCACTAAAACTGTCCGAAACGCGCTAAAAATGACCATTTCATGAATTGTCCGCAAAATTCAGCAATTGTATTTTTAATACAAGATACAAAAATTGATGTTTAGGCACCAATTTCATATAAACATACTTATGGAATATCAATTTCACGCATAACGGAAACTTTTCTTACAACTTCCTTAAGTGTACTTTTCGACAATTTACTAGCGAAGCGAGCGTTAAACAACTAGCCGAATTATATTTTGGCACAACTAGCGAACTAGTTAATATTTTTTTTGGTCTTGCGAGGCTAGTTTATGGTAATTACAAGTCTCGAATCATCTCGGAAAATTGCAAACCCTAAACACCAAAGTACTTACATTTTCCTATTCTTGAGAAATCTAAAAAAATAACTAAGTTATTTTACCACATGAGACCCCCCCCCCCCCCCACCTTGTAACCGTGAACAAGGGGGTCCCACCCCTTGTTTATGGTTGTAAAATATCTTGGTAATTACTAAGGGTTGCAAGTGGAATAAGTTTGGTGATTATTTTCAACACTTAGCCATTAAGCCTTTAATCTCATTACTTCTCATTTCATCATTCATCATCCAAGAACACTCTCACATCTTCATCTTTTTTTCTCAAGAACACATCAAAAACCCAATAATTTTTATCATTTTTCTCATGATCAACATGGATTTCCTTGGAACATGAAGTGATCTAAGGCCATTGGAAGTGAAAGGAAGGAGTTTTATCCATATAAAAGTGTTCTAGCACCAAGATCATCATCTTCTTTATTCTTAATAATCTCTAAAGATCATCCCTAGCCTAGTGCTAGAAGTAAGCTTCTACTTTTTTTTATATACAAATTATGTTTATGATTGTTATTATTATTGATAATAACCATATATAATCATACATAATGGATAAGAAAAATACAAAGAAGCAAAGATAAAAATTATCATATAATTATGTTTGTTTACATTGTGATCTTAGACATGTTATATGCTTATTAGATCTTGTTATGATGATTATGCTACAAATAAAGTATTAGAAGATGTTGATAAATATGATCTAAAAATTATACATGTTTATGTTAAAGGGTTTAACATAAAGGATTAGATGGATGATCATATCTAGTGATCTTGTGAAAGTATTAAGGGTTTATATTCAAAAACAAGACTTTCACAAGATTATAAAAATTAACATACAACTAAAGATTTTTATAAAAGTTGTTAAAACTAAAATGTAACTTGGTTTTTGAACTTGTTAGTATATGAAATGATCATGGTTAAAACCCTACATGATTTGGATATCATTTTGATAATTACATGTTATAAAAGTCTCATATGTTTAGTGATAATGTTGGGTAAATTGTTGGTGATTTGATTAAGAAAATGATATGTTTAATGAAACATGGTTAAGACAAGAATACAAAGGTTATATGGCCAATTTTTATAAAAACTTTATTTTATAAAATAACAACATTTTTGGGTAAATCTCTACAAGATTTAAAAAGGTTATTAAAAAAATGGTTTACAAAATAAAAGACAAGGAAAATATATATTTTTTTTTTTAGAAAAATATATATTTGTTTACTTTAAACAATTTTTGTGTGATATATACTTGGAGTATTAGTTATATATATCATGATAGGAACTTGAATCTCATGTCAATTTTAAACTCAAAACATGTTATAACAAAAGTCCTACGAGACTTCACATAATAACGCCTTAAAACGAGTTGCGGACGATTCTATAATCGGACACCAAATATGGTCAAAATGAACGACGGACGACTACTTAAGCTAATTGCCAATCCGGGGAGTTACTACGACGTTAGACGATCTTTCGACACGAAATATAAATATACTATCGATAACAAATTTTCGGATGTTTATAAACTTATAAAAGCTAGTGTGTTTTTATTTATTAACATCTATACTTAGTATTTTTATAAAAATGTGTTTATAAAAATGAAAGACTTATACATATAACAAATGGGCTTATTATAACTAATGGGCTATTTTTATAAATGGGCTTATTTTACTTAATAGACTATTTTTACAAATGGGCTACTTACACTTAATGGGCTTAGTTTTCTTAATGGGCTTATACTTCATAATGGGCTTATCATAAACACATGGGCTAAAGCCCAATACAAACATATGGGCCAAAGCCCAATACTATACAAGCCCAACACTATACAAGCCCAACACTATACAAGCCCAACACTATACAAGCCCAACACTATTCAAGCCCAACACTATTCAAGCCCAACACTATTCAAGCCCAACACTATTTAAGCCCAACACTATTGAGGCCCAACACTATTGATCTAATGGGTTTTGGCGAGCCCCACTCTTGGTCATGGACCCCTACGGAAGAGTGCGTTTGTGTCCCAGTCGATAGGAATCGGCATAAAATCGTCTAGGGTTGGTTTGCTTCCTTTTTCGGCACACATATTAATGTCCTTGCAAAACATTAATGATCAACGATTTCATTGACGCTTTACATACTACAACTCACGTTTTTCATACATGGTTTACAACTAAAATTGCATGAATTCACCAACTTTTGTTGATGTTTTCCAAACTTAACATGTATTTCAGGGAATTAAAGGACCATGTCGGATTTTCCAGTCAAGATAACAAGTACCAGAACTCCATGCCATCTTTTGAAGGGTTTAACTATTATATTTCGCCTCTTTGAGGAAATATGATGGCTTAACCCTTAGTAGTTTATTTCATGTTAATGTGTGAAACAATAACACTTTACTTTTATGTTAATGGTTTGTAACCGACACACTAAACTTATGATGTAATCTTTTGAAACACTATGTAATGGCAATGGAGTATGTTTTATTCATATAGTTTGTTCATGTACATCGATATTTATGCAATGAAAACCAGACAGATCACACCTTGCGTTTCCGCTATGAGCGGGTGTGATATCGAAGCGTTTGTTCAATGAAACACTTGTGATACCCTTATTAAAGCCTAAGATTAACGACAAGCTGCAGTTTGTTGAGGAATCCATTGAAACGCAAGATGTGAGAGTTCATTGGAACTCAGTCGAATTTCAATTGTGAGAGCTCACTGAAACTCAAGACATGGACCGGAGTTCACACAGGGATGTAAAAATCTGTTAAAGCTTTAATTTCTTCGATTGTTCAAGTGGTTGAACCAACTTTTGTTATCATTGGTGAATTTCAGGACAAAATTCCTTTTCAAGTTGGGGATGATGTGGCATCTGGGAAAAATCCACATTCACCCTGACCTAACATTGTGTCACTTGTGGTTTACCGTGTCACTTTAGCGGTACTTATCAAATTTCGGGACGAAATTTCTTTCAAGTTGGGGATGATGTGACAACCCGAGTTTTCTAGGCCTTTTCTCGACATGTTACTTGTTTCACAACTGTGTTTTCATAACTTGTGCACGTTTGTTTAATGTTTATAATTATTGCATTATTGTTTGTATGATTAATGTATTGAAAACTAATTAATTGGTTAAGATTAGATGAACTTGAACCATACACCCTTATATTTGGATTTTCCCTTATATTTGGACTTTCGTCGCAATCATGTGCTTGACGAAACATGTACTCAACGAAACTTGGTGTTTCGTCATCTCATGTACTCGACGAAACTTAGTGTTTCGTCATCACAGACTTTCGTCATCACCCAAGTTTTGTCGAGATGGGCTTAGGCCCAAGTGAAGCCTAGCTATACTTGGTCACGATGTCCTTATATTGTACGCGTACCATCATTTGTGAAACCCTAGAACGCCACTCTTTTCTATCTTTTCCTTTGGCGATCGACGGCAGTAGATTCCCCCCCCCCCCCCATCTAGACATCATCTTCCCCCAGTCGAGCCTCTTGGTTAGTAGATTCGTATTTATGTTATTTGTTAATTGCTTGTTCTTGTTTATTTGTGAAGTTGATTATCAAATTAATATATATATATATATATATAGGTGTGATGTTCAAGTAAATTAGGGTTTGATAAGTTAAATGATAATTGATGGGTTACATGAATAGTGATGTTTGGCTAAACTAAGGATCGACAGACGATATGTTTGATTCTGTTGAATGTATGTTGAATAACCAGATAAACTAATGTGAGAGTAATCATAAGAATTGGGTAGGCTCCTGTGATAATCCGATGAGATTAGGGACATTCATTGTCACACCCCCAAAAACGACAAGCGGAGTATCACCGCATGGAGGCATGACTGACCAGGATCAAGCCACCAATCATATTGAACAAAGCATGTAAGTAAATATAAAATCCAACACAATATAATTGGTGTCCAATCAAAACATAGTTTAAATTGTAAGCGGAAGCATAATGTTTAAAACCAAAGCATAAGTTTAAATGTTTCAAATGTTAACATGGCACACAACTATCCATGTCCCACAACGATCACGCCTCCTCGTGCAAGCTCCATAAGTACCTAACGACCTGCAAGGCATGTAACAACGAGTCAACAACAAATTTGAGTGAGTTCACAGTTGGTTGTGTAGTTTTAATGTTTGTTTTGAAAGCCATAAGTTGTTTCGTAAACCACGAGTTAACCAGTATCCTTGTTTCCCAATACATATCCAAAATCAGTGAGGGCTTCCCCATATGAACCACTAGACCGTTACCATATCGACAACTGACGAAAGTAAGTTGTGCCCTGAGTCAATGTATATCATCATTGACTGAGTGCCCAGATCCATTAGTACACGCCTGTCCTACCGGCACGGTGTGAGGCCTGTCAACCCTAATAAGTATAAAACAATAGTCACCAGATTCATCACACATAACAATCATACAAGGTACAAACTGATTCAATCGAGTAGTCGTATCAAGTAATTACACACTAACCGATTCAAGATTAACAAGCAAGAATTCGAGAGAAGGTGATGGTTGCCGTCGCACAGGGGGAGGGAGGGAGAGTCTAGGGTTTGGAAATTGATAACTGGTGAGTTCTTACGTAACCCTACATTATATATGTCAGTTGTAAGAGGTTGGGCCCTTACTGGGCTCGATGTAACCTGGGCTGGCGAAACCCCAGGTTTCGTCGAGGTGCATATGGCGAAACTCCAGGTTTCGTCAGATGAGGGAATGGCGAAACCCCTAGGGTTTTCGTCGAGTAGGATAGTGGCGAAACCCTCTATGTTTCGTCATATGTAAATATATAAATATATACAATCACACACCACATATATCATAGATCCACTGTTTAATAGTTAACCAATTAACATAATACAATAATTTATAAATCAAATAACAAGGTGCACATAATACAACTCAACGAATTATGAAGGTGCAGTTGTGAGGAAAGACCTTGAAAAATCGAGTTGTCACATCATCCCCAACTTGAAAGAAATTTCATCACAAAATTTAGCACGTGGTTACTGAGGAAGCTAGTTAGGTTACGTGGTTTCCTGGGGTGTCACATCATTCCCCCGTTGGTTTGGAATTTCATCCCGAAATTTTGCCATAGCTTCAGCCTCAGTAGTGGTTGCACTTTTCTCGAACAATTGGGGATACTTGAGTTTCATTCGGACATCTCGTTCCCAGGTAAACTCTGGGCCATGACGGGAGTTCCAACGAACCCGAACAAGAGGGATTCTGGTATGCTTGAGAACCTTAACGTCTCGGTCAGTAATCTCTACTGGTTCCTCGAAGAATCGCAGCTGATCGTTGATAGTGAGCTCCTTAAAAGGAATTATGAGGGTCTCATCTAAAAGACACTTCTTCAGATTTGACACGTGAAATACGTTGTGAACTCCGCTGAGTTCTTTAGGTAGATTTAGTTTGTAAGCCACTTTGCCAATTTTCTCGATGATTTCGAACGGTCTGACATAACGCGGATTGAGTTTTCCTCTTTTCCCAAAATGAACCACACCCTTCCAGGGTGAGACTTTGAGTAGAACCCGGTCCCCGACCTGAAATTCTAGAAGTTTCCTACGCTTATCAGCGTAACTTTTCTAACGGTCACGAGTTGCCGCCATTCATTGTCGTATCTGGGCAATCTTCTCTGTTGTATCTACTACAAGTTCTGGGCCAGTGATTTGGCTGTCGCCAACTTCTGCCCAAAAAAGAGGTGATCGGCATTTATGTCCGTACAATGCCTCAAATGGAGCAGCTTGGATGCTGGTGTGGTAACTATTGTTATACGAAAACTCCACTAGAGGGAGGTGTCTTTCCCAGCCATTACCAAAGTCGATAACACATGCTCGAAGCATGTCTTCAAGGGTTTGGATAGTGCGTTCAGTCTGCCCGTCCGTTTGCGGGTGATATGCTGTGCTCATGTCTAAACGAGAACCAAAGGACTTGTGCATTGCTTGCCACATTTCAGAGGTAAAACATGCGTCACGATCAGATATGATGGAGGTTGGCACCCCGTGCCTCGAAACAACTTCCTTAAGATAAACGTCTGCTAGAGTGGAGAACTTATCCGTTTCTTTGATAGCCAAGAAGTGTGCAGACTTTGTGAGTCGATCCACGATCACCCAAATAGTATCATTTCCCCGTTGAGATCTAGGTAAACCAGTTATGAAATCCATGGAAATTTGCTCCAATTTCCATGTCGGGATCTCTGGTTGTTGAAGTAGGCCTGATGGTTTCTAGTACTCGATCTTGACTCTCGCGCAAGTCAAACATTTACTAACGTAGGTTGCTATGTGAGCTTTCATGCTAGGCCACCAATACGTAGTCTTTAGATCGTAGTACATCTTATCCGAACCAGGATGTACTGAGTAACGAGACTTGTGTGCTTCGTCCATCACAAGTTCACGTAGGTTGCCGTAAAGTGGAACCCAGATGCACCCTGTCACGTAGTAGGCGCCGTCTTCCTTTTGTTCTAACCGTTTTCTCGATCCTCGCAGGGACTCAGCCCTGATGTTTTCTGCCTTTAGTGCTTCAACCTGAGCATCTCGTATCTGACTAGGAAGACTAGAGTGGATGGTAAGCTGTAACGCATGTACACGCTTAGGTTTGGTTTCTTTTCGACTGAGGGCGTCGGCCACAACATTGGCCTTGCTCGGATGGTATCTGATCGCGCTTTCGTAGTCATTAAGGAGTTCGACCCATCGGCTCTGTCACATGTTCAACTCCTTCTGTTCGAATATATGCTGAAGACTCTTGTGATCGGTATAAATAGTGCACCTGGTACCGTACAAGTAATGTCTCCATATTTTAAGAGCAAATACCACTGCTCCCAACTCCAAATCGTGAGTAGTGTAATTCTTTACATGAACCTTGAGTTGGCGTGATGCATAAGCAATAACTCTATCCCGTTGCATCAACACACAACCAAGTCCTTGGATTGACGCGTCACAATAGACCACGAAGTCATCTGGGCCTTCTGGTAGTGAGAGGATAGGCGCACTACAAAGTCTCTCCTTCAAGTGCTGGAATGTTATTTCCTGAGCATCACCCCATCGATAGGTGACACCCTTCTGTGTTAGCAAGGTGAGATGTTGCGCAATCTTTGATGAACCTCCTGTAGTAGCCCGCCAAACCCAAAAATTGGCGGATTTCGGTTGGTGTACGAGGTGCAGGCCAGTTCGTGATCGAGTCAACCTTGGATGGATCAACATGAATCCCATCCCTGTTTACTACGTGGCCTAGGAAATGGACTTCACGAAGCCAGAAGTCGCATTTCGAGAACTTAGCATAAAGTTGTTCAGTTCGAAGAAGTTCCAAGATCAGGATGTCGTCAATGAAAACAATAACGAACTTATCCAGGTATGGTTTGCACACTCGGTTCATGAGATCCATGAAAACCGCAGGTGCGTTTGTCAGCCCGAAAGGCATAACCAGAAACTCGTAGTGCCCGTAACGAGTCATGAATGCTGTTTTGGAGACGTCCGCATCTCGGACTCTTAGCTGATAATATTCTGATCTTAAATCAATCTTTGAGTAGTAGCTCGACCCCTGCAACTGGTCAAACAAGTCATCACTACCTGGGAGAGGATAACGGTTCTTCACGGTTACCTTGTTGAGTTCACAGTAGTCAATGCACATTCCGAAAGTACCGTCTTTCTTCTTCACAAACAAGACTGGAGATCCCCAGGGCGAAGAGCTAGGGCTAATGAAACCTTTGTCTAGTAGCTCTTGCAGCTGCGCGGACAATTCTTCTAATTCTGATGGAGCTAGACGATAAGGTTCACGGGCTATGGGTGCGGCTCCAGGAGCTAGCTCAATCTGGAACTCGACCTAACGATGAGGCGGTAAACCAGGTAATTCCTTAGGGAACACTTGAGGATAGTCACGTACAATAGGAATGTCTTCAATCTTCCTTTCCTTCGATGATGAATCAACAACGAGAGCTAGAATAGTAGTGTGGCCCTTTAGCAAACACTTTTGGGCCTTAAGGAAAGAGATGATGCCCACAACAGCACCACTCTTGTCACCATAAATCATGAGAGGTTCTTCACTAGAACGAGGAATACGGACGGTTTTCTCCTTGCAAATAATCTCCGCTAGATGTTGGGACAACCAATCTATCCCAACGACGATGTCGAAACAACCAAGGACGATAGGAATAAGATCGGTAGAGAAGGTCTGACCAACGAGTACAAGATTACAACCCTTAATTATGTGTGTGGCCTCGAGTCCTTTACCGTTTGCTAGTTCTACCACGTGTTTGGTGTTCAAAAGTGTTGGTGTGCGCCTAAGCATTTGACTGACTTTTAGGGGCACATAACTAGTATCGGCACCCGAATCAAATAAAACAGTAACAAAGAAGTCATCCAGTAGGAACTTACCCGTCACAACGTTGGGATCGTTCCTAGCATCCCTCTGGCCAAGCACGAACATACGGCCCCTGGCACCGTTGCCTTCATTGTTACCCCACGTTATTGTTCTCGTTTCCTTGATTATTGTTGTTGTTCTGATTCTGGTTCAACTGGGGGCAGTTTCTCTTGAATTGGTCTTCAGCACCACACTGAAAGCATCCCCTATTTCCCTGCTGTTGCTGCTGTTGATTTTGTGGAGCTAGTGGCTGCTGTTGACGATTGTGATTTGCAGGTCGTGACCTCCCGTAATCCTTGGCTTCATAACCATGCTTGTTACACCTCTGATAACGACCCTCGTTGCATGGCCCAATATGGTGCATGTTGCATCGATTGCACTTGGGGTGATTTCCTCTGTATCCACCCTGCCCCTGACTACTCGAAGATTGCTGACCAGGGCTCCTGTAGTTATCAGTCTTTCGCTGCTGAGACTGAGACTGAGCTGAAGTTGAACCCTTGCTGGAGGCTCCATCCCATTTACGCTTGTTATCGCTGGGGGCGTCAGAAGTAGTAGTAGTAGCACCAATATGCTTCGGCAGCTTGTTTTGCTCAACCGCCTGATCAGTGAGGCGATGAGCCAAACGAATAACCTCCTGAATGGTAGTGAGGTTAGTTGCGGTCACATGACTCTGAATCTCTGACACTAAACCCTTAAGGTACAGCTCGATATGCTTGATGGGAGGATCCACCATATTTGGACATAACCCAGCCAATTCATTTGACCTCTTCGTATATGCTTCAATCTCTGACCCTGTCATCTTCAAGTTATAGAACGCCACCTCTAGCTTGTGGATATCGTCACGATTGTAATACACCTGTTTGATCATTTCCTTAAAGTCGTTCAGTGGGGTGGTATTAGCAGCTACCAACCCCACCATCTGAACCTGTCCGTTCCACCACGTGAGTGCCACACCTTCAAGAGTACCAGTGGTATACTTCACCCTACGAGCCACTGGGCATTCACACATTTCAAAGACCAATTCTAGCTTCTCGAACCAGTGGAGGAGTCCTACGGCTCCTTCAGTACCACTGAAGGTACTAGGATGACAGTCCATGAAGGTCTTGAATGTACATACAGGACCTGTTATGTGAGAAAATCAGACAAGTTAAAGCACGAGTGTTGGATCACGAGAGTAGGATCTAAACATCCTAGAGTAAGTTGTCAAGGCAGGTTATACTTCCTGCCTGAGCTGCTGCGAGTGCCTCAGCAACTCGTGCATTGATGAGAGCCGTCAGCTGGGCTTGTGTCATGTTGATACCACATCCTCCGCGTCCGTTCATGATCTTCACAACGAAGCGAACCTATGTGAGAATTGTGTGGTGAAAGTGTGTAAGTGTGGGATGACAGAAGAGAGTAAGCACATAAGGTTTCAATCAATAGTTGCTACATTATCTAAGCATACCATGAGCAATGTACCATATAAACTAACAAGCAAGCAATATAAACCATATCACCTATAGTGTCGAGTCTTGCACGTGGAGCGAAGCGTCGTTGTGGATCGTTGAGCACTGTACAGGTTATAGTCTGGTTTTTGTCAAAAAGCTTTTCTCTTTTTAAAAACCGAGTTCACTATAACCAATGGCTCTGATACCAATCTGTCACACCCCCAAAAACCACAAGCGGAGTATCACCGCATGGAGGCATGACTGACCAGGATCAAGCCACCAATCATATTGAACAAAGCATGTAAGTAAATATAAAATCCAACACATTATAATTGTGGTCCAATCAAAACATAGTTTAAGTTGTAAGCGGAAGCATAATGTTTAAAACCAAAGCATAAGTTTAAATGTTTCAAATGTTAACATGGCACACAACTATCCATGTCCCACAACGATCACGCCTCCTCGTGCAAGCTCCATAAGTACCTAACGACCTGCAAGGCATGTAACAACGAGTCAACAACAAAGTTGAGCGAGTTCACAGTTGGTTGTTTAGTTTTAATGTTTGTTTTGAAAGCCATAAGTTGTTTCGTAAACCACGATTTAACCAATATCCCTGTTTCCCAATCCATATCCAAAATCAGTGGGGGCTTCCTCATGTGAACCACTAGACCATTACCATATCGACAACTGATGAAAGTAAGTTGTGCCCTGAGTCAATGTCTATCATCATTGACTAAGTGCCCAGATCCATTAGTAAACGCTCGTCCTACCGGCACGGTGTGAGGCTTGTCAACCCTAATAAGTATAAAACAATAGTCACCAGATTCATCACACATAACAATCATACAAGGTATAAAATGATTCAATCGAGTAGTCGTATCAAGTAATTACACACAAACCGATTCAAGATGAACAAGCAAGAATTCAAGAGAAGGTGATGGTTGCCGTCGCACAGGGGAGAGGGAGGGAGACTCTAGGAATTGGAAATTGATAATTGATGAGTTCTTACGTAACCCTACGTTATATATATCAGTTGTAAGAGGTTGGGCCCTTACTGGGCTCGATGTAACCTGGGCCGGCGAAACCCCAGGTTTCGTCGAGGTGCATATGGCGAAACTCCAGGTTTCGTCAGATGAGGGAATGGCGAAACCCCTAGGGTTTTCGTCGAGTAGGATAGTGGCGAAATCCTCTAAGTTTCGTCATATGTAAATATATAAATATATACAATCACACACCACATATATCACAAGATCCACTGTTTAATAGTTAACCAATTAACACAATATAGCAATTTATAAATCAAATAACAAGGTGCACATAATACAACTCAACGAATTATGAAGGTGCAGTTGTGAAAAAAGACCTTGAAAACTCGAGTTGTCACATTCATAGTGATTGTAACGATGAAGTAGTGTGAATGTTGGATTTGATTTAGATACTGATGTTAACTGTTGAATGATGTGGTTTATAGGCTATGTCATGTGAATCGAAATGTTATGTCGTAGATCCTTGCTGGTAAACTAATGATTCCGGTTATGTATGATTAGGGTATGAATAGAGGTATGTGTATTAATGGAACTGTTTGATAAATTGGACGATGTATCGCATAGTATGAACTGTTAGGATAACTAGGGTTTGTATTCATGATGAAACATGGAGTTTCGCCATCACTGTAAGTCGACGAAACCTAAAGGTTTCGCCATATCTGTAACTCAACGAAACCTAAGGGTTTCGCCGTGTCTGATCTTTCGTCGGATGCCATCTGAGAACTATCTTAATAGAACAATTGTTATAGCATGAACTACGTTTTGATGTGAATAAGTGTTTGACTGAGTTATTGTTTATGTAACCCACGAGACATGCAAATTGTGTATTGATGATTAGAATAAGTATGGCATTGTGTTTTACTGATACATTACTTATGGAATGTGAACTGATTTATGTTATTAACAAACCCATTCGATAAATGATGTTTAAGAGTCTAGTACATGAGGGGTGAACTATAAAGGACTGACGTTGTTAGTGACCCTTGTTGGATACATGAGCTTGTGATTATAGACGTGCATGAAACCTAAATGTTTAATATGTGATACGTGTTTTGGATACGTGATTGTGAAACTGATTACTCTTGGTAACCACAGTAGGGTTTGGTTGACCAACTAGGAATGGGTAATGTAACGAAACATACCGAGCAAATCTAAGGTGAGTTTACTGCTCTTTTTCCAATCATGCGTCCCGGGGAAGGACATCTGGTAAACGTTCCGGGGAGGAACGCTGGGTTATTGGGATGTTTGTTAATACTCGCATATCTATCACCAAAGTCCCATCTACTGATTGTTGTCGGGGAAGCAACGGGATATTAGTTAATAGCGCTATTTAGGCTTGGCAACCTCATACCGCACCGGGGAGGTAATGATCCCAGTCTTGACCATTGCTTTGATAGAGGCAATGGGGTTTGGGCAAAACAACTTTAAGCCATCGGCGGTAAACGAGTTATTACAACATCAAATCATCGAATTTGTGAAACATTTTAATCTGGTAACTGGTATCTAAACACGTTAACAAAACTTTGAACTCACCAGCATCGTCTGACACACTTGTCTGCATGCTTGTAGGTTTGTAGGTTTATACCATTGGGACTTGCTTTCTAAGAAGCTGGAGTGGTCATAGGTCGAGATACATGGAACCTCAATGCACGCTTAATGGTTTATGTACACATGGTTTACGAAACACATAACAAACGAGTTATGCTTCCGCTGTATACGATGAATGATATGTAACGTTTGTAACTATTTATGTAAATGAATGAAAGTTTTAATTAAGCATATTTATGAGTTTAATGTGATTGGTGGCTTGGATCCTTGTACGTCACACGCCTCGCGGGGGTTTCCGCGTGTGGTATTTTTGAGGGTGTGACAGGTTTGAATGTGTTCAACGAGACGACCAAAAGTAAGTTTTCACAACTGAAACACGAATGATTTGAATGATTGGAACAATTTGAACGATTAAACGATGGTTTATAACACGAACGAGTTGAACGAATTGAACGATTGGTTTTTGGTATGTGATTAGATAACGGCACGGGTGTAATGTGATAAAAGCATGGTAGATACGCCGCTAGTACTTCTTATACATAAGTACTTTTATCATATTATATTTCGTGGCGTTATTTCGTTCACTTGAACGATTGATTTCAAACAATGACACACAACAAGGTTTACTAAGTGATATAAACCATACGAGTTTATTTACAAGAATGATTTACTACTTGGTTTACCAAACGCAAATGTTTTTAGTCAAGATTCATGGCAATGAGGTTTTCTTAAACATATAACCAACATGTTTTGGTTGGAAGATCATATTGTAATACAAAATAGTTTTCAAAACATGGTTTTCGACTATCGACTCTTGTAGTCGTACAAGGAATTGCAACATGTATACAAAACCTATGTGCTTGCCGGCATTTTATGCTGACTTTTTTTTCATATATGTTTCAGGTGTTGTTGTTTGATGATGTTGATGATGATTATGATGCATGCTTATATAGGATCGGACGAGGCCTTAGTGACTTAAAACAAGAAAGATAATATGTGAACTCGTTTTGTTTACTTTAAGACAATGTTAAACATTTAATAATTAAATAAAACGAAACTTTAATCCATGTGTTGTGAAACAATGATTCTGTTACGACACTCCCTGACGTTTCTGCCGTGGTTTCGTTGTTTTAACGTGGTCGGGGTGTGACAAAAGAGTTGGTATCAAAGCTCATAGTTATAGGGAATTAGGTTATTAGTAATGCTTTAACCTAGACTATAACCTTCCTAGGACCCTAACACGAGTTTACTTGCGTTTAGATTCTAAAATAATACCGTCACCTATCTTTAGGTGACTACCACAACAAGAATACAAATCATAAATCCATTTTGAAAATCAATCATCTATTCTTAGATGATTTGTTTTAAGGCTTCAAGCCTTCAAAGTTTTCAAAATCTCGTCAAAGTTTGGGTCTTATAATGTGAACACGTGAAATCTGGAAGGGTGGGTGCCTGTATCCCGAGTTTTCTGTCTAAGGCTAGAGTGTTCGTACAAATCCACATAATCGGACCAGTCACTCTTACCAGGGAACTCTTGGGATGAGTGTCCACTTGTAGGCTAAAGAATGTCTTCGCGATACATTATATTAACCCATTTACTTTGATTAGTCACTGTGTGTCGTTTGTTTGTTTGAGGTAACGAACAAATGATCACCTTCCTTATGTTTCGAAAATGTTTTCAATACCTCTTTTATCTATCCAAATGTCAATCTCACTTGTTTCTCATGTTTCCTTGTTCTTTTTAGAAAATGCCTCCTAGAGGCGATCAAACTGAGGATGCTGCCCACGCAGCCTTAGTCGCTCAGCAGATTGCTGTTGTGATTCCGAACCTCATTACCCAGATAAACCAAGAAAATAACAATAACAACAATAACAATGCTTAGTGTAGCTTTAAAACGTTCAATTTAGCTAAACCACTGAAATTTTCTGGGTCTCAAGGAGCAACTGCGCTCCTACAATGGTTCGAGAGTCTAGAAAGCACATTCCAACATGTTCAGAGTCCAAATGAATGAAAGGTTAAGTTCGCTTCAAGTGTTTTTGAGAAACGAGCATTAACTTGATGGAATGGTGTGATGAGAGACAGGGGTGCCGATGTGGCATTTGCTCAAACCTGGGAAGAGCTTTGAGCTCTAATGATGAAGGAATTTTGTCCTCGTCATGAATGTTGGTGCATAATGTTTATCGCCTATGTCGGCAGTCGTGTCGTGTCGTTGTATAGTTTAAATGTTAGAAAAATGTTTGTCACACCCCCAAAATCCACACGTGGAGTATCACCGCTTGGAGGCGTGACTAACCAGGATAAAGCCACCAATCATATTGAACATAACAAGTAATGGGTAAAATTCAACCACACAATATGAAAGGTGTTTCAAATCTAAAACGTAGTTAAGTGTTTAGCGGAAGCATAATTGTAAAACCCAATGTAAGTATTAAGTACGAAATAAAGTAATGTTTTTAGCATGGCACACCCTGCCATGTCTCACAACGTCCGCGCCTCCCTGTGCAAGCTCCATGAGTACCTAACGACCTGCAAGGCATGTAACAACGAGTTAACAACAAAGTTGAGCGAGTTCACAGTTGGTTGTTTAGTCGTAGCATTCGTTTCGTAAATCATATGTTCGTTTTGTAAACCATGTATCGTATTAATTCGTATTGCGGTCTCCCAGACATGTTTGCAAAGATTAGTGGGGGCTTCCCATGTGTTACTAGACAGTGCGTATCGACTACTATGAAAATGTAAGTGGTGCCCTAAGTCAATGTCTATCAGCATTGACCCTTTGCCCATAGTCCATTAGTACACGCTCATCCGACTGGCACAATGTGAGGTTTGTTAAACCTAATAGCGCTATTAACTAATGACCCGCTCGCCATAGGCGTCGGCGATTAAGTCGATATAATGAGGGACTTCAATGATAGAGGTTTGGTCCAGTGTGTAATCTTGGCATCCTACTCATGGAGGATGGTTGTAGTTATTGTTTAAATCATTAACCCATTCCCAAACCTTGGGAAATCCCATGCCGTGGAAAGAGTGTGAACTCACCTTGGTTTGCTCGGTATGCTAAACTATATGCTCACAAGTAATCAGTCAAGTCCTATAGTTATGCACGTATACACAATCAGTTCAGGTTTGTGAAGTTTCACATGCAATCAACACCACAAGGTGCATTTGGCAGTTAACATCAAGCATTCCACAACAGTTAATCACATGCATACAATTCATGTTTCACATAACGGTCTTTCACAGTTTATTCTAACATGTTTATCCAATAACACGCTTAACACAGTTAATGACTTAACATAATTAATGAGTTTATCAGAATTAATAAGCTAACCAGAGTTGAGGATTATTGTTGTTGTTGTTATTCGGATTTTGATTTAACTGGGGGCAGTCCCGCTTGAAGTGGCCTTCAGCACCACACTGAAAGCATCCCCTATTACCTCGCTGTCGCTGCTGGTTCTGTGGAGCTGGTGGTTATTGTTGTTGGTTCTGATTCGCAGGTCGTGAGCTCCTGCAATCCTTAGCTTCATGACCCATCTTGAGACACCTCTGGCAACGACCCCTGTTGCACTGACCATTGTGGTGTCTGTTGCATTTGTTGCACTTCGGGAGGTTTCCTCGATATCCACCCTGCCCTTGACTACCAAAAGATTGCTGACCAGGACTCTGGTAGTCATCGATCTTTCGCTGTTGTGCCTGGGACTGAACTGAAGTCGAACCCTTGCTGGAGGTTCCATCCCATTTTCGCTTTTTATCACTGGGAGTAGCAGAAGTAGTATTAGTAGGAGCACCAATTCGCTTAGGCAGCTTGTTCTGTTCCACTGCTTGGTCTGTGAGACGATGAGCAAGACGAGTAACATCCTAGATAGTAGCAAGGTTAGCGACAGTCACATGGCTTTGAATCTCTGTTACTAAGCCTTTGAGGAACAGCTCGATGCGCTTGATGGGAGGATCCACCATAGTTGGACACAACACTGCTAGTTCGTTGGATCATTTCGTGTACACTTCTATCTCGACCCCGTCATCTTCAGGTTAAAGAACTCCACTTCTAGCTTGTGGATGTCATCACGACTACAGTATTCACGTTTGATCAGTTCCTTAAAATCATTCCATGGGGAGGCATTAGCAGCCGCCAGCCCCAGCATCTGAACTTGCGTGTTCCACCCAGTTAGCGCAGTGCCTTCGAGAGTACCAGTGGCATATTTCACCCTACGAGCCTCGGGGAATTCACACATTTCGAAGACCGATTCCAGCTTCTCGAACCAGTGGAGGAGTCCAACGGCCTCTTCGGTGCCACTGAAAGTAGTAGGACGACAGTCCATAAAAGTCTTGAATATGCATACAGGCGCTCTGCATATTCTGACCTGTTGCGTATAAGAGCAGGACAAGGTTAAACACAAGAGTTAGTTTATGAGAGCAGGATCTAAAGATCCTTGAGTGAATTGCAATGGCAGGGTATACCTCCTGCCTGGGCAGCTGCAAGTGCTGCAGTAACTTATTCAGTGATCAAAGCCGCCAACTGGGCTTGAGTTAGGTTAACGCGTCCACTCATGATCTTCATATCAAGAGAAAACATGGGTGAGAGAGGTTCGCGAAAGTGCGATGACAGAAGAGAGTAAGCACACAAGTGTTTTCAAACAATAGTTGTTACGTTTATCTAAGCATACCATGAGCAAAGTTCTATGTAACTAGTAAGTAGGCAATGTAAACATAATTCATATCACCTAGAATGTTGAGTCTTGCACGTGGAGCGAAGCGTCGTTGTGGATCGTTAAGCACTGTTCAGGTTATAGTCTGCTTTTAACAAAAACTTTTTCCCTAATTAAAACCAAGTTCACTATAACCAATGGCTCTGATACCAATCTGTCACACCCCCAAAATCCACACGAGGAGTATCACCGCTTGAGGCGTGACGGACCAGGATCAAACCACCAATCATATTGAACATAACAAGTAATGGGTAAAATTCAACCACACAATATGAAAGGTGTTTCAAATCTAAAACGTAGTAAAGTGTTTAGAGGAAGCATAATTGTAAAACCCAATGTAAGTATTAAGTACGAAATAAAGTAATGTTTTTAGCATGGCACACCCTGCCATGTCTCACAACATCCGCGCCTCCCTGTGCAAGCTCCATGAGTACCTAACGACCTGCAAGGCATGTAACAACGAGTCAACAACAAAGTTGAGCGAGTTCACAGTTGGTTGTTTATTCATAGCATTCGTTTCGTAAATCATATGTTCGTTTTGTAAACCATGTATCGTATTAATTCGTATCGCGGTCTCCCAGACATGTTTGCGAAGATTAGTGGGGGCTTCCCATGTGTTACTAGACCGTGCGTATCGAATACTACGAAAATGTAAGTGGTGCGCTAAGTCAATGTCTATCAGCATTGACCCTTTGCCCATAGTCCATTAGTACACGCCCGTCCGACTGGCACGGTGTGAGGTTTGTTAAACCTAATAGCGCTATTAACTAATGACCCGCTCGCCATAGGCCTCGGCGATTAAGTCGATATAATGAGGGACTTCAATGAAAGAGGTTTGGTCCAGTGTGTAATCTTGGCATCCTACTCACGGAGGATGGTTGTAGTTATCGTTTAAATCATTAACCCATTCCCAACCCTTGGGAAATCCCATGCCTTGGAAAGAGTGTGAACTCACCTTGGTTTGCTCGGTATGCTAAACTATGTGCTCACAAGTAATCAGTCAAGTCCTATAGTTATGCACGTATACACAATCAGTTCAGGTTTGTGAAGTTTCACATGCAATCAATACCACAAGGTGCATTTGGCAGTTAACATCATGCATTCCACAACAGTTAATCACATGCATACAATTCATGTTTCACATAACGGTCTTTCATAGTTTATTCTAACATGTTTATCCAATAACACGCTTAACACAGTTAATGACTTAACATAATTAATGAGTTTATCAGAATTAGTAAGCTAACCAGAGTTAATAGACTTAACTGGGTTTACATTCTTAACATGCATAACAGAGTTGACATACTTAACAGGGTTAATACATCAACAGGGGTAACATACTAACAGAGTTAAATAAACTAATTGAGTTAATAAATTAGCAGAGTTACTTTTTCAGAAGTTAAACGAAATCACACGTATATAGCGAAAACACTTGTTCAGCGAAATCCCTTTTCGGGCGAAGACCCCTTGGGACGAAATCACTATGGACGAAAACCCCCAGGTGATGAAATCCCAAGGGTTTTCGTCGGGTTTAATGCATAGCGAAAACACCAAGGTGTTTTCATCTGGTTCCCGGTGTCTTCGTTGAGTGGGGATTTCGTCGGTTACATCATCATCATCAACGACAGTTACACATTCAGCTTTCACAATCATTCTCAATCAGATCTATTCATGAGACCATGTAAATTACTTAACCACTATACGATTAAGATCATCAGTAAATCATCATGCAATACAGAATCATAATTCACTTAATCTTTCAGATTATACATATATATATATCATCAAGTCGAATCATGAGCAGTAGCATAACAACCAGATCTAGTCTGATTGATTTACATTAGAGTCAACAAATCCTACAACATACAATTAGCATGAACAAATACAATTCATAAGTTCATGAACAACTTCAACTCACAAGATTCGAAGCATAAAGATTCACAAACCCTAATCATCACTATTATACCAAGCACACAAATATTATCATCGGATATATTCACATATGCAGCCATGTAATGATCTATCAATAGTCACGTTCATATCAGTAACAGTACGCACTAACCGAAGCAGACAGAACGATGGACTGAAAGCTAGAGAGAACTTGGGGACTTGGAAACTCGATAATGCCGTCACACAGAGAAAAGAAATAAGGAGCTATAGGGTTTTCCGGTTGAAAACTCCTCGTAAAGGTTGGGGGCAAAACATTTAAAAGCTAAACGTTACTGGGCCAGGCCCATTCTTGTTTTCGTTGGCCTTATGGTGGACGAAAACACATGGGGTGTTTTCGGGTGGGGTATTTGGTTGGGGTGATTTCGGACAAAGGTTACATATTAAATTATAACACACAAATTAACACAAAGCAATTTATTACTATACACTTATATATAATGCACACCAAATATATCATATTAATCACAATACGATTTAACATATTACAAACGTGTACAGTTGTGAAACAAACAAGTCGTGTAAACAAACAACTTAAACAATTAACGTGCAATTAAGGCGAAGATGGAATCTTGGAAACTCGAGTTGTCACAATGTTAAAGTTATGGTTTTATCCAGTTCGCACGAAGTGGTGTGATAAGGGCCATGTCGCACGAACTGGGTATGTCCAGTTCGTGCGAAGTGGACTAGGGTGTTCGTGCGAACTGGAATCCCTATAAATAGGGGTGTTGGTTTTCTCATTTGTAACTTTGGAGAATTTTTGACACGAAGTGCTGCTAAAATTCTCTTTGTACTTGAACGTTTAAAATCAATGGAAAACCTGTTTAAAGTGTATATTTCTGCCTCTACTCACATTCTAACACCGATTCAAGGTTACTAGATTGATTCCGCCTTTCTAGCGACCAGATTTAACTCAGACAGACTTGTTTTTTATCGAATCTTGATCCTACAAGTGGTATCAGAGCTCAAGATGAGTTAAATCTATGATATCAGTGGTTTGAATGTGTGTAAATCTGATTCTTCTACTCTTTCTTGGACTTTTGAATGATTTCATGGACAAATTTTGAATATGTTGTGTAAAACACTGTTGTTCCTACAAAGTTTCAGACCTAAAATCGACTTAAATCTTGAAAAAACCATAAAAAATGTCACTTCGTATGAGATTTTGTTCACTTCGTATGGAAATTATACTCAGTTCGCATGAACTGAGTCAGATCGTTTGAGTTTTCATCATCACTCCACACGAACTGAGATTTGTATTTCAGTTCATACGAACTGAAATATTGTTCTTTGAAAAATTATCACTTCGTACGAAGTGAAGATCCAGTTTGTTTCAAAATTCAGTTCGCTTGAAATTTCAGGTCGTGTGAACATTCAGTCCATTTGAAAGTCACATTGTTTGAAAGTCCTAGTTCGTTTGAATCAGATTGTTTTCCAAAAGTCTATTCGCTTGAAAATTCAAATTCTTTTTCCAAAAACTTAAAAATTTTCAGAATTTTAAAATGGATCAAGAGTTCTATAACGCATTTTTCGGGAACGGTTTACCTACTCAGTCTCCGGCGAGCATTGCTCAAAATGTAAACATGGAGAATGAACTTGGTACTAAGCAGAAGCCTCCAAAATTGATTAATATCGAGGACTATTCGGGTTGGCAAGACAGGTTTAGAAATTGGGTGCAAGCTAATCATTTTGAGTGTTGGATGAAAATTGAGTCAAAGTATGTAGCCCCGACAAATAAAGCAGGGATTGAGAAAACACTTAGCAATTTCACACCTGCTGAACAAGATAGTTTCAAAGCCGAGAAAAAGATGGTGTGCATAATGCAGCAAGCAATCAAAGAAGATATCTTGATTCTATTACAGCATCATGGTGATGCACAGTCTATCTGGAATGCACTAAAATCAAGTTTCTTGGAAGTGTTTCTATGATAAAGAGCAAAACGGCATTGCTTAAAAAGGAGTTTGATATTTTTAAAGCTATCAAGGGAGAATCGACAAAAGAATTGATCGAGAGGTATTGCCATTTGGTCGTTGAGATGAAGCGGTTGAACATAACCAAAACAGACGAAGAATGGGTGGATAAATTGGCTGATGCTTTATCGTATGATGAGTGGGGCACTTACTTGTTGGTGTTGAAAACAACTTGGAATATGTTGGTTTTAATCTGAGCACGTTCATCGAGAAGATAGAAGCACATGAGTTAGAACATAGAAAGATAAGAAAGATGAACTCTGCTAATGTACAACAAGATGTTCAGTTGTACTACAAAGGAAGCTAAAGTGCTACTTCTACTCCAAGTCCGAAAATTCAGACCGCATTTAGTGCTGATTCATCAGGAGTTTCTCAAAGCACACCGAACAACAACTATTCACCATTCACAAGTTATGAACCAAATCCTAAATCTCAGGGTTCTCAAGAACAAGCTTATTCTCAAAGCTCGTCAAATTCAAATAATCAGAGTTACGTTTCTGGGATACAGTGCAATATTGCAGTAAATATAAAAAATGGTTAGGATTTTACAGAAGCAGCTGCAAAGCAACATAACGCACTATTAGCTTCCGTTCTTGAATCATATGAGAGTCTAGTGGCTGGAAGGAATGGTAATCCTGAAGAGCTAGAGCTTATTGATATCAAATGGGGAATGGCGAGCCTCGTGAGACGAGCACAGAGATTTATGGAAATAACTAGACGAAACAGTCTCGCAGGACCTGATTGTAGGCTTGGATTTGATAAAGCAAAGGTTACTTGCTTCAAATGCAAAGAAAAGGGGCATTTTAAACGCGAGTGTCTAAACAGGGAAGTAAACAATCATCAAAATTCGTTTGCAAATTACTACTACCGACAAGCAATCTATCATAAGAATAGTCAACAACCATTCAATCCGAAACCTCAAATTGAGAACAGTAAATCAAAACAAACAGAAAGGGCTCTTCTGGTAAATCAGGATGATGAAAAGCTTCCGGAAGTTTTTAGTTCGGATAAATATGTTCCTAGTGAGCGTCTTGCTATGATGGCTGAGATCATTGAGGAACCGGAATGTGTTGTTGAAGCTGAGGAAGTCGGTGAAGTTATGAGTGAAGAAAGTTTGGCAGAGATGGAAGAGGCAGCCGCAGAAGTTTATTACAATGAATCCGAACAGGAGATTATGGCTAGTTCTTTTAAGTCAACAATGCCTCCTAACATGTTTGAATCTTTTGCAGGTTTCTTCAGCGAGCCAACTACCGGTTTCTGTCCACTATATGAAGTTGAAAAGACTCCAGTTGAAGAAATCATAGATGTTTCTAAAGAGATGAATGAAGAAATTCTGAAGGAAATAGCTGACAAAGCACTGATGGTCAAATTGAGTCGAAAAGGAGTCAGTCGAAACGGAGTCAGTAAAAAAGGAGTCTGAATTCAAATCAGAAAACGTGGAGATCAAATCAGGAGAAAAATCAGAGTCTGAGTCTGATGGGTTTGGTAAACCAGATATTAAAACTGATAAAGAAGAAAAAGTTTTTGAAAAGATTGATCCAATTCTTGAAACACCATGCAAAAACTATTTAAAACCCTGCATGGATTGTCTTGAAAAAGACAAACAGTTTCAAGAATTGAAGAAATATACCGACAAAGTAAAATTCGATCTTTCTGATGTGAAAAATGCTTATGACACTTTATCACACTCAATCAAAATGAAAGCAGATAAAATGATAAAGTTGTTAATTTGCTAAAAGGAACGGTCATGGAAAAACAGATGCTGATTAACATTCATCTAGATATAATCGCATCTTTGAAAAAGGAACTTGAATTGATGCGAATTGAGAATGAAAGGGTTGATAAAAAGTTGATTTGTTACATTTCATCATCATATGTGATATATCAGATTGTTCCTCAACAACCTGATTCTAAACCTGCTTTCAACAATGTTCCACCCCTAATGTGGAATCATTATACACAGAAATATCCAGATGGGGTGGAAGCAGCTTTGAATCTCAAGTTGAGAACTGAAGAGAATGAGTTACCAGAAAACATTGATGTTACATTTTCTCTGTCTGACACAGACAACGAGTCACAATTAATTAAAATTGTTGTTGATAAAGTGTTGGATGAAGAAAGTGATAACTCTGATTTCAAAACGGTTAAAACTCACATGGAAAATTCCAGTTCTGATTCTGAAGATGACGGGAACTTTCTGGATAAGTTCATACCAAAATCAGATAAAGTTGTGAATGACGATTCCATCATTGTGGTTTACACTATGACCAGAACTGACAAACTATATACTGATTTTGAGTAGTCGATTCAGAATGCGAATATGGAAAGGGTCGAAACGGTTTATAAACTTGTGGAAATTGATATTTCTGAAGTGAACAACAATGTGTTTCTTTCAAAACCGAAAAAATCTTTTGTTAAACACCAACCTAAAAACAACTCGGGAAAGAAAGATGAAAGGGTGGGTAACGGGGGCAACAACAAGAAACACGGAAACAATTTCAAAAAGAAAGGTGTTGGTTTTGAAAAGAAAATGGCTAAGAAAGATTTCAAGCCAAAAGAAAAATTAAGTGATGTGTTTGTCGCTGGTGCTAGTACTGAAGTTGAAAAAGATTACATTTTTAGTCAGAAAGCAGTTGACGATTTCATTGCAGCAAAGAAGATAAGAGATGAGACCAATAGATCTACTTTTGTTGAATATGACAAAAAGAGTGTGTTATCGTTGCAATGAAATTGGTCACATGGCCAAACAGTGTGTTAAAAAGATTATAAAACTAGTTTTTCAGAAACCAAAACCAAAAGTTTCAAATGATATTAAAGGAAAAACACCGATGGTTCCCCCTGTGCGTATTTTAAAACGCGGTGAATCTTTGGAGTCCGAAGAAAAACCAAAATCGACTTTTGAGATTGGTGAATCTTCAAAAACCGAAAAGACTTCAAAAGTTTATCCCAAAACAAAAATTTCTCAAAATCAATCATGGGTGGAGAAACCTAAACAATCGTTTGAAGAAAAGAAAATGGAAGAGTTTTAAAATCTGATTCAAAAATTGATGACACCACCAAAGAGACATTTGAGTTTGAATTGGATAAATTGATTGAAGAATTCCCACCTATCAAGGAGGGAGATCTGAAATCAAAATCAAAACCTGATGTTCCAAACGTCATTTTCAACATTCTAAAAGCTGACAAAGTAGTACCGGATATTGTCTTCGGTAGGATACCAAATGTTGACAAAACTTGGGTATCTTTGTTTAAGTGAATGTTTTTTATGTGTGCAGGGGCTTCTACGTTTTATCATTTCAAAATGGATTATGGATAGCGGCACCTCAAAGCATATGACGGGAATGTTAGCATTGCTCTATGATGTCAAATCAAAAAGTGGAGGTTATGTTGGTGTTGCGGGAACTCAGGGAGGTAGAATCGTTGGAGAAGGAATTCTTACCAATGGTGTCGTAACGTTTGATAAAGTGAACTACATCGCTGAATTGGAAAACAATCTGTTGAGCATCTCGCAGATTTGCGATAAGTCATTTACTGTTCATTTTACAAAAAACTGAATGTTTGATCATTAAACCAGGATTTAAAATACCGGAAGAAATGGTGTTGATGTGCGCTCCTCGTGAAAAAGATTTGTATGTCCTAGAGATGAGCGTTGCAACAACAACAGATAAAAAGGCACAATGTTTTGTAACTAAAACAAAAGCAACTGAAAATGAATCAATAATGTGGCATCGTAAGTTGGGCCACATTCATGTGAGAAAAATGAATTTCTTAGTCCACAATGATCTTGTTGAAGGATTAAATGTGAAAAGCTCTCATCTGAATGATGATTGTGTAGAGTGCAAGAAGGGTAAGCAAACAAAGAAGTCACACCCGAAAAAACTTCTGAATTCTATCAGACTACCTCTAGAAAGACTCCATATGGATCTTTTTGGACCGGAAAATGTGAAAAGCATGTGTGGAGAATTATATTGTTTAGTTGTGACCGACGACTATAGAAGGTTCTCCAGGGTGTTGTTTCTTGAGAAGAAAGAAGAGACGTTTGAATCCTTGATGAAATTATTTAAGAAAATGGAGAATTTGTACAAGCTACCGATCAGAAGAATTCGAAGCGACAACAGAACAGAGTTCAAAAACAACCGTATGCTTGAATTTTGCAATGATAAAGGCATTCTTCATGAATTCAGTGCACCGTATACTCCACAACAAAACGGTGTTGCAGAAAGAAAGAATCGCACACTGATCAAAACAGCCCGTACCATGCTAGCAAATTCTAAATTGCCTATACATTTTTGGAGTGAAGCAGTCGCTACAGCATGTTACACTCTAAATCATGTTCTTACAGTAAAGAAGAACAAGAAAACTTGCTTCGAGTTGCTTCATCACTATAAACCAAATCTGAAATTCTTAGAACCTTTTGGATCACCTTGCACATTTATTGATCCAGATGGTAAATTTGGTGCAAAAGTTAATGAAGGTTTTTTTGTAGGGTATGCAAGTCCATTGAAGAGAGTGTTTGTTCCATTCTTGGGGAAGATCATACAAGTTCAGCATGTCGACTGTCAAAGGTTTACTGCTCCGGAACAACTTCCCGAAAACATATTGCTTTTTGATTACGATAAACTTTGGGATTCATTCCATTTGCCGACAGAGCCAAGTGAGGAGGAACTGATGTTATTATACCAACAACAGCAATCTTTATCTCAAGAACAAGTGCCAAGACCTTTTGGTAGTTTCCTCGCCCACCGAGGGTGCAAACGATCACGAGGCCGGTCCAAGTGGAACTACACATGAACCCCCAGAAGAACCAGCTCCAGTATTTGATCAATCCGATGACTCAGAATCGGAAACCGATCCGGTTTATGATGAGGAACCAAATATTGAGACAGCAGATGCTGTTGATCACACGGGTGATCAAGATATCACAAACTTGCAATCGGAAGTGAGCGTGCCAGACACAGTCATGCCGAGAACTTTATCTTATCATCCCTCAGAGCAAATTATCGGAGATCTTCAAATTGGAGTGAAAACACGAGAACAAATCAACAAAGGGCTTACATGTTCTTATTCTTCTGTACCTCCTTTACAAGAAGAATTCTCATTAAAATATTTTATTTCGCAGGTGGAGCCGAAGACATATAAAGAAGCATTGACAGAAGAAAGCTGGGTGAATGCGATGCAGGAAGAATTGCTACAGTTTGAGAAGCTGGGAGTGTGGAGGTTAGTTGAACTCTCGGAAAATCAAAAGTTGATTAAGACCAAGTGGGTCTTCAAGTGTAAACGTGATGATAGAGGAGTGATTGTTAGAAACAAAGCACGGTTGGTAGTACAAGGTTTTAGTCAGCAAGAAGGGATCGATTTTACTGAAGTGTATACTCCCATTGCTCCACTCGAGGCTATTAGAATCTTCCTGGCATTCGTGTCATGGAAAGGATTCAAAGTTTACCAACTAGATGTCAAGTCTGCATTCCTTTATGGAAAGATCAAATAAGAAGTGTACGTCGGACAACCACCGGGTTTTACCGATCCAGTGCACAAAGACAAGGTTTATCTTCTCGACAAAGCGCTTTACGGATTGCATCAGGCCCCGAGAGCCTGGTACGAGACGCTTTCCCAACATCTGCTAACCAACGGGTTCATCAGAGGGACGGTCGATAGTACCTTGTTTACAAAAGAGGTTGCAGGGCATCTACTCATTGTTCAAATCTACGTTGACGATATCATTTTCGGATCGACGAACGATGAGCTTTGCAAAGAGTTTGAGCAGGTTATGAAGAAGAAGTTTGAGATGAGTTCGATAGGGGAGATGAAGTTTTTCCTAGGGCTTCAGGTTGAGCAATTGCCCGATGGAATCTTCATACATCAGACGAAATATGTGAATGATGTGTTGGACAAATTCAATTTGTCTGAATCATCACCAATTTCAACCCCCTAGCTTTGAATCATGGTATTTGTCCGGATGAAAGCGGTGAAAAAGTAGATGAAACGCTCTATCGGTCAATGATAGGATCGCTTATGTACCTGACCGCATCCCGACCGGACATCATGTATCCAACGTGCCTCTGCGCCCGGTATCAGTCAAGTCCGATACAATCACACATGCAGATAGTGAAGAGAATTTTATGGTATCTCAAATGTTGCCCAAGCTACGACTTGTGGTATCCCCGATGCGGTGACTTTTCTTTAACTGGTTTTTCTGACTCTGACTACGGGTCGTGTAAGTTGAACGCAAAGTCCACAACTGCAGGTTGCCAGTTCTTTGGAACTCGGCTCATTACTTGGCAGTGTATGAAACAAACCACAGTCGCTCTCTCGACTTGTGAGGCGGAATACGTTTCGGATTCCAGCTGTTGTTCGCAGATCCTCTGGATCCAACAGCAGATGAGGGACTTTGGTTTGCAATTCTTAGAAACACCAATTTATGTGGACAATGAGGCAGCAATAAATATCACTAGAAATCCGGTGCAACACTCTAAAACAAAACATATTGAAATTCGACATCATTTTATTCGGGATTGCTATGAGAAAAAATTGATTCGAATTGATATATAGATAACCCCTGAAATTCTGTTTGAAAGGCTCTATTTCTGACATACTAGGTCTTTGTACATAATGATATCTAGGGTATTATCCCGGGACTTCTGATTTTGCGGGAGCAATAGCCTAGTCCCCGTATAATACTTTACGCATGCTTGAAATAAAAGCACCCCCCTCAACATAAAAAATGATAAAAACATTAAAAAATGTAAATCATGTGCTGTTGTAAAGAAGATCCCCAAGGGGGACCCACCAAAAGTCAAGCCTTCATCTCTAACAAAAATATGAGATCTCAAGGTTTCGCATCTACCCCATTACAGATATCATTAGTGTGCACTCACCTGTAAGATTGAATATAGTGGTCTGGATACGGGAGTATATTCTATGGTGGTACACGCGTATAAGTTTAAGTCTTAAAACACTAATTCGTATCCTGAACAGATTGAAATTTGTGTGAAAATTTAAAGTGGATCAGTATATTGACAATCACTGTGAATTGTTAAATGCTTAGTATGAAATCAAAGCTTAAAGGTACTTGTAGCTTGTTGGCAGGTGATATAATCCTCTAACACACTCATCAAAAAGATGTTTTTAAATTTGTGTATACATTGTATTCATTTACTGTCATTTACTGAATTTCATTCTTTCCAATTTCTTAAAATCTAAAAAGATTTGCTTTTTCATCTTATTTTCGACAACAGACGTTGGAGATCTGATGATCAAAGTCTTACAGTGCTAAACATGTTGGATTACATGGGTTGGATAAGAGAATGTTTGAGAAAAGGTGTTGAGAATTGCTCAAAACGTTGAAAAGTTCATTAATTTGAACTTAAAATATTTTGAAATATCAGCGAGATCATAATTTGGTCAGCCAAGGTCATTAATTTGGACTTGGCAGGCTAAACATTTGACCAGGGTCATTAATTTGGACTTGGTTAAATGCGTGTGTTGATAAAAATAATAAAATGTTAAAAAAATCAAAAATTTTGAAAATTTTTAGTTCGTACGAAGTGACCACTTCGCACGAAGTGGCCACCTCGTTTCAAAAAGTCTCACAAAGTATCAGCTCGCATGAACTGGGTGCCCTATATAAGGGTTACCCAGTCCGCATGAAATCATTTTTACCACTTCCACCTTGTTTCAAACCCTATTTACTCTCAAACGACCTGCGGCGATTTTCATCTTCAAGCTTTAATCTCTCAATCTGTGTTCATAGATCATTGTTTAAGTTGGCTAGTTCAACTTATACGATGGTAAAGGTAGGGATTGATGATATTATCGGCCTAGATATCATGATTTCATATGTTTTTCGAACAGATCGGACCTTTGATTGTAGATCTAGGTTGTTTGAATAGATAAAATTGAACGAAAATCACATTAGGGTGTTCGGAATCTGTTGTAAAACATGAATCTAGATTCGATTTCATGTTTTCAGTTGTCATCGTTCATATCGGAACTTTAAACATAGATCTAGGGTTAATTTGTGGTCATAATCAAATAAAAATCACATCATGTTGATCGGAATTGGATTTAGAACATGTTTTTAGGATCAATTTCAAGATTTAATCAAGTTTTGATGACCTGCATATGTATTATTCATCTTAGATGTTTCACACGAAGTGATCAGTCCATTTATAATATCACTTTGTTTGAAATCCCCAATTCGTTTGAAATATCATTTTGTTGAAAACACCTGTTCGCATGAAATTGTTTAACAGGTTGATATGTTTCAGACCGTTTGAATGACCACATCGTATGAACTCAAGTTCGTATGAAATGGATGTTGTTTTGAAATTTCTGAAAATTTTCTAAGTGTTCTAATAATGTTGATCTTATATGTATTTCAGGCTTCGAATGTTAAGTTTGATCGGTCACACAACATCTGTTGTGTTTATGATGAGAAGCTATCAAAAATGGATGCCTTCAAAGACATTTTACCGTTTATGAGTCGGTTACCGATACAGAAAGCTCTTACGGATCAACATAAAGCTTTTAAATCACATGTTGATTATTTCTGGAAGCATGCTAGTGTTGATAAAGAGAATGATTTGATTACCTCGTTTGTTCAGATTGAAAATGAAGATAAAGAGATTATTATATCTGAAGCGCTTGTTCGTGAGGTGTTAAGATTTCGAGACGACGAAAACTCTCCGACTGGATTTCCTGAAAAGATGGTGAAAGGCTTAAGGATGGGATACAGTGGTCCTTTGAACAATGCAAACTATTTGAAAGCATGTTTCATGAAACCTTACATGTTTTTTATTCACTCGATAGTCCATGCTCTCAGTCACAGAATGGGAGGTTACGACGTGATGAAGGATTATCAAATGTGCATGGTTACGGCATTGGTGTTGAAAAAGAAATACAACTTTTCTCATATTATCTTTCATTATATGAAAGATAACAGTACGTCTAAGAGTCGAAGATGGTTATATCCAAGATTTGTGCAGATGATTCTTAATCATGCATATCCGAATCTGGCAAAGGATAAAGTAAATGATTTGATGATATTGAATCACATGAATAACGAAACGTTGATCAGGCTGGCAAAGTATACAACAACCTGGAAAGAACAGAAGCATACAGATTTCTTTGGTTTTATCAGCAATGATAAGTACGAAGATCCAGATCCTGTGAATCATCAGAAGTGGAGGAATGATAAAGAGATGAAAGAGAAGAATGATGCTGCTGAATTAGAAAAGTTAAAAGAATTTTAAGAAACACGTAATGAATGGTTTACAAAGGGAGAAAAGAAGAAAGGTGGTAAGAGGACACCAAAAGCTGAACCAGGTGAAGTGTCACACCCCGACCGCGTATAACATGCAACCGCGGCGGAAAACGTCGGGGAGTGTTGTAACAGAATTAATTGTTTCACAAACATGGCATACAAAGTTATATTTTATTTATCAAACAGGAGTGTTACATTGTCTTTAAACAGGAAATAAAGAGTTCATAACATAATTAAACCACTTCTATCTTTATTTTAAGTCTCTAAGGCACAGGTTCGCCCTAGTGTCACGATCATCATCCTAAGCAACAGCTCCTGAAAACACATGTGAAAATAGGTACGTCAGCATAAAAATGCCTGTGAGATACGTAGGTTTTGTGAAAATAGGATTCATGACTTGGGTTTTTAGAAGAAAGGTTTAATAAAAATTAGTCATGAATCTTGTTAAGTGTTTTCTTTTATAAATCATATGAAAACTCGATAAGAAATTAGATTATATAAAAGAAAGGAGTATGGTGAATGAAATAACCAAATAAAATGAGTTGTATAAAATAAACTGTTTTGTAAAACAATGTCTTGTGAAAAATATCTTGTTTATGTAAAATGTAATATGTCAAATATTGAAATGATTTAAATAACGCTACGTTATGTAATATTATACAAACACTTATATATAGGAAGTACCAGCGGCGTATCCACCATGTTTGTATCATATTACACACGCCTCGTTACTCAAATCATTTACCCAAACCAACCACCAATGTAAATTGTTCATGTATAAATCAATTGTCAAGTGTTATTGTGTAAACCATATCAAAATGTCCATGTCTAACATAAATCACCAAATGTGTATATCAATGTCAAAATGTTTATGTTTAATGTAAATCATATCATGTGTATCCAAAAATGTCATGTATGGCATGTGAAATATATCAACTAAACCAAAGGTAAAATGCACAAAAACAGGGTATTGAATTAAACATAGTTTAAGTCAAAGTTATGTTTTGTGGAATAAATGCATGTTATACTGATACAAACATCTATGCGGTATTGTGAAAATGCATACATCCAAGCCTTGTGACTGTGGTGATAGACCTTTAAACAAATTAAAGGTTTATCTGTGTTATGTTTATCGAATTCGGTCCTTCCTTCCACCCAAACAAACCTAGGGTTCAGGAACGGGAGTTGTCAATTCCTATGGTACCACTACCTACTAACGAATGGCGTGATCAATGTTAATGAATGTATATTTGTCCCATTTAAACAAACCAAATGTCATACAAAAAATGTAAGCATGTGAAAGCAATGCACTAAGTATGTAATCAAATGAACATACATAGCGTGAAATGTAATGTAAAACAATGTACTAAGTATGCACACAATGGACATACATAGCACGAAATGTGATGTAAAATTATGTACTAAGTATGCACACAATGGACATACATAGCATAAACACACTGAAATCATGTACTATAATGTACTAATAAACATAACAAGCATATGATATGAAAACATGAAAGGCACGAAAGTAACAAGTAGGCACATGTGTTTCACCCCAAAATGTTTGGAAAAAAGTAAAAGAGGGGTCTATGTACTCACTTGAGATTGCTTATTAGTCCTTGAGTAACAACCAAACAATGCTAGAGATCACGGATATCAAACGGCACCTAATATAGGTAACTATGTTAATATACCTGACCTAAATCGGAGGATTGGATAGAATGAGGGTTCGTAAACCAAACGAGTATGGGAACTCGTGTAGTATGGTTTAACAAAGCCTACATACTAAAATGAAACCTAACCTAAGTGCTTACGACCCATTACGACCCGTTTAGGTAGCTTTTGCTACTTTAACGCGTCGTTCGCGTAAAACACGTTCGGAACGCCTGACTAGTCCTATGATAAGTAAAATATGCCTTAACATGTCTAATATTGTTACCAAATCAGTTTAGATACCAAAAGTTATGTTACATATGCTTAAAATGAATTTTGGCGTTAAAAGGGCATTTTGGTAATTTTCCTAAGGCATATATACTACCTATCATACAACTACTCAAACGATGTGACCATAAGGTATAACCTCGGAAGGTTATTCCCTTTACAACTATGGTCACCTAATGTGTTTGGTCGGATCCTAATGATCGACCAAACGGGTCGGGTTCGAAAGTATAAGTGATTGTTTAGATCGCTTACCTTACGACCATATATAAGCACTAAACTAAAAGTGACGAGCTAAGCATGTTAAAACATGCTTAACTAAGTTTAGAAAACAGGTTTGGTATCAAAACAAACGGTTTTGAAACCCAAGAGTAGTTTGGTTACAAAATACGCGTAAATGCGCATTTTGGCCGAAACTATGTCTCGTCACTGAGCCTTGATAACATGGTAATCAGTAGGTATAGTCACAAGAGACTATAACCATCGTGATTACGCTCACGTTATGAAGTTCAACCGAACTTTGTGTTGACCATAAACTGGTCAACGCAGAAAGTCAAACATAGTTTGACTTTCGGACTCGAAAAGCGATAAAAGAACGAAGGAACACTTACAAAGGGTCCCCGCTAGTAAATATTGATCAAATAGCTCAGGTATGAAGCAATGGCTTCAACTTAGAGAATTTAGATCAGATTTGTGGGTTTTTGGGGTTGGGATGGATGGGTATTTATAGGATTTGGACAACCGTTAGGATCGTTTATCGAATACCGTGCTCAAATCTCATCCGTACATGTGTTGGAATGTTATGGTAACTCAATTTGCCCCCACCACCAGAGATTAACATGTGGCATTGGCCTTTGGAGTGTTGAAAATCTGTTAACAGTAGTCAAAACGAGTTTCTGCATCTGACCCCTACTTACGGACCGTAAGGGTGATGGCTTACGGTCCGTAAGCCATCAACTTTGGCAGAATTACACTTTTGGTCCCTTCACCTTGTTTCGTTGCGTAACGGCACTTCTAACACCCGTCAAACCTAATTTCAAGCTCCACAATGATGTTAAGATATAGGGAACATGAAATATTCTTGAAAACATCACGGATGTCGGTTCGTTTGGCCGTACGATTGCGTTGTTCGGTTAATTACGACGGAATGCGCATAAGCGCGAAAAACGATCAAAATGGCGTGACGAATGGATTTTTCTCATGCCAAACACTAAAATAAAGTATTTTAGTGCTTACATAAATTTTTGGATGTCCGGATGTTTTCAGAACGTAAGTTATGCGCGAAAGTGCAAACTTGTGCACTTTTTGACACTTTTAGTCCCTGAATGACCCAAGAGTTTATTTTAGCACACCGAACACCTCCAAGCCTATTTCTAAGCTATGTAAAGGATATTTATGGCATGTTTAACTTATAGTCATGTTCCGGAATGTCTGTTTTAGTACGAATCATCATACTTTCGCAGTTTGTCGAATTTAGTCCCTGTAGGCGAATTAACTTGTTTTTGCCATACCAAAGCCTTCAAAACTTATTTCTAAGTTATGTAAGGGTTATTTAAGGTATGTTAAGAATATGTTGATCTTCCGGAGTATTTGTCGCATTAAACTGATTACGTTTACGCACCAGTTTGCGTATAATTCTCCGGAAAGCGATGTAGAGTTTGAAATTGATCAAAAGTCAAAACATGAAAAATGTAAAACATAACCAAACAAACATTGGGATCAAATAACATTGTTTTATTGATAATTGAACTGTTCATAATGATTACAAGCACAAATGTTACAGTCTCCCCTACTTGTGGGAATTCCGTCCCGAAATTTATTTAGAGGAAACTCGTGGAAAAAGATGTGGATACTTCGCCTTCATTTGATCTTCGCGTTCCCACGTAAACTCGGGTCCATGTTTAGATTCCCAACGAACCTTGACCAAAGGAATGCGCTTGCATTTGAGCCACTTGACTTCATGTTCCATGATTTCCACAGGTTTCTCAACAAATTTCAGTGTTTTATCAACATGAATTTCGTCAAGTGGTATGTGGAGGTTCTCATCAGCTAAACACCTCTTGAGATTGGATACGTGAAAGGTTGGATGAACATTTCCAAGTTCAGGAGGTAACTCAAGTCTGTAGGCTACCTTACCGATTCTTTCGACGATCTTGAATGGTCCAACGTATCTAGGTGCAAGTTTTCCCTTCTTTCCGAATCTGATCACACCTTTCCAAGGTGAGACCTTAAGTAATACACGATCACCGACTTGAAAATCCAAGGGCTTGCATTTTAGGTCCGCGTAACTCTTTTGACGGCTTCTAGCTGCCTGAAGGTTATCACGAACTTTCTTAACCTTATCAGTTGTTTGTAAAATGAGGGCAGGTCCAGTAAGCTGAGCCTCACCGATCTCATTCCAGCTGACTGGTGAACGACATTTTCGACCATAGAGAGCCTCGAAAGGAGCCATGTTGATGCTGGAGTGATAACTGTTGTTGTAGCATAATTCAATTAACGGAAGATGTGAATCCCAACTACCACCAAAGTCGATCACAAAAGCTCTAAGCATATCCTCCAGAGTCTGGATTGTTCTTTTAGATTAACCATCCGTTTGCGGATGATAAGCTGTACTCAGATTAAGTTGGGTCCCCATAGCAGATTGCATGGTTCTCCAAAAATGAGAAGTGAAGCGAGCATCTCTGTCAGAAATGATGTTCAAAGGAACACCATGTCAAGCTACAATTTCATCCACATAGATTTTAGCAAGTTTGTCAGCAGAAAAATCCTCACGGATTGGCAAGAAATGCGCTGACTTAGTAAGACGATCAACGACTACCCAGATGGCATCATGACCTTTCTTTGTGAGCGGAAGTTTAGTAATGAGATCCATAGTAATGTTTTCCCATTTCCAAACTGGGATCTCTGGTTGCTCCAATAAACCAGAAGGACGTTGATGTTCAGCCTTAACTTTAAGACAAGTAAGGCATTTTGATACATATAAGGCAATGTCTTTCTTCATACCAGGCCACCAATAATGAATACGAAGATCCTTTTACATCTTATCTGAGCCAGGATGAATCGAATATCGAGACTTATGGGCTTCATCCATAAGCAAGGTGCGAAGGTTATCTTGGCTTGGGACCCACAAATGGTCCATGAAGTAATACGATCCATTGTCCTTCCGTTCCAGATTAGGTGTTATGTGATAAGGAAATTCCTTATCCATCAAACCTTGTGAAACACAAGTGTGTTGAGCCTGAGAAATGCGGGCTTGGATATCGGATCGAGCTTTAATAACAGATTGTACACGAACACAATGAAGCTTAGTACGTTCCTTAGGACTCAATGCATCGGCTACGACATTCGCCTTACCAGGATGGTAGCGAATTTCGCAGTCATAGTCGTTTAGAAGCTCGACCCAACATCGTTGCCTCATGTTGAGTTCTTTCTGGTTGAAGATATTCTGAAGACTTTTGTGGTCCGTGAAAACCACACATTTTGTACCGTACAAATAGTGTCTCCAGATCTTAAGAGCGAAGACAACTGCACCCAACTCAAGATAATGAGTGGTGTAGTTCTTCTCATGTATCTTCAACTGCCTCGATGCGTATGCTATGACTTTGTTTCTTTGCATCAAGACACAACCAAGACCCAATTTAGATGCATCGCAATAAACGACGAAATCATCATTGCCCTCAGGCAAAGTCAGAACAGGCGCGTCGCAAAGTTTTTGCTTCAAGTTTTGAAAAGCTTCCTCTTGTTTGAATCCCCAATCAAAGGGCTTGTTCTTCTGAGTTAGAGAAGTTAGAGGAACTGCAATCTTTGAGAAGTTTTCTATGAAGCGGCGATAATAACCCGCTAGACCAAGAAAAGAACGAACTTCAGTAGGAGTAGTAGGTGTATCCCAATCCTTAATCACACTGATCTTGGAGGGATCTACATGAATACCTTGTTCGTTGACAATATGTCCTAAAAATTGAACTTTTTTAAGCCAGAATTCACACTTGGAGAATTTGGCGAAAAGTTGCTCTTTCTTTAGGAGTTCCAAAGTAAAACGAAGATGTTGCTCATGATCAGCTCGCGTCTTAGAGCATATCAAGATGTCATCAATAAAAACAATGACGAACTGATCCAAATAAGGCTTGCAGACCCTATTCATTAAGTCCATAAAAACAACAGGAGCATTAGTCAAACCGAATGGCATGACTGTGAACTCATAATGCCCATAACGAGTGCGGAACGCTATCTTGGGAATATCATCTTCATGCACGCGAAGCTGGTGATATCCAGATCGCAGATCAATCTTTGAAAAATAAGAAGCGCCATGTAACTGATTAAAGAGATCATCGATGCGAGGTAGGGGATATCGATTCTTGATGGTAAGCTTGTTAAGCTCACGATAATCCATACACATGCTAAAAGATCCATCCTTCTTCTTGACAAAAAGAACGGGAGCACCCCAAGGTGAAAAGCTAGGACGGATAAAACCTTTGTCAGAGAGCTCCTGAAGCTGCTTAGACAACTCTTGCATCTCAGACGGTGCAAGACGATATGGAGCTCTGGCAATGGGATTTGCACCAGGTAACTTTTCAGGAAATACTTCAGAATAATCCCGAACAACAGGAATATCTTGAATAGACTTACCTTTGCCCTTATCTGCTATAACATGTGCCAAAAAGGCCACATATTTCTTTCGCAGATACCTCCGAGCCTTAAAACAAGACATGAGTTTGAGACCACCAGCAGGTTTCTCACCATGCACCTGTAGGATCTCGCTTGTCGAAAGCGGCACACGAACAATCTTCTCAAAACAAACCACCTCTGCGTGATGCTTAGCTAACCAATCCATACCCACAACAACGTCAAAGCTTCCAAGTTGCATAGGCGTGAGGTCAATAGGAAAAAGATGGTCATTAAGGTTCAACTGGCAGTTGCGAAGAACAGAATCAAGAATAATGGGTTCACCACTAGCAACCTCTACTGTCAAAGGTTTACCTAGTTTTGTTCTAGACACGCGAAGTAATGGCTCAAAAGATAATGACACAAAACTCTTATCGGCACCCGAATTAAAAAGAACAGATGCAGGCTGATTATTAATAAAGAACGTACCGTTCACCACTTCATTGTCTGCTTGTGCCTCTTGTGCATTCATGTTGAAGACTCGACCTCGAGCCTAAGCCTGATTCTGGTTTGGATTAGCATTCACCAATCTTGGACACTGATTACGGTAGTGGGTCAGATCCCCACAATTGTAACAAGAACCTGGGGGGTAGTGTGGTCGTGCAGCTTGACCCTGTTGCTGAGCAGGAGGCTGAGCAACTCGTTGAGCCGGGTTCTGAACTGCCTGATTCTGAGCAAAACGACAAACACCAGCAAGATGACCTGATTTCCCACAGTTGGTACAAAAACGGCACGGAAATTGCGGCTGATGGTGACTGTTGCATCTATTGCACAAAGGTGCATTTCCTGCATAAGGTTTCTTCGCTGGAGGCTGTGCGGGTTGGTTGGGAGCTTCCTGGTTAGCTTGGGCAGTGACAGCAAAATTTTGGGAAGCCTTACGCTTCCTTGACCCTCTTGAGGAACCAGAATCCTTTCCCTTCTTGTTTTAACCTTTCTTGCTATCCACTTTGTCAGACGCCTGCTTCTTATCCTTGTCACCCTTTTTGTGCAGCTTTCCCTTTCGAACCTGTGACTCAGTCAATGTCGCTGCTAACTCGATCGCCTGACGGAGTGTGGTAGGGTTACTACCAGTAATGATGTCTTGCACAGAGTCAGGTAGACCATCGATGTACCTTTCGATAGCCTTGTCGAGTGGGGTAACCATGGTTGGGCAAAGCAGACTCAATTCCTCAAACCTATCAGTATACGGCCGATGTTCGCCACTATCTTGTTTCAAATCATCAAACTCTCTTTCCAATGCTCGCAGTTCATGACGAGGACAAAACTCCCTCATCATAAGAGCTCTAAGTTCAGCCCAAGTCTGTGCTAGAGCAACTTCTGCACCACGATCTCTCATAACCCCGTTCCACCACGTAATAGCCCTCTTCTGAAACACACTCGAAGAAAACTCGACCTTGCGATTGTCAGGACACTGCACGTGACGGAAAGTATTCTCAATGCTCTCGAACCATTGAAGAAGCCCAGTCACTCCCTCAGAACCACTAAACTTGAGTGGTTTAGCCAAGTTAAAATTCTTGAAACTGCATGGAGCATTGTTGTTGTTGTTGGCTTGGTTCCATTGAGCAAAGAGGTTTGGGAATTGAGCAGCCATTTGCTGCGCAATGATTTCTGCCAGTTCGGCAGTCGCTATCTGGTTTTCGCGTCGAGGAGGCATTCTAAAAGAGGAAAATATGAAAGGAAACGAGTGAGATGATTGGATGAAGAGAATGAGATGAAACAAAATCAACAAAAGCAAAGATGGTGGTCATTCGTCCGCATCACAAAGCAAACAAACGACACACAGTGACTAATCACGGTAAATGGGTCAAAAATAATGTATCGCGAAGACATGCTCGCCTATAAGTGAACACTCACCCCAAGAATTCCCAGGTAAGAGTGACTGGTCCGATTATGTGGATTTGTACGAACACTCTAGCCTTAGACAGAAACCCAGGGTACAGGCATTCAGTCTTCCAGTTTGCACGTGTTCACACTATTTAAAACCCAAAACTTTGACGAGATTTTTGAAAATTCAAAGGGGTTCAAAACCTTACAACAGAGGATTCAAAACCTTGTAATAAATCATTTAAAAACAGATGATTGATTTTCAAAAATCGTTTTGGAAAATTAGGTTCTTGTTTTGATAATCACCTAAGGATAGGTGATGTGCATGTTTTAAGATCTAAACACAAGATAACTTGTGTTGGGGTCCTAGAAAGGTTATAGTCTAGGTCAAAGAATTACTAATAACCTAATTCCCTATAACCATTGGCTCTGATACCAACTTTCTGTCACACCCCGACCGCGTATAACATGCAACCGTGGCGGAAAACGTCGGGGAGTGTTGTAACAGAATTAATTGTTTCACAACCATGGCATACAAAGTTATATTTTATTTATCAAACAGGGGTGTTACATTGTCTTTAAACAGGAAATAAAGAGTTCAGAACATAATTAAACTAGTTCTATCTTTATTTTAAGTCTCTAAGGTACAGGTCCGCCCTAGTGTCACGATCATCATCCTAAGCAACAGCTCCTGAAAACACATGTGAAAATAGGTACGTCAGCATAAAAATGCCTGTGAGATACATAGGTTTTGTGAAAATAGGATTCATGACTTGGGTTTTTAGAAGAAAGGTTTAGTAAAAATTAGTCATGAATCTTGTTAAGTGTTTTCTTTTATAAATGATATGAAAACTCGATAAGAAATCAAATTATATAAAAGAAAGGAGTATGGTGAATGAAATAACCAAATAAAATGAGTTGTATAAAATAAACTGTTTTGTAAAACAATGTCTTGTGAAAAATAAGTTGTTTATGTAAAATGTAATATGTCAAATATTGAAATGATTTAAATAACGCTACGTTATGTAATATTATACAAACACTTATATATAGGAAGTACCAGCGGCGTATCCACCATGTTTGTATCATATTACACACGCCTCGTTACTCAAATCATTTACCCAAACCAACCACCAATGTAAACTGTTCATGTATAAATCAATTGTCAAGTGTTATTGTGTAAACCATATCAAAATGTCCATTTCTAATATAAATAACCAAATGTGTATATCAATGTCAAAATGTTTATGTTTAATGTAAATCATATAATGTGTATCCAAAAATGTCATGTATGGCATGTGAAATATATCAACTAAACCAGAGGTAAAATGCACAAAAACAGGGTATTGAATTAAACATAGTTTAAGTCAAAGTTATGTTTTGTGGAATCAATGCATGCTATACTGATACAAACATCTATGCGGTATTGTGAAAATGCATACATCCAAGCCTTGTGACTGTGGTGATAGACCTTTAAACAAATTAAAGGTTTATCTATGTTATGTTTATCGAATTCGGTCATTCCTTCCACCCAAACAAACCTAGGGTTCAGGAACAGGAGTTGTCAATTCCTATGGTACCGCTACCTACTAACGAATGGCGTGATCAACATTAATGAATGTATATTTGTCCCATTTAAACAAACCAAATTTCATACCAAAAATGTAAGCATGTGAAAGAAATGCACTAAGTATGTAATCAAATGAACATACATAGCGTGAAATGTAATGTAAAACAATGTACTAAGTATGCACACAATGGACATACATAGCATGAAATGTGATGTAAAACGATGTACTAAGTATGCACAGAATGGACATACATAGCATAAACGCACTGAAATCATGTACTATAATGTACTAATGAACATAACAAGCATATGATATGAAAACATGAAAGGCACGAAAGTAACAAGTAGGCACATGTGTTTCACCCCAAAATGTTTGGAAAACAGTAAAAGAGGGATCTATGTACTCACTTGAGATTGCTTATTAGTCCTTGATTAACAACCAAACAATGCTAGAGATCACGGATATCAAACGGCACCTAATATAGGTAACTATGTTAATATACCTGACCTAAATCGGAGGAGTGGATAGAATGAGGGTTCGTAAACCAAACGAGTATGGGAACTCGAGTAGTATGGTTTAACAAAGCCTACATACTAAAATGAAACCTCACCTAAGTGCTTACGACCCATTACGACCCGTTTAGGTAGCTTATGCTACTTTAACGCGTCGTTCGCGTAAAACGCGTTCGAAACGCCTGACTAGTCCTATGATAAGTAAAATATGCCTTAACATGTCTAATATTGTTACCAAATCAGTTTACATACCAAAAGTTATGTTACATATGCTTAAAATGAATTTTGGCGTTAAAAGGGCATTTTGGTAATTTACCTAAGGCATATATACTAGCTATCATACAACTACTCAAATGATGTGACCATAAGGTATAACCTCGGAAGGTTATCCCCTATACAAATATGGTCACCTAATGTGTTTGGTCGGAAAGTTAATGACGATAAGGGGATCCAAACAAGAAGAAGCTTTTCAGACCTTGAAACAGAAACTCTGCGATGCACCAATTCTATCTTTTCCTGGGGGCAATGACGATTTTGTTGTATATTGTGATGCATCCAAATTAGGCTTTGGTTGTGTTATCATGCAAAGGAACAAAGTCATAGCTTATGCATAAAGACTGTGACAACTGTGCTTGTAATCATTGTATAAACCTTAAACAGTTCAGTTATCAACAAAAAATTGTTATTTGGCCCCAATGTTTGTTTATTTATGTTTGACATTTTGCATGTTTTGATTTTTATTCAATTTCAAACTCTATATCGTTTTCTGGAAAGTTATACGCAAACTGATGCGTAAACGTAATCAGTTTAATGCGACAAACACTCTGGAACATCAACATATACTTAACATACCTTAAATAACCTTTAAATAACTTAGAAATAAGTTTTAAAGGCTTTGGTATGGCAAAATTAAGTTTATTCGATCGCAGGGACTATTTTACGTCAAACTGCGAAACTATGCCGATTCGTGTGGTAACGAACATTCCGGAACTTGATCATAAGTTAAACATACCATAAATATCCTTTACATAGCTTAGAAATAAGCTTTGAGGAGTTCGGTATGCTAAAATAAACTTTTAGATCATTCAGGGACTAAATGCGTCAAAAAGTGCACAAGTTTGCATTTTCGCGCATATCTTACGTTCTGAATATACCTGAACATCCAAAAATTTATGTAATCATTAAAATATTATATTTTAGTGATTGGCATGATAAAATTTCATTCGTTGCGTAATTTGGATCGTTTTTCGCGTCCGTTCGTGTTTCGTCGTAATTAACCGAACAACACGACCGTACGACCAAACGAACCGACATCCAAGATGTTTTTGAGCATGTTTCATGTTCCCTATACTTAAACTTCATTATGGAGCCTTGAAAATGGGTTAACGGGGTTTAAACGCTTCGAAAATGGCTTAAAAATGTTGCAGGGACCATTTCTACCATTTTGGCAATGTTTCTAGAAATGGGCTATGGTGGCGTCACGCGACGGGAAACCCCCTTAGCCGTGGCGGCATGCCACCACCTCATTTGGATAGAAAGTTCAGTTTCAGCAACACCATGTTATTTTCAGCACTTAACTTGAAGTTTAGGGGCTATTTTGTAACATTTGCAATACCGTGTGATGGTTTTTGGGCACCCCTAGTATTCCAAAACCATGTGCCCTATGTGTACGGTCCAGATCAAAGCTCAATTATCGAGGAACGATCCGAACGGTTGTGCAAAAACTATAAATACCCACCTCCTCTTGCACTTCAAACTCACACTTTGATCAGATTTTCTCTAAGTTGGAGGATAAAACCTTCATACCTGAGAAATTCAGATCAAACTTCCATTTCTTGGACCCGTTGTAAGTCCTCTTTCGTCTTTTTTTACGCGTTTTAAGCATGAAAGTCAAACAGTGTTTGATTTTCTGCTTTGACCAGTTTATGGTCAACACGAAGTTCGTTTGAACTTCGCAACGTGAGCGTAATCACGAGGGTTATAGTCCCTAGTGACTATACCTACTGATTACCACGTTGATTAGGTCTAGTGATGAGTCATAGTTTTGGTCAAAATACGCGTTTATGCGTATTTTGCAACCAAACTATTCTTGGGTATCAAAACCGTATGTTTTGATATCAAACCTGTGTTCAAACCTCGTTAAACATGTTTTAACATGTTTAACTCGTCACTTTAGGTTTAGTGCTTATAAAGGGTCGTAAGGTAAGCGGTCTAAACAACCGCTTAGACTTTCGAACCCGACCTGTTTGGTCGATCATTAGGATCCAACCAAACACATTAAAGGACCATAGTTATATAGGGAATAACCTTCCGAGGTTATACCTTATGGTCACTTAATTTAATTAGTTGTATGATAGGTAGTTTATATGCATTAGGTAAATGACCAAAATGCCCTTTTTGCGCATAAATTCATTTTAAGCATTTGTAACCTAAATTTTGACATATAAACAGATTAGGCAACATTATTAGACATGTTAAGGCATATAACACTTGTCATAGGACTAGTTAGGCGTTCCGAACGCGTTTTACGCGAACGCGTTAAAGTAGCATAAGCTACCTAAACGGGTCGTAATGAGTCGTAAGCACTTAGGATAGGTTCTGATTTAGTATGTAGGCTTTGTTAAACCATATCATATGAGTTCCAATACTCATTTGGTTTACCCAACCATATCCTACCCGATCTTCCGATTTAGGTCCGGTTTATTAACATAGTTACCTATATTATGTGCCGATTGATTCCGTGATCCCTCAAGCGTTGTTTGTTTGTTATTTCAAGATCATTAAGCATTATCAAGTGAGTACATAGTCCCCTCTTTTACTGTTTTCAAATATTTTGGGGATGAAACACATGTGCCTACTTGTTACTTTCGTGCTTTTCATGATTTCATATCTCATACTTGCTATGTTCATTAGTACATGTATAGTACATGATTTTACCCATGTTTCTACTATGTATATTCATTTTTGCATACTTAGTACATTGTTTTACATCACATGCTATGTATGTTCATTTTTGTATACTTAGTACATTGTTTTACATCACATGCTATGTATGTTCATTTTTGCATACTTAGTACATTGTTTTACATCACATGCTATGTATGTTCATTCATTGCATGCTTAGTACATTGTTTTACATCACATGCTATGTATGTTCATTTTTGCATACTTAGTACATTGTTTTACATCACATGCTTACATTTTGGTATGACATTTGGTTTGTTTAAATGGGACAAAAATACGTTCATTAACATTGATCACGCCGCTTGGTAGTAAGTAATGATACCATAGGAATAGACCCCGTTCCTGTAACCCTAGGTTTGTTTGGGTGGAAGGAATGACTGAATCCATTGAACATAACTTAGATAAACCTTTAATTTGTTTCAAGGTTTGTCGCCACAGTCGCAAGGCTTGAATGTATGCATTGTAACAATACCGCATAGATGTTCGTATCAGTAAGACATGCATTGTTTTACAAAACATAACTTTTGATTTATTCAAATACCTTGTTTTGTGCATTTTTACATATTGTTAAGTAGTTATTTATACTTGCCATACATGACATTTGTTTACACATTACATGATTTACATTGACAATAGACATGGTTTACACATTACATGATTTACATTTGACATTGTTTACACATGAACATTTTGACAATTGGTTTAAACAATACAATTTGGTGGTTTGTTTGGGTAAGTGATTTAGATAACGAGGCAATGTGTAATGTGATAAAAGCATGGTGGATACGCCGCTGGTACTTCCTATATATAAGTGCTTTTATCATATCACACATTGTAGCGTTATCTAAACCATTTCAATTTATACATGACACATTTTATACAAAATAACATATTTTTACAAGACAATGGTTTACAAACAATTATATTTTATACAAACTCATTTTACTTAGTCATTCATTTAACCATACATCTTTCTTTTACATCATTGATTTTTGTATCATTTATAAAAGAAAACATTTTACAAGATTCATGACTAATTTTTATTAAACACTCTTTTTAACTTACAAGTCATGAATCATACATAAACAAAACCTATGTATCTCACAGGCATTTTTATGCTGACGTACCTATTTTCACATTTGTTTCAGGAGCAAATGCATAGGTTTGGTCAGGATACACTAGGGCGGAGTTGGGCCTTAGTGACATAAAATGAAGCAAGACTAGTTTAATTATGTTGTGTACTCTTTGTTTCTTTCGTGTTAAGACAATGAAACCCCTTTTGTTAATAAATAAAACGAAACTTTAATTACCATGGTTATGAAACAATAATTCTGTTGCTCGACTCCCCGACGTTTCCGCCGCGGTTTGTTGTTTTACGCGGTCGGGGTATGACAGAAGAGTTGGTATCAGAGCCAATGGTTATAGGGAATTAGGTTATTAGTAATGCTTTGACCTAGACTATAACTTTCTAGGACCCCAACACAAGTTATCTTGTGTTTAGATCTTAAAACATTACCATTGCCTATCTTCAGGCGATTACCAAAACAAGAACACAATTTCCAAAACGATTTTTGAAAACCAATCATCTATTCTTGGATGATTTATTATAAGGTTTTGAACCCTCTAAGTTCTTCAAAATCTAGTCAAAGTTTGGGCCTAGATAATGTGAACACGTGCAATCTGGAAGAGTGGATGCCTGTACCTCGAGTTTTCTGTCTAGGCTAGATTGTTCGTACAAATCCACATAATCGGACCAGTCACTCTTACCTGGGAACTCTTGGGGTGAGTGTCCACTTATAGGCTAAAGTATGTCTTCGCGATACATTATTGTGACCCATTTACTTTGATTAGTCACTGTGTGTCGTTTGTTTGCTTTGTGGTAACAAACGAATGACCACCATCCTTGCTTTTGTTGTTATTTGTATCATTTCATTTTCATCTAATCATCTCACTCGTTTTCTCACGTGTTTCCTCTTTTAGAATGCCTCCTCGATGCGACAATCAGATACCTAATGCCGAACTGGCAGAAATTATTGCACAGCAGATGGCTGCTGCATTCCCAAATCTCATAGCTCAAATGAACCAAGCAAACAATAACAACAATGCTCCATGCAACTTCAAAAGTTTCAGCTCGGCTAAGCCACTCAAGTTCAGTGGTTCTGAAGGAGCAACTGGGCTCCTACAGTGGTTCGAGAGTATTGAGAGTACTTTCCGTCATGTTCAGTGTCATGATAATCGCAAGGTCGAGTTTGCTTCGAGTGTGTTTCAAAAGAGGGCCCTTACTTGGTGGAATGGGTTAATGAGAGATCGTGGTGCTAATGTCGCTTTGGGTCAGACTTGGAAAGAACTTAGGGCTCTTATGATGAGGGAATTATGTCCTTGTTACGAACTCAGGGCTTTGGAAAAAGAGTTTGATGACCTGAAATAGGATAGTGGTGAACATCAGGCTTACACTGACAGGTATGAGGAATTGAGTTTGTTATGCCCGACAATGGTCACGCCTTTGGACAAGGCCATTGAGAAGTACAACGACAGTTTGCCCGACTCTGTTCAAGATATCGTCACTGGTAGTAACCCTACCACAGTTCGTCAAGCGATCGAGTTAGCTGCGACTTTGACTGGGTCGCAAATCAGAAAGGGTAAGCTTCATAGGAAGGGTGACAAGGATAAGAAACAATCGGCTGACAAGAATGAGAACAAGAAGGGTAAGAAGTCTGGTTCCTCAAAGGGGTCTAGGAAGCGCAAGGCTTCCCAGAACTTCGCTGTCACTGCCCAAGCTAATCAGGCAATTCCTAACCAACCTGCACAACAACCAACAAAGAGACAGTATGCTGGTAATGCACCGTTGTGCAATAGATGCAACAGTCACCATCAGCCTCAAATTCAGTGTCATTTTGGTGCCAACTGTGGCAAATCGGGTCATCTTGCCGATGTTTGTCGTTTCGCTCAGAATCAAGCCGCTCGAAACCCAGCTCAGCAAGCTGCTCAACAAAAGGCTCAGGCTACATGACCTCACTACCCTCCTGGTTCGTGCTACAATTGTGGGGATTTAACCCACTACAGAAACCAGTGTCCAAGGTTAGCAAACGTGAATCAGGCTCAGGCTCGTGGACGAGTCTTCAATATGAATGCTAACGAGGCGCGAGTGTCACACCCTGACTTTTGCTGAAGCGTGGTTATTTGGTGTGACTTCTTAATACCATAGCAATCAATCATAACAATTCTATATGATAAAACCAAAAGATTTTCATCCATTAATGAAGTTTAGAAAATACCACAATACCATTGTCTGAAAACATTTATGCCAATTTAAGTTACAAACCATAACATGTTCAACTGAGTTCCCATGGACTCAACAAATGACTTTAAATAATTCTGAGTTTGGAAACATGTATCCTGTCCAGGAATAGGATACATTTTTTAAACTCTACAACCACAGTTGTTTTTTAGGAGTTGTTTTTTAGTGGATTGTATGTATAGAGAGGTTGAGATCTTGATGAGATTTCATAAAGATTTTTGCAGGATAATATAAATCTTGTAAGATTCTTGTAAGATTTAATAAGATTTTGTATAGATTTACTAAGATTTATAGAAATCTTATAAAATTTGTTAAGATTGTTAAGATCTTATATTATTTGTAGGCTTAGGCTTGTTGGTTTTGGGCTTGGGCCCAGGGCCCACAAGCCCATCTTATGTGTAAGTGGCCCGAGACACGTTTTAAAATCAAAATCACCGTAACCTAGTAAAATAATATTTCAGAGTTAAAAACGTGTAAATATAATGTCGGTATCCGTCATAGTTGCGTTCGCGCGTCGATAACGGTAATAATCGCGAAAAATTACATCGTTGCCGTCTTTAATCCGTTTTTCGAGCTGGTTACGATTGCTAAAATTTAATTACGAAGCTAGAATATATCATAAAAATTTAATATTTGTCGGCGTTGTCAGTATTTCGCACGGTATCAGTTTGTTGTTGCGTAATATTCAGCAGGTTTCTCTGTAAACCACCGTTCGCGCATTGTAAAGTCGGATAGACGTTCCTTGGCACTCCAAATGCCTAATTAAGTTAATTTGCATCGTAAACACTATTTATTATCGTGTTAATTGCCTGTTAATCACGTAATTAAGAGTCGTAAATCACCGGTTGTCACATTCTCCCCCTGTTAATGAAATTTCGTCCTCGAAATTTAGACTATGTTAACTCCTAAGAGTTACGTTACGCGTAGATAAATATGAATAGTATCATAGTGGATGACCACGAAACCAAATCAAGACTCATTCGAGTTATGTGAATTCAAAGACATACCTCAACAATAAAAACCCAACGGTTAACAGGAATATGTTTCAGAAATTGATGTCAAAGGAAACAAGACGTACTGATACAGTCACTAGTGCAACCGAGTTAACATGGGTCCAACAATGAACAGGAACTTCGACCAATCGAATTCCATATGAACGTTCACAATATGTAAATGAGTTCTAGAAGCAACAACATCCACTGGATGAACTTAGAATCAACAAGCTCAAATGTAATAGTTTGCATGAAACGCTCGATCGTGATCAACACAAGCTGCAAGTTATACCGACGCCACAAGGTGTCGTAGTGAATGAAGCAATTCAAATATAGCGGTGATCGAACAAGTATCACCGGTGTTTTGCATGAAACGCTCGATCATGATTAGCCCAAGCTACAAGTTTATACCGACACCACAAGGTGTCGTAGTGATTTTAAATAATTCAATAATAGCGATGATTAAACAAATTCACCGTGTTTGAAGTCAAATGAAGATTCAACGAAATAAATCTGAACGTTTGTTCCAAACACACATCTTGGGATTTTCAATTAAAAATGGAACATCGAAGAAATAATGTTTTTGATCGAAGAAATAATGTTTTCGATCGAAGGTGAAGAAGCAATGAATATCGCAAAGCATTCAATCGATGTTGAAAGAACCATTATGAGGTACACTGAAATATAAAAACGAATTTGTGTACCATTCTCTTAACACACGATTTTGTTAAGACTGCTTTAATATGATAAATCAAAGCGGATTTACAGCAAATCAGTAAATAAATATTTAAATCCGTGCAAGAGATGTGTAAACGAGATTAGCACAAGCTTCAAGTTAATGAAAACGCCACCACATGGTGTCGAAATCAACAAACAATTTAATGGAGTCGAATGCCAAACAAGTTTTCTGCGACTCGGAACAAATGAAGTGCTCGTTAAAATTTGATTTGAATATGATGCTCCCAATACATCATATGATGTTCAGAATTGAATATGTGTAATGGACAAGTTCAAACAATTGAACTTGGTTTTAGCGCAATCCCGACAATAAACATATATGTATCAAAAAGGAAATTTCGTCATGGTTACGACGAAAAACCATGTATGTAACTTGAAAAGAAAAGAAATTTCAAGAAAATGTGTTGAATTGATAACAAAGGAGCCAACAATTACCATAATGCGAGTCATTCGAATCACAAATCAATAATTAGGTTTAGCGAAACAATATTTGAACTTTGATGAAATGCTTATTCGAAACGAAACCACAAGCGTAACAAACGATGCATGCGTAACATATAGAAATGAACCAAATGAGTATTCGCTATACTGAAAGAAATGATTGTGATACAATGACCATTAAGAGGAGTAGAGATACGAAAATCTACTCAGTAAATGTGAAAGTCAAAATTTCAATACAAGAAATTTAAGGACATTACCTGGGGTTTCATATGATGATCGGTTGTTAGGTGACATTACCATGGAATGTAGAACATAATGTACTTGTCGTTAATAAGATAGGGGCAATGCGGAGACATATGTCTACTCCTTGGCATGATTCGTGTTATTGCAGGACCGCGTGCCAAACCGTCGCTTCCTGATCGATAGTTTTTGTGCTGACAGGGTTTGTATCGTCGCTGAAATGCTCCATATTGACTTCTTAGTGACTTTACCTCGAAAGTCGTATGTGACGTACTTCAACCTCCGTTGATGTATAGCTTAAGTTTCATGTATACCCGTGCACTAGCATTTCGTTCCGCGTAGAATGTGATGTACTCTGACATCCGTTGACGTAAAATTTGAGTTCCATGTATTCTCGTGCACTAGCGTTTCATTATGCGTAGGCCGCTTGCTCGGGAACTTAAAATACCACGGATAATAGGGGTAATAGTGTGTGCCCGAGTTAATATTTGCGGTTCCTACGTGATGACCTTTAATGAACTTAGACATAAGTTTCCGATGGTCTTAAATGCATGTTTCCTAAGCTTTCAAGGTTTTGTGCACTGCATGTATTCACATTATTCTTCATGAAACTTTCTATCCTTCCTAGTCTCCCAGACTAACCCACCTAGTCTCCCAGACTAACCCACCTAGTCTCCCAGACTAAACCAACCAGTCTCCCATACTAAACACCCAGCCTCTCAAACTGAACCACCTAGTCTCTCAGACTAAAACACCCAGCCTCTCAGACTGAACCACCTAGTCTCTCAGACTAAAACACCCAGCCTCTCAGGCTGAACCACCCAGTCTCTCAGACTAAAACACCCAGTCTCTCAGACTGAACTCCCCAGTTTCCCAAACTGTCCCAACTAGTCTCTCAGACTATCTACCCAGTCTCTCAGACTACCCAGTCTCTCAGACTGAACCACCTAGTCTCTCAGACTAAAATACCCAGCCTCTCAGACTGAACCGCCTAGCCTTTCAGACTAAAACACCCAGCCTCTCAGGCTAAACCACCCAGTCTCTTAGACTAAAACACCCAGTCTCTCAGACTGAACTCCCCAGTTTCCCAAACTGTCCCAACTAGTCTCTCAGACTAACTACTCAGTCTCTCAGACTACCCAGCCTCACAGACAGAAGCTCCCAGTTTCTCAAACTGAAATACCCAGTATCTCAGACTACCCAGTCTCTCAGACTGAACCTCCCAGTTTCTCAAACTAAACTACCCAGTCTCTCAGACTACCTAGTCTCTCAGACTGAACCTCCCAGTTTCTCAAACTGAACTACCCAGTCTCTCAGACTACCCGGTCTCTCAGACTGCCCCAGCTAGTCTCTCAGACTAACTCCCCAGTCTCTCAGACTGAATTACCCAGCTAGTCTCTCTGACTAACTCCCCAGTCTCTAAGACTGAATTACCCAGCTAGTCTCTCAGACTAACTCCCCAGTATCTCAGACTGAATTACCCAGCTAGTCTCTCAGACTAACTCCCCAGTCTCTCAGACTGAATTTTAACCGAATTATCTGAAATGTATTTTGTGTCTTTTATTTGTAAAAATGATTGTTTCATGGATCTGGACGTTTCGTGTATGCAATGAAAACATGTTCGTAAAAACGTTTTCGTGAGATCCCTAATGATCGTAGTCTAGACTCGAGAAAGAATCCTAGTTCGCTACGACCGAAGCTCTGATACCAAGCTGTCACACCCTGACTTTTGCGGAAGCGTGGTTATTTGGTGTGACTTCTTAATACCATAGCAATCAATCATAACAATGCTAGATGATTAAACCAAAAGATTTTCATCCATTAATGAAGTTTAGAAAATACCACAACACCATTGTCTGAAAATATTGATGCCAATTTAAGTTACAAACCATAACATGTTCAACTGAGTTCCCATGGACTCATCAAAAGACTTTAAATAATCCTGAGTTTAGAAACATGTATCCCGTCCAGGAATAGGATACATCTTCTAAACTCTACGACCACGGATTACATCCTTATTTAACACGCAACTTGTAGACACATGCATACACCTGCTAGATCCGTTTAGTTCCCTGAAATACATGTAGTTTGAAAAATCAACAAAAGTTGAGCGAGTTCATGTGTATATGTGTATGAATAAACCTTTAAAGTATGTCTGGATGTATATAAGTCCCTGGTATGTAGCAATAAGGAAAAAGAGATCACCAATGGGTTGCAAAGCCAATGGTATGTGTGAAAAGGTGTAGGAAGTACTCAAACCTAGCAAATTTGTACCGGGCTTCCGGCTGGAAGACATAGTCACCTCTATGGGCCGCCCGGCCTTATGGGTGTGGGCTCGCTAAACCCAAATAGATCTATCACTCATGTCCCTCGGTCCTACGACGAGGATTAATGGCCTTTAAGTGTTGTGCCCACCCTTCACATGATCTAGTCGTAAACCCTACTTAGGCTAACCATACCATGTATAAAAATGTCTGTAATAATTGTAACATGTATTCCACCCCTGATGTATAAAACTGAAAACAGTAAAAGAAAAGGGGGGCATGAACTCACCTGGATTTTCCTGTGCAAGCTTGCTTAGCGTGATTCCGAAATGTCATTCCAAGAACGTGAAGTGGCTAGCGTGCAACTACAACATTCCTACGGAGGAATACTTATGAGTTTCTTATAGAACGGCGTAGTTAAACTACGTGTCCGAGCTCTACCGAGTCGTTAATAAAACGACTTTATAAAGGTGTTGTTAGATTGACTTATAATAACCAAATCGATGGTCGTTTGATCCCGTTTATATTTGGGATAAATGCCAAGTCTCGGAAACAATTTCGTTTCCGAGTGATGTAGGATATATATATATACATATATCCTTATGTATAACTTAATCAAAAGAAATTTACCTGAATATTCTTGTAGTATTTGTATTAAAAACTATGTGTACGTGTATATATATAACTTCATACTTAGATTTGTTTAGATCATACTCTAAAAAAAAGTTCCCAGCTCTAAAAACATATGTATATTTATATCACTAGGTTTTATCCGGGATTGCTTCCCGAGCTCGAGAAAGTTATTTAGATTAATTAATTACTATTTGTTATTAATACGACCGCATTACATCAACCATCTCATTCGATTCAACAAAAATGTCTTGAAATCACCGCATTATATCATGAACTCATATTAGAGGACAAACAAAAGCACAACAGGACCATAAGAATAACATCATTTCCACTTTTACATCAATGCACTTACATGATAGGGTGATTTGAGATTTTGAAAAAATCTTTGTTTTTGTACCTCTTTTACAAAATAAGATGTTGACCAAATTTGAAACAGATGTTAACCAAAAGTCAATAAGATATTGACAAATAGTCAAACAGATGTTGAGCTTAAACAAATGTTTGGTTTAAGACCAAACATTTGTTTATGGCGAAACATCTGTTTAAGGTCAAACATTTGTTTAAGTCCAAATATCTGATATAGAAGAAGAACATTTGTTTAAGGCAAAACATCTGTTTAAGGTTCAAACATGTGTTTAAGGTCAAACAACTGTTTAAGTCCAGACATTTGATATAAAAGGCCAAACATCTGTTAAAGGGCAAACATCTGTTTAAGCCTTAATAGATGTTTAACTTGTTAAGATCTATTATCTTCTAACACAGTTTTCCTCTTCAAAACATTGTTGAACCTAACATAGGTTTCCATTAACTATTGACCAAAAGGCAAACAGATGTTCAAACCACTATTTGTTATTGAAGTTCTTTAAAAAATTAGATAGAATTCAAGAAAATGGAACAATGACTTAAAGAACTATAATTTAACACATAATCTAATTGGCCAAATATAAAACATAAAGTGCTAATAACAGTGTTTTATCATCTTAGCCATACATAGCAACAAAAACATCAAGTTAATAATTTAAGAAAAAAACCTACAACATCACCATCAAAAAATTCATAATTAGTATCTGATATCAGAACAGACTTAAAATGTGTTTGTTAAACTGATGTAACTTGATTTAATACTATCTTCTGTTGCGAAGACACGTATGTGAAATGCAACATATCACCAAACCTCAAGTTATTGTCAGTCATAAACTTTCGCCAACCTTCCAACGCATAACGTGGCTTCAATTCATTTAACTCCAACTTAACATCATAAACCTGCACAACTCCAACCATGTTTTGAACTTTCAAAGGATGAAGATCAAGAAAAAGACCTGCTCGTCTCGCAACTTCAGCAGGAAGACGCTACATGTATTGTGTGGAAAAAAATAATAGTCAGACAAATAAACGTAAATCATTAGTTTATTATGAAAAATGGTATACCAGCCTATAGTCTCCTTTGCGATCAAAATGAAAGAACTCAGGGTCAAGAGGATGTCCAGAATGTTTTTTTGCAGTCTTTGCAATCTTATTTCTACGGTTAAGCTTTTTTTGAACGTTGGCAGCTCTCTTCCCCTTGATGAAAATGTAAACATATACATGTGAATTAAAGGAATGATCAATATATGCACACAAAAAAAAAACAGTTTATATAACATATACTAATTAACTGGCAAGTATAGATACCTTAACTTTATGAACAGACGAAGAACATCCAGTATGATCACTTGTGTCGACAGGTAAGGCAGCATTTCCCTTAGTCCTATTCTTGACGACCTCCTTTCTCTGAGAAGTAACTTTAGCTTTCTTCTTAAGCTGTTGTCATAGAGTAAATTTAATAACAATAGGGTTATTAAGAAACTCATCTTCAACACTTGAGATGACGTTTGAACCAACATGATCATTTGATGAAGATGAAGCAGAAATTTTCTCTACATATCTAAACAGATTCATGTGATCAAATTAAAACGTAAAAAATAAATGTAGGTACAAAATAATACTGTTCAATGTTTATATGCATACTAACTATACCTCTTTCTAAAAGAGGATATCTCTTCAATGTCAGTGTCAATAAAAAGTCTGCTTAGCTCAAAGCCGTTTGCAACGCCACGCTTGCCTGAATTTAAAATTAAAACCAAATGTAGATCAATATAAATAGTGTCAAATTTAAAACATATAAGTAAATCTAAAGATAAATCTATAACAATAAAAAAATTAAACTAATTAAGTTAAAATTGTACCTTTGTAAAGGTTGACCATACCAAAATGACAAAGGATAACAACATATTTCTCTCGTTTCTTATCATTCATGTAAGCAAACATGTCAATAGCAAAACCATCCCACAAAGTAACCGGACACTTTTGGCCTCTAAAATATTAACATAAAACATAATAACATCAAGCAACCTTATAATGGTTTAAACGTCAAAATGCAACAACTTAATAAAAAGAATGCACTCAAGGTCTTCAAGTCTAAGATTAAGTCTCTTGCCCTTGCTCCCATCCTTCTTTGACGTATCCTCTAGATTGAAACATACATCCACATAACCAATCCAATCTATAAACAAAAATATATTGTGAAAAGAAAACAACATTAAGAAGTGATAAGAATAAAAAAACAATAAGACAAAACAATAGATATATATCATGTAGTGATTTACATACCAATAACTGTATTAACTTCAAATTTATTTTTAACAACATCCTTGAGGTTAACGAAATTAAAACGGTATTTCGGTCCAGACCAGTCAAAGCATTTCTCAACAGAAGTATAGAAATAAAGTGATATTTTGTCATTTCTCTTGGTATACTTAGCAGAGGACTTATTAGTAGCAAGAGAAGGTTTGGTGATAAGAAGACATTCATCCAACTGAAGAAAGTGTTTGAATTTTCCTAGCATCTTATGCAAACAGCTGGCTTGTATCATAGTTCCCTAAGAATATGAAACATCCGATTAAATAAAAAAGGTGTTATATTCATTTGGATATTCATATGTCCAAAAAAATTATAACAAAACTATATACGGTACCATCTCATCCATGAAGATCATATCAAGACGATATATTTCATTTTTGTTATCATTCATCATCTTCTTCGAAATGCTAACAATCTTCACTCTAATCTAATAGTTGTTTGAGAATGTATTAAGATCGTTAAGCATGCTAACCTTTGCAACCTCCATTTGAAGACTGTACATAAAAAAAAAAAGAATAAGCAAAATATAAGCATTGCTAAACGTAATATGATAATACAATAAGCATGGATGTTCTTAAAAAAAATATCAAGGTTGAAATTCAAGCTTACCGATTATCCAATAAAAATTTTAACTGAATGCAGTGGCAAATGTAATTTCAAATGCAGTGAGTGTATATCTTTATATGCTGCTTTATTAAAGTAATAAAATATTAGAAATGATATGCAAAGTAGGCAAAAAAAGAGAAACAATGTCAATTTTAAATTACCATTTTGTATATTAAGAATTTCAATATTTCAAAATTACTGACTTGATTTCAAAGCAATTTTCATAATGAGTTTTCTATATTTTATTTTAAATTTAATTAAGAAACAATAACCGTCAATTTGAAATTCACATTTTACTTAACTCAAATGTCCAAAGCTCAAGAAATTAGCATTAATTACTAATTTGATTTGCAACAAATAGTCATTAACAATCAAATGTTTGAACCACTTTCAATAATACAATACCCAAACAATCAAGATGAGGAACTTAATAATCATCCAAGTGTATTTTGTGTTACCTTATTTATTAGTATAAAGATGAAACTGTTCAATTAATAGTACAGATCAAACCACTGAAGTGTTGTGATAAATACGCTTACATATAAACCACTGTGGTGATAAACACTGTTACATATAAACAATGATGCCATAAAACCGGTTACATATAAAACACTGAGGTAATCACATCTAACAACCTAACAGACTATAAACGCTGATGCGAAAAACACTGTTAAATATAAACACTTAAACACTCTTAACATCCAAGTGTATAGGAATTTTATTTTATTAAAATAAAGATGAAACAACTGTTCAATTAATAGTAGAGACCAAACCACTGAAGTGATGTGAAATACAAAACTGTTCCTAAACACTGTTACATATAAACACTGATGCCATAAAAATGGTTACATATAAAACACTGAGGTGATGACATCTAACAACCTAACAGTCTATAAAACACTGATGCGGAAAACACTGTTACATATAAACACTGTTAACATAAACAAATAAAAAGAAACATAGAATAACTAAAGTTGATGCTGAACCACTGTTATGGTTTGACACTATTATTGGACGTCATAAATTTCAGATTTAATTTCAAAGGTAAAAGTAGTGTAATATGCTGCTTTAATAAAATAATTAAATATTAGAACTGATATGCACTGTAGGAAAAAATAAAAAAAATAAAAAAAGAGAGAGAGAACGAAAATTTTAACTTACCATTTTGCATATTTTGAGTTTCAAAATTACTGATATTGTCAGTAACTAGTGACTTGATATGAAAGCAAATGCCATAATGACTTTTTTAAATTTTATTTTAACTTTAATCAACATATAATAACCGTCAATTTGAAATTCAAAATTTGGTTAATCAAATGTCCAAAGCTCAAGAAATCAGCATTAATTACTGATTTGATTTGAAACAAATAGTCATCAAGAATTTTTTTTTATTTTTTAATTTAACTTTAAATTTTATCATAAAAATAATGTTGGTGGAACTCTTATGTAATTGGAATGTAAAGATTAGGTAAAATGGTAATTTGATTGTAATTCTAGTTTTCATTTGATAATTTCAATGTATCACTAATTAAGAACATCAAAAATAAAAACGTGAGCACTGACTATTTTTTAGGGAAACCGCTGATGGTCAATATCAGTGAATGTCAACAATGTAAAATGTCACACCCCGACCACGTGGAACATACAAAACGTGGCGGAAATATCGGGGAGTGTTGTAACAGAATTAATCGTTTCAAATCCATGGCAATTGAAGTTTCGTTTTATTGATTAAAAGTGTTACGATGTCTAATCAAACAAGGAAATACCACAAAATTTAACTAGTCTTGCATCTTTTATTGTCACTAAAGCCCAAGTCTGCCTATATGTATCTTGATCATCTTATGCAACAGTTCCTGAAAAACACATGTGAAAATAGGTACGTCAGCATAAAAATGCCTGTGAGATACATAGGTTTTGTGAAAATAGGTTCCATGACTTATGTTTGAGAAAATGTTTAGTCATGAACCTTGTTATTTGCTTTGTTTTGTAAATCATTTGAAAAACAATGAGTTCAGATGATATGTATAAATAAATGAATAATGTATGGTTAAATGAATAACCATAGTAAAATGGATTTGTATAAGATAAGTTGTTTGTAAAACAATGTCTTGTGAAAAGTATGTTATTTGTATAAAATGTTATATGTATCAAACTGAAATGATTCAAATAACGCTATGATATGTAATACCATACAAACACTTATATATAGGAAGTACCAGCGGCGTATCCACCATGCTTGTATCATATTACACACACATCGTTACTTAATCACTTAATCAAACCAAACCAAACAATGTAAAATGTCTATGTTTAAATCAATTGTCAAATGTATTGAATAATATGTCAAAGTATTCATGTCAAGATGTAAATCATGTCAAAATGTCTATGTCAAATATCCATGTCAAATGTCTATGTCAAATATCCATGTCAAATGTCTATGTCAAATATCCATGTATGGCAAGTGAAATATCTCAACTAAACCATATGCACAACAACAAAGTATTGAAGTAAAACTTGGTTTAAATCAAAGTTATGTTTTGTGGGAAATACATGATCAATGTCAATCATGTTAAAATGTCTATGTCGAAATGTCTATGTCAAAATGTCATGTAAAACAATGTACTAAGTAATGCCCACAATGGCAATACATAGCATGAAATGTAATGAAATCATGTACTATAATGTACTAACGAACATAGCAGTATATGATGTGAAAACAGGAAAGCATGAAAGTAACAAGTAGGCACATGTGTTCCACCCCAAAACAGTTTGGAAAACAGTAAAAGAGGGGTCTATGTACTCACCTGAGATTGCTCAGTAGTTCTGGAGTGACAACTAAACAATACTAGAGATCGCGGATATCAAACGGCACCTAGTATAGGTAACTATGTTAATAAACCGGACCTAGATCGGAAGATTGGGTAGCATTAGGGTTTGTAAACCAAACGAGTGTAGAGACTCGTGTCATTTGGTTTAACAAAGCCTACACACTAAATGAAACTTAACCTGAGTGATTTCGACCCATTACGACCCGTTTAGGTAGCTTATGCTACTTTAACGCGTCGTTCGCGTGGAACGCGTTCGGATCGCCTAACTAGTCCTATGACAAGTGTTATATGCCTAAACATGTTACAAAATCAGTTATGTGACAAAAGTTTAGGTTACATATGCTTAATTACCAATTATACATGAAAAGGGTATTCTGGTAATTTACCTAAGGCATATAAACTGCCTATCATACAACTACTTAAACGATGTGACCATAGGGTATAACCTCGGAAGGTTATTCCCTACACTATGGTCACCTAATGTGTTTGGTCGGATCCTAATGATCGACCAAACTGGGTCGGGTTCGAAGGCATAGGCGATTTATTAGATCGCCTACCCTACGACCCTAGACAACGTGGTAATCAGTGGGCATAGTCCCAAAGGACTATGACCAACGTGATTACACTCACGTTGCGAAGTTCAAATGAACTTCGCATTGACCATTACTGGTCAACGCTGAAAGTCAAACAAAGTTTGACTTTCTGACTCGAAAAGCGGTAAAAATAAGGAAAAGAACGAAAGAATACTTACGAAGGGTCCAAGAATGGAAGGTTTGGATCCGAACACTCTCAGGTATGAAGTGTTAAACACGACAACTTAGAGAGCAAGTTCAGATTCAAAGGTGTGAGTTTTTGGGTGTGATGTTGGTGGGTATTTATAGGAAATGGTCCACCGCTAGGATCGTTTCTTGGAGAAGGAGGCAACGATCAAGGCCGTACACTTGTCGGAACCTTATGGTGGCTAATTTGCCACTCACCATAGGAAATCAACACTTGGCAAGGGATTAGGAAGTGGTTAACAGCTGCAAACAGGCTGTTAAATACTCTGCATCTGGTCTGGAGACCCCTAGCGCACCGCTACACTAAAAGTGTAGCGCACCGCTAGGCCCAAGTTTGGCAGAATTACACTTTTGGTCCCTGTATTGCAATCAGCCCATTTTCGACACGTTTAAGGCCCGTTAACCCCATTTCAAAGCTCTAAAATGAAGTTAAAGTATAGAGAACTTAAAACATGTTCAAAAATATCTCGGATGTCGGTTCGTTTGGTCGTACGATCGCGATGTTCGCTTAATTACGACGGAATGCGCATAAGCGCGAAAAACGATCCAAATGACGCGACGAATGGATTTTTCTTAAGGCGAATACTAAAATATAATGTAGTCATGCTTACATAAATTTTTGGATGTCCGGATGTATTCAGAACGTAAGTTATGCGCGAAAATGCAAACTTGTGCACTTTTTGACACTTTTAGTCCCTGAATGACCCAAAAGTTTATTTTAGCATACCGAACACCTCAAAGCCTATTTCTAAGCTATGTAAAGGATATTTATGGTATGTTTAACTTATGGTCATGTTCCGGAAGGTCTGTTACAGTTCAAATTGGCATACTTTCGCAGTTTGTCAACTTTAGTCCCTGTAAGCGATTTAACTTTGATTTCACCACACCAAACCTTCCAAAACTTATATCTAAGTTATGTAGAGGTTATTTAAGGTATGTTAAACCTATTTCACTATTCCGGAGTGTTTGTTGCATTAAACTGGTTATATTTACGCATTAGTGCGCGTATAACCTTCCAGAAAGCGATTTAGAGTTTGAAATCGAACAAGAGTTGATATGTGCAAAAGATACACATATTTATACAAGTCCAAAGTATGAAATACAATATTTCATTGGTTTGGAATTTGTTTGATGGTTGAAATGCCACAGGTGTTACAGTCTCCCCTACTTTAGGAAATTTCGTCCCGAAATTTAGTTTTAGAGGAAACTTGTGGAGACAGCTGTGACGGTTTTGCCTTCAGACAATCCATTGAGCCCTTAAGTAAAACTCTGGGCCATGTTAGGATTCTTAGCAAAGATGTCAACCCTCAAATTGAAGTCATTGTAGTAACAAAACATGGAGTTTTGAACTATAGACAGGAGAACAGTTCTCGTGAAGAATTATCAAAGGAAACTTGTGTGTGCTTGAAATCCGAATTGGGTAGTGTGAGAATAAATGACATTGGTCAAAGTCCAAGACTTCTCCCGTATCATTACTCTTGCCACAGATGGTCTTAACACATGACAAAACTCCCTGTGGTTCCTATGCACTGAACTCCATAATTATGTAGGCCTCCATAATTACGTAGTTCCTTGCATAGTCCGCACAGTTTATTTCATAATGCGTATGGGGAAAAATTAAACGAATAATCTCTTGAACTAGACCTCACGAGTGTCTATCTAACTACATAAACACATGATACATTTAACTAGATTGTCGAACCAATCTATTTAACTTAACTACTCAAGAGAATTATTTAACTACTGCATCGACGTAGGATGTATTTAACTAGATTGTCGAACCAATCTATTCAACTAAACTACCCAAGAGGAATATTTAACTACTACACCGACGTAGGATGTATTTAACTACTACACCGACGTAGGATGTATTTAACTAGATTGTCGAACCAATCTATTTAACTTAGATCGACGTAGGATCTCTTTAACTACTACACCGACGTAGGATGTATTTAACTAGATTGTCGAACCAATCTATTTAACTTAGATCGACGTAGGATCTCTTTAACTACTACACCGACGTAGGATGTATTTAACTAGATTGTCGAACCAATCTATTTAACTTAGATCGACGTAGGATCTCTTTAACTACTACACCGACGTAGGATGTATTTAACTTTAGATCGACGGAGGATCTATTTAACTTTAGATCGACGGAGGATCTATTTAACTTTAGATCGACGTAGGATCTCTTAAATTTTTCAACACATGTTTCCCTTAAACTTTGGAATAGTACTTTATAATCCAAGGGACTTAACTACAACGTGGAAGTCCATTAAGGATTTAAGATAGTACCTTTTTGAATATCCTACTACGAATCCCTCATATGAAGGTATGAAAGATTCTACGAGGATTTGGATAACGAATATCCAGAGTATACAAAAACACAAAATGCATAAACACATAGTCACATAACCACAAAATTGTTTAACTAGAAGTTTGTTCTGCTAACAAAGCACATGTATTTAAAGCACACTAGGAATCCATCTCGTGGATTTCATTTGGTACTTTAAACATTATCAAGAATCTATCTATAAAGATAAAAAGATTCAAAAAGAAAATTCGATTTCGATTATTAGGAACCGAAGTGTTCGAATTAAGGTACATAAGGAATCCAATTAAGGACTCTGATTTTGAATGATGATCATCCACAAGGATCTAATTGTGAAGATAAAAAGATCCCTTATGGATTTTAGAAGTTGAAGATGTTTTGATACCTTGCACTGGACGTGCTTATGTCAAAACATGAAGTAAAAAAATGCTTATGAAATTGAGATGCTAGATATGCCAAGGCGACATATGAAGCAGAATTTTGAAGGTTAAGTCAATGTATGAGGAAAATATTTTTGAAAACTATGCATGGGGTTCTTTTAAGAAAAAGGTGTTTGACGTTTTTGAAACCTTATATATAATACTTTTGAAATCATAAAGTAGGTGTATTAGATAGATATATTTACAAAAATGTTTTAAAAAAATCATGCGAGATGAATTTTGAAATTATGTATAAGGTTTTTGAAAGACATGAATGATGCTTTTCGAAATCATGCACTTGATCAGAAAATGTATTGTGTTAATATTGTCTTCAGACTATATGAAATATTTGGAAATTAGAAAGGTTGGTTTTGATAACATGGCCAATGTTTTTGAAATAACACAGACAATGCATCTAGAAAAATTGTTTTCAAACTATATGAAATGTTTTGAGATCATGAAGATTGTTTTGAAATACTAGTACTGTGTATTTTGAAAAATCAAAACGTAGTGGGTATGAGATTTGAAAATACCCTTAGTTATCTAACCAAGGATTTAAAGGCACAGATGTGCGAAAAGCACGATTACTCATAATGTCACTAAATTTTCTGTACTTTGTTTCTTAGAGTGAAACGAGTACTTAAAATTTTCGAGGGAATCATGAGCAATCATTTGAGAGAGAGAAATCACAAGAGTAGGTTGTAAGGTACATAGTTCCTTGATGTAGGTATCATAGGAAAAGCCATACACACCTAGCAGGGGGTTGAGCTGATTGGTTGGGGACTGCTTTACCATTGTGAGCGACCATGGCGAAGTTCTGAGAAGCCTTTCGCTTCTTTGACTTCTTAGGGGATCGTTCATCCATGGTCTTTGATTCCTCGATTTGTTTCTTGGCGGATGGTGTTGTCGCCTGACTAGGTCTTGCCTGTCTTGGTGACTCTTGAGTGGCTTCATCCTGGAGACGATACATGGCAGTAGATAATTCAACAGTCTTCAGGACTACTTTGCCTATTCGCTGAGCGAATTTGGCTGCTTGCTCAGATATCTGGGCGTCATCGTGATGAAGAGACATTCTTGAAGAAAAAGAAAGGCATAGGGAGAAACAGGTGAAAGATTGTTGGACAATCAAAACAGAATGATAACGCATGAAGATTGCGATCATTTGTTTGTTACCTAAGGCAAACAAATGAGACGGTGACTGATCAAAGTAAATGGGTCAAAAATAATGTATCGCGAAGACATGCTCGCCTAATAAGTGAACACTCATCCCAAGAATTCCCAGGTATGCACAACTGGTCTCGCGTCTGAAGAGATGTATACGAAGTGCTTGCCTAGCCAGAAAACCCAGAATACAGGCATTCACCCTTCCAGTTTGCACGTGTTCACATTATTTAAAACCCAAAACCTTGACGAAGTTTTGAAAACTCAAAGAGGTTCAAAACCATATAATAGAGAGTTCAAAACCTTACAATAGAGGGTTCAAAACCTAGTAATCAATCATCCTAGAACAGATGATTAATTTTCAAAGCGGTTTTGAAATATATGTTCTTGTTTTGGTCGTCACCTAAGGATAGGTGACGATATTGTTTTATGACTAAACGCAAGTAAACTCGCGTTAGGGTCCTAAGAAGGTTATAGACTAGGTCAAAGCATTACTAATAACCTAATTCCCTATAACCATTGGCTCTGATACCATCTTTTCTGTCACACCCCGACCACGTGGAACATACAAAACGTGGCGGAAATATCGGGGAGTGTTGTAACAGAATTAATCGTTTCAAATCCATGGCAATTGAAGTTTCGTTTTATTGATTAAAAGTGTTACGATGTCTAATCAAACAAGGAAATACCACAAAATTTAACTAGTCTTGCATCTTTTATTGTCACTAAAGCCCAAGTCTGCCTATATGTATCTTGATCATCTTATGCAACAGTTCCTGAAAAACACATGTGAAAATAGGTACGTCAGCATAAAAATGCCTGTGAGATACATAGGTTTTGTGAAAATAGGTTCCATGACTTATGTTTGAGAAAATGTTTAGTCATGAACCTTGTTATTTGCTTTGTTTTGTAAATCATTTGAAAAACAATGAGTTCAGATGATATGTATAAATAAATGAATAATGTATGGTTAAATGAATAACCATAGTAAAATGGATTTGTATAAGATAAGTTGTTTGTAAAACAATGTCTTGTGAAAAGTATGTTATTTGTATAAAATGTTATATGTATCAAACTGAAATGATTCAAATAACGCTATGATATGTAATACCATACAAACACTTATATATAGGAAGTACCAGCGGCGTATCCACCATGCTTGTATCATATTACACACACATCGTTACTTAATCACTTAATCAAACCAAACCAAACAATGTAAAATGTCTATGTTTAAATCAATTGTCAAATGTATTGAATAATATGTCAAAGTATTCATGTCAAGATGTAAATCATGTCAAAATGTCTATGTCAAATATCCATGTCAAATGTCTATGTCAAATATCCATGTCAAATGTCTATGTCAAATATCCATGTATGGCAAGTGAAATATCTCAACTAAACCATATGCACAACAACAAAGTATTGAAGTAAAACTTGGTTTAAATCAAAGTTATGTTTTGTGGGAAATACATGATCAATGTCAATCATGTTAAAATGTCTATGTCGAAATGTCTATGTCAAAATGTCATGTAAAACAATGTACTAAGTAATGCCCACAATGGCAATACATAGCATGAAATGTAATGAAATCATGTACTATAATGTACTAACGAACATAGCAGTATATGATGTGAAAACAGGAAAGCATGAAAGTAACAAGTAGGCACATGTGTTCCACCCCAAAACAGTTTGGAAAACAGTAAAAGAGGGGTCTATGTACTCACCTGAGATTGCTCAGTAGTTCTGGAGTGACAACTAAACAATACTAGAGATCGCGGATATCAAACGGCACCTAGTATAGGTAACTATGTTAATAAACCGGACCTAGATCGGAAGATTGGGTAGCATTAGGGTTTGTAAACCAAACGAGTGTAGAGACTCGTGTCATTTGGTTTAACAAAGCCTACACACTAAATGAAACTTAACCTGAGTGATTTCGACCCATTACGACCCGTTTAGGTAGCTTATGCTACTTTAACGCGTCGTTCGCGTGGAACGCGTTCGGATCGCCTAACTAGTCCTATGACAAGTGTTATATGCCTAAACATGTTACAAAATCAGTTATGTGACAAAAGTTTAGGTTACATATGCTTAATTACCAATTATACATGAAAAGGGTATTCTGGTAATTTACCTAAGGCATATAAACTGCCTATCATACAACTACTTAAACGATGTGACCATAGGGTATAACCTCGGAAGGTTATTCCCTACACTATGGTCACCTAATGTGTTTGGTCGGATCCTAATGATCGACCAAACTGGGTCGGGTTCGAAGGCATAGGCGATTTATTAGATCGCCTACCCTACGACCCTAGACAACGTGGTAATCAGTGGGCATAGTCCCAAAGGACTATGACCAACGTGATTACACTCACGTTGCGAAGTTCAAATGAACTTCGCATTGACCATTACTGGTCAACGCTGAAAGTCAAACAAAGTTTGACTTTCTGACTCGAAAAGCGGTAAAAATAAGGAAAAGAACGAAAGAATACTTACGAAGGGTCCAAGAATGGAAGGTTTGGATCCGAACACTCTCAGGTATGAAGTGTTAAACACGACAACTTAGAGAGCAAGTTCAGATTCAAAGGTGTGAGTTTTTGGGTGTGATGTTGGTGGGTATTTATAGGAAATGGTCCACCGCTAGGATCGTTTCTTGGAGAAGGAGGCAACGATCAAGGCCGTACACTTGTCGGAACCTTATGGTGGCTAATTTGCCACTCACCATAGGAAATCAACACTTGGCAAGGGATTAGGAAGTGGTTAACAGCTGCAAACAGGCTGTTAAATACTCTGCATCTGGTCTGGAGACCCCTAGCGCACCGCTACACTAAAAGTGTAGCGCACCGCTAGGCCCAAGTTTGGCAGAATTACACTTTTGGTCCCTGTATTGCAATCAACCCATTTTCGACACGTTTAAGGCCCGTTAACCCCATTTCAAAGCTCTAAAATGAAGTTAAAGTATAGAGAACTTAAAACATGTTCAAAAATATCTCGGATGTCGGTTCGTTTGGTCGTACGATCGCGATGTTCGCTTAATTACGACGGAATGCGCATAAGCGCGAAAAACGATCCAAATGACGCGACGAATGGATTTTTCTTAAGGCGAATACTAAAATATAATGTAGTCATGCTTACATAAATTTTTGGATGTCCGGATGTATTCAGAACGTAAGTTATGCGCGAAAATGCAAACTTGTGCACTTTTTGACACTTTTAGTCCCTGAATGACCCAAAAGTTTATTTTAGCATACCGAACACCTCAAAGCCTATTTCTAAGCTATGTAAAGGATATTTATGGTATGTTTAACTTATGGTCATGTTTCGGAAGGTCTGTTACAGTTCAAATTGGCATACTTTCGCAGTTTGTCAACTTTAGTCCCTGTAAGCGATTTAACTTTGATTTCACCACACCAAACCTTCCAAAACTTATATCTAAGTTATGTAGAGGTTATTTAAGGTATGTTAAACCTATTTCACTATTCCGGAGTGTTTGTTGCATTAAACTGGTTATATTTACGCATTAGTGCGCGTATAACCTTCCAGAAAGCGATTTAGAGTTTGAAATCGAACAAGAGTTGATATGTGCAAAAGATACACATATTTATACAAGTCCAAAGTATGAAATACAATATTTCATTGGTTTGGAATTTGTTTGATGGTTGAAATGCCACAGGTGTTACATAAAAGTGAGCAGTGGCTATTTTTTCCGATCAGTAGATACCAACCAGTTTTCGAAACACTGATGTTCGGTCAATCAGTGGTCAACATGGAAATTGAAGAAACACAGGTTGTGTATCCGCAGTGGAATACTTGAACAATCAAATGTTTGAACCAATTTCAAGAATACTATACCCAAACAATCAAGATGAGAAGCTTAATATTCATCAAAGTTTATATGAATTTTATTAGTATAAAGATGAAACAACTGTTCAATTAATAATACAGATCAAACCACTAAATTGAAGTGATAAATAGTGTTACATATAAACACAGTCTTTTAAATTACCATTTTGCATATTTTGAATTTCAAAATTACTGATATTGTCAGTAACTACTGACTTGATTTGAAAGAAAATGCCATAATGACTTTTTTAAATTTTATTTTAACTTTAATCAACATATAATAACCGTCAATTTGTAATTCAAAATTTGCTTAATCAAAAATGTCCAAAGCTCAAGAAATCAGCATTAATTACTGATTTGATTTGAAACAAATAGTCATCAAGAATTTATTTTTATTTTTTAATTTAACTTTAAATTTTATGATGAAAATAATGTTGGTGGAACTCTTATGTAATTGGTTGTCAACAATGTAAAAGTGAGCAGCGGCTATTTTTTCCGATCAGTGGATACCAACCAGTTTTCGAAACACTGACGTTCGGTCAATCAGTGGTCAACATGGAGATTGAAGAAACAGAGCTTGTATTTCAACAGTGGAATATTTTGAACAATCAAATGTCTGAACCAATTTCAAGAATACTTTACCCAAACAATCAAGATGAGAAGCTTAATATTCATCAAAGTGTATATGAATTTTATCAGTATAAAGATGAAACAACTGTTCAATTAATAATACAGATCAAACCACTGAACTGATGTGATAAATAGTGTTACATATAAACAAAAGTACTAAACCCTGTTACATATAAACACTGATGCCATAAAAAATGGTTTCATATAAAACACTGAGGTGATGACATCTAACAACCTAACAGTCTTTAAAACATTGATGCGGAAAACACTGTTATATATAAACAAAGTCTTTTAAATTACCATTTTACATATTTTGAATTTCAAAATTACTGATATTGTCAGTAACTACTGACTTGATTTGATAGCAAATGCCATAATGACTTTTTTAAATTTTATTTTAACTTTAATCAACATATAATAACCGTCAACTTGAAATACAAAATTTGCTTAATCAAATGTCAAAAGATCAAGAAATCAGCATTAAAATAGTGATTTGTTTGAAACAAATTGTCATCAAGAATTTTTTTTAATCTAACTTTAAATTTTTTGATGAGAATAAAGTTGATGGATTTTTTCCGATCAGTGGATACCAACCAGTTTTCAAAACACTGATGTTTGGTCAATCAGTGGTCAACATGGAGATTGAAGAAACAGTGGTTGTATTTCAGCAGTGGAATATTTTGAACAATCAAATGTTTGAACCAATTTCAAGAATACTATACTCAAACAATCAAGATGAGGTGCTTAATATTCATCCAAGTGTATAGGAATTTTATTAGTACAAAGATGAAACAACTGTTCAATTAATAGTACAGATCAAAACACTGGAGTGATAGTATAAATTCTGTTACATATAAACACTATTAACATAAACAAAGATAGAATAAACACTTTTAACATAAACAAACATAGAAGATGTTTTGTTGATGAGGAACCACTGTTGTTGGAGAGTGTTTCACATTTAGTTGATCGGTGCTTGTCTGGACTTTGGTCTTCATCAGTGGTTCTTCATAATTGAACAGTGGATGATGTTCATCAAACTTTATGTACAACCATCCTTATATCCAACACTTGTTAGGCAGATCAGTGATGTGCCATATTAACTTGTTATAACCACTGTCATTGTAGGAAACTTAGCTGGGCAGTGCCTATTGGTGGAAACTTCAGTTTACTTACAAAAACTGATGAATTTAGAATAAATAACGCAAACTATTGTTAAGTCAAATAGCTGATGGAAAACTTTTTACGCACTGCTAGTAATTAAAACACCGATAGTGATTAACAAAACTACGTTTAATTGCTCAAATTGAGATGACGGGAGATCTGCAAAGGATTACAAATGAATCAATGCACCAATAAATAGTAAATCAAAACGTTAGAAATACCCAAAAAAACAAATCACACCAATTTAAGTTACCTTGGTGATGTCCTAAACTTTTGCACTGGTATCACCTATCAACACACCTGGTATAACCTTTCCCATTTCCATCTCCTCAACAACCGTCCGGCAGAGGTTGCTTCTAATCAACAAACTCTATAATCCAACAAAAAAGGTTTGGAAAGACAAAGTACATTGTTCAGTATGACAAAATAGATAAAACGAAATAAAATTTCTAGATAAAAAAGTAGATCTTACATGATTATTCTCTTCTTCAACCACTGGACAGTACATGATTTAGGGTTTCAAACGAAGATTTATCCAATAGAAGTAACCTCTGCCGTACGTTGTTAAGGACATGAATATGAGAAGAAGAAGAAGGATAAACATGAGAGAGGATAAACATCGATCGGAAATAGAGCAGAGCAGAGAGAGAAAGAAAGCAGGAAGCCCTAAATGAGTAAATGAAGGAGGATATAAATAGAAGAGGGCAGTGCACTGTTGGGCGGGAAAAAGGGCATTTAGGGGCTCTCTGGTGTTGACACGTGACCCAAATAACTTTCATTTATTATATATAATAGATGTTTGGTCAATTGAAAATATACACGTGTAACAACCAAGTTATTTTGGATTTTTGAAATATATGATAAAACCATACTCATATTTTACTTACAATAGTCTTGATAGTTATCTTTGTATATTCATTAAAATACTACCAGGTATATAATTGTGCACTCATACACATTTGTTTTAAATGGTTTTAAGATAACTTCTTACTAAATGTAATGTGTCGTAACTAACTTTGTATATTTACATGAAAACATAAACAACAGCTTATATATAATAAACTGTAACTATAACCCTATACATGTATATAGGTTGGTGATAGAGTTTGATCCAGAGATTATAATTAATTCCATCTGTTGGAGATAGGGCTGTAAACGAACCGAACGTTCAGCGAACAGTTCGTGAACCGTTCGGCGAGAAGTTCGTTTATGTTCGTTCGATAAGCTTAACGAACGAACACGAACAAAAAAATTCGTTCGATAAGCTTAACGAACGAACACGAACAAAGGTCTCGTTCGTTCGAATGCGTTCGTGAACGTTCGGTAATATGTTCATTCGTGTTCGTTCGTTTATGTTCGTTCGTGTTCGTTCGTTTATGTTCGTTCGTGTTCGGTTTTTATGTTTATTTTTCTAAAAGTTTTTAATGTTTTATTAATTTTTTACTTTCCCCCATAAGTATTATTTCCCTCTCTTTTTGTTTACCTTTCCCACCTTTTTTTACTTTCTCGACTAATTGCTACACTTCAGTACACTAATTATATTAAAAAATTAGTAGAAACTACTAACCCATGTGGAAGCTAGATATTCAAGAGTTAAGACATTTATTTTGAAGTTTGTATGAAGAAGCTGGACATTGAAGACTTTTTTGGGATATGTATTTTGGATGATTATGTCTTAAGATAAACTTGATTTGTCATATGTTGCTACTTTTGTGTCTTGAATTCTTGATAATCGTTTAATGGTTATATTTTACTACTTTCGTTGTGTACAATGTTTAAGATTAAAGGTACATTTTTTAATTTTCAAAATTAATGTTCATTTGTGTTCTTTTGTGTTCGTTTGCGTTCATGGTTAGTGTTCATGAACTGTTCGCGAACAAGCAAAATTTCTTAACGAACGAACACGAACACAAACTTCTGTTCGTCATGTGTTCGCGAACAGTTCACGAACATCCAAATTTCCTTAACGAACGAACATGAACATAGCCTTGTTCGTGTTCGTTCGGTTCGTTTACAGCCCTAGTTGGAGAGTATATATAAAAAAAATCTCTTGCAAGTAAGATTTGAAACCGCTTTCATATAAGTGTCATAATAATATTAAGAGTTAAATGCCATTTTAGTCCCTGTGGTTTGGGCCATTTTGCCAGTTTAGTCCAAAGGTTTCATTTTTAACCTGTGGGTCCAAAAAGGTTTCACAGTTGCCATTTTAGTCCACTGGGTCAACTTCATCCAATTTTTCTGTTAACCAGAAGGCCATTTCGGTCATTTTATATGGCTGAATTGCCCTTTTAGTTAACATAATTACATACAAAATGACCAAATTGGCCTTCTCGTTAACAGAAAAAATGGATGAAGTTAACCCAGTGGACTAAAATGGCAACTGTGAAACCTTTTTGGACCCACAGGTTAAAAATGAAACCTTTGGACTAAACTGGCAAAATGGCCCAAACCACAGGGACTAAAATGGCATTTAACTCTAATATTAAATTAGAAAGTTATGCTTCAAAATATTCATGCACGTTTATTCCAAAATTTGCAGATGGGTTAGTGAACTCATGTAGTTATGGTATCATGGTTTATGAGAAGTAGGAATATCATACGCTAGTCATGTTGGGCGACAAGGGTTGAACCTTACTATAAGATATATTAAATTGTATAAAAGCAACAAAGTTTGGGGTTTTTAACGAAAATCGGGCGGAGTTTCCCTTGTTTTTAGAATTAAAATGATAATCCAACGCAAAGTAATCACAATATATAGTTTTCGTCAAAGTAACTAAAGCGAATCGTTTTGAGCTCGGTCGTGTATAAATCTAAAAATCTATACTATGTAATCGAAAATTTTGCGTCGTGTAAGCTTTACCGAATCTTCGTTTGACTGAGTTTTGAATGCGTTGACTGTTTGTTGACCCGAGTTGACTCGGGTGTTGACTGAGTCGACTCAGTTTGACCTGATGTTGACCGGGGTCTGACCCGCTGACTCGAACCCGCATCTCGACCCATGATTGAAACTGAAACCGACATCACACTTTAACCGATGAGTTTAACCCGACTCTAATCCAAACGAAACCCGAACTAGAATAGAATCGAGTCTGAACGTGAACCTGACCCAAACATTTTGATCGTGAATCATCCCAAACATCATCGGTCATTGGCGGCGGCGCCGTCAGCCCTTCCGACGACCGTCAGCCACCACTAACATCCCCACCACTCCCTGAAACACAACAAAATGGCCGGAGAGACATAGATCTTAACAGGTCGGAGAAGAAGGAGAGAAATAGGCTAGAGCTTACCGGAGTGGAGGTCGAAGACACAGCTGCCATGGCTCGAAACTGCCATTATAGTTGCTTAAAACGGAAATCGGTGCCCGGATTCGTGATCAGGGTACTCGATTTAGGGGGGTACGTCGGAGCTCCACCCTGAAAACTCGCCGGAACGACCTCCGCCACCGCCACCTGTGGCGATGCCGCCGCCAGAACACCTCGCCGGAGAAGAACGAGAGACAGAGTGGGTGCAGTTGTTTGTGTATTAGGGTTTCATTTGAAGGGGATGAAGATGTTTCAGCTTTATGTGTGTGTGTGAAGATGATATCGAGAGGGAGAGGAGAGGACATGAGGGTTGTGTTTTAGAAAAGAAATGAGGGGTGGATGATTATGTTTGTCTGCTTATTTGAAATTGAGAGAGAGAGGAGACCTTATTTCTTGTGTGTGTATTGCCTGAGGAATGAGAACAAAGAGACCCTAAGGTCTTACATATATATAGAGAGGTGGAGATCTTGATGAGATTTCAATAAGATTTTGGCAGGATCTTATAAATCTTGTAAGATTTAATAAGATTTTGTATAGATTTACTAAGATTTATAGAAATCTTATAAAGATTTGTTAAGATTGTTAAGATCTTATATTATTTGTAGGCTTAGGCTTGTAGGTTTTGGGCTTGGGCCAGGGCCCACAAGCCCATCTTATGTGTAAGTGGCTCGAGACACGTTTTAAAACCGAAATCACCGTAGCCTAGTAAAATAATATTTCAGAGTTAAAAACGTGTAAAAATAATGTTGGTATCCGTCGTAGTTGCGTTCGCGCGTCGATAACGGTAATAATCGCGAAAAATTATATCGTTGTCGTCTTTAATCCGTTTTTCGAGCTGGTTACGATTGCTAAAATTTAATTATGAAGCTAGAATACATCGTAAAAATTTAATATTTGTCGGCGTTGTCAGTATTTCGCACGGTATCAGTTTGTTGTTGCGTAATATTCAGCAGGTTTCTCTGTAAACCACCGTTCGCGCATTGTAAAGTCGGATAGACGTTCCTTGGCACTCCAAAGGCCTAATTAAGTTAATTTGTGTCGTAAACACTATTTATTACCGTGTTAATTTCCTATTAATCACGTTATTAAGAGCCGTAAATAACCGGTTGTCACAGCCAGAAGATAACGAAGTGGTCAATGGTACGTTCTTTGTTAATAATCAGCCTGCATCTGTTCTTTTTTATTCGGGTGCCGATAAGAGTTTTGTGTCATTATCTTTTGAACCATTGCTTCGCATGTCTAGAACAAAACTAGGAAAACCCTTCACAGTAGAGGTAGCTAGTGGTGAACCCATTGTTCTTGATTCTGTTCTTCGAAATTGTTAGTTGAACCTTAATGACCATCTTTTTCCTATCGACCTCCCACCGATGCAACTTAGGAGTTTCGACATTATAGTGGGAATGGATTGGTTAGCCAAGTATCACGCAGAGGTAGTTTGTTTTGAGATGATTATTCGTGTGCCGCTTTCGACTGGTAAGATCTTAGAGGTTCGTGGTGAGAAACCTGCTAAAAGTCTCAAACTCATATTTTGTTTTCAAGCTTAGAAATATATGCGAAAGAACTATGTGGCCTTCTTAGCGCATGTTGTAGCAGATAAGGGCAAAGGTAACTCTATTCAAGATATCCCTGTTGTTCGGGATTATCCTGAAGTTTTCCCCAAAGAATTACCTGGTTTACCTCCAGCACGTCAAGTTGAGTTCCGTATTGATCTTGTACCTTGTGCAAATCCTTTTGCTAGATCACCATATCGTCTTGCACCGTCTGAGATGCAAGATTTATCTAAACAGAATCAGGAGCTTTCTGACAAAGGTTTTATTCGTCCTAGTTTTTCACTTTGGGGTGCTCCCGTTCTCTTTGTCAAGAAGAAAGATGGATATTTCAGGATGTGCATCGATTATCGTGAGCTTAACAAGCTTACCATCAAGAATCGATATCCCCTACCTCGCATTGATGATCTCTTTGATCAATTAGAGGGTGCTACTTGTTTTTCGAAGATTGATCTACATTCTGGGTATCATCAACTTCGTGTGCATGAAGAAGATATTCCCAAGACAGCTTTCCGCATAAGATATGGGCATTATGAGTTCACAGTTATGCCATTGGGTTTGAGTAATGCTCCTGTTGTTTTCATGGACTTGATGAATAGGGTTTGCAAGCCTTATCTGGATAAGTTCATCATCGTTTTCATTGATGACATCTTGATTTATTCTAAGACACGAGCTGATCATGAGCAACATCTTCGTCTTACTTTGGAACTCCTGAAGAAAGAGCAACTTTTTGCCATATTCTCTAAGTGTGAATTTTGGCTTAGGGAAGTTCAATTTTTGGGTCATATCGTCATTGAAAAAGGTATTCATGTAGATCCTTCCAAGACCAGTGCGACTAAGGATTGGGATATGCCTACTACACCCACAGAAGTTCGTTCTTTTCTTAGTCTCGCGGGTTATTACCGCCGCTTCATCAAAAATTTCTCCAAGATTGCAGTTCCTCTAACTGCTCTAACTCAGAAAAATAAACCATTTGAATGGGGATCCAAACAGGAAGAAGCTTTTCAAACCTTGAAACAGAAACTGTGTGATGCATCCAAATTAGGTCTTGGCTGTGTTGTTATGCAAAGGAACAAAGTCATAGCTTACGCATCAAGACAGTTGAAGATTCACGAGAAGAACTACACCACTCATGATCTTGAGTTAGGGGTAGTTGTATTCGCTCTCAAAATCTGGAGACACTATCTTTATGGTACAAAGTGTGTAGTTTTCACTAACCACAAAAGTCTTCAGCATATCTTCAATTAGAAAGAACTCAACATGAGGCAACGGCGTTGGGTTGAACTTCTAAACGACTATGACTACGAAATTTGTTACCATCCTTGTAAGGCGAATGTCATAGCCGATGCTTTGAGTCGTAAAGAACATGTCAAGCTTCATTATGTTCAGGTTCGATCTGACATTCAAACCCGCATTTCTCAGGCTCAACATACTTGTGTTACACAAGGCTTAATGGCTAAGTAATTACCATATCATCTTAAACCTGAACTTGAACTAAGAGACTTTGGGGTATTTTATTTCATGGGCCATTTGTGGGTCCCAAGTCAAGACAATCTTCGCACCTTGTTAATGGATGAAGCTCATAAATCTCGGTATTCTATTCATCCTGGTGCAGACAAAATGTATAAAGATCTTCGTACTAAGTTTTGGTGGCCTGGTATGAAGAAAGACATTGCCTTGTATGTATCCAAATGCCTTACTTATCTTAAGGTTGAGGCTGAACATCAACATCCCTCTGGATTATTGGAGCAACCAGAGATTCCAGTTTGGAAATGGAAAAACATTTCTATGGATCTTATTACCAAACTTCCATGCACTAAAAGAGGTCATGACGCCATCTGGGTAGTTGTTGATCATCTTACAAAGTCAGCACATTTCTTGCCGATCCATGAGGATCTATCTGCTGACAAGCTTGCTAAAATCTATGTGGATGAAATTGTATCTAGACATGGTGTTCCTTTGAACATTATTTCTGACAGAGATGCTCGATTCTCTTCTCGTTTTTGTAGAACCATGCAATCTGCTATGGGGACCCAACTTAATTTGAGCACAGCTTATCATCCGCAAACAGATGGTCAATCTGAAAGAACAATCCAGCATCATCATGGCGCCTTTCAAAGCTCTATATGGTCAAAAATGTCGTTCATCAGTCTGCTGGAATGAGATTAGTGAGGCTCAGCTTACTAGACCTAAGCTCATTCTAGAGACAACAGATAAGGTTAAGAAAGTTCGCGATAACCTTCAGACAGCTTGAAGCCGTCAAAAGAGTTATGCGGACCAACGACGCAAGCCTTTGGAATTTCAAGTCGGTGATCGCGTTCTACTCAAGGTTTCACCTTGGAAAGGTGTGATCAGATTTGGAAAGACAGGAAAACTTGCACCTAGATATGTTAGACCATTCAAGATCGTTGAAAGAATCGATAAGGTAGTCTACAGACTTGATTTACCTCCTGAACTTGGAAATGTTCATCCAACCTTTCACGTGTCCAATCTCAAGAAGTGTTTAGCTGATGAGAACCTCCACATACCGCTTGATGAAATTCGTGTTAATGACACGATGCATTTTGTTGAGAAACCTGTGGAAATCATGGAACGTGAAGTCAAATGGCTCAAACGCAAGCGCATTCCACTTGTCAAAGTTCGCTGGGAATCTAAATATGGACCAGAATTTACTTGGGAACGTGTAGATCAAATGAAGGCAAAATATCCACATCTTTTCTCACAAGTTTCCTTTAAATAAATTTCGGGACGAAATTTCCACAAGTAGGGGAGACTGTCACAACTGTGCTTGTAATCATCGTATAAACCTTAAACAGTTCAGTTATCAATAAAACATTGTTATTTGACCCCAATGTTTGTTTATTTATGTTTGACATTTTGCATGTTTTGATTTTTGTTCAATTTCAAACTCTATATCGTTTTCTAGAAAGTTATACGCAAACTGATGCGTAAACGTAATCATTTTAACGCTATAAACACTCCAGAACATCAACAAATACTTAACATACCTTAAATAACCTTTACATAACTTAGAAATAAGTTTTAAAGGCTTTGGTATGGCAAAATCAAGTTTATTCGATCACAGGGACTATTTATGTCAAACTGCGAAACTATGCCGATTCGTGTGGTAACGAACATTTCGGAACTTGATCATAAGTTAAACATACCATAAATATCCTTTACATAGCTTAGAAATAAGCTTTGAGGAGTTCGCTATGCTAAAATAAACTTTTAGATCATTTAGGGACTAAAAGTATCAAAAAGTGCACACGTTTGCATTTTCGCGCATATCTTACGTTCTGAATATATCCGGACATCCAAAAATTTATGTAATTATTAAAATAATTTATTGTAGTGATTGGCATGATAAAATTCAATTCATCGCGTAATTTGGATCGTTTTTCGCGTCCGTTCGTGTTTCGTCGTAATTAACCGAAGAACGCAACCGTACGACCAAACGAACCGACATCCAAGATGTTTTTGAGCATGTTTCATGTTCCCTATACTTAAACTTCATTATTGAGCCTTGAAAATGGGTTAACGGGGTTTAAACGCATCGAAAATGGCTTAAAAGTGTTACAGGGACCATTTCTGCCATTTTGGCAAAGTTTCTGGAACTGGGCTACGGTGGCGTGACGTGACGGGAAACGCCCTTAGCCGTGGCGGCATGCCACCACCTCATTTGGACAGAAAGTTCAGTTTCAGCAACAGCATGTTATTTTCAGCACTTAACTTGAAGTTTAGGGGCTATTTTGTAACATTTGCAATATCGTGTGATGGTTTTTGGGCACCCCTAGTATTCCAAAACCATGTGCCCTATGTGTACGGTCCAGATCAAATCTCAATTTCTTGGACCCGTTGTAAGTCCTCTTTCGTCTTTTTTTACGCGTTTTAAGCATGAAAGTCAAACAGTGTTTGACTTTCTGCTTTGACCAGTTTATGGTCAACACGAAGCTCGTTTGAACTTCGCAACGTGAGCGTAATCACGATGGTTATAGTCCCTACCCACTGATTACCACGTTGATTAGGTTTAGTGACGAGTCATAGTTTCATTCAAAATACGCGTTTATGCGTATTTTGCAATCAAACAATTCTTGGGTATCAAAACCGATTGTTTTGATATCAAACCTGTGTTCAAACCTCGTTAAACATGTTTTAACATGTTTAACTCGTCACTTTAGGTTTAGTGCTTATATAGGGTCGTAAGGTAAGCGGTCTAAACAACCTCTTAGACTTTCGAACCCGACCCATTTGGTCGATCATTAGGATCCGACCAAACACATTATAGAACCATAGTTATATAGGGAATAACCTTCCGAGGTTATACCTTATGGTCACTTAGTTTAATTAGTTGTATGTTAGGTAGTTTATATGCCTTAGGTAAATGACCAAAATGCCCTTTTTACGCATAAATTCGTTTTAAGCATATGTAACCTAAATTTTAACATATAAACTGATTAGGCAACATTATTAGACATGTTAAGTCATATAATACTTGTCATAGGACTAGTTAGGCGTTCCGAACGCATTTTACGTGAACGACGCGTTAAAGTAGCATAAGCTACCTAAACGGGTCGTAATGGGTCGTAAGCACTTAGGATAGGTTCCGATTTAGTATGTAGGCTTTGTTAAACCATCTCATATGAGTTCCAATACGCATTTGGTTTACCCAACCACATCCTATCCGATCTTCCGATTTAGGTCCGGTTTATTAACATAGTTACCTATATTAGGTGCCGATTGATTCCATGATCCCTCAAACGTTGTTTGTTTGTTATTTGAAGATCATTAAGCATTATCAAGTGAGTACATAGTACCCTCTTTTACTATTTTCAAATATTTTGGGGATGAAACACATGTGCCTACTTGTTACTTTTGTGCTTTTCATGATTTCATATCTCATACTTGCTATGTTCATTAGTACATGTATAGAACATGATTTTACACATGTTTCTACTATGTATGTTCATTTTTGCATACTTTGTACATTGTTTTACATCACATGCTATGTATGTTCATTTTTGCATACTTAGTGCATTGTTTTACATCTCATGCTATGTATGTTCAGTTTTGCATACTTAGTACATTGTTTTACATCACATGCTATGTATGTTGATTCATTGCATACTTAGTACATTGTTTTACATCACAAGCTATGTATATTCATTTATTGCATACTTGGTACAATTTTTTACATCACATGCAATGTATGTTCATTTTTGCATACTTAGTACATTGTTTTACATCACATGCTTACATTTTGGTATGACATTTGGTTTGTTTAAATGGGACAAAAATAAGTTCATTAACATTGATCACGCCGCTTGGTAGTAAGTAATGGTACCATAGGAATTGACAACTCCCGTTCCTGTAACCCTAGGTTTGTTTGGGTGGAAGGAATGACTGAATCCATTGAACATAATTTAGATAAACCTTTAATTTGTTTGAAGGTTTGTCGCCACAGTCGCAAGGCTTGAATGTATGCATTGTAACAATACCGCATAGATGTTCGTATCAGTAAGTCATGCATTGTTTTACAAAACATAACTTTTGATTTATTCAAATACCTTGTTTTGTGCATTTTTACATATGGTTAAGTAGTTATTTATACTTTCCATACATGACATTTGTTTACACATTACATGATTTACATTGACAATAGACATGGTTTACACGTTACATGATTTACATTTCACATTGTTTACACATGAACATTTTGACAATTGGTTTAAACAATACAATTTGGTGGTTTGTTTGGGTAAGTGATTTAGATAACGAGGCAATGTGTAATGTGATAAAAGCATGGTGGATACGCCGCTACTACTTCCTATATATAAGTGCTTTTATGATATTACACATTGTAGCGTTATCTAAACCATTTCAATTTATACATGACACATTTTATACAAATAACATATTTTTACAAGACAATGATTTACAAACAATTATATTTTATACAAACTCATTTTACTTGGTCATTCATTTAACCATACATCTTTCTTTTATATCATTGATTTTTGTATCATTTATAAAAGAAAACATTTTACAAGATTCATGACTAATTTTTATTAAACACTCTTTTTAACTTACAAGTCATGAATCATACATAAACAAAACCTATGTATCTCACAGACATTTTTATGTTGTGTACTCTTTGTTTCTTTCGTGTTAAGACAATATAACCCCTTTTGTTAATAAAAAAACGAAACTTTAATTACCATGGTTATGAAACAATAATTCTGTTGCTCGACTCCCCGACGTTTCCGCCGCGATTTGTTGTTTTACCCGGTCGGGGTGTGACAAAGACAGTTGAAGATACACGAGAAGAACTACACTACTCAAGATCTTGAGTTAGGTGCAGTTGTATTCGCTCTCAAAATCTGGAGACACTATCTGTATGGTACAAAATGTTTGGTTTTCACTGACCATAAAAGTCTTCAGCTTATCTTCAATCAGAAAGAGTTTAACATGAGGCAACGACGTTGGGTTGAACTTCTAAACGACTATGACTGTGAAATTTGCTACCATCCTGGTAAGGCGAATGTTGTAGCTGACGCATTGAGTCGTAAAGAGCATGTTAAACTTCATTGTGTTCGAGTTCGATATGATATTCAAACTCGCATTTCTCAGGCTCAACATACTTGTGTTACACAAGGCTTGATGGGTAAGGAATTACCATATCATCTTAAACCAGAACTTGAGCTGAAAGACTTTGGGATATTTTATTTCATGGGCCGTTTGTGGGTCCTAAGTCAAGATAATCTTCGCGCCTTGCTTATGGATGAAGCTCATCAATCTCGTTATTCTATTCATCCTGGTGCAGACAAAATGTATAAGTATCTTCGTACCCAGTATTAGTGGCCGGGTATAAAGAAAGACATTGCCTAGTATGTATCCAAATGCCTTACTTATCTTAAGGTTAAGGCTGAACATCAACATCCCACTGGATTATTGGAGCAACTAGAGATTGTAGTTTGGAAATGGGAAAACATTGCTATGGATGTTATTACCAAACTTCCACGCACTAAAAGAGGTCATGACGCCATCTGGGTAGTTGTTGATCGTCTTATAAAGTAAGCACATTTCTTGCATATCCTCGAGGATCTATCTGCCGACAAGCTTGCTAATATCTATGTGGATGAGATTGTATCCCGACATGGTGTTCCTTTGAACATTATATCTGATACAGATGCTCGAGTTTCTTCTCATTTTTGGAGAACCATGCAATCTGCTATGGAACCCAACTTAATTTGAGCACAACTTATCATCCGCAATCATATGGTCAATCTGAAAGAACAATACAGACTTTGGATGATATAATTAGAGCTTGTGTGATCGATTTTGGTGGTAGTTGGGATTCGTATCTTCCGTTGATTGAATTCAACTACAATAATAGATATCACTCCAGCATCAACATGGCTCCTTTTGAGGCTCTTTACGGTCGAAAATGTCGTTCACCAGTCTGCTGGAATGAGATCGGTGAGGCTCAGCTTACTGGACCTGACCTCATTCTAGAGACAACAGATAAGGTTAAGAAAGTTCGCGATAACCTTCAGACAGCTAGAAGCCGTCACAAGAGTTACGCAGATCGACGACGCAAGCCTTTGGAATTTCAAGTCGGTGATCGCGTTCTTCTCAAGGTTTCACCTTGGAAAGGTGTGATCAGATTTGGAAAGACATGAAAACTTGCACCTAGATATGATGGACCATTCAAGATCATCAAAAGAATCGGTAAGGTAGCCTACAGACTTGAGTTACCTCCTGAACTTGGAAATGTTCATCTCACCTTTCACGTGTCCAATCTCAAGAAGTGTTTAGCTGATGAGAACCTCCACATACCGCTTGATGAAATTCGTGTTGATGACACGATGCATTTTGTTGAGAAACCTGTGGAAATCATAGAACGTGAAGTAAAATGGCCCAAACGCAAGCGCTTTCCACTTGTTAAAGTTCGCTGGGAATCTAAACATGGACCATAATTTACTTGGGAACGTGAAGATCAAATGAAGGTGAAATATCCACATCTTTTCTCTCAAGTTTCCTCTAAATAAATTTCGCAACGAAATTTCCACTAGTAGGGGAGACTGTGACATCTGTGCTTGTTATCATTGTATAAACCTTAATCAGTTCAGTTATCAATAAAACAATGTTATTTGACCCCAATGTTTGTTTAATTATGTTTGACATTTTGCATGTTTTGATTTTCGTTCAATTTCAAACTCTATATCGATTTCTAGAAAGTTATACGCAAACTGGTGCGTAAACGTAATCAGTTTAACGCGACAAACACTCCGGAACATCAATATATGCTTAACATACCTTAAATAACCTTTACATAACTTAGAAATATGTTTTGAAGGCTTTGGTATGGCAAAATCAAGTTTATTCGATCGCAGGGACTATTTGTGTCAAACTGTGAAAGTATGCCGATTCGTACCGTAACGTGTCACACCCCGACCACGTAAAACAACAAAACGTGGCGGAAACGTTGGGGAGTGTTGTAACAGAATCATTGTTTCACAACCATGGAATAAATAATTTCGTTTTATTGAATTAATGAACTTATTGTTTTATTACAAATCAGATAAATACAACTATTATCTTTCAAATTTTAAAGTCGCTAAGGCACGAGTCCGTCCTATGTATAGCATGCACCACCAATCATCACATAATAGCACCTAAAACATGTGTAAAAATAGGTACGTCAGCTTAAAAATGTCTTTGAGATACATAGGTTTTATTGTAATTAGGATTCATGACTTATAAGTTTATAAAAAGTTGTTTAACAAAAGTAGTCATGATCCTTGTAAAAGGTTTTCTTTTATAAATCATACTAAAATTTATAAGAAATCGGATGATATAAAATAATAAAACATAGGAAATTAAATAATTAAGTAAAATGAGTTTGTATAAAATATATTGTTTGAAAAACAATAATTTGATAAAAAGGTTTATAGCATTTATAAAAATATACTTTGGTTTTATGAAAGTCGAATAAGTAATATATTAAAATATATTTCAGTTCCAATGTCGTTAACCCAAGTGTACTAAATAACGCCACAGTATGTAATGTGATAAAAACACTTATATATAAGAAGTACCAGCGGCGTATCTACCATATTTTCATCATATTACACCCGTCCCGTTATCTAAACACTAACCCAAAACCCAATTGTAAAACAAATAGTATATTAAATATACTTTAGTTGTTAAAATAATAATTTACAGTAGTATATTAAAAGTATACTTTGGATTTATAAATAACATATTAAACTATGTTTTGGTTTGAAAATAACATATTAACTATGCATTGGTTTTGAAAATAACATATTAAACTATGTTTTAATGATTAACAAAATATATGTTGGTTTTGTACATTATCACATACGAGAGCATATCAAATTATACTTTTGGGAGTATAACTAAATATACAAAAATAATGTGATTTAAGAATTCATTCAGACCTAGTGCATTAAAATACACCTTTGAGACTATAGAAATACCACAAAGGCAATCCCTATTTGGATGTAGAAAAATAAATTGGTTTCAGACATTCCATGACAACAGGAATGGGGTGTCAAATCCTATAGCGCTATATCATACTACCAACCGGTCTGGTGAACATAAAATAAGTACTGTCCAACAATTTAATTTTTATAATCTTTGAAAAAAATAGAGTTTAAACCATAAATAATCATTCAGTTTGTAAAAACATAAGTACTAATATGTATAATCAATTATACTTTTGAAAACAAGAACATAACAAATAGGTACACATGCTTCACCCCAAAACATTTGAAAACATTAAAAGAGGGGACTATGTACTCACTTGAGGGTGCTTAGAAGTCTTGAACAACTACCAAGCAAGCTAGAGGGAGCACGGAAATCGAACGACACCTAATATAGGTAATACATAAATAAACCGGACCTAAATCGGGAGATCGGATAGGATGAGGTCTCGTAAACCAAATGAGTGTGGGATTTCATATGATATGGTTTAACAAGGCCTACATACTAAAAGGAAACCTAACCTAAGTGCTTACGAGCCATTATGACCCATTTAGGTAGCTTATGCTACTTTAACGCATCGTTCGCGCAAAACGCGTTCGGACCGCCTAACTAGTCCTATGACAAGTATTATATGCCTAAACATGTTTAATTATGTTGCATAATCAGGTAAGTGACAAAAGTTTGGGTTACATATGCTTAAATATCAATTATGCATAAAAAGGGTATTTTGGTAATTTTCCTAAGGCATATAAACTACCTATCATATAACTAGCTAAATGAAATGACCATAAGGTATAACCTTGGAAGGTTATTCCCTATACAACTATGGTCACTAAACATGTTTGGTCGGATCCTAATGATCGACCAAACGGGTCTAGTTCGAAAGTCTAAGCGGTTGTTTAGACCGCTTGACTTACGACTCTACATAAGCACTAAACCTAAAGTGACGAGCTAAACATGCTAAAACATGTTTTGTTAAGTTAGAAAACAGGTTTGGTATCAAAACAAACGGTTTTGATACCTAAAAGTAGTTTGGTTACAAAATACGCGAGAATACGCATTTTGGCCGAAACTACGACTCGTCACTAAACCTAGATAACGTGGTAATCAGTAGGTATAGTCACTAGGGACTATAACCATCGTGATTACGCTCACATTATGAAGTTCAAATGAACTTCGCATTGACCATAAACTGGTCAATGCAGAAAGTCAAACGCAGTTTGACTTTCAGACTCGAAAAGCGATAAAAGAACGAAAGAATAGTTACAAAGGGTCCCCGCAAGCTTTGATCCGATTTACCCTCAGGTATGAAGTGTATACTCCAACTTAGAGGGCCAAAATCAGATCAAAGTGTGGGTTTTGAAGTGAAATGGGATGGGGTATTTATAGATTTGGCACAACCGTTAAGATCATTCATCGAATAACGTGCTTCGATCTAGGCCGTACACATGTGCCCATGGTTTTGTGAAACCATGGGAGCCCCTAGAATGGCCCGTAGTACCAAAAATACCATTAAATACCAGCACATGGTTTTGCAAAACCATGGTTTAAAACCATTAACACTTCAAAATTTGACTAGGTTCATTGAATCTGGTCAGAAATTTCAAAAATGGTCACTGCACTTGTGAACTTTGATTTTTTTGCACTTTTAAGCCCCGTTAACCCAATTTCAATGCTCTAAAATAAATTTAAAGTATATGTAGGATCGGTTTTGACACCGTACGATTGCGTAACGAACGTTCGACGTGCGGAATCCGTGAACGTGCGTGACCGAACACACAAGAACGTACTAATAACGTGATTCAATTGATTATGATGACGTGTACACAGCCGACAATCACGCGAGAGAACTTTCTCTCTCTAGACTTTCTCTCTCTAAGATTAGATCTCCTAAACCACCAAATGAGCAAAAGTCTTAAACTCTAAGACTAACTCCTCTATTTATAGGCTAAGGGATATAAGGATTTCTCCTTATTTACAAGTTTGCCACCTTGCCCTTTTTAACTAGATATTACAATAAAATGCTAGAATTCTTCTGTTTCTGCTATGGACTAGATTGACGGAGGCGATAGACACATAATGCACTAACAGACTCCCCCTTGGATATTGCCGCAGTCAATCTCATAGCGTCTTGTCTTTTCTCTTTCATGAACAGAATCCCCGTGGATCTGTTTTCAAGCTTCCGTTACTCCCCTTCTTCTTAGACTCTTTTTCCTTCAGGCTCCCCCTTCGTCAAGCTTCCGTGCTTTTGGGATCGACACCTGGATTTCCGAATACAAGCTCCTTCAGAATAGTTATCTGGCTCTTTGAATCCACGCTTCCTCTTGCGTTGAGCTCGTCTTCAGACTCCCCCTTAGACTCAGCTGTCGGGATAGTAGTCTGGCTTTCACAGGTTCACAAGTTCAGGATCAATTCCTGGCTCTATTCTGTATTTGCTCAGGATTTGAAACCTGGTTAACCTGCACATCCTCTACCCATAACATAAGTTTCCCAAATTTATAACAATTATATTTAAGAAACTTACTTGGTAGAAATCATTCATTCATCAATCTGTATAGTTACATCAAGTTCAAGTGAATGACCTTGATTAACTAGTCACACAATCTTTCAAAACATTTGTATATAACATTCAAAGTTTTCAACATATTCTCCCATCCCAATATAGTTCATCATGTTTAGCACTTGGAATTTTGAAAATCCGCTTTCCAACATCAGTTGTCAAAAATCTTTTTGTATTTTTCAAAACTTAAAACTAAACACAATATTTTTGGATTTTTGTTTTTAGAGAAATGCAGTAAAGAAATATATACAGACAATATTTTTGTGAGTTTGTGGAAGAGGATCATATCAGTTCATGAGACAAATCACTAGCACCGTTAGGCTTTAATCATTTTAAGTTCTAAACGATTCACATTGATTGACGATATGTTTGTCCTCTTAAGCTCAATCTAAAAACTTTCGAAATGCTTACCGATACGTTAAGGTATATTAATTTTGCACTAAATTCTTATGGACCCCACGATCTCAGCATATCCCCTCATCATGCAACACACTAACTCAAGTAATGCCTTTAAACTTTCATCAACTGTGATATGTGCGAAAATAAAGCAGAATGTTTAAACATTAACAATCAGGTTGATACTTCTGTATACGCAGAGAAAGTCCAATGTTTAAACAAAATAAGAAAATAAAAATAAGTTGAAGTTGTTTAGGCTTTAACCACCAGGTCGATACTCCCGTATACACAGAGGTAATCCAAAGCTTAAACGAAACACCAAAGAAAATAAAGCAGAACGTTTAGGCAATAACATCCAGGTCGATAATCACGTATACGTAGAGGATGTCCAATGCTTAAACAAAATAAAGAAATAAAACAAGTTTAAATCTTTGCAAAATAAAATGCACAATCACAGTGACTTTTCAGCAAAGTTGTGAAAGTTCACAAACTTAACCGGTTTTATGTCTTTCGACAATCAGCGATTACTGAACAGGTACATAATCACGAAGGACAAAACTAAGTACTATGCTTTCAACCATGTTTCCCACTAGAACAAGGCTTTTTCATTTAAGTTTGTATCGTTATTGCAAATCTACTAGTCTAGCTGAGCCTATCGTCACATCCTTAGTGAGATCGTTTATCACATTTGACATTTCATTTCTTTAGCATCGTGTGATAGTCCACTGATTTACTATCATTTCCTCTTAACTCAAGTAATGCCTTTAAACTTTCATCAACTGTGATATGTGCGAAAATAAAGCAGAATGTTTAAACATTAACAATCAGGTCGATACTTCCGTATACGCAGAGAAAGTCCAATGTTTAAACAAAATAAGAAAATAAAAATAAGTTGAAGTTATTTAGGCTTTAACCACCAGGTCGATACTCCCGTATACACAGAGGTAATCCAAAGCTTAAACGAAACACCAAAGAAAATAAAGCAGAACGTTTAGGCAATAACATCCAGGTCGATACTCACGTATACGCAGAGGATGTCCAATGCTTAAACAAAATAAAGAAATAAAACAAGTTTAAATCTTTGCAAAATAAAATGCACAATCACAGTGACTTTTCAGCAAAGTTGTGAAAGTTCACAAACTTAACCGGTTTTATGTCTTTCGACAATCAGCGATTACTGAACAGGTACATAATCACGAAGGACAAAACTAAGTACTATGCTTTCAACCATGTTTCCCACTAGAACAAGGCTTTTTCATTTAAGTTTGTATCGTTATTGCAAATCTACTAGTCTAGCTGAGCCTATCGTCACATCCTTAGTGAGATCGTTTATCACATTTGACATTTCATTTCTTTAGCATCGTGTGATAGTCCACTGATTTACTATCATTTCCTCTTATTCACAACAAAACTCATTTTGAATTTTTTCAATGTTTTTGTCATTTTCAAATTTTCAAATTTTTTTTTAAAATTTTTCTCCCCCTAAAATCAAAATATGTTTCAATTTTGATTTTCTGAGAAAATTTGAAAACAAACTATACAAGAAACGTGACAAACTGATATCGAATCGCTTCAATTCGCCATTCACTCGGCATAAACAATCAGAACTCCCCCTGACAACAAACTATTTTCCCATTAAGATTTCAAAACACTTAAGTTTGTTTTAATCGAAATGGTTTTTCCAGAAAATTAGTTTTGTTTGTCTTTTCACAAACTCGGGGTTTCATCACATTGTTTACCTTTATCCACTTATCGGAAAGATAAATCAAGTACAACTTAATGTCCTTGATTAGTCTTTTGTGATTCGAAATATTACAGTTACCAACCTGTGAATTTCTCAAGAAATATGCCGATTCCTACTCCACACTTATCAACCTGGGAGTTCCGGCAAGCCAGGTTTTTCATTTAAACAAATTCACCCAAGCCTGACCAGCCTTGGGTTTGATAGTTTTAACCTCAACAGATGGCTCTTCTGGTTTTGACGAACCAGAATCATTGCCTGAATGTGGCTTGTCTGACTTTGTTGGGCCAGATTCATCGCCGACACGTGGCTCTTTTGTTTCCGAATAGACAAATTCATTGCTAAGAACTTTTTCTTTCTTAACACTCCATTCTGTCCTCAGATTTGTATCTGATGAATTCGTTTTGCTTGATTTGTCATTCTTTGGAGAGCAAGACGATTTATCAGAACTTTTATCTGATTTTCTTGTTGTATCCGAGGACAAAATCCTTTCGAGATACTCTCTGGATAAGTATACTACCTCGATTATCGGTATTGTTGTCCATATAAGCTCAAACTGATCAGATGTAATCATAATTAGGAGATACGATTAGCGGTAAGAATTATACTTACAAGTCGATGTGAATCCACTCACGACACATTCCCGTATCAAGGTATGCACGAGAGTTAATCTTACCGATGTGTATACCGTTTATCATCTGTTTGACCGTATAAAAGAATGTGAGAAACTCACTTATTTTGATTTGAAAACAAGCCCTATGTGATAGAATCACTTATTGATGAGGAACTTGATTTTCATATGCATGAGGGCACAGGAGCAAGTCGTTAAACAGGTCAGTACTAACGTACAGCAGAGAGATGAACTTGACTCACGCAAAGAATCTGTGATATATTATCACTTACTTTGTTTGGACATGTGATTGTTCATCACTTATTGAGGTTGTATGCAATAGGTACACATATGTATAGTATTATGGATGATCTAGACTTCGTCTCTGTTATTTTTCGGTAAAAGATACAACCATGATACCTAGATGATAAGCAGCATAAAGACCGAATATCTCAGAACCTCGACAATCTCTTAAACAAAATTTCGGTACCAAGACCATATGCCAATGAATGGTTCCCACCTGACTTGAAGTCTGTTAGGTTTGTATAATCCTGCACATTTTAGTCTGATTATGAGCCTACCGATACATCGTTAGTAGAGATACTTATCATTTCTCAATTTTTTTTATTTTGAACACGTTGACCGACCACACCAGTGAGTATCATCATCTTCCTTTATCCAAGAAACTCATTTTTGGTTTTCTAATTTTTTTTTTGAAACGTAAAGACAGAAAGTAAAGACATCTTTTTGGATTTTTGATTTTTCAAATGTTTTTGTATTTTCTTGAATTTACTCCGCCTAAAATGCTAAAAGGTTACGAAAATGAAAATCTTTTTGAATTTTTAGAGTTTTAAAGAAAATATTTACAAAAACGATTAGCCAAAGAAGTTTACTCGGGTATCACCTTAATGCCATTGACCAAAAGTAGATAATCAAAACGTGATTTATCAGAAGCTTTTGTAAACAGGTCAGCACGTTGGTGATCGGTGTGAACTTTAACAACATCGCTTAATCTTTTGTCAAAACAATCACGTATGAAGTGATATTTAATTTCGATGTGCTTGGTCTTGGAATGCTGCACATGATTTCTAGTGATCTGTAAGGCAGCATTGCTATCAACAAAATTAGGAGTAGATAGGAATTCCAAACCGTAGTCGCACATTTGTTGTTGTATCCAAAGAACTTGGGAGCAACAAATCGAGGCAGCAATGTATTCTGCTTCACAGGTTGATGTAGCAACACACGTTTGCTTCTTGCACTGCCACATGACCAGGCGATTTCCTAATAATTGACATCCAGCGGTTGTTGATTTGCCATCAATTTTGCAACCACCAAAATCAGAATCATTGTATGCAATAAAGTCGAAGCTATCATCCCTAGGTTACCAAAGACCGGTGTCCGAGCAACCCTTCAAATAGCGAAAAATCCTTTTGACAGCTGATAGATGAGAGGCCTTTGGGTTTGCTTGATATCTTGCAAGCAGGCACGTCGGATACATGATGTCGGGCCTCGAAGCTGTAAGATACATGAGAGATCCGATCATAGCACGATAGTATGAAGAGTTATTGCTTTCACCCTTCAAATCCGGAATAATTCCGTGATTCTGTGGAAGTGGGGTACCAATGGGCGTTGCATCAGACATCTGGAATCGGCTCAAGATGTCACCAACATATTTAGTCTAATGGATGAATATCCCAGACTGGGTTTGTTGACCTTGTAGGCTCAAGAAGAAATTCATTTCCCCCATTGCGCTCATTTCGAGTTTTTCTTGCATCACACGTTGAATTGCCTGCACAAAGAATCATTAGTAGAACCAAATATTATATCGTCAACGTATACTTGCACCAGCAGAAGATCTCCATCCTATTCCTTGATAAAGAGAGTGCAATCAATAAGACCTCGTCGAAATCCATTCTCCAGAAGTTAATTGGATAAGGTTGCATAACAAGCCCTAGGTGCTTGATGTAAACCATAAAGACCTTTATTGAGCAACCAAACCCGATCGGGGTGAATAGGATCTTCAAAACCAGGAGGTTGTTCGACGTGCACCTCTTCTTCAACCACACCGTGAAGGAAAGCACTTTTGATGTCCATCTGGTAGACTTTGAATCCTTTGAATGAAGCATAAATTAGAAAGATCTGAATAGCTTCTAGACGTGCAACAGGTGCATAAACTTCATTGTAGTCAATGCCTTCGATCTGGCGAAATCCCTGAATAACCAATCTCGCCTTGTTACGAATAACAACTCCACGATCGTCCTTCTTGCATTTGTAAACCCAACGTGTGCCAATTTTCTTGTAGTTCTCCGGCCTTTCAACAAGCTTCCTAACACCTAGCTTTTAAAATTACTGCAGTTCGTCCTGCATGGCTTCAACCCAAGAATTATCCTTTAAGGCTTCCTTCCAAGATTTCGGTTCTTCTTGTGAAATGTAACACGTGAAGGGCCAATCATTTTGAAGACCAGATTCTCTGATAGCTGCATATAAACTAGCATTCTGGTTGTTTCTCAGCTGATTACGCGTCTGCACACCGCGTTGGACATCTCCTATAATATTCTGCTGCGGATGGGTATCATGAATTCTCATTGCAGGATTTTCAGGAACACGAGTATTGATACCCAAATTATGAATATTAAGATCAATATCCAACTCTACATTGGGAATAGGTGTTAAAGTGGATGCATTCCCTTCAGCAGTATCTACATTCTTCACATGAGGAGTTTCTAAAGAAGCACCTTGAACAGGAGCAACCGGAGCTGAAGTGCCTTCAGTCACATCAAGATATTCATCATCTTCTGATGACTCATTGTAATCAGTAGCATCTTCAAATACCTCATTTTGAACCGTATTGTTAACCAAATTTGAACCTTGGGGGTTAACAATAATAGGTCTTACAAATGGTGAGCCAGCAGTGTTGTCACTATCAAATAGCATTCGAGCAGCTGCAGATTCTTCGTCAAAGGTTGGCAGATTAAAGGAGTCGAATAACCCATCGTAATCGAACATCCAAGGATCACCCGGAGCTCTAACAGGATTTGTGAACCTTTGAACCCTTACTTCACTCCAAAACTCAATCTTTTTGGTTGCAAGATTCCATACACGAAAATTCGGAGTTGCATATCCAAGGAAGAAACCCTCGATAGCTTTCGCCCCAAACTTTCCATCCGGCTCAATCATAGTACATGGATCGCCAAAAGGTTCTAGGTAAGAAAGATCCGGTTTCCTTTTATGTAGAAGTTGGAAACAATTTTTGCCATGCCTCTTAACTGTAAGAACTCGGTTTAACGTGTAGCAAGCAGTCGACACAGCCTCCCCCCAAAACTGAACAGGAAGCTCTGACTCTACCAACATCGTTCACCAAATGGTTCATCTTCCTCAAGTGAATGTGCCCCATTCTTCTGTGCCAAGATATAGACTCCTTCTCTGTGGCTTTTGAGACAAAACATGTTACTTGCGCAGATGTCGTAATCGCTTGGCTCATATCAAGAATATAAAGATCATTAAATCTTGGAGCCGATAAGAGAATGCATTCTTTTGGAATTTTGAGACTAGGTTTCAGCACATAACAACCGGCATTATCGAAATGCACGGTGAACTTCTTATCGCAGATTTACGAAACACTAAGAAGATTATGATCAATTTGACAAACATAATTGATCTTATCGAAACATATAACACCATTGGAGATCATTCCCTCTCCAGTGATGTATCCGCCTTTGTCTCTAGCAAACGCGACATAGCCTCCTCTAATATTTTTTCACATCATATAGAAGCCGTAAGTCGCCTGTCATGTGCCTAGATGCTCCACTATCAACAATCTAATGACTACTGATAGTTCCTCCTGGAACATCCTGCTCATATCATCCAACGATCAGTTGAGGATGGGGACCTAAGCCTTAGTGGTCTTGGGTCATCCCTGAGCATCACGAAAAGTGATCTCGATTTCTTGATGATTTTCAAAACCAACAGCCCCCCCTGAACTTTCACCTTTTTTAGGTTTCCAAGTTGGTTTTTGTTTCCCAGATTGAGTTTTGTAAACAGATTTTGAAACTTCTGGTTTTAATGGTTGTGGTGAACTTGGTTCCCTTGTAATAGATTTGACTTCAGATTTTAAAGCCTTTTCTATTTTCTTAACATTTTGACGTCGTTGTTTCGTTTCTTGTTCCTTAACAGTTCTTTTATCATGTTTTGGTGAAACGGGACGACGTTGAGGGTGAACCTTTTCAGGTGGTGCTTTCTCAAGAATATTTTCTCTGGGAGTGTTTGTACAATTTTTGATGATGTGTCCAAACTCCCCACACTTAAAACACGTTCTCCTTTCAACAAACTTAGGAGAATTTGATCGACGAACAGATGTCAAACCTGTAGAACCTGAGGTACTTGCTTTTTCATCACACTTGTTTGAATGTTGAGTGTAATTGTTTTGACTGTTATGTTTTAAAATCTTGACTTGTTGGACAAAATTAGTGTTTGATTTATTTTCAAAAGTCTCAATTTTATCAGTACCCTCTGATGCTACAAATTTGACATCATTGCTTTTCTTCTGATAACGAGCTCCTTTAGTTTCAAATCTTGATTTAGAAACATTAGGCCTTTGAGCTCGTTGAACTGGTTGTTTACCCTTAGAAGCAATAGGTTGTTGCTTTGTCAGTTGTTTTTTATTTCCAAATTGTTTTCTGATTTCAGCCTTTGGGATTGGATCACATTGAGTTACAGTAACTCCCGGGATCGTCTTTCCCAAAAACTTGCTTGTGTTATCTTCAAAAACTTTATCAATCGATGATGGATTGACATTTTTAATTGGAAAATCATTGTCTGAATAAATTTTAGAATCACCGACCAAAGTATACAACACGTTATTACTCTTAACGGCAGACACAGATTCCTTGTCATCCTTGACATCTTTGATAGGATCTATCACTTTCTTGGCAATAGGTTGCACTGTAGGAGTAGGAGGATCACACAAAATATGATTCTCAATTGGAATTTCTACTCCTTTCTTCTCATCAAGTGATGTATCCTGATCACTCACTTCTGATTCATCATCAGATGAATCATAATCCTCAACAACTGGAGGACTTTGATTCACAGATGTTGAATTTCCTGTTTCTACAGATGCATCATCCGAGGAACTATCCGGTTGGAACCCTAATCCAGTAGTAACTTCCTCATAATCAAGAGGCACACTGGGTTCAAAACGAGGCATATCCTCTTCATCGGGCATTCGAGTATAGTTGTGTCTTAAAGGGGGCGGACACTTCCTTTACCCAACACCTTTCTTATTTCCTTTCAGTTGTTGAGCGTCAATGATGTGATCGAGCACATATCGGGAGTTAGAATAACTCTCCAATTTGAGCTTAATTGCATCATGCTCGCATTTGGCAATGGCTAGTTCCTTTTTGGTTTCCTCAATGAGGTTAATATAATCATTAATACCAATTTGTTTATGGTAAACAATTTTGGTCAATTCGGAAACACTTTTCTTTAAGGTTTCAATTACAGATTTAAAATCCTTTTCGTTTCTAGCTAAAGCCATATTTGCTTCTTTGCACTTAGACAGCTCAATAACCAAACTTTTATTATGACTATGAACCTTTTCATATTCAAGCTTCAAATCAGCACATTCATATTTCATATCAGCACAATCACTACAAATACTAGGAGTTTTAGATTTTACCTGACTCGTAGAGGCTGGACATTTGCCATAAAGGCAGTCTGATAAGAAAAAGATCCGTCTTCAGAGAAGAACTTCTCCATTTCTTTATATGCTACAGCAGCCTTCTTGATCAGAACAGATTTCTAACACTTCAACTCCTCTGCTTCATTCAATAAATCATCAACATCAGAAATAACTTCTTCATTCACATCAGATTCCGAATTACAACCATCCGAATTAGAACTTTCTTCATCAGAACTTCAGGTATAACCCGAAATGTCGTCACTTTCAAAAAATTCTTCCTTGTGAACGTGCTTGATGTGATTGATGATCTTTGCATAACACGTGGTTCCTCCTTGATTTTGATCACCTTCCCCAACCAATTACACCCTTCATCAGCTTGAACAACTAATGCTCTGGTGGTGTTTGAAGGTCAGACTGGTTCTGGTTCTGGTTGTTCACCGCTACCATCCTTCTTTCACGATTATCTTGATTGGCATTTGAAGTACTCGTCTGATAACGGAAAGGATTTTGATTGCCTTGTCTGCTCTGTCGGGTGCACTCACGTTTGAAGTGACCCTTTTCGCCACAATTGAAACATGTAACCGCTTCCTTATCAAATCCGTACTTCGTATCCTTCTTTCTTTCCAAAGAGCTTCTTCCTGTTCGAGTCATAAAATCTTTAGCCCTTCTAACAACACTTGCGAACACCCACTTTATATCCATCAACTCCATTTCATCACGGTCGATTTGTTAATCTTCATTGGTCAAATTAATGTTTCCAATTTTACCTGCGACCAAACCGCAGTAAGCATTGACCATTGTATTAATGAGTTCCATATGTTCCTTCGCTACTTCAATGCTAACTTTTGAGAGGTTTGAGGTATCAACTCTGACTGTGTTGGGGTTTTGGGGTGGAGGATTGTTGGTATAATTTTCTTGCTGTTGTTGTGGTTGGGCTTGTTGTTTTGATGGGGTAGGAATATAAGCACTTGGATCGAACTGAGGTTGAGTAGTGGTAAGTTGAGGTGGAGGTTCGGGTGTTGGTAGCCATGCACTCGGATCGAATTGAGGTTTAGAAAAAGCATGAGCTTGAGCAATCATATGCGCTAGCGGATGATAGACACTCGAATAAAAAACCGGAGGTGGAGCTGATTGTGGAAATGAAAAAGAGCTTGTATTCGACATAAACGCCGTTTGTAGCTTCGGTTGCTGAACTGAATTGGAACTGGAACTAGCTAAAGGGTTAAAACCTGTAAGATACATTTCGGTATTTTGAGGAACAGGAGTTCGTTTAGCTTTCCAGATTTCTTCATCATTCTTGTGTTCCAACTTCTGAATGAATTCATAGATATTGACAGTATCTAGAACGCCCGTATGCTTTAAAAGCATAATGAATGGGCTCCACTTTGGAGGTAGAGTATCAGCAAACCGTGCAACCATTTCCTATTGAGTTGCAATAACATTATAAGAATACATTTCACTAATCAAATGATAAAAACGTATAGTCATATCATTTAGGGTTTCGTTCTCCAAGAACTGAAATGATTGAAACTCTTTCTTCAATAGATCATGGCGTGTCTTTCTAGTAGCTGCATTTCCTTCTCCTCTAGCTACCAAGGCATCCCATAAAGTTTTCGTGTTTGTACAGTAAGCAAATTGATGTTTGATTTCTTTGTGAAGCGCTTGTGTAAGAATAGCAAACGCCTTCTTCTCTAAGTAATAGGCTTTCTTGTCATCTTCAAGCATATTAGTAAAACCCGCTGCACTTGATCCTGCTGCTTCGAGGGCAAGATTGTATGGAGAAGTGAAACACGTCCAAAGTTCGGTGTTTTGCCCTAGAACGTATGTGTGGAAATGACCTTTCCATGATGGATAGTCGTTCATGTGATTCAACTTTGGTGGGCGATTGTTGCTGCACGTTTCACTCTCGCTAAGCAAAGGATTCTGAATGCTTTGATTTTGATTCGACACCAAAGCCCATTGACTTGCACTTATAGATTGTGGAGGCATAACATTCCTTAACCATGCGGCTGCCGAGGTTTGATCTTGACCTGGTCGTGGGTCCGTACTCCAATCCCACAGACTTGTGCTACACATATTTGATATATGAATGATAAGATCTGATCAAACACTTGAAAACACAATGTTAAATTGCTTTTGCAAGTCCTCTGTTTAAAAATGAAAACAATCTCGATGAAACTCTCTCCACGAAACTCAGAAGTTTTGTCGAAGTGATTTTGACGAAACCTAGGGGTTTTGTTGAGGTGGATTATGATGAAACTTAGGGGTTTCGTTTAAGTATCTTTGACGAAACTGTAGGGGTTTTGTCGAAGCTCCTTTTGGCGAAACTCTAGGGGTTTCGTCGACTGTATGTTTCGTCGGGATAAGGTCTCAGACAGTAGGTGAAAGTTGGTGAGATTTTTCAAATGAAATCTTATCTGTTTACTGATACAGGACACACGATTACAACTCACAACATGGTCATCTTACCAAACAAGTATGGTGACAAATATTTAATTCATTTTAATCCTTTTTCAATTTCCCTTTTAAATTTAAATTCCAAGAATATCAATGAACACTTTGAAGGTTCTTTGAATATATGAAGAACAAACCCAGAAAATGTGATTTTTTCGGTCACTTAACAACTTTCCGAAACACGAAATTGCTCAAACTTTTAATGAAAACCTTGTTTTTATCTTGTGAACAAGAATGTAACAAAGGTTTTTAACAAAACTTTGGCAAACAAGCAAGATCCAAGCTGATTTTAAACGCTTTTCCAGAAAAATATGAGTTCTAAGAACACAGTTTTCAGAAAAACACAACAAATACTCGATAAAATCCAACTATGTTTGATTTTAAACAAGGATAAGAGCCAATGCTCTGATACCACTTGTAGGTCCCGATTCTTGGAGGATCGATAACGAAACCGAATCCTTGTTTATAGCAAACACGGTCACATGTGCGGAATCCACGTAACTATGCCAAATCAAACATATAAAGTAACAACGCGGTATAACTAATGAATCACAATCTATTGATTAAACGGGATGAGAACAAAGATTAACTAATACACACACAGTTTGACAGTGTAACTCTCAGGGTATGTTATGCTCTCATAGTTTCAAACTGAAACTGTAAGGTGTTTATATAGCAGCCTGGCCCATAACTCGACGAAACCTAAATTGGGCTCGACGAAACATCATTGGGCCTGACATTGGGCCTGACGAAACCCATCAGACGACAAAACCTGGGGTTTCATCACTGTTCACGACGAAACATCAAGGTTTGGACATTTGGAGGGTTTCGTCATGTAGTGCTCGACGAAACCCTAGGTTTCATCGAAGGCTGCAACAGATGTGTTGTTTGCTGCAAACAGACTTGCAGCAGACAACATATAAACAAACATACATTGACATAAATACCCTTATGCAACATGCATCGTCATATAAGCATTAAATAACAAACGAGACAAAATAGTCGGACACAAGTAGGATAGGAGGATATCCGACTTGGTCGACGACGAATACAGACTCGATAATACGTAAAAGACAGTAATAAAATACATCGTAAATACAGACTAGTTACAGACACAAAAGGTGCACCAACACTTTGGTACCATCCAAGGAACACCTCCGGACTCTAAATCCAAAGGCCACGGCTTCCATCCTCGGTTGTGAGTGTACAATTCCTCTTGTAAATCTATAACTGTTGAGAAATGTAAGCTATCACTTTCTCGCGTTGAATCGGCGTGTAGCTGGGGCTCTGATTCGAACCATCATGGTATATAACTAGATCACCCATACCCCTGGGTAAAGACGATGCTCAGTTCATTGCATAGTTGGGGTTCGAAAGCTAAAAAGACGTCCTCCTGTTCTGTCTCCCAAGAATACACAGCACCCTGCTGTGCTAAAGAAATTAAAGCTGCGCGATCTTCGAAAATCCTTAATAAACCGGCGATAGTATCCAGCGAGACCAATAAATTGTCATACCTCCGAAGGATTCTTCAGTGCCGCCTAATTTCTAATAGCATCGATCTTAGCAGGATCCACGTGTATCCCAATTTCGTTAACAATATGTCCAAGAAAGTGTACTTCCCGAATCCAGAAATCACACTTAGAGAACTTCACGTAGAGTTGCTCCTTCCTCAGGAGCTCTAAGATAAGACGTAAATGTCACTCGTGATCTTCCTTGTTCTTGGAGTAGATCAAAATGTCCTCGATGAACACGATAACAAAATCGTCTAGATACGGTTTGCACACGCGGTTCATGAGATCCATGAAAACTGCTGGTGCATTAGTCAACCCAAATGGCATAACCAAAAACTCATAGTGGCCATACCGCGTTCAAAAAGCCGTTCTAGGAACATCCTACTCTCGGACTCGCACTTGATGATAGCCCGATCTTAAATCGATCTTTGAATAAAAACTTGAACCTTGCAACTGGTCAAACAGATCGTCGATACGTGGTAAAGGGTAACGGTTCTTGACGGTTTCTTTGTTGAGTTCACGATAATCAATACACATTCTAAAGGGCCCGTCTTTCTTCTTCACAAATAGAACTGGGGCTCCCCAAGGCGAAGATCTGGGTCGGATAAAACCTCTATCCAACAGCTCTTGGAGTTGATTTGAAAACTCTTGCAACACTCCTAGTGCAAGACGGTAAGGAGTATGAGTAACCAAGGCTGCCTCTGGTCGTGAGATCAGATTGAGATTCTACCTAATCAGTCTTGGAAGTAAACCTGAAAGATCCACGAGTAACACATTGAGAAAAATCATGAACAATTGGTGGATCCTCGATGTTCCTTAGCCTTAACATTAGTAACGGTTGCCAACATAGCGGGGTAGTCCCTCGGTAGACACTCCTGGGCTTTCATCGCCGGAATGATACTAACCTTTACACCACTGTGATGCTTTAGGACAGACGACGAGTCTCTACTAGGGAGAGGGATACGCAAGATTTTCTTCTCATCGGGTATCTCTGCACGATATCTGGATAACCAATCCACACTAACTACCACAACGAAACCATCAAGGATAGTAGAAGGAAGGTCGATGTCGAACACTTGTCCCACAAGGTCGAGTTCGCATCCCAACAAACATTGGAGGTTCCCATTGACTTGCCATCAGCCGGTTCCACAACAGGTTTGGTTTCCAAAAGCTTCAGGGTTAAGCAGAACAGAGACAAAGCGATTAGTTACCAAGAACGTGTAGGCCACCAAGTTGCTAAATTCCCGGCGTCATCCATGCCAATCCTACAAGCATCATTCCTAGTGTTGTTGTTATGGTCACGTGGATTCCCAATACGGCTGTTGTTCCATTGGTTGTTGATATTTTGACTTAACAACAGTCAATCCCTGTCGAAGTCACCTTCGTTTCCATACTGTAAGCTATGATTACGAGCACCACGATGTCGCCATGACTGTTGCCTCTAATGTCGCTACTTGTAACGGGATCCTGTGACCTTTCACCAACAAGGTCCATCTTTCCTATTCCATGTCACGTACTAAGGCACTACTCACTGTGCGGGAAGTTACACATTCCACTCTATAGTCAATTGTCATCGCTCATGTCCCGATTGATTCGTAAGAGTGGACTCCCATAAGTCGCTGACTAGGGTTAAGAATTCGATTGAAGTCAATTCGCTGGTGTTCGTTGTCGGTAATCAGGGTTGTCCAAATACTGAAGTCGGCAAAATACTACGCTTATCCTCTTGTCCGTCGATCTATCAAGTTAATTGATTAATACATGGTATGTGATGAGAGTGTTGCAGAAGTGATCGCACTTCGGGATCTAAGACGTCAATACATTGAGTTCCAGCAAACGAAAAGAAGTGTGAAAGGTATCGACCAATCATTCGACGCTGCGACATCCAACTCAGGGACGTTCGTACTAGCACTTAACTTCCTACACAGTTCGCAAAACATTCAGATGAGTGTTCAGGTAACACTCGATAACATCGAGATTCGTAAGAATTTAGAGATGGGTGAAAAGATCACGTTCGAGTAGAAGACAATCACTGCTATGACCCCTATAGGTTTGTTATATTTCTCATCGTTCGAATAATGGAACAGAACCCCTTTTTCACTTGTTAAGTCTCACTGGGACTCACATGCACCCCACTTTATTATTATGTGTGCACCCACAATAATATTGTGATTTGCATGCTCATCTCAGTTCCTCCTAACTCATGTCAAATGGTTCCTCAAACTCAGATGTCAAACGGAGGTTATCAAAATGATAAGATCACAAGAATCCAAAGACTATGACATACTGTCAATGCATCATAATGTAAGCAAGCAATTCAGGTAATTATGCTATAGTGACAGGTGTGTGTTCACATGTTACATCATAAATAAATGTGTACTAGTCACGTAATGTATGCAACAGGTGAAAAAGACGAACCTTGCAATCTGGAGCTGAGTGTCATGGTCGTATCCACGTATTCATAACTGTTCGGTTATAGTCTGGTTTTATAAAAACATTTTTAAAACCAAGTTCACTATAACCAGTGGCTCTGATACCAAACTGTCACACCCCCAAAATACCACATGCGGGAACCCCCGCGAGGCGTGTGACATACCAGGATCTAGCCAAAAATCACATTGAACTCATACATGATTTAAATAAAAACTTTCATTTATGAAGGTAAAGTATTAAATCACATAAAATATAACTCATCATATTCAGCGGAAGCATAAATCCTTTGTTAAGTGTTACATAAACCGTATGTACGAAAACCATTAGACTTGTCTCGCGAACCCATGCATTACGACCCATGACCACTCCAGCATCCCAGACAGCAAGTCCCACGATCCTCATAATCTATAACATACGAGCATGCACACAAGTGTATCAGACAACGCTGGTGAGTTCATAGTTTTACGAAAACATTAGTTACCAAGTGTTTAGTTCAGTTCATTGATTACAATGTTGATAATAACTCGAGTACCGTACAAGATGGCTCCAGATTATTTTGCCCGTCCCCAATGCCCCCTATCTAAGCATTGGTCATGATTAAGGTCATTAGTTCACACCCGTCCTCTTAGGTACGAGGTGAGTGTGCCAAAACTAAATAGATCTATCAACTAATAACCCCGTTACCTCTCAGGTAACTATTCGGTATAAGATGGGACTTAAGGTGATAGGAAATGAGTGTATTATCTAACATTCCAGATTTTACCCACAAGACGTATTCCACTCAGGAATACCCATTGATTTACCTAAAAACTTATCCCGCTCCGGGATACCCAATGACTGTCCAGACCACCAGGACGCATGCTCAAGAGAAAAGAACTCACCTTGGTTGTGCACGGTAAGATTAGTTACTTGTTTACAATTGGACACCTAAATTCTAACATGGTTCCAATGACGGTCATTTTCGTGTACACATAATCCACATAACCTTTGTACACATTACACAAGTAGCGAACAAGTAAGGCATATATCATCACCCATATTACAGCAAGTGTTCGAGCCATAAACATACTCACGTCACCGGTTCGTATTTCCCAATGGCACAATCAAACAGTTCGGTTTACATACAAGTAAACATGCAAGTTCACATAATACACAATAAGAAATTTGGGTCACAAGTAATTTCGTATCACAAGCATACTAGGCTAACAACCACTTGGATCAGCTGCACGACCCAGTACTGATCGGAAGGTGTGCGGCACAGCACGAAGTCACAGCCCAATAAAATGAGACACAACGTTTATTGAAGTGCAACTCGCAATATACCCGCTCAACACAAGTTAAAACATATGCGGCCCAACACAAGGAAACCTAAGCCCACCCGTTGTGTGATCTGGTCCGCGTTTAGGTAAGGTCTGGCCTAATACCCAGAGGTGGCCCAGTTGTGCGTGTGCGTTCCATAAACAGTTCATTTGGACTGTTGCGAGTGCACCCGGTCCGTGTCCCGATGTATAGGTTCACACATGAGCCCCAAATACACGTGAGGCCCAAGTCCTTTAATTCGTTTCTTATCCTTAAGCAATGCATCCCGTTTTTTATCCTTTAATCACTTTTCAAATAATATGAATCATCAATTAAGTCAAGAACATGGATAAATACTCTTAATAGTTTTCTAAAGCACCAACATAGTTTGTCATCGTGAACTATAGCATGACAGTTTTAGGGTTCTTGTTTACCATTACTACTTAACATGCCCCTAGATCACTTATTAATACCATTACTCTAATCATCAATATAACAGGAACGCTATTTAAGATGTGCAAGACCCTAATCACCCTTTAACAATTTCGAAAACAAGAACATCAAACAACCCGTTTATTATAGCAGGATCTAATCCAGCAATCATTCACCCCTTATGTATCTTAACATTATTTCCCTTAATCAAACACATCTCTAATTCCAATCCTATGCATAAAAACTTATAACATACAACATCCAAACTCAAGTAACACATTTGGACTCCCACCAAGAATAACCGGCAAGAAATATGGATCGAGAATCGATTAGATTGCTTACCGAGAGGAGATACATGCAAGAGGTAAGCTAACACGAGGAGAAAGAACGTCGGATAGAACCTTGTCAGATCAAATGGATTGCCGTCACTTGCTAGGAGGGTGTCTAGGGTTTGCAATAAGTGAAGGAGAAGGATTATTTGCCCACATTCATGCATGGCCGTAACATAAAATATGGGTGTGTGGGCTCGGATTGGGCTTCTAGTGTTACGGGCCGAGGAAGTCAATCAATACATGAGGTGGGTTGGGCTTCAAGTGGTTCGGGTTTGTTACTAGTAGTGGGCCGAAATAGACTATGAGGTGACCAAGGTGTATGTGCACAACCTATTAACGTGTACGACCCAACCTAACCATTGACACTTAAAATAGCCCACTACCCGGTCATACTCAACTACATTTTTACATTTAACATGTTTATCATAACTAGTAGCACTTAAATTTTATAATAGCACAGAACGTAAAAGAGGAATAATGAGAAATCAGGATCACGTGGTTAACTAACACTAACCTTGAAAGTTCGGGTTGTCACAACTGCACCAGACACAACCATTCCCTCAGAGCTAATAGTAGAAGCAAGATCTGGAGACATCATTAAACTACCAAAGATAAGAGACAGACACAACTACAGTGTAGTCTACAGAGATTTTGAGAAGAACAAGGCTCTATTCAGAAGCGCTGATATCTGCAAGTACTCTAATCAGACACTGAGGTTTATTATGAAGTGCATGAACAAGAGACAGGAACAGCTTCAGAAGACAAGAATGAACAAAGAAAATGAAAGGCAGGAGATTAAACAAATGACTGAAGAATGAATACAAGCAAGAAGCTGGTACAAAGATATGTATGATATCTACAACAAATACATCTCTTACAAAAAGAAATTCAAGTTTGGAGATGTACTCAAAAGGGAAATGTTGTTTTGAAAAACATGTTTTTTTTTTATTTTATCTTATCATGTAATTTGTTTTCAGAATAGAAGTAACATGCTTGATTTACAAATTCAGTTTCCACTGTTTGGGAATTTTTTTTTGGTCATAAGGTAGTTTAGTTTTCTTACAATACTTAGGGGAAATTGTTAGGAAACTTTAAGTATAAGTATTGAAAAAAAAAGATGATCATCCTGATCATAAGATGAAGATACATTCAAGAAGTATTACTAAGAAAGTGCCTACATAATATCATGAAAAAAAGAAAAGAAAGATACATCTTCAACTAAGAATCAGGAGAAGATCAAAACAAACAAGACAATCAGATAGAACCTTTCTGATGAAGTCTGATGATAAATCCGGTAATTATCATCTGGTAAATTTTGATTACCTAAAATCTGATCATGAAGTTCATCAGAATTCTGGTAATTAGTCACCAGAAATTCTAGTAGTCCCACTAGCCTTTAAGATAAGGCCTGACACAAACCCAAAAAGGACCAAGTTGGCTATAACCGATTCAATGAATATGCCAAGAAGTTCCTTTTGTGTAGAGCAAGTGGTGAATAAACAATTGTTTATTCAGATCTGAACTCTCTATAAATAGAGATGTCAAACCCCGAAGGTTAAATGAGTTGTGCTTAGCATTCAATTCACACAGTACAAACTCCATTGCCTTCACTTAGGATTCTTTGAGTATCCGTTTTGTAATATCTAATAACTTTTTCTTTACAACGTCATTTAATACACTTGAAAAATTCAATATCTTGTTTCTTGAAAGTCTGATTTTTAGTTCTGCACTTTATTTCCTTATTTATTGAAATCACTTGCCATATTAAGTTTGGGTATCTCTATCTGGGATCAACAGGCAATATGAAGAAGCCAACGCAATTTAAAGTCAAGGAGGCGGTGGTAGAAACTACAAAATGAACTCAAATACATACCACCCCGGATTACGAAATCATCCGAAATTTCGATACGGAAACCCATCAAATCAAGCAAATCCGAACTTTAAAGGAAATCAAGGAAATTTTGTTCCTCGCCAACCATTCAATAATCAAGGATTTCAAGGGCAGTTTCAATCGAGTAATGTGCATGGTGGGTCTTCGGGTCAAAGCTCTTCAGGTGGAAAGGAAGTCATGGAGATGTTGAAGGTAATGCAAATGGAAATGCAACGAAGAAATCAAATGGATGACATTCGTAGTAAAAAAGATTAAATTCGTGACAAAGCTATTCAATATTTGACCACCCAAATGGATCAACTTGCAACCGAGATGGCACTTTTGAAGAAGAGCAAAGGTCAACAACTGAGTGACACGGTGACAAATCCCAAGAACATCAAAAGCGTTAACATCAATGTGGTAAACACCATTCCGAATACTGAATTTAATGAAACATTTCTTACCTCTTCGTGTCAAGTGAATGCAGGTATTGGAAGAGATGCCGAGGTTGAAAATGACAAAGAGCATGGAGCGCCAAACGTGCCTATCTCAGTGGGAAAACTAAAAATTCCTCATGCATTATTGGACTATGGGGCGGGCATGAGCATGCTATCAGGCGAGTTATATGACATGTATGACTTTGGCCCGTTGCAAGATTTAGTCACCATGGTGAGCTTGGCGGATGAAAGTTGGAGGCGTCCACAGGGAATGGTTAGGAATGTTAAGATTCAGTTGGGGGAATTTGAATACCCGGTGGATTTTCTAGTCCTATACTATGATTATACCAAAATGGCAGCATAATAAAGGGTAATTTTAGGTCGACCGTTTCTATACACAACAAACCACAACAAATGCTGAAATAAATTGTAGAGACGAGATCATTACTATGACCGAAAAGAACCGTAAGTTTTCATTTGATGTTCAGACTAGGGTGATTAGTTATGAGTCTATTGAGGGGAAGGGTAACGGGTCTAGTGAAAGGGTGTTTCCAAGAATGAAAATAAATAACCCACCGAATCGTGAAGAAAAGCATACTGGATCAAGTAGGAGTGTATTTAATTACCCACTAAATTGAAACGGGACGGTTTCATGTTACTCAATGGCACTATGTAGTGATGGAGGAGTCAAGAATCGTTTCTTTGAGCCACCGTAAACGGGGGTGGCACGGTCTGGCTGAAGACCCGAAAACTTAGCGCTGCTCGGGAAGCAACCCTGGGATTTTCACTGATCTTGTTATTTCTTTATTTTTCTATGTTTCGGGGCCATGGCAACACTCAAGTGTGGGGAAGATGTGTGGATATATGTGTGAAGGTGGTGATAGGAATTCGGATAACCTACAACATAGCGCTGCTCGGGAAGCAACCCTGGGATTTTCACTGATCTTGTTATGTTATTTAGCCTTGAAATATTGATAGTTAGTTTGTTTGCTTTTGTTAAAAAAAAGTTTGGTGTGTTTAGAACGATCTTTCCCTTCAAACCCATACATTGGGGACAATGTATCCCAAGTGTGGGGAGGCGGGAAATTTTTGCAAGTTTTGAAAAATTTTAAAATCAAGCGAAAAAATGCTCTAAATTTGAACACTTAAGTACTAAAACTGTGCGACACACCATCAACCCTTTATATCCCTTTTTCTTGGTGAGAGTTTGAGCCATCTTGTGAATTTATTAGATATATTTTTCTTTGATGAGAGTGGCAATGGGTGGGGGAGCATTAGAACTTGTGCTTGAATTCGGTTTGAGGCCTTAGCTTGATATGTATGTGAAAAGGATAAGGGCATTTAGGTAGCCTCGCCATGGTGTGTGCTAGTGTGAGATTTGCGGGGTTAGACCTCATAAGTTATATGAGCTTGGTAGCGAGAAGGGCGGGGGTTTGGACTTTAGTAGCCCATTTGAGCTTAAAGCCGATCGTTTGTTAACCCATGTCTAGTTCTCAAAAATTCACCCGTATTCGACCCGATCTAGTAATATTAGCATTTCATATTAGTATGTTTGCTATGTGATGTTGCCATTTTTTATTGAAAAAAAGAAGAAGAAAATAAAAAAATATATGAAAAGAAAAAAAATAGGAAAAAAAGAGAGAAAAAGCAATGAAAAAAAGAAAAGAGAAAAAGAGATTGATGTATTGTATATAGATGTTATGTTTAGATAGAAATAAAAGACTGTGTCGAATCACTAGCTACTACATATATATTTCCACTTCCTACCCATATGCCTAGCCACGTTCCAGCCTTTAAGTCACTTTGATTCACGTGCGTGTTTAGAAATTTTTTAGGCGAAGGACCGATTTAAGTACAAGCCTATTATTGTGCAATCACCCATTTGCTTTAAGTGTGTTCTAGCTCATCCTTCCTATTTATTATTTATCGCCGACAGGAGAGACATTTCTTTGCTTGATTCATGTTGATCGCTTGTAGGAGTTACGAGTTGTTTATGATGAGTTGCTTGGGGGTAAGCAACGGTTAAGTGTGGGAATATGACGGGTAGTCCGTAGGACGACCCTTAAGTGCTATAAATGGAATTTTAATCCTATATTTAATCGAGTAATTGTCTATAATTAGATAACTACGTTTGCTTGGGTTTAAGGTACATTCGGAGCTTAAAAGTGTGGAAATGAAGCTTCGAATAGGCGCGGATGGATTGGAGATTGGAAGATGGAGAATAAATGAAGAAAATAATTTATTAGAATTGAAGAATTAAGAAGGTAACATGATAAAGGACGAAATTACGAGAACGTAGACGAAAATGGTGAACAAAACGGAGTTGAAACCAGAAAGTTATGAAGAAAACAAAATTACGTAGCTGAAGCCTACCGTAGGTTACGGTTGCAGCCATAAACTACTGTAGACCCTGACAAAAATTGAGGCCGTAAGATAGTTTCTTGCCACCGTAGGCCTTTTCAAGCCACCGTAAGCTACGGTGACCATCGTAGCTTACAGTGGAGGCTGACATGAAAAGTGTAACTCCCTCTTTTATGGTGGTTAAGTGTGCCTTTTCATTATCTTATCATTGTCTTTGGTCTAGAGTAGTTTGGGGGCGAAGTTTAGGTGACAAGAACACTATTTTGGGGTTGTTAATCATTGATTTTCATTATTCGATTCGTATGAACTTTGGAATTGAAGTGATGACGAACCGAGTTATGTGTGGCTAACTTTCTATTGTTCTCCCCCGGATAGTAAGGTTTCGAATTGAATGTTTTATGATTGTTTATGTTATTCCTGAGATAGTGTTTAATCTTTTTGATTATATTGCTATGGTGTTTATGAGTTTGATTTGTAATTGTTGATATTGTTGATGTTCGTGTTCTAAACCATACGTTCCTTGTGTCGTTGGCAATCAAGATATCATGGATGGGATTCGGGGTTGGCTATATTGAACTGGTTATCGGGTGACTACCTTGCGTTATTTTAATCCAAGTACTTAGTTCCCAATCATCACAATCAAATGTAAATTCACGAACTATGTCTATGTAGTTCATCTCAGATTAAACTCTCATTTTAACATTCATAGATACCTGAAACCAGGGGAGAACATCTCTTCTCATTCCTGAACCAAAACTTTGATAAGTGTTTTTTTAATTAATTTTAGTTATTCAAACCAATCAACCAAAACTCTGAATTTACATTTCTGCAACTTAGGTTTATTTAGTCATTTAGATAACGCATATTCCACAAACTCCTTGTCTTCGATACCCACTTATCACTATCTATTTAGTGTAATTGGATTATTTTTGAGTGAGACTTCGACCTCACGTCAAATTTTGGCGTTGTTGCCGGGGAGTAGTGCGCAACGTGTGTTATCTTTTGCAGTTTAGTTTGTTATTTTTTTTGGGTTTACGCTGGTTGTGTTTAGTGTGTAGGTATTTAAAGGTGCATGCCTACTAGAGGCTCTCACAAGCTATCACCATTAGCCTTCGATCCGGAAGTTGAGCGAACTTTTTGAAGAAACAGAGCTTTGTTACATGAGAACAAAATCACTAGTTCACTTACTACACCTACTACACCAATTACACCAAGTCATACAATGGATCCACCACCACTACCCACTACGGTTTAAACAACACCATCCACTCCTCCACCAAATTCTACTACCAATCCTACACCAACACATGAGTTTAAACCAACTAACACCACTTTACCCACAAGTACCCAAACCGAATATACATTTAGCTACAACACGTCATCAACTGTTCCATCCTTTTCATTTTTCTTCCCAACCTCCGGCCAGTCATCATCTTCTCAACAAATACCACCACCAGATCCATTTCAACCAACTTCATCCATAATCCATGCTACATCTACGTTTCAACCACCATTACAATCGGGTTTGCTATATCAACAACCGTAATTTTTGCAAACCATGGGAGCTAGAAGAGATGCGTTTGATAATGGATATGAGGAAGAGTTTGGAGGATACGGAGAAGAAGGGTATGTTTACTGAAGTGATGGAGATCAAGAGGACTACATGTATGTGCGAGGTCAAGGTCAAGGGATGCATGGTTTTGGTAGACCTCCTCAACAACAAGTAATTCAAGAACAAATTGTTCAACAACAATTGCCACCACAAGGGCCACCAATTCAAAAACAAATTCCACAATAACAAGTGGGGCAAATGTTTCAACCACCGCCTCAACAGTTCATGCCTCAACAAACGGTTCAAAGATGAATGGGTCCACCACATCTAAGAGTTCGATTGGGTGTGCCACGAAGGCATAACTGGGATCCGTGAGGGGTATTGAAGCACATTTTAGGCCTGTAATTACCAACAATCTGTCACCGATAGTCATTCCTCATAATAATCAACAGAGGACTTTTGAAGTTAGAATTAATTCTTCCAAAGTTTACCGAAGTATATGGGATTAGCAACGGAGGAACCTTATTTTCATTTAGAGGTATATGATTCGATATGCAATACTATCATTGGGCAAGGGTGTTCAGCAGATGAGGTCAAGTTGGTGCTATTTCATTTTTCGTTAGAAGACAAAGCGAAGAGGTGGTTTTACACTTTACCATCGACTTCGATTTATACATGGGCTGAAATGCAACAAAGGTTTTTGGAAGAATTCTTTACGGCCCAAAAGACCAATGCCGCGAGAAGAAGCTTGAGAAGCTTTCAATAACAACAAGGTGAAATGTTTCGTGAAGCTTTCGAGCGGTTTGATTTAATGCTCAAGAATTGTCCTCACCATGGTATTGAATTGTGGGAATTGTTGAACGCGTTTCATGAAGGTTTGAATTCTGAAAATGCTCGTGACTTGATGTCTATCACGAATGGTACATTCGGTACCAATTACGAGCAAGATGATTGGGCATTTTTGGAACAAATGGCGGTCACATCAAAGAGAAAAGCTCAATCATCGAGGAGAGCGAGACCGGCCATTACTAGAACACAAGTGCATACGGCGGAGGATGTTAATGTGCAAACTACAAGCAAAATTTATGAGTTTTGTGCAATTTGTGATGAATTGGGGCATGCGGCTGAAAATTGCTAAGGAGGTGAAGGGAAATATGAAGAAGTGAACGCAATTCAAAGTCAAGGAGGCGGTGGTTGTTAGTGCATACATCTGTCGACTTAGTCTTGTATCGAGTCTTGTACTAGATATGTTAGATCAGGGCACGTTGTTCGAGAAAATAGGAAGAATTAAGTTGTGTTTATGGTGTTTCACTTGAAGGAGGCCATTTCGCTTGAAATGTCATATGACAAGTTCAAGCGAAATCCAGTGTGTTGAGTTCGCTTGAACTGACACCATGACAGTTTCAAGCGAAACCCTGATGCCTATAAATACTTGTCAAGCGAACTCAGTTAGTGTAGTTCGAACTTTTGTAATTTTGGATACCGAAGTGCTGCCGGTTTATCCAGTGATTATACAAGCTGTAATATCAATCAGAAACGTGTTTAAAGGGAATTGCTAGCTGTTTTGAAGTCAGTTTCTTTGTTTCCGCCACTGAAACTGATAAAAACTCTTCTGAACGACTCGTTTGGGTCCCAACACGATCCTGCAGTGGTAAAAACTAAAAAATGAACTCAAATACATACCACCTCGGATTCGAAACCATCCAAATTTTCGATACGGAAACCCATCAAATCAAGCAAATCTGACCTTTCAAGGAAATCAAGGAAATTTGGTTCCACACCAACCATTCAATAATCAAGGATTTCAAGGGCAGTTTCAATCGGGTAATGTGTATGGAGGGTCTTCGGGTCAAAGCTCTTCGGGTGGAAATGAAGTCATTGAGATATTGAAGGCAATGCAAATGGAAATACAACGAAGAAATCAAATGGGTGACGTTTGTAGTCAAGAAGATGAAATTCACGACAAAGCTATTCAATCTTTGACCACCCAAATGGGTCAACTTGAAACCTAGGTGACACTTTTGAAGAAGAGCAAAGGTCAACTACCATGTGACACGGTGACAAATCCCAAGAACATCAAAAGCGTTAACATCAATGTGGTAAGCACCGTTCCTAATACTTAATTTAATAAAACATTTCTAACCTTTTCGTGTCAAGTGAAAGGTATAGGAAGGGATGCCGAGGTTGAAAATGACAAAGAGCATGGAGCGCCAATCGTGCTTATCCGAGTGGGAAAACTAAAAATTCCTCATGCATTGTTGGACTATGGGGCGGGCATGAGCGTGCTACCAGGCGAGTTATATGACATCTATGACTTTGGCCCGTTGCAAGATGTAGACACCATGGTGAGCTTGGCGGATGAAAGTTGGAGGCGTCCACGAGGAATGGTTAGGAATGTTAAGATTCAGTTGGAGGAATTTGAATACCCGGTGGATTTTCTAATCCTAGACTTTGCTTTTACCAAAATGGCAACACAATGAAGGGTAATTTTAGGTCGACCGATTCTATACACAACAAATGCTCAAATAAATTGTAGAGACGGGATCATTACTATGACCGAAAAGAACCATTAGTTGTCATTTGATGTTCAGACTAGGTTGATTAGTTATGAGTCTATTGAGGTGAAGGGTAGCGGGTCTAGTGAAAGGGTGTTTCAAAGAATGAAAATAAACAACCCACCGGATTTTGAATAAAATCATACGGGATCAAGTAGGAGTGTATTTGATTACCCACTGAATCGAAACGGGACTGATGCATTTTACTCCATGGCACGATGTAGTGATGGAGATGGAAAGAATCGTTTCTTTGAGCTACCATAAATAAGGGTGGCACGGTCTGGCTGAAGATACGAAAACTTTGCGTTGCTCGGGAGGCAACTCAGGGGTTTTCACTGATCTTGTTATTTTTTTATTTTTTTATTTTTCTATGTTTCAGGGCCATGGTAACACTCAAGTGTGGGGAAGATGTGTGGATATATGTGTGAAGGTGGTGATAGGAAGTCGGATCACCTACAACATATGAACATGTTGTGTCAAACTTCATCAGGTTCATGTAGTCTTTCCTTAGTCTTGTTATGTTCTTTAGCCTTGAAATATTGGTAGTTAGTTTGTTTGCTTTTGTTAAAAAAAAGGTTTGGTGTGTATAGAGCGATATTTCCCTTCAAAGCCATACATTGGGGACAATGTATCCCAAGTGTGGGGATGGGGGAAATTTTTGAACGTTTTGAAAAATTTTAAATCAAGAGAAAAAAATGGTCTAAATTTGAACACTTAAGTACTAAAACCGCGCGACACACCGTCAACCCTGTACATCCATTTTTTCTTGGTGAGAGTTTGAGCCACCTTGTGAATTTATTAGAGATATTTTTCTTTGATAAGAGTGGCAATGGGTGGGGGTGGATTAGAACTTGTGCTTGAATTCGGTTTGAGGCCTTAACTTAATATGTATTTGAAAAGGATAAGGGCATTTAGGTAGCCTCTTCATGGTGTGTGATAGTGTGGGATTTGGGGGGCTGGAGCTCATAAGTTATATATATGAGCTTGTTAGCAAGAGGCGCGGGGGTTTGGAATTTACTAGCCCATTTGAGCTTAAAGTCGATCGTTTGTTAACCCATGTTTAGTTCTAAAAAATTCACCTATATATGACCTGATCCAGTAGTATTAGCATTTCATATTAGTATGTTTGTTATGTGATGTTGCAATTTTTGATTAAAAAAAGAAAAAGAAAAAAATGTATGAAAAGAAAAAAATATGAAAAAAGAGAGAAAAACAATGAAAAAATGTAAAGAGAAAAAGAGATTGATGTATTGTATATAGATGTTATGTTTAGATAGAAATAAAAGACCATGTCAAATCACTAGCTACTACATAAATATTTCCATTTCCTACCAATATGCCTTGCCAGATTCCAACCTTTAAGTCCCTTTGATTCACATGCGTGTTTAGCAATTTTTTTTAGGCGAAGGACTGATTTAAGTACAAGCGTATTATTGTTCAACCACCCATTTCCTTCAAGTGTGTTCTAGCTCATCCTTGCTAGTTATTATTTATCGCCGAGAGGAGAGTCATTGTGAGGGGTGTATTGTGCAGGTTTAAGAAAATGTTAGTAAAATGAGGACATTTGTTTGCTTGATTCATGTTGATCGCTTGTAGGAGTTACGAGTTGTTTATGATGAGTTGCTTGGGGGCAAGCAACGGTTAAGTGTGGGGATGTGACGGGTAGTCCGTAGAATGACCCTTAAGTGCTATAAATTGTATTTTAATCCTATATTTAATCGAGTAATTGTCTAGAATTAGATTACTATGTTTACTTATGTTTCAGGTACATTTGGAGCTTAAAAGTGTGGAAATGAAGCTTCTAATAGGCGCTGATGGATTGGAGATTGAAAGATGGAACATAAATGAAGAAAATAATTTATTAGAATTGAAGAATTAATAAGGTAGCATGATAGAGGACGAAATTACGAGAACATAGGCGAAAACGGTGAAGAAAACGGAGTTGAAACGAGAAAGTTATGAAGAAAACAAAATTGTTTAGCTAAAGCCTGTCGTAGCTTACGGTAGCCATAGTAAGCTATGGTAGACCCTGAAAAAAATTGATGTTGTAACACAGTTTCTTGCCACCGTAGGCTTTTTTATGCCACCGTAAGTTATGGTGACCACCGTAGCTTACGGTGGAGGCTGGCGTGAAAAGTCTAACTCCCTCTTTTATGGTGGTTAAGTGTGCCTTTTCATAATCTTGTCATTGTCTTCGGTCTAGAGTAGTTTGGTGGCGAATTTTGGGTTACAAGAACAATATTTTGGGGTTGTTAATCATTGCTTTTCATTATTCGATTCATATGAACATTGGAATTGAAGTGGGACAAACCGAGTTATGTGTGGCTAAGTTTCGTATGTTCTCCTCCGGATAGTAAGGTTTCAAATTGAATGTTTTATGATTGTTTATGTTATTTCTGAGATAGTGTTTAATCTTTTTTATTATATTGCTATGGTTTTTATTAGTTTGATTTGTAATTGTTGATATTGTTGATGTTCGTATTCTGAACCATTGTAGGTCCCCTTGATGTGTATGGATCTTCACAGAATTGTCAATCCGATCAAGAGTGCAGAATCCTCTTGATCAGAATATCACAGAAACAAGTAGAAGAACAGAAACAGCAATTCACTTTCAAACCGGGTTTACTATTGATTATCAAACAAAAGTATTACAATCAATCTAAACCCTAACCACACTCAAATTCGTCCAAGTCTAGCTCTCACGAATTTCAATGCCTCTCAAACTCTGTTTTGGCTGATTCACCTAAACCCTAAAGCCTAACCTTGTTTATATAACACAAGGTTGCAACATTATGGTGGGTTTACTACATGGGCTAGGCCCAAATCGTCCCCCATCACCCAATGTGGGTTTTGTTTAGCCCAAACTCTATTAACTCACTAATACAAAACTAAACCCGCTAACTGTTTATCGTTTAACTAATTACAAGATATCCAAAGACCAAATCTAAGCTGTTGTCACAAACATGCACCAACAAACTCCCCCTTGACAATAGCTTCATAAAATAACTTTGTCTTCAGTCATCTTGCAATCTGCATGTAGTCTTGCACTGTCTTTGGTCTTTGGATAGCTTCAGCTTCAATAGCTCTGTCGGCAACAGACTCCCCCTAAGCTGATGCATCCAATCACCAAATCTTCAAAAACTTTAGCGTTTAAGTAAACTCCAGTTCAGCATTTGTATAGCAATCTTCAAACTCTTCAACTTTGTCCGCAATATAGAAAGGAGGTTCTACCATGCATCCAATCAAACTCTCATCTTCACAGCAACTCATCACTTTAACTTCTCAGCAACATACTGCTTCAATCTGTATACTATAAAACAAACATCTCGAGAAACCATAAGAATTTTTCAACAAAGTTAAATAAATTATTATTTTTCAAGAGATAGTTAAACTGTATCACAGATTAAGCATTTTCAACTTATCACCAACACGCAAAACGTTTTAATCACACACCCTATAACCCGCATGATTTAAAATTTTGAACTCACTTTCTAACACCGTCTCCCCCTATCAGTAACAATTCCTTCAAGAATAACAGTTTTCCGTACATTAAGAATTTTAAACAGAAAAAGACACTATTTTTGGATTTTTATATTTTCTGAAAGCAAGTAAATAACAAAAGCAATAAACACTCTATTTTTGTGAGAATCACTGGTAAGAAGATCATATCAACACAATCAAACTGTTTCACACCATTAGATAATTCTTTATTTAATTTTTCGTGAAAAGCAGTCCAAGACGATTACCAGTATGTTTGTCCACTTAAACAAAATGCATGAACATTTCAAGTACCATTACCGTATGATACGTTAAGGTAATATTAATTACTGAAATACTAGTGTGTCCCACTTCAGGATATACCCCCGCGATCAAGGTATGCACAGAAATTCATCGTAGTAGGTGAGTATGCTGATGTCATCCTTTAAGATATCCTGACAGTGCCTAGGTCTGCATATAATCTGTTTTATCATGTTTTGATTGCTTAACAATGAACACCCAAATAAATACTAATCAAATCCTGGAAATATAAACAACACACTCTATCATGCAAGTATCTTCCCTACCACATATTTCACAAGTCCAATCCAGATTTCTGAAATCTTAACTGGGAATAGGTTGAGAAGAGAACAGAATAGATCTTTAGGAGAGATGGTATAATATACAGATCAAATGAGTTTTTCTCAGTTTGATATAGGTTTCTTGGGTTTCTTTTGGGCACTTGAGGGCCTCTTTCGGGTGTATTAGATCTATAGCTTGACAACGTACAGCTAGGTCAGCATGTATCTGGATGCAGCATAAGCTGTCGTTGCCTAGCACCTCCAGGTCAGCATATATCTGGATGCAGCAGAGGAGGTACACAACTTTTTTCAGAGAAGATTTCAGAATTAGATCAAAATTGTGTGTATCGGGACAACATACAGACATTCAAATAGAAATGAGCTAATTCCAAGTTACTTTCTTTCCTGGGGTTATGTACAATTTTAGTTCTGAACAGAAGAACAGTCAAGATATCCCCAGATGAAATAACAGTATAAAGACCCAAAACTTCAGATTTTGGCAATCTATCAACGCAAGATTTAAGGTCATTAAACCATACACCACTAATGTGTTCCCCACTCATATACAGTTCGTTTAGGTTTATATCACATTGGTTAGTTGATTATTTCATGCTTTTTGCCTACTGGTACATCATATGATGAAGCTGCTATCACACTTAAGCAATTTAATTTCAGTTTCAGTGTGACAGTCTAACTTGCTGATGTACTATCATTTCTTCTTTTTCACACAGTGATAACTCATTTTTGATTTTCTATTTTTTTATGATTTTGATTTTTCAATGTTTTTGTATTTTTTATTTTTAAGAAAAGCAGTAAAATATTTACAAAATTCTTATGGAAAACCAGTTATTCAGGATTCCTCATCCCGTTGAGTTCGACTAAATGTTCAAAGCGAGCCCTGTCAAAAGCTTTAGTATAAAGATCTGCCAGGTTATCTAGTGTGTCGACTCAGCACTTTGAACTTCAATTTAAATCAATCAATATATATATATCAACAATCTCACATCCCCCGTCATATTCCTAGAGCAGCCATTATCAACATAAGTTGATAATCCTCCTTAGCAGCTCCTGCACATATCAACTAAAAAATTAGTTAGATTGGGGGACCCAAGCCTTAATGGTCTTGGGTCGTCCAAATTCACCAACCACTGGAACATCCATCCAATATCCATTACTCCTAACTGGAGTCTTGGATCTCAGACCTGTTGATGGAATTTGATTTTGATTTCCACTAGGTCTATGGTCCTGAGGGTTCCTATATGTGTTTGGACTATTTGACCTTTGAAAACTTTGATTTTGATTCCAAGAAGCATTATTGTTGTAATTTCTAAAGCCATTGTTATAAAAAGTTCGACCACCATTATTTTGGTATCGATTTTGATATTGACCTTGACTTCTGAAATTATTAGAATTAAAATTGTTCATTCTTAGTGAACTACTTCTAGGTCTCTCATATCTGCCTGGTGGAGATCTAGGCTGAAATCTAGGTTGATTTCTTTGAAAACATGGAACTTGTGGAGTTCCGTTTTCAGCCTTATCTACACCAACAACAACATTTTCTGGTTGCTTAGGAGCAGATTTCTTTGGAGAATTTGAGCCTTTCTCCTCACTATCACCTTTCTTCTCTGGTAATTTCCCTTTCTGTTTTTCACTAAGTTGTGCTTCACTCTTTTTGTTAGGACATCAACTAGCTACATGTCCCTTTGTGTGACACTTGAAGCACGATCTCCTTTTCAAAGACTTCTTAGCTGGAGTCTCTGAGGTAGATCCCTTATCAGATGTTGGTGCACAAGAATGTCTGTTGACTGCATCTTCATCAAGTCTTAAATCAAGTCTTAAATCAAGAAAGTCAAGTTTAGGATTTATAATGTTAATTTCGCTTATGTGAACAATGTTTAGATGGGATTTCGCTTTTAGGGACATGGTGATTTCGCTTATGTGGTCTTGACATAAAAGCGAAATCAGTTACATGTGATTTCGCTTATATGGTATGCCATATGAGCGAAATCAGCTCAACTATATATACCTCACATGTGTCATTAGGTTAGGACATTGGAGCGAAATCAAGTCTTGTGATAGGTGCTGAAACTCTGTCAATTTTATATCAGAAAGCATTAATAAAGAAGGAATTGAAAGGAATAGCTGTTGTTACGTTGCGTATACTGATTCCGCCTTTATACGTGATGTTGAACTACCTTGACTGATCGTTTAGGGTCACGACACGGTCCAACAAGTGGTATCAGAGCTTCAGGACGAGGAGTTCATACTACTTCAGCTGATTCGACATTATTATCTCATTTCTACTCAATTTCTTTTTTATTTTTCCGAATTAAACAAGTTCCTACGGACAAAATGAGTTGAAGTTCAAGTATATTGAGTGAAACTAGATTTTAAACAATCTGTAATAGTTTCAGACCTTAAAACAAAGTAAAACTCAATCAATTTTAACAAAATTTCAATCGGTTCACGAACAGAAATTTCAAACTCAGATCTGGAACGAATTTGTGGTCGAAATTGAACATATTACATATCATTGTGATTGGAATTAAGTGTAGTACAACCCTTGAAAGTATCAGTTTGAAATTTGGCTTAAAAATGGATAAAAAACGTGATTCCGCTTTTGTGAACATCGAGTGTTAAAAGTGATTTCGCTCATCCGGACAAGTAGCGATTTCGCTCATACGAACATAGTGATTTCGCTCTTGTGGACTTAGTGATTTCGCTCATAAGGACAGTCACCTGATTTCGCTTATACGGACATAAGTGATTTCGCTCAAAGGGACATCAAGTGATTTCGCTTATACGGACATAAGTGATTTCGCTCAAAGGGACATCAAGTGATTTCGCTTATACGGACAAAAGTGATTTCGCTTTTGTGTCACATATTGAGATTTCGCTTTTCAGTCAATCTGACTGATTTCGCTCGTGTGTCATTATTTTTCAAAATTTCAAAATTTGTCTAAGTGTTTGATAATCTTGCAGGTACATTCACGATGGATGATCTTTTCATGAATCCGTTTAGCGACATGTACGCATTCGCTGGAGATTCCGGAAACAATGATTCTTCGTCTAGCAATATGAACGAGAATCCACCGAAAGAGAAGAAAAAGGAAGCTTGGGAATCGTAAAGTGCTTTTGGAACATTCAATAAACCCCCAAAGCTAATGGCTATTGAGGAATACATTCGGTGGTCCAGAAAGTTTGAAGATTGGATGATGGCATTTGCATTTCCAAGTTGGAAGAGTTTGAAAAACGGTTATGAACATGGAAAGAAATATGGTGAAGTCTTAACAGCTACTGATGAGGTTGAATCTTTTGTAGCCGAACAAAAGTGTGTGGCATTGTTATTTCAGTTTGTTCGGGAGGGTATCATCTCATTGATAGATTATTCAAACGCTAAAGACCTTTGGGCAAAGTTAGAAAAGAAATGTTTAGGAAGTACTGAAATCGTGAAAAACGAAAAGAAACTTCTTAGGAAAGAGTTTGATATGTTTGGTTGTCTTAAGAATGAGCCAGTTTGTAAAATGATAGAAAGGTTCGGTCATCTGAAACTGGAATTAGCAAGACATGATATCAGATATTCTGATGAAGAACTTGTTGACAAACTGTTCGATTCATTACCAGACGAAATGGATTGGAGGTATTATGCGCTGATGCTGAAGAATACAATCAAAGCACCAGAAGTGTTGACTGTGGATTTGCTGATTGAGAAACTCGAGAGTCATGAGCTGGAGTTGAAGAAGACGTACAAAGTTAATCACTCATCCTACCAACAGAATTTGGATTTATATTATCCAAAGAGCATGATGCCGAAAACTACTTCTCCAAAGACTGCGTTTTCTGTTGAAAATGTGTCGACAGTCGGCAAAGAAAATCAAAGTGGTCAAAGCAGTGGAAGTCATAGTGGTTATCACAGTGGATCTTTATCCTCTGGAAATCATCCAGATGCAAAGAATCGTTTTCAATGTAACATAGCGATAGATTTGAAGAATGCTCAGAACTTTGATGAGGAATCGGCCAAGCAGCAGATGATTTTCCTAGCATCGGTGTTGGAATCGTATGAAGGATTGGTAGCTGGGAAGATTGGCAATACAAATCTGACAAAAGAAGATTACGATCAGATTGATCCGGAGGAAATGGAACTGATCGATATTCGTTGGGCTATGGCAAGTGCTGTTCGTCGTGCACAAAGATTCATGGAAATTACTGGCAGAAAAACAATTGGTGGTGCTACTACTAAGCTGGGGTTCGATAAATCCAAAGTGACATGTTTCAAGTGTAAACAGAAGGGTCACTTCAAACGAGAATGCCGAAACGCTTATGCTGATGAATCGGAGAACCCTTTCAGAGATGATTATTACAAGAAGGCAATTTATCACCAGAATAAATACGAGCCGCCTAGATTGAAGCAGGTTGAAGACAACAAAGAGAAATCTAGAGCTCTTGCAGTGATTTACGATGACGAGGGGTATGATTGGAGTCAAGAGGTTCTACCAGAAGAAGATGCGGTTGGTTACGCATTCATGGCGAAAAATGAACCTATTCCATGGAAAGATTATAGAACTGAAGAGCAGAAGTATAGATACAGAAAGATGATTTCGGAAAACAAAATGATTAGACTTTCTGGTATCTATTTGGAAGCAAAAAGAGCAAATAGATGGGATCCAGATAGGGAGTGTTACCTTGATGAGTATGGAAATATTGCAATTGATCACAAAACTCTCGATCTGGAAGACTTAATCAAGGAAATGAAAGATAATGATGAGTATTGGCAACACAAATGGTGGGGAACTCCAACAGAGAAAATGAAAGAGGAAGCGAAGAAAGAAAAAGAAGAAAAAGAGAAAGAAGAGATCGAAAAATCAAAGAAGATTGATACTGGAGTTATCGATACAACGCAAGAGTTGACTGCAGAGAACCTGGGAAAAATGGCTGGCAAAGTGCTGGCTGCTAAAGCACTTGAGGTAGATTCTAACTCCGTGTCTGAGTCAAAAGGCCAGGTCAGTCCAAATTCGTCAACAAATGCGTCAGGTAAAAAGATCGAAGGAAATGCTGATTGCAAAAATTGCAACAAAGAGTGCAAATTTTGTAATACTGTCACGTATCTCAACGGTGAGAAAATTAAAGATCTGACAGCAAAGGTCAGAAGCGTTGAGAATCAGATTCTTGGTCGTGACAAAACAGTTAAAGCTTCAACTGAACGGATAAGAGAATTAACTGCTCAAATTGAAACTGATAAAATTGATCATGACAAAATTAAACAAGAAAATGAAAAGTTGATTCTTGAAAACCGTCAGATTTCTGAAAAATTTGAAAAACTCAAAAGCACAATGAAAGATTGTGATGATCGAAACGGTAAAACTTTTAAAGAAAATGAACATTTGAAAGCAGTGCTTAGAATCAAAGAAGAATCAATCAACCAACAACTGGATGAAATCGCTAAATTGAAACTTAAAGTTCAAGAGGCTGTAATCGAAAACGAGCGAATCCAGTTGAAGCTTAACAGTTATAGCTCCGCAAGCTTTGTTTTGCAACATATTATTCCTAAACCCATCGGGAAAGATAAAGCGGACGAAGATGTGTATTGTGATGGAACTGGGGTGGGGTTTCATCGAGTTCCACCACCTGTTCTTGATAACTACACTAAAAAGCAGTCTGGGTTGGTTGAAATTGAGGGAGAAAAAGAAGTTAAACTTCCAGAAAACATTGATGTTACTTTTACGTCATCTGATGATAGTGTTCAGACAGAGATTGTTAAGAGCACAGCTGAAAGTGTTTTGTTATCTGATTCAGCTGAAGATGATGGGTGTTTCTTAGACAAATACATTCAGAAATCAAAGTCCACAAACAACTTAAGTGATGAACCGGGTCTTGTGATGTACAAGATGGCTGGATCTGATAAGTTGTATTCGGATTCTGAGTTTCCCATTGAGAATGTTAATGTGAAAAAGTTGACAAATGTTTTCAAGTTAGTTGAAGTTGAGTTGTCAGAAGTGAACAGTTTGTGTCAAACAAAAAGGCAAATGAATTTTGAGAAAGATAAAGCTTATTACAAAAAGCCTGTTGTTCCACCGCGTTTTTATAATAACAATCGAAACAGTTGGTCGGGTGGTTATAGGGGTGGTAATAGTTATCAGAAGAAGCGTTTTCAAAACAAGAGGTTTGCTGAAAAGAAGGTGTTTGTAAATGGTTCAAGTTCACTTGCTGATGAAGAGAATGAATTTTTTTCAAAATCAAATAAAGAGTTCTTTGAGAAGAGGGTCTCACAACCTCAGTCTGAAGGCACAAGTCGAGTTGTTGATACTCGTACATGTTTTAGATGTAACAAAGTTGGTCACATTGCAAGAAATTGCACCAACTTCAAGCCTAAGACTGAAGTTGTTGAGAGACAAAAGAAGAAAGTTGATGTGAAGGGTAAAGCACCAATCATTGTTGAGAAAAAGAATGTGAAAAATGACAACATCAAAATGAAAAATGAATCCGTAAAGAAAGTGGTAACTAAAAACGACAAGTTTTATAAACGGGTTGCATTATCTCAACAAGTTTGGAAACCAAAAACAGAAATGAAAATTTTAACTTCTGAAGTGAAAAAGGCTGAAGAATCAATTTCGGTTGATTATGATGCAAATTTTCCACCTTTGAAGGCTGAAAATTTCAAGATTCAAATTGCGAGAGTCAAGGTTACACCTAAGGCTGATGAGGCCTGGGCGGACACCATGTTCGAATAAGCAGTTTGAATTGCCGGAGCTTCCTTGTTCGCGAAGCATGAATCGGCATCTTTATTGTAGTTGGTTAAATTGAAGTTTGTTTTGTGCAGGATCTTCCACAACTTGTATCCAGATGGATCATGGATAGTGGCGCATCTCGACATATGACAGGAAAAACCGCGTTGCTGTATGATGTGAGAAATATCAATGGTGGTTATGTGGGATTTGCTGGTCATGAAGGTGGTCGAATTGTTGGTGAAGGAACGTTATCCAATGGGATTGTGACGTTTGAGAGAGTTAACTACATCACTGAGCTGGAGAACAATCTGCTTAGTATCTCGCAGATTTGTGACAATAAGTATACTACTCACTTCACTGATAAAGAATGTTTGATTTTGAAACCAAGTTTTGTTATCCCTGAAGAATGGATTATCATGAGGGCACCTAGAGTGAATGATTTATATGTGTTAGATATGAGTGTAGCAACTACAACTACTGGTCAAGCACATTGTTTTGTGTCTAGAGCAACTGAGAAAGAATCAAGATTGTGGCACCGAAAGATGGGGCATATACATCTTAGAAAAATGAATCATTTGGTGCATAATGATTTGGTTTTGGGTGTTAATATCAAAGGTTTTCATCTGGAAGGGGAGTGTATTAGCTGCATCAAAGGCAAGCAGAAGAAAAAGTCACACCCTACAAAGCAAGTCAATTCAGTTTCGAGACCTCTGGAAAGACTTCACATGGATTTGTTTGGTCCAGTGAATGTCAAAAGTATTACAGGAGATTACTATTGTTTGGTCGTTACTGATGATTATTCCAGATTTTCGTGGGTTTCTTTCTTGAAGACGAAAGATGAAGCATTTGACAGTTTGATGGGGCTGTTCAGGAAGATTGAGAACTTGTACCAAAGGCGTATCAAGAGAATTCGAAGTGATAATGGTACTGAATTCAAGAACAGCAAGATGGAAGAATTCTGTGATGAAAGAGGTATTTTGCATGAGTTTAGTGCTCCGTACACTCCACAGCAGAATGGAGTTGCAGAACGCAAAAATCGGACGCTAATCGAGACGGCTAGAACTATGCTCGAAGATTCAAAGTTACCGATTAATTTTTGGGCTGAAGTTGTTTCCGCCGCATGCTATACGCTCAACAGGGTTCTCACTGTCAAGAAGTTCAACAAAACATGCTTTGAGCTAATCAATAATCGCAAACCGAATTTGAAGTATCTAGAACCGTTCGGGTCACCGTGTACGGTTATAGAGCCTTTTGGAAAGTTTGGTCCGAAGTGCATTGAAGGAATATTTGTTGGTTATGCAAATCCGATGCGACGTGTCTTCGTTCCAAGTGAGAAGCGGATTATTGAAGCTGCAAATGTTGAATGTCAAGGTTATACTATGCCGCCGCAGAATCCTGGTGATTCATGGCGTTATCATTATGACAAACTTTGGGATTCGTTTGACATGAGAGAAGAATCAGAGGATGATGAAGATTTCTTTGATGAGTTGGATATTTTGCGTGAATATGAGTCGCAGCTAAGGTTCCCAGCTGAGTTTTCGAGGAGACCACGGGAAACTTCAAATGACGATGAAGCAGGTCCAAGTAATGCTGGTGAACATGATGATGTCCAACAGAATGAAGTTGCTCAAGATAATCAGTCGGTTCAGAATGATAATCTAGAAGCTGAAAACATGCCAGTCTTTGATCATGGTGATTCAGATTCTGAGGGGGAGCAAATTCAGATTTCAAGTCAAACTAACCAAGTTGGTGAACAAGATGCAGAACAGAATGTTACTAATCTGGAGGGAAATGTAGATGTTCCAAGCGAAGTGATGCCGCGAACTTTTTCATATCATCCAGAGGAGTTGATCATAGGAGAATTGCAGACAGGCGTTCGCACTCGAAATCAGATTGATAAAGGGCTTACATGTTTTTATACAAAAGTTGCTCCTTTGCAAACTGAATTCTCATTAAGTTGTTTTATTTCGCAGGTTGAGCCAAGAACTTACAAAGAGGCGCTTACCGAAGACTCTTGGGTCAATGTAATGCAGGAGGAACTTAGTCAATTCGAGAAATTGGGAGTGTGGAAGTTAGTTGATTTGCCGGATGGTCAGAGAAAGATTAACACCAAGTGGGTGTTCAAGTGCAAGAGGGACGATAGAGGAGTTGTTGTAAGGAACAAAGCTCGACTCGTTGTTCAGGGTTTTAGTCAACATGAGGGAATTGATTTTACCGAAGTCTATGCTCCTGTAGCACGACTAGAGGCAATTCGAATTTTCCTAGCATTTTCATCTTGGAAGAACTTCAAAGTTTATCAGTTGGATGTTAAATCGGCGTTTCTTTATGGGAAGGTTAAAGAGGAGGTTTATGTCGGTTAGCCACCAGGCTTTACCGATCCAATCCACAAAAACAAGGTCTACTTATTGGACAAAGCGCTGTATGGTTTACACCAGGCCCCGAGAGCTTGGTACGAGACTTTGTCTCAACACTTACTAGCCAACAAGTTCATTCGTGGAAAAGTGGATGCCACTCTCTTCACTAAAGAAGTCGATGGTTATCTTCTGATAGTTCAGATTTATGTGGACGATATAATCTTTGGGTCGACAAATGAAAATCTATGCAAAGATTTTAAATCAGTGATGAAGCAAAAGTTTGAAATGTCATCAATGGGGGAGATGAAATTCTTTCTGGGATTACAAGTTGAACAACTTCCTGAGGGAATTTTCATTCATCAGTCAAAGTACGTTCATGATATTCTAGAAAAATTTGGGATGTCAAGTTCTACTCCAGCTGCTACCCCACTTGCAACAAATCATGGGATTCACCCAGATCTCACCGGAGACAGGGCTGATGAAACGTTTTACCGTTCCATGATAGGTTCTTTAATGTACCTAACTGCTTCACGTCCTGATATAATGTACCCAACGTGCCTCGCAGCAAGATTTCAGTCTAACTCGAGAGCATCGCATATGATCATTGTGAAGAGGATATTGCGCTACCTAAAAGGAACTCCTTCATTGGGGTTGTGGTATCCTAGAAAAGGCGACTTTACGCTCAAAGGGTATTCCGATTCGGATTTCGGATGCTGCAAAGTCAATTCAAAATCAACAACTGCAGGATGCCAGTTCTTTGGTCCTAGATTGGTTACCTGGCAGTGTAAGAAACAAACGTCTGTGGCATTATCTACTTGTGAAGCGGAGTATGTTTCTGCTAGCAGTTGCTGCTCTCAGATCTTGTGGATACAGCAACAGATGCGCGACTACGGTTTGCAGTTTCTTAACACACCTCTTTTTGTTGATAATGAGGCCGCAATAAATATAACAAAGAATCCAGTATATCACGCTAAAACTAAACACATAGAAATTCGTCATCACTTTATTCGTGATTGCTTTGAGAAAAAGTTGATACGAATTGAGAAAATCCACACTGACGAACAGAAAGCTGACTTACATACCAAAGCTTTTGATAAAAATCGGTTTAAATATTTGTTAAAACTGAATGGTATGAAGCTTCTTTCAGTGTCGGATGGCATAATTGGCGTTGATGAAAGTATTGTTGCGGATGAAGACGAGAAACAATCTGCAATGGTTTGTCGAATTTTTACTTGTTTTGGTATTTAGGGGGAGTAGATGTTTGTACATAGTTTATTTTCAGAAAATACAAAAACAGTAAAAAATGCAAAAATACAAAAACATGATAAAATCTGAAAAAGAGCTTGTGTATATAGGGAAAATGATAGTACATCGGCTAGACGATTACAGTATGCTAAAGATTTGTAAATTATAAAAGAGTTAAACAATCTCACTGATGATGTGTCGATAGGTTTTCGCACATTTAGTAGATTTATTTGGGATATAAACCTAAAATTCAAACTTGTGAATTCGTGGGGAACACTACTTGGATATATAGGTAACCCCTGAAATCTCGTTTGAAAGGTCTCTTAATCTGATATACTAGGTCTTTATACTCAATGATGTCTGGGGTATTATTCCGGGACTTCTGCTGAACGGTGGTTCTGACCTAGTCCCTGGTTAATACTTGCTGCAATGCTTGAAACACAACATTAAACCCTCAGCATGCTGAAACAATAAAATTGATAAACGCTGCTGTTGTAAGCAAAAAGATCCTCTAAAGGGGACATACCGTAAAGTCGAAGCTGATATCTCTCTGCGTATACGGAAGTATCGACCTGAGATCCCTCGGCCCTCGCATACCTAATTTATATACAGATATCATTGTAGTATACTCACCTGTAAGACTGATTATTGGGATTCTGGATACGGGAGTATATTCAAGAGGTGGGACACATGAATGATCTAAGTTCTTAATTCATCTAAATCGTATCCTGAGTAAATTGAAATGTGTGTGAGAATTTAAGATGGATCAGTATATTGACAATCGAGGTGAATTGTTTAAATCTGAGTATGAAATGTAGCTTAATGGTACTTGTGATTTGTCTGAAAAGCTGATATGATTCCCTGACACGCTCGCCAAAAATATGTTTGTAAATAGTTTACTTAGTTTACTTTCTGCAATTTAAGTTTTCTGTATTTCATTTCTTAGTTTAGAACACTTTATAAAATCCAAAAAGATTTTATTTCTGCTTTATTTTCCGGCAAACCAAAGTGGAGAGTTGATTGTTGGATTCTAAGATGTTTGAAGCAGATGCAGGAGATTCTGGACTGAAGAATGAGGAGAGCTTACTTTGTTGAAGTTTGAATTGTTGGAAAGTTAAAACAAGTTCATTAATTTGATACTTGTTATTTTCAGAAATTGTTTGAAAAATGTTTTCAAAATCAGTTTGATTCGTCAAATGATCAACCAAGGTCATTAATTTGGACTTGGTAGATTAATCAAGTGATCAGGGTTGTTAACTTGGACCTGAATACTTGAGTGGATTATTAAAACTGTATGAGTTTGTGTTTTAATGTTGGAAAGATAGAATTGTAATGTTTATTGGTTGAGTAACAGGTTTTGGACTTCATTATTCCTAATGGAAGCTAAATGTCAAAGCTTGAACCAGATATCTCAGATTCTAGCATATCGAGAGGGGGAGTCTGTGAAAGGGGGAGTCTGGATCAACAATCAAAGGGAAGATGGAAGTTAGAGACAGGTTGTGTTTCTGAAGTTTGTGAAGATAGAGTGCTTATGATGAGAAGACAGAGAGTTAGAGAAAAGACTAAGACTGAAGACTCAGGAGCTGAAGACTACATCAACATCCAAGGGGGAGTCTGTTGGTGCACAAGAATGTCTGTTGACTGCATCTTCATCAAGTCTTAAATCAAGTCTTAAATCAAGAAAGTCAAGTTTAGGATTTATAATGTTAATTTCGCTTATGTGAACAATGTTTAGATGGGATTTCGCTTTTAGGGACAAGGTGATTTCGCTTATGTGGTCTTGACATAAAAGCGAAATCAGTTACATGTGATTTCGCTTATATGGTATGCCATATGAGCGAAATCAGCTCAACTATATATACCTCACATGTGTCATTAGGTTAGGACATTGGAGCGAAATCAAGTCTTGTGATAGGTGCTGAAACTCTGTCAATTTTATATCAGAAAGCATTAATAAAGAAGGAATTGAAAGGAATAGTTGTTGTTACGTTGCGTATACTGATTCCGCCTTTATACGTGATGTTGAACTGCCTTGACTGATCGTTTAGGGTCACGACACGGTCCAACATCAGATGGTGATGATCCCTTAGATGAACGTTGTTTAGTTTGCTTGGATTCAGATTTTTCTTTGTTTTTATTTTTAGCAAACTCTACATTTGATTCATTTTCAATAATAGTAGTTTCATTTTTCATATCACCACCTTGAACAAAATTAATCTTTTTAACAAAAGCTTGATTTTTATTCTTAGTCGGCGAAGTTTTCCTTTTCAAAAGTTCCCTGTTATTGTTTTCCTTAGAATCATCACTCTCAGATCCATCACCTTGACTTGATGTGGATGGAAAACTACTTGGTGCAGATGCCATAAAGTCTGCTAGCTCATCTTCACTAGGCAGGAATGAATAGTCATGACTAAGAGGAGGTGGAACTTCATTAAAGCCCTGGAAGCCCACACTGGTCTTGTCATTACTCTTCTTTAACCCACCCATCATGTGTTTCATTACAAAAGACGAATCTCTGAATTGACTCAATTTCTTTTCAAGTTCAACAATTTTGAGTTGTGCATCTGACAACTCTTTGCATTTTTCAGAAATCTCTTTTGTTTTCTCAGCCATCATTTCATGAGCTAAGTCTATTACTTGAAGTTTTTCATTTAATTTGCAGGTTACAACTTCAATTTTACTTTCATAACCTTTTATCTTCTTCAAGTATATAGATTCGTTTCTTTTAGCAAAAAAATTTGACTCTTTTATGCTAGACATCTCGCTTACCAGACTTTGGTTTTGAGTTGACAACCTGTCAACCTCACCCTGTAGTTCACGACATCTTAAACACACAGAATTAGATTGTACCTCTTCCTTACGAACTTCTGTATTTTCATCAGCAAGGACCTGTTCAGCTTCACTCCCACTCTCTACTTCAGCATCTGCTTCATCATTCTCCACTTTAGCTTCAGCATCCTCCACTTTAGCTTCAGCATTTTTCACTTCAGATTCAGCATCACTCACAATAGTTTCAGCCTCATCAACTGGCACTATCTCTGCCATGAATGCCTGAGTGGCACTCTCACTCCCCTGATATCGCTTTTGTAATGCATCCCACATATCCTTTGAATTAGTGTACTTGTTGAAGGTATGCTTGATGCTATCAGGTAAGGACATCTTTATCGCAGCCAAGGCTCTCTTTTCAGCCTCATACATCTTTTTATCATCCTCTTTCATGTTCACATAGTCTGTTCTTCATGGTCTGCCCTCATAATCGTGTGTTGGGTTTATGTACCCATCGTCAATACAGATCCACATGCGTGCATCCTGAGATTCAATGAAGGATTTGAAGTTGTCCTTCCATGTAAGATAATTCTCCACCTTCATCATCTTAGGTGCGTTCAACTTCGTCATGTTCGACATTTTAACGCAACAGACTATTAAAACCGTACAAAATATCTCCGAAAACAGTGGTTACTAAATTACACCTTTAGAATCGTCTCGAAAAGACAAATCCAATGGTATATAATGTCAAAAACCGAATTCAGGATTTTCCAGAGTCTAACGGGCTTCGAATCTTCAAGGAATTCAACTGTCCAAACGGTTCTGTCTAACAGGCTACGGATCAATTTCTATTTGTAAAACACTGAAATTTTATCGACGCTTGCCAACTGAAATTCTACCCTGTTAAATTCGCTGGTTTTTAAATTTGCTGATAATTTCGCTGGTAAATCAGATAATTTCGCTGGTAAATCAGTCAAATTCGCTGGTCATGTATGCTGCTTAATTTCGCTAGGAATGCAGTTAATTTCGCTGGTCAATGTAACTTAATTTCGCTAGACTAGTTCGCTGAACAGATCAATTTCACAGGTTATTTACGCTGGTCTAATTTCGCTGTTACGAAGACCAGTAAATTCGCCGTGAACCGTAATAATTTCGCTGAGGAAAATTATACGGTTACCAAAGTCGCCTTTGGATTTAACTTCGCCGATAAATATGCTGGTCTTAGTTACTTTCGCAGGTCTAACAAATTCGCTGGTTCTGAAAATTGGAAACTTAATCTTTTCGAAATTCTGAAGATTCTCCAACACAAATCTGCAAAATCAAAACAGCAAATCAGCAAGCTTTTTACGAAATTCTTATGAACTTAATGAAGAACACGAAGAACAGTCTTCGAATCTTCAAGTTTCTGAGCCAAAATTCTTCAAAACAATCAACCAAAAACTGTCCTGAAAACCCTAAAACCTGCAAAACAGCAATCAAACAAACCAGAAGATCAAAACAGCCAAACAAATTCAAAAATTTTATAAAACCAACAAAAATTTTCGAAACCCTAATTTTATCAGATTTCAAAAATTTCGAAATTCTCCCTGTTTCTCCAAGAACAATTCTGAACCGAGCCTTCAAGAGCCTAATGCTCTGATACCAATTGTAGGTCCCCTTGATGTGTATGGATCTTCACAGAATTGTCAATCCGATCAAGAGTGCGGAATCCTCTTGATCAGAATATCACAGAAACAAGTAGAAGAACAGAAACAACAATTCACTTTCAAACCGGGTTTACTATTGATTATCAAACAAAAGTGTTACAATTAATCTAAACCCTAACCACACTCAAATTCGTCCAAGTCTAGCTCTCACGAATTTTAATGCCTCTCAAACTCTGTTTTGGCTGATTCACCTAAACCCTAAAGCCTAACCTTGTTTATATAACACAAGGTTGCAACATTAGGCTGGGTTTACTACATGGGCTAGGCCCAAATCGTCCCCCATCACCCAATGTGGGTTTTGTTTAGCCCAAACTCTATTAACTCACTAATACAAAACTAAACCCGCTAACTGTTTATCGTTTAACTAATTACAAGATATCCAAAGACCAAATCTAAGCTGTTGTCACAAACATACACCAACAAACTCCCCCTTGACAATTGTGACACCCCAGGAAAACCAGTAAACGACATAACTTACTTAGCCTCCTCAGTACCCGCATGCTAAATTTCGGGACGAAATTTCTTTCAAGTTGGGGATAATGTGACAACTCGAGTTTCCGACTTTCACTTTCGTATGTATTACATGTTGACTTTGACTATTAGTTGTTTGACTTGTTTGACTTGAAACTGTACATGTTATGATATGATAAAACGCATTGTGTTTGCATGATTTTGTGCTTGGTTGTATAACATGAAACCTGTTGGAAAAAAAAACATAAACTGTTTAACACATGAAAGGACCCGACGAAACAAGATGTGTTTCGCCATCAAACAACTCGACGAAACAGTGTGTTTCGCCATAGAACTTCACGACGAAACAGGAGTGTTTCGCAGGCCCATTGATTCGCTGAGGCCCACTACGGGCCCAGTACGTAAATCTGTGTATTAAACGTGAACCGACTTCTTCTTTTCACACTTTTTGGCGAAAAAGAAAACCCTAGAACTCTCCCAAGTGTGACGGCAGTGTGTGTTTCCCCAAGCCCTCTCTATAGCGATCAAACTATCATCCCGGATATCTCGGTTAGTGTGATTAGTTTCGTGATTTGTTTGGATGGATGATTATTGATATCATAGTTGTCGGCCACTGTGCTTTTTGGTCCAATAATATCTTGCATCGTTATTAATATTAAAATTGTCGTCTGCAATATTCCTTGATATTATTCTTGCTATGTTAAATGGATTGTTGTGTGTAGTTGTCAAACCCACCAAGTTATTTGGTCCAATAATACCAATTATACATTATTGGTCATAGTGTTATATATTTATGGGATTGACAGAAAGCATGTGATGAGTGATTTGTTTTCAAACTTGATCCTTGTTTAATGTGATGATGATGATGAATCTGACATTGGTCATATGCCGATTGACTATTTAGTGAATGAGTTTGATATTGGAGGTCCAATGAGAAACTTTGGTTATGCAAATTTTGGTCCAATGAGGTTGGGAGGTGGTTGCTAGGTGTCGGCCACTAGGGCATTTAGATTTTCATGACATTGTTTATTATTGCTGAAATAGATCCGACGAAACACATGTGTTTCGCCGCGGGATATCACGACGAATCAAAGTTGATTCGTCGAAGGGGCTTAACGACGAAACAGGGGTGTTTCGTCGAATGGTTAAACTGTTCAATAACTTAGGTTAATTCTGTTAAACTTAACTGGGTTAGTTAACTGCTGTTATGTATAAAAGCAATACTTGTATGATTACCAATACGTGCAATGTGATACTCAGTGTTATTGATACGATGTTCATGATGATTATGTTTACGTGCAAACAACTTGAATACAAACTGATTATGTATACGTGCATACCTTAGGACGTGATTGATTAACTGTGAGCACATACTTAGCATACCGAGCAAAACAAGGTGAGTTCACACTCTTACCAAGGCATGGGATTCCCGGGGTTGGGAATGGGATTGAATGATTTCATGTACTTACTTCGCTACTAGAATACGCACCACTATCCTCGGGTTGGGAAGGACACCTATAGATATAGCTAGACTAGTAATACATGGGAAGCCCCCACTACTCTTCGCACACATGCCTGGGATGGCCACGATACAAATACTAATCTTCGCACACATGCCTGGGTTGGCCGCGATACAATTACTAAACTTCGCAAACATGCCTGGAGGGCCGCGATACAAATATAACTAGTCTAGAAAACATGGGAAACCCCCACTAAACTTCGCAAACATGCCTAGAGGGCCGCGATACCATTACATACGATGCATGATTACTAAACAAACTTATGATTTACAATACGAACACTATAATTGAACAACCAACTGTGAACTCGGTCAACTAGTTGTTGACTTTCTGTTACATGCCTTGCAGGACCATAGGTACTCTTGGAGCTTGCACGGGAGGCGCGGTCGTTGTGGACACGGATTGTGGATGTTTTGATGAAAACTCTATGACTCTTTAAACTAAACACTTGTGTTGGATGTTCATAACTATGCTTCCGCTACCTATGCTATGCTTTTGTTTTAGCACCAATTGTATTGTGATTGATTACTTTTACTTATAACTTATATGTTCAATATGATTGGTGGCTTGATCCTGGTCAGTTACGCCTCCAAGCGGTGGTACTCCGCGTGTGGATTTTGGGGGTGTGACAGATTGGTATCAGAGCCATTGGTTATAGAGAACTCGGTTTTAATAAGGGGAAAACGTTTTTATTAAAACCAGACTATAACCAGAACAGTGCTCAACGATCCACAACGACACTTCGCTCCGCATGCAAGACTCAACATCCTAGGTAATATGGTACATGTTTTATTGCATACTTGCTAGAATTGCATAGAACTTTGCTCAGGGTATGCTTAGATTAACGTAACACTTTTGCATGAGAACACTTGTGTGCTTACTCCCTTCTGTTATCGCACTATTCGCGAACCTCTCTCACTTATGTTATATTTGCTATGAAGATCATGTCTGGACGTATCAACATGACGCAAGCCCAATTGACGGCTCTCATTAACGAGCGAGTTGCTGCGGCACTTGCAGCCGCACAGGCAGGAGGTATACCCTGCAGTTGTAAACTCACACTAGGATCTTTAGATCCTACACTCCTAAACCAACTCTTGTGTTTAATCTTGTCCTGGATTCTTATACACAACAGGTCAGCACGCTCAGCCACCTGTTTGCACCTTCAAGACTTTCATGGACTGTCGTCCTACTACATTAAGTGGTACAGAAGGAGCAGTTGGACTCCTCCATTGGTTTGAAAAGCTTGAGTCAGTATTTGAGATGTGTGAATGCCCTGAGGCTCGCAGGGTGAAGTACGCCACTGGTACTCTAGAAGGCATTGCGCTGACTTGGTGGAATGCGCAAGTTCAGATGTTAGGGTTGGCTGTTGCTAACGCCACACCCTGGAATGATTTCAAGGAGTTGATCAAAGAGGAATACTATAGCCGTGATGACATTCATAAGCTGGAGGTAGAGTTTTACCACTTGAAAATGACGGGGTCAGAAATTGAAGCGTACACCAGAAGATCGAATGAGTTGGCTATTCTGTGTCCTACTATGGTAGACCCTCCCATTAAGCGTATCGAACTGTATCTCAATGGACTGGTGCCGGAGATTCAAAGTCACGTAACCTCAGCGAATCTTGGCACCATTCAACAGATTGTCAAGTTAGCTCATCGTCTCACCGATCAGGCAGTGGAACAGAACAAGCTGCCTAAACGTATCAGCGCTACCACTACCGCTACTACTCCAGCTACTCCTGCTACTCCTAGTGACAACAAGTGGAAATGGGAAGGGGATTTCCAGCAAGGGTTCTGTAACACCTGTGCCTCCACGGCCATCAAACAAATACCAAACCAATGAAATATTATATTTCGTACTTGGGATTTGTAAAAATATGTGTATCATTTTCACATATCAATTCTTGTTCAATTTCAAACTCTAAATCGTTTTCTGGAAGGTTATACGCGCACCGATGCGTAAATATAACCATTTTAATGCAACAAACACTCCAGAATAGTGACATAGGCTTAACATACCTTAAATAACCTTTACATAACTTAGAAATAAGTTTTGAAGGCTTTGGTATGGCAAAATCAAGTTAAATCGCTTACAGGGACTAAAGTTGACAAACTGCGAAAGTATGCCAATTTGAACTGTAACAGACATTCCGGAACATGACCATAAGTTAAACATACCATAAATATCCTTTACATAGCTTAGAAATAAGCTTTGAGGTGTTTGGTGTGCTAAAATAAACTTTTGGGTCATTCAGGGACTAAAAGTGTCAAAAAGTGCACAAGTTTGCATTTTTACGCATAACTCACGTTCTGAATACATCCGGACATCCAAAAATTTATGTAAGCATGACTATATTATGCTTTAGTGTTTGGCTTAAGAAAAATCCATTCGTCGCGTCATTTGGATCGTTTTTCGTGCTTATGCGCATTTCGTCGTAATTAAGCGAACATCGCGTTCGTACGACCAAACGAACCATCATCAGACATATTTTTGAACATGTTTCAAGTCCACAATGTTTAGGCAACATTTTAGGGCCTTAAAGTTGGCTTCACGGGCCTTAGAAGTGTCGGAAAAGGCCTTAAACACGTGCAGGGGCTGAAACTGCCATTTTTGAAAGTTGTATGCAGATCATAAGGGCCAGGCGGCCCGCATTATGTTTGGCTGATCCTGAAGCGGGCCGCGTCCACATATCAGACCAGATTCAATGTTGTTTTCAGCAAGTTGCAGCTGGTTGATCCACACCCACACATTCTCAATTGCTTAGTCAGAGGATAAGGACCATTTTTAGGCACCATAAGGTTCCGACACTTGTACGGTTGCGATTAAGGCACGTTTTCCATGAAACGATCTTAACGGTTCGGGTATTCCTATAAATACCCAACCCATTCAACCTCATTTCTTACAAGAATTCTGATTTGAGAGCTCTAAGTTGAAACCATTGTTTCATACCTGAGTTCTTGGATCGGGATTAGCATTCGGGGACCCTTCGTAAGTATTCTTTCGTTCTTTTCCTTATTTTATTGCTTTTCGAGTCAGAAAGTCAAACTTTGTTTGACTTTCAGCGTTGACCAGTAATGGTCAATGCGAAGTTCGTTTGAACTTCGCAACGTGATTGTAATCACGATGGTTATAGTCCCTTGGGACTATGCCTACTGATTACCACGTTGTCTAGGGTCGTAGGGTAAGCGATCTGATAAATCGCTTATACCTTCGAACCCGACCCAGTTTGGTCGATCATTAGGATCCGACCAAATACATTAGGTGACCATAGTGTAGGGAATAACCTTCCGAGGTTATACCTTATGGTCACATCGTTTAAGTAGTTGTATGATAGGTAGTTTATATGCCTTAGGTAAATTACCAGAATACCCTTTTCATGTATAATTGGTAATTTAGCATATGTAACCTAAACTTTTGTCACATAACTGATCATGTAACATGTTTAGGCATATAACACTTGTCATAGGACTAGTTAGGCGGTCCGAACGCGCTTTGCGCGCACGACGCGTTAAAGTAACGTATGTTACCTTAATGGGTCGCAATGGGTCGAAAGCACTTAGGTTTGGTTTTATTGTAGTATGTAGGCCTTGTTAAACCATATCATATGAGTTCCAATACTCATTTGGTTTACTAAGCCTCATCCTATCCGATCTCCCGATTTAAGTCCGGTTTATTTATATAGTTTTAGATTGCCGACTGATTCCGTGCTCCCTCTAGCTTTATTTGGTTGTTGTTCAGGACCTCCAAGCATTATCAGGCGAGTACATTATTCCCCTCTTTTACTGTTTCCAAACTGTTTTGGGGTGACTCATATGTGCTAAATGCTTTATCAATGATTTCAATAACAATTACAATGTGGTTTCAAGAACGATTACAATAATTTCAATAACAATTACAATGTGGTTTCAAGAACAATAACAAGGGTTTCAAGAACGATTTCAATGGTTCAAAAAAAACTAATTACAAATTTCAATAATGTGAACGAACTTGTTGGTTATAGTTACATAACCAATGACATTCATTAGCAAGGATCAAGCCGACCAGTATTAGGTTATGGTACCATAGGATCTGACAAATCCCGTTATTCTCTATACTCATGGTTGTGTGTGGGTATTTTGGGTAATGACTGAATCTGTAATTATTAATTTACCCTTTGGTAAGGGTTTATTAAGAACGAGAACGAGAGCGAGTTGGAACGAGGAACGCGTCAAGAAGGTTTGAATGTTATTAGAGAATCGACCATTAAGTAGTTTCACAATTAAAACAAGAATGATTTGAACGATTAAAACAAGAACGATTGGTTTTCACACGATGGTTTAACGATTGGGTAAACATTTGGACATGATTTACATTTGATCATGCATTTCCACGAAACATAGTATTGATTTAAGCCAAGTTTTACTTCAATACTTTGTTTTGTGCGTTTCTCTTATGGTTTAGTTGATGCATTTCACTAGCCATACATATCATTTTGGTTACACATTACATGGTTTATATTTGACACAAACACTTTCGACATTGATTATACATGACATGATTTACATCTTAACTTAAACATTTTGTTATCTTATTCAATACATTTGACAATTTGTTTAAACATGGACATCTTACACTGGTGGTTTGTTTGGGCAAGTGATTTGAGTAACGATGCGTGTGTAATATGATACAAGCATGGTGGATACGCCGCTGGTACTTCCTATATATAAGTGTTTGTATGGTATTACATATTGTAGCGTTATTTGAATCATTTCAGTTTGAGACATAGAACATTTTATACAAGTAACATACTTTTCACAAGACATTTAGTTACAAACAACTTATCTTATACAAACTCATTTTACATGGTTATTCGTTTAATCATGCATTATTCTCTTATTTATACATATCACCTGAACTTATTATTTTTCAAATGATTTACAAAGACAAAGCAAATTACAAGGTTCATGACTAAACATTTTCTTAAACAGAAGTCATGAATCTTATTTTCACAAAACCTATGTACTCGCCAGCATTTCTTTGCTGACCTCGTTTTTACATATGTTTCAGGTATTGTTGAAAGATAGCGATTGATAGGATGCATGCTCACATAGGACTGGACAAGGCCTTAGTGACTCAATAACAGAGATAGACTATGTTTAAATTGTGTATTTAGATTTCCAGACGATGTAATTATTCAATGTTTAATAAAATGAAACACTTTTTGGTATCCATGGTTATGAAACATTAATTCTGTTACAACACTCCCCGACGTTTCCGCCACGTTTGGTTGTCCTACGTGGTCGGGGTGTGACAGGTTCAGCTACCATACAGTCTCAAGCACAGCAGCAGCGCAAGACTAGTGATTTCCAGAGTCCGAGTCAGCAATCGTCTGGTGGTCAGGGGCAAAGTGGATATCGGGGAATTCACCCTCTGTGTAACAGGTGCAACAGACACCACAGTGGTCAGTGTCATAAAGGCCGCTGTCAGAGATGTCTAAGGGTAGGTCATGAAGCTAAAGATTGCAGGAGCTCAAGGCCTGCGAATCAGAACCAGCAACAACAGCCACCAGCTCCACGAAACCAGCCACAGCAACAACAACAAGGAAATAGGGCATTCTTTCAGTGTGGGGCTGAAGGTCACTTCAAGCGGAACTGCCCCCAGTTAAACCAGAATCAGAATAACAACAACAATAATCAGGGCAATGGGAACAACAATGGGGGAAACAACAACGACAATGGTGCTAGGGGTCGTGCATTTGTGATTGGTCAGGGTGGCGCGAGGAACGATCCTAATGTGGTTATGGGTAAGTTTCTTCTCGACGACTTTTATGTTACTGTATTATTTGATTCAGGTGCGGATACCAGTTATATGTCTCTGAAAGTTAGTCAAATGCTTAAACGCGCACCAACACTTTTAAACACCAAGCATGTAGTAGAGCTAGCTAACGGTAAAAGTCTAGAAGCCACACACATAGTTCAGGGTTGTAATCTTATCCTCGCTGGTCAGACTTTCTCTATCGATCTCATTCCTATAACTCTGAGTAGTTTTGATATCGTCATTGGTATGGATTGGTTATCCCAACAACAAGCAGAGATCCTATGCAAGGAGAAGATCATTCGCATTCCCCGTACTGGAAAAGAACCTCTCGAGGTTCAAGGCGACAAGAGTGGTGTCGTGAGTGGCATCATCTCCTTCTTGAAGGCTCAGAAGTGTTTACGAAAGGGCCACACCGCTATTTTAGCACTCGTTTCTGATACATCGAAGAAAGAGAAAAAGATTGAGGATATTCCTGTAGTACGCGACTTTCCTCAAGTGTTTCCTGAAGAGTTACCTGGGCTACCGCCTCATCGTCAGGTCGAATTTCAGACCGAGCTAGCTCCAGGAGCAGCACCTATAGCTCGAGCACCTTATCGCTTAGCTCCAAATGAACTGGAAGAACTGTCTAAGCAATTACAAGAACTCTTGGAAAAGGGTTTCATACGTCCTAGCTTTTCACCCTGGGGAGCTCAAGTATTATTTGTGAAGAAGAAAGACGGTACCTTCCGCATGTGCATCGATTACCGCGAACTAAACAAGGTGACCGTGAAGAATCGCTATCCTCTTCCACGCATCGACGACTTATTCGACCAGTTGCAAGGGTCGAGCTATTACTCGAAGATTGACCTGAGGTCAGGCTATCATCAATTGAGAGTCCGGGATGAGGACGTCTCCAAAACAGCATTCAGAACTCGCTACGGCCATTACGAGTTTTTGGTCATGCCATTCGGACTAACGTACGCGCCTGCGGTTTTCATGGACCTTATGAACAGGGTGTGCAAACCTTATCTTGACAAGTTTGTTATTGTTTTCATCGACGACATCCTGATTTATTCGAAGAATCGGGAGGAACATGAGCAGCATTTACGACTTATTTTGGAACTTCTTCGAGCAGAACAGCTGTACGCTAAGTTTTCAAAATGCGACTTCTGGCTTCGTGAAGTCCACTTTCTAGGCCACGTGGTAAACAAGGATGGGATTCATGTCGATCCATCCAAGGTAGATTCGATCAAGAACTGGCCTGCACCTCGCACACCAATTTAAATACGCCAATTCTTGGGTTTGGCGGGTTATTACAGACGGTTCATCAAAGACTTTTCAAAGATTGCACAGCCGCTTACATTACTGACACAGAAAGGTGTTGTTTATCGTTGGGGTAATACACAGGAGACAGCGTTTCTGCACTTAAAGGATAGACTTTGTAGCGCACCTATTCTCTCATTGCCCGAAGGCACAGATGATTTTGTAGTCTACTGCGACGCATCTATTCAGGGTCTTGGATGTGTGTTGATGCAGCGGGATAAAGTCATTGCTTATGCTTCACGCCAACTTAAGATTCACGAACGGAATTACACAACACATGATTTAGAGCTGGGAGCTGTTGTTTTTGCGCTCAAAATATGGCGACATTACCTGTATGGCACTAAATGCACCATCTACACCGATCACAGGAGTCTCGAGCATATATTCAAGCAGAAAGAATTGAACATGCGACAACGTAGATGGGTTGAACTACTGTACGATTACGAATGTGCTATAAAGTACCATCCGGGCAAAGCCAATGTGGTGGCCGACGCCCTCAGTCGAAAAGATACTACACCTAGGCGTGTACGAGCGTTGCAAATCACTATTCAGTCTAGTCTTCGTTCACAGATACGAGATGCTCAGGTAGAAGCATTGAAACCAGAAAACATCAGGGCTGAAGCCCTACGCGGCTCAAGGAAAAGGTTAGAACAAAAGGCAGACGGAGCCTACTTTGTAACAGGACGCATCTGGGTCCCACTCTATGGAAACTTGCGCGAGCTTGTAATGGATGAAGCTCATAAGTCTCGCTACTCAGTACATCCTGGTTCGGATAAGATGTACCACGACCTCAGAACTACATATTGGTGGCCTAGCATGAAAGCTCACATAGCCACTTACGTTAGCAAGTGTTTGACTTGTGCGAGAGTCAAAGCGGAATATCAGAAACCATCAGGCCCACTCCAACAGCCTGAGATACCACAATGGAAATGGGAACAAATTTCCATGGATTTTGTTACTGGCCTACCAAGATCTCAGCGTGGAAATGATACTATTTGGGTGATCATGGATCGACTCACAAAGTCTGCTCAGTTCTTGGCTATCAAGGAAACGGATAAGTTCTCCACTCTAGCAGACGTATACCTTAAGGAAGTTGTCTCGAGGCACGGGGTGCCCACCTCTATTATCTATGATCGTGATGCACGTTTTACTTCAGAACGGTGGCAAGCAATGCACAAATCTTTTGTCTCTCGATTAGACATGAGCACAGCTTACCACCCTCAGACAGATGGGCAGTCTGAGCGCACTATTCAAACTCTAGAAGACATGCTTCGGGCGTGCGTAATTGACTTTGGCAAGGGCTGGGAAAAGCATCTGCCACTTGTGGAATTTTCGTACAAAAACAGCTACCACACCAGCATTAATGCTGCCCCATTTGAGGCATTGTACGGGCGTAAATGCCGATCACCTCTTTGTTGGGCAGAGGTGGGTGACAGTCCGATCACAGGTCCAGAAATGGTAGTGGATACTACTGAAAAGATTGCTCAAATACGACAACGCATGGCGGCAGCTCGTGACCGTCAGAAAGTGTACGCAGATAAAGATAGGAAACTACTCGAGCTCCAGGTTGGGGATCGAGTGCTACTCAAAGTTTCACCCTGGAAGGGTGTTGTTCGTTTTGGCAAACGAGGCAAGCTCAATCCGCGATACGTCGGACCGTTCGAAGTCATAGAGAAAATAGGCAAAGTGGCCTACAGACTGAACTTACCAGCTGAACTCAGTGCAGTTCACAACGTTTTCCACGTGTCGAATCTGAAGAAGTGTCTATCAGATGAGACCCTCATAGTTCCATTGAAGGAGCTCACTATCGACGAACGATTGCATTTCGTCGAAGAACCAGTTGAAATCACGGACCGGGATGTTAAGGTCCTCAAGAACAGTAGAATACCTCTTGTACGAGTTCGTTGGAACTCCCGTCGTGGCCCAGAGTATACCTGGGAGCGTGAAGATCAAATGAAACTCAAATATCCCCAGTTATTCGGAAACAATGCAACTACTACTGAGGCTGAAGCTACTACAGAATTTCGGGACGAAATTCCAACTCAACAGGGGGATGATGTGACACCCCAGGAAAACCAGTAAACGACATAACTTACTTAGCCTCCTCAGTACCCGCATGCTAAATTTCGGGATGAAATTTCTTTCAAGTTGGGGATAATGTGACAACTCAAGTTTCCGACTTTCACTTTCGTATGTATTACATGTTGACTTTGACTGTTAGTTGTTTGACTTGTTTGACTTGAAACTGTACATGTTATGATATGATAAAACGCATTGTGTTTGCATGATTTTGTGCTTGGTTGTATAACATGAAACCTGTTGAAAAAAAAAAACATAAACTGTTTAACACATGAAAGGACCCGACGAAACAAGATGTGTTTCGCCATCAAACAACTCGACGAAACAGTGTGTTTCGCCATAGAACTTCACGACGAAACAGGAGTGTTTCGCAGGCCCATTGATTCGCTGAGGCCCACTACGGGCCCAGTACGTAAATCTGTGTATTAAACGTGAACCGACTTCTTCTTTTCACACTTTTTGGCGAAAAAGAAAACCCTAGAACTCTCCCAAGTGTGACGGCAGTGTGTGTTTCCCCAAGCCCTCTCTATAGCGATCAAACTATCATCCCGGATATCTCGGTTAGTGTGATTAGTTTCGTGATTTGTTTGGATGGATGATTATTGATATCATAGTTGTCGGCCACTGTGCTTTTTGGTCCAATAATATCTTGCATCGTTATTAATATTAAAATTGTCGTCTGCAATATTCCTTGATATTATTCTTGCTATGTTAAATGGATTGTTGTGTGTAGTTGTCAAACCCACCAAGTTATTTGGTCCAATAATACCAATTATACATTCTTGGTCATAGTGTTATATATTTATGGGATTGACAGAAAGCATGTGATGAGTGATTTGTTTTCAAACTTGATCCTTGTTTAATGTGATGATGATGATGAATCTGACATTGGTCATATGCCGATTGACTATTTAGTGAATGAGTTTGATATTGGAGGTCCAATGAGAAACTTTGGTTATGCAAATTTTGGTCCAATGAGGTTGGGAGGTGGTTGCTAGGTGTCGGCCACTAGGGCATTTAGATTTTCATGACATTGTTTATTATTGCTGAAATAGATCCGACGAAACACATGTGTTTCGCCGCGGGATATCACGACGAATCAAAGTTGATTCGTCGAAGGGGCTTAACGACGAAACAGGGGTGTTTCGTCGAATGGTTAAACTGTTCAATAACTTAGGTTAATTCTGTTAAACTTAACTGGGTTAGTTAACTGCTGTTATGTATAAAAGCAATACTTGTATGATTACCAATACGTGCAATGTGATACTCAGTGTTATTGATACGATGTTCATGATGATTATGTTTACGTGCAAACAACTTGAATACAAACTGATTATGTATACGTGCATACCTTAGGACGTGATTGATTAACTGTGACCACATACTTAGCATACCGAGCAAAACAAGGTGAGTTCACACTCTAACCAAGGCATGGGATTCCCGGGGTTGGGAATGGGATTAAATGATTTCATGTACTTACTTCGCTACTAGAATACGCACCACTGTCCTCGGGTTGGGAAGGACACCTATAGATATAGCTAGACTAGTAATACATGGGAAGCCCCCACTACTCTTCGCACACATGCCTGGGATGGCCGCGATACAAATACTAATCTTCGCACACATGCCTGGGTTGGCCGCGATACAATTACTAAACTTCGCAAACATGCCTGGAGGGCCGCGATACAAATATAACTAGTCTAGAAAACATGGGAAACCCCCACTAAACTTCGCAAACATGCCTAGAGGGCCGCGATACCATTACATATGATGCATGATTACTAAACGAACTTATGATTTACAATACGAACACTATAATTGAACAACCAACTGTGAACTCGCTCAACTAGTTGTTGACTTTCTGTTACATGCCTTGCAGGACCATAGGTACTCTTGGAGCTTGCACGGGAGGCGCGGTCGTTGTGGACACGGATTGTGGATGTTTTGATGAAAACTCTATGACTCTTTAAACTAAACACTTGTGTTGGATGTTCATAACTATGCTTCCTCTACCTATGCTATGCTTTTGTTTTAGCACCAATTGTATTGTAATGGATTACTTTTACTTATAACTTATATGTTCAATATGATTGGTGGCTTGATCCTGGTCAGTCACGCCTCCAAGCGGTGGTACTCCGCGTGTGGATTTTGGGGGTGTGACAACAATAGCTTCATAAAATAACTTTGTCTTCAGTCATCTTGCAATCTTCATGTAGTCTTGCACTGTCTTTGGTCTTTGGATAGCTTCAGCATCAATAGCTCTGTCAGCAACAACCATACGTTCTTGGTGTCGTTGGAAATCGAGATATCATGGAAGGGATTCGGGGTTGGGTATATTCAACTGGTTATCGGGTGACTACCTTGCATTATTTAATCCAAGTACTCGTTCCCCTTTCATCACAATCAAATGCAAATTCACGAATTATGTCTATGTAGTTAAACTTAGATTAAACTCTCATTTTAGCATTCATAGAAACCTGAAACCGGGGGAGAACATCTCTTCTCATTCCTGAACCTAAACTTTGATAAGTGTTTTTGTTTTTAATTAATTCTAGTTAATTAAACCAATCAACCAAAACTCCGAATTTACATTTCTACAACTTAGTTTAATTTAGTCATTTATATAAACCATTTAGATAACGCATATACCACAAACTCACTGTGTTCGATACCCATTATCACTATCTATTTAGTGTAGTTGGATTATTGTTGAGTGAGACTTCGACATCACGTCACTGATCCAGTTCAGGACATTATCACTGGTAGCAATCATAGTACAGTTAGATAGGCTATCGAGTTAGCTGCTACCTTGACTGAATCTCAAGTCAAGAGGGGGAAACTGTTCTACAAGGGTGACAAGAAACAAGCTTCCAAGATCACACAAGAGAAAACCAAGGAAACCAAAGCCGAATCGTCCAAGAAATCAAGGAAGCGTAAGGCTTCACGGAACTTCATTATGGTTGCTCAGCCCAACCAAGCCACTCATAACCAACCAGCTCAGCCTCCGATCAGGAAACCATATGCTGGTACTGCACCACTGTGCAACCGGTGCTATAGTCACCACCAAGCTCACCTACAGTGTTGTCAATGGACTTCATGTGGACGACTCGGTCATTTAGCCAATATTTGATAATCTGTTCCAAACCAAGTTGTTCACACCAAAGTTCAACCTCAAGGAAACCCTGTTACACCTCCTTTTCCACCGGGTTCTTGCTACAACTATGGCAAGATGGGTCATTTTAGAAACAACTGCCCGAAACTTGTGAATGCAAATCTTAGAGGTTCGTGGAGTGAAACCCACTAGTTTCATAAAACTCATGACCTGTACCCAAGCCTAAAAATACCTACGAAAGAATTATGTAGCCTTCTTGGCATATATATGATAGAGGAGAAAGGAAATGGTAAGACTGTTCAAGACATCCCCATTATTTGAGATTATCCTGAGGTGTTTCCTGAAGAACTACAGGGTTTACCTCTAGCATGTCAAGTCGAGTTTCGCATAGACCTTGTACCTGGTGCCAACCCAATTGCCAAATCCCCTTATCGTCTTGCACCATCTGAGATGCAAGAGTTATCGAAAGAACTCCAGGAATTCATTCGTCCAAGCTTTTCACCTTGAGGCGCTCCTGTCCTATTTGTGAAAAAGAAAGTTGGATCCTTCCACATGTGCATCGATTATCGTGAGCTCAACACACTCACGAACAAAAATTGATATCCCCTACCTCGTATTGATGATCTCTTTGATCAACTACAAGGTGCTACATGTTTCTCAAAGATCGATCTGCGTTCTGGGTATCATCACCTTCGTGTACTCAAAGAGGATATTCCCAAAACTGCTTTCCACACTTGATACGACCACTATGAATTCACTGTCATGTCGTTTGGTTTGACAAATGCTGATGCCGACTTCATGGACTTAATGAATAGGGTTTGTAAACCTTATTTAGATAAGTTCATCATTATATTCATTGATGACATTTTGATCTATTCAAAATCTCGAGCCCATCACGAACAACATCTCCGTCTAACGATGGAACTCCTAAAGAAGGAACGATTTTATGCCAAATTCTCCAAATGTGAATTTTGGCTAAAGGAAGCATAATTCTTGGGACACATTGTCAACAGGCAAGGAACACATGTGGATCCTTCTAAGATGACTGCGATTAAGGACTTGAGTACACCTATTACTCCTAACGAAGTTCGCTAATTTCTGGGATTTACCGGTTATGACCGAAGTTTCATCGCGAACTTCTCAAAGATCACGTTCCCCCTCGCTTCTTTAACTCAAAAGAATAAGCCTTTTGTGTGGGGACCCAAACAAGAGGAAGCTTTCCAGAACTTGAAACAGACTCTTTACGACACCCCTATTCTATCATTACCCGATGGAAACGACGATTTTGTTGTCTATTGTGACGCATCGAATCTAGGCCTTGGTTATGTTCTCATGCAATGACATAAAGTCATAGCTTATGCATCAATACAATTGAAAATCAATGAGAAGAACTATACAACTCATGATCTTGAGTTACGTGCTGTAGTTTTTGCTCTCAAAATTTGGAGACACTACTTTATGGTACAAAATGCGTGGTTTTCCTAGACCACAAAGTATCCAACATATTATCAATCAAAAGGAACTAAACATGAGACAACGACGTTGGTTCGAACTCCTAAACGACTATGACTAAGAAATAGCTACCATCCTTGTAAGGTGAATGTCGTAGTTGACGCTCTTAGTCATAAAGAATGTGTCAAGCTTCATTGTGTTCGAGTTTGATCTGATATCCAAACACACGTTCTTGAAGCACAACGTAATTGTGTAACCCAGGGTAAGATGTGTACTGAATTGGCACATAGACTCGAGCTTCAGCTTGAAATGAAAGACGATGGGTTACTCTACATCTCGAATCCATTATGGGTTCCAAGCCAAGACAACCTCCGCATCTTGTTGATGAACGAGGCTCACAAGTCTTGTTATTATATTCATCCTAGTGTAGACAAAATTTACATGGATCTTCATACCCAGTATTGGTGGCCGGGTATAAAGAAAGACATAGCCTTGTACGTGTCTAAATGCCTAACTAGTCTTAAAGTCAAGGCTGGACATCAAAGTCCATCTGGTTTGCTTAAACAACCAAAAATTCTGGTATGGAAGTGAGAGAACCTGTTTGTTGGAATGAAGTCGGTGAAGCTCAACTCACTGGACCTGAACTCATTCTGGAAACAATGGACAAAGTCAAGAAAATTCACGATAACCTTCTGACAGCTAGAAGTCGTCAAGAGTGTTATGCGGACAAACGACGCAAGCCGTTGGAATTCCATGTTAGTGATCACGTCCTTCTCAAGGTATCCCCTTGGAAAGGTGTAGTTAGATTTGGGAAGAAAGGAAAACTTGCTCATTGATATGTGGGACCACTTAAGATCATTTAGAGGACAAGAAAGGTGGCCTACAAACTTGAGCTAGCTCCTAAACTTGGGAACGTTCACCCAATATTGCATGTGTCAAATTTGAAAAAGTGTTTAGCTGATACAAACCTCTACATCCTTCTCAATGAAATTCGTTTCGATAACATTATGCACTTTGTCGAGAAACCTATGGAGATATTAGACCGTGAAGTCATGAAACTCAAACATAGATGAATAACATCCGTTAAAGTTCGCTGGGAATCTAAACGTGGCCCAAAATTTACTTGGGAACGAGAGGATCAAATGAAAGAGAAATACCCACATCTGTTTTCAAAAGTTTCCTTTAATTATATTTCAGGACGAAATTTCCTAAAGTATGGGAGACTGTGGCATTTTCACACTTTCAATCTTTGTACAATTTCGAACATTATCGTATTCAATAAAATCTTGTATTTTATTTACGAGAATGTATTAATTATCAATCATTATACAATCCCAGACATTTTATCCAATAAAATCTTGTAATTTATTAGTAAGGATGCAAAATTTCAATCGTTGCATAATATCGGTTATTTTCATGTTCGTTAAAGTCTTGTACGTTATTTGTGACACGCGTAACCTTACAATCGAATGAACCAACATCCACGACATTTCCAGAAAAAATCGAAGATACATATGCCTTGTCACCTTTATATAACCTAAATATTATGTTCAAAGGGGTTAGAAGTGACAAAACGCGAAAATGCAAGTACAGGGGCCAAATCTACGAAAAAGCAAAACTTGGCCCCAGACCCTGCTTTGCGGAATGTATACACACACCCTCAACAGTCCGTGGAGGGTGCTCGACTTGACTGTTTTGTGGCAGCATCTTCTCTGAAGCCTTGCTCTCTAAGTTCATGAAAAATCCAACTTCTTGCCTTCAATTGACATGTGTTAACACCCCCTAATCATGACACATCAAGGACACATGGATTGATTTTCCGGGCTTAAGAATGCTATAAAAAGCAAGGAATTTCATTCATTTTCACTTGCTCAATTCTCATTTCTTTCGCCCCCCCCCCCACATTATCGGAGCTTGTTTCCAGTCATTGGAATGTCACACCCCGACCACGTAAAACAACAAATCGTGGCGGACACGTCGGGGAGTGTTGTAACAGAATCATTTTTTCACAACCATGGATTTAAAAGTTTTGCTTTATTGAATTATTGAACTCATTGTTTTAATACAATTCAAGTAATACAATTAATTGTCTTCCAAGTTAGTCGCTAAGGCATAAGTCCATCCTAAGTGTAGCAGGCATCAACAATCATCACATAGTAGTACCTTAAACATACGTGAAAATAAAACGTCAGCATAAAATTGCCTGTGAGTAACATAGGTTTTGTATATTAGATTCATGGCTTTGGATAATACAAGAAAATGTTTTATGTTTTAAAAAATAGCCATGAATCCAATGTAAAAGTTTTGTTTCTGAAACGTGTCATTTTGGTAAAATGTTTATGGTACATACAAAAAATATACCTTGGTTTTGAGAAAAATTGGATAAGTAATATATTAAAAAATATTTTAGTTTCGAAATAGTTAAACAAATAATATATCAAATATACTTTGGTTGCTAAAATAATAGTTTTGGTAGTATATCATAAGTATACTTTGGTTTAAGAATGAAAACATCGGTAGTATATTAAAATATACTTTGGTTTTGTAAATAACATATGAAACTATGCTTTGGTTTTGATAATAACATATCAACTATGTTTTGGTTTAAAAATAGCATATCAACTATGCTTTGTTCGAAAATAACATATCAACTATGCTTTGGTAATAACAAGATAGGTAGTATATCAATCTACACTTTAGTTTTGTAAGTAGAAAAATTGGTAGTTTGTCAAACAATATGTTGGTTTTGTACATAGTATATCAAGTATACTTTGGAAAATAATATCACATTTGAGAGCACATCAAACTGTACTTTGGTAGTATATCAACATATACAAAAGAAACTGTGATTTGGTATTCATTCAAACCTTAATGTATCAAACTACACCTTGGAGACTATAGAAATACCACAAAGGCAATTTGTATTTGGTTAAAATTTGGTTTCTGACATTCCATACAACAGGAATGGGGTGTCTAGTCCTATAGTGCTATATCGTACTACCAATCGGCTTGGTGAATGTATAAAATTGGTAAAATCCAACAATTAGTTTTACAAGCTTTGAAAATCAGTGTTTAAACCATAGAAAATCGTTTAGTTCGTCAAAAGATAAGTACTAATCATGTATAATCATGTTTGTTGAAATCAGGAAAATAACAAATAGGCACATATGTTTCACCCCAAAACATTTGAAAACAGTAAAAGAGGGGACTATGTACTCACTTGAGATTGCAAGTATCCTTGATTAAGTGTCCTAACAAAGCTCGGGAAATCAAGGAATCAAGTGGCACCTATTATGGAATCAGTATGTTAAACAATCGGATCCTAAATCGGGAGATAGGATTGAATGAAGTTCTATAAATCAAATGAGTATTGGAACTCATGTGGTATGATTTAATAGACCTAACATTCTGATTTGGAATTCTACCTAAGTGCTTTTGACCCGTTTCGACCCATTATGGTAGCATAAGCTACATAATGCGTCGTTTGCGTAAAACTATGGTCGGATGGTTAACTATGTGCTATGTCAAGTCTTACATGCCTAATTATCCCTAAACATGTTACTAAATCAGATTGTATGTCAAAAAGTTGATCACATATGCAAAATACTGATTTATGCTTCAAAAGGGCGTTTTGGTCATTTCCTATGGGCATTCAAGCTACTTAACAAATAACTAACCAATCCTATGTGATCATAAGGTATAACCTCAGAGGTTATTCCCTATGCAACTATGATCACTAAATAAGCGTGGTCGGATCCTAATGATCGACCAAACGGGTCGGGTTTGAAAGTCTAAGCGGTTGTCTAGACCGCTTAACTTACGACCCTAAACAAGCACTAAACTAGTAGTGACGAGTTAAACATGTCAAAACATTTTTAACTAACTTAGAAAACATATTTGGTATCAAAACAAAGTGTTTTGATACCTAAAAGTAGTTCCATTGCGAAATGCGCGCAAATGCGCATTTTGACCGAAACTTTGACTCGTTACTACACCTAGTTAACGTGGTAATCAGTTGGTATAATCGCTAAGGATTATAACCATTGTGATTACAATCACGTTGCAAAGTTCAAACGAACTTTGCGTTGACCATTGACTTGTCAAAGCTGAAAGTCAAACACTGTTTGACTTTCACGCTAGAAAAGCAATAAAAGAACGAAGGAAGCTTACAAAGGGTCCTAGCTAGGGAGAACTTGATCTTAAAATCTCAGGTATGAAGTATTATAACTTCAACTTGTCACACCCCGACCACGTAAAACAGCAAATCATGGTGGAAAGTCAGGGAGTGTTGTAACAGAATTATTGTTTCACAACCATGGCATTTAAAGTTATGTTTTATTTATAATCAAAAGGATTACATTGTCTTAATACAACTGAAACAAAGAGTACATAACATTATTTAAACTAATCTTGCTTCTTTTATGTCACTAAGGTCCGAGTCCACCCTAGTGTATCCTGTATCAAACCTATGCACCAGCTCCTGAAACATATGTGAAAATAGGTACGTCAGCATAAAAATGCCTGTGAAATAAATAGGTTTTATGAAAATAAGATTCATGACTTGATTTTAGAGAAATGTTTAAAAATTAGTCATGAATCTTGTAAAGTGTTTTCTTTTATGAATCATATGAAAATTTGATAAGAAAACATTATATAAAAGAAAGGTGTATGGTTAATTAAATAACCAAGTAAAATGAGTTGTATAAAATAAATTGTTTTGTAAACCAATGTCTTGTGAAAATATGTTGTTTATGTAAAAAGTAATATGTCTAAACTGAAATGATATAAATAACGCTACGATATGTAATATCACACAAGCACTTATATATAGGAAGTACCAGCGGTGTATCCACCATGCTTGTATCATATTACACACGCCTCGTTACTTAAATCACTTACCCCAAACAAACCACCAATGTAAAATGTTTATGTTTAAACCAGTTGTCAAAATGTTTATGTTAAAATGTAAACCATGTAATGTATAATCAATGTCAAATGTTCATGTATCAAATGTGAATCATGTAATGTGTATCCAAAATATCATGTACGGCTAGTGAAAATATATTAACTAAACCATAGGTAAAATGCACAAAACAAGGTTTTGAAGTAAAACATAGTTTAAATCAAAGTTATGTTTTGTAAAAATGCATGCTATACTGATACAATCATCTATGTGGTATTGTGAAAATGCATACATCCAAGCCTTGCGACTGTGGCGATAAACCCTTAAACAAATGAAAGGTTTATCTGAGTTAATGTATATCGAATTCGGTCATTCCTTCGACCCAAACAAACCTAGGATCTCAGGAATGGGAGTTGTCAATTCCTATGGTACCACTACCTACTAACGAATGGCGTGATCAATGTTAATGAACGTATTTTTGTCCCGTTTAAACAAACCAAATGTCATACCAAAATGTAAGCATGTGATGTGAAATAAATGTATTAAGTATGCAACAAATGAACATACATAGCATGTGACGTGATGTAAAACAATGCACTAAGTATGCACTAAATGGACATACATAGCGTGAAATGTAATGTAAAACAATGTACTAAATATGAACTAAATGGACATACATAGCATAAAATGTACTGTAAAACGATGTACTAACTATGAACTAAATGGACATACATAGCATAAAATGTAATGTAAAACGATGTACTAAGTATGCAACAAAGGACATACATAGCAAAAACACAATGAAAACATGTACTACAAGTGTACTAGTGAACATAACAAGCATATAATATGAAAACATGGAAAGCATGAAAGTAACAAGTAGGCACATGTGTTTCACCCCAAAATGTTTGAAAAACCGTAAAAGAGGGGACTATGTACTCAATTGAGATTGCCTAGAAGTCCTTAAATAACAACCAAGCAATGCTAAAGATCACAGAAATCAAACGGTACCTAATATAGGTAACTACGTTAATAAACCGGACCTAAACCGGAGGATTGGATAAAATGTGGTTTCGTAAGCCAAATGAGTATGGGAACTCATGTAATATGGTTTAACAACGCCTACATTCTAAAAGGAAACTGAACCTAAGTGCTTACGACCCGTTTAGGTAGCTTACGCTATTTTAACGCGTCGTTGCGTAAAACGCGTTCGGACCGCCTAACTAGTCCTATGACAAGTAATATATGCCTTAACATGTCTAATATTGTTGTCTAATCAGTTTCGATATCAAAAATTATGTTACATATGCTTAAAATGAATTTTGGCGTAAAAAGGGCATTTTGGTAATTTTCCTAAGGCATATATACTACCTAACATACAACTATCTAAACGACGTGACCATAAGGTATAACCTTGGAAGGTTATTCCCTATGCAACTATGGTCACCTAATGTGTTTGGTCGGATCCTAATGATCGACCAAACAGGTCGGGTTCGAAAGTATAAGCGGTTGTTTAGACCGCTTACCTTACGACCCTAGATAAGCACTAAACCTAATAGTGACGAGTTAAACATGTTAAAACATGTTTAACGAGGTTTGAAAATAGGTTTGATATCAAAACAAACGGTTTTGATACCCAAAAGTAGTTTGGTTACAAAATACGCAAGAATACGCATTTTGGCCGAAACTACGACTCGCCACTAAGCCTAGATAATGTGGTAATCAGTAGGTATAGTCACTAGGGACTATAACCATCGTGATTACACTCTCGTTGCGAAGTTCAAACGAACTTTGTGTTGACCATAAACTGGTCAAAGCTGAAAGTCAAACACTGTTTAACTTTCATGAAAAAAACGCATAAAAGAACGAAAGAGGACTTACAAGAGTGTCCAAAGAGATTTGATTCCAAGAAATTCTCAGGTATGTAGTGAATAATCACAACAACTTAGAGAATTCTCAGATCAAATGTGGGTTTTGAGAGCAAAAGGTGAGGGGTATTTATAGATTTGGCACAACCGTTATGATCGTTCATCGTAAAACAAGCTATAATCTTTGCCGTACACATGTGCCCATGGTTTGGTGAAACCATGGGAGCGCCTAGATTGAGCCCATAGATTCGAAAATACCATTTGCAAGTGAGATAATCAGCTGGAACAACTGGAAACAAGCTGGAAAACACATTCTGCACATCTGGGAGGTTCACACGGCCCGTGTAAGGGGACAGGCAGTGCTTACGCGGCCCGCCTGGGGTTCAGGTCTGCACATCAGTTTCATAAAATGCAGTTTTGGTCCCTGTTAGGTGTTTAAGCCCTTTTTTGACACGTTTAAGGCCCGTTAATCCATTTTCAAGGCTCTACAATGATGCCTAAGTATAAGGGACATGAAACATGCTTAAAAATATGTCGGATGTCGGTTCGTTTGGTAGTGCGCACCCGATATTCGCTTAATTACGACGAAATGCGTATGAACGCGAAAAACGATCCAAATTATGCGACGAATGGATTTTTCTCATGCTAAACAATAAAATAAAATATTTTAATGCTTACATAAATTTTTGGATGTCCGGATGTATTCAGAACGTAAGTTATGCGCGAAAATGCAAACTTATGCACTTTTTGATGCTTTTAGTCCCTGGATGAGCATAAAGTTTATTTTAGCACACCGAACCCCTCAAAGCCTATTTCTAAGCTATGTAAAGGAAATTTAAGGTGTGTTTAACTTATGATCATATTCTGGAATGTCCGTTACAGTATAAATTGGCGTACTTTCATAGTTTGTCAAATTTAGTCCCTATAAGCGAATTAACTTGATTTTGCCATACCAACGCCTTCAAAACTTATTTCTAAGTTATGTAAAGGTTATTTAAGGTATGTTAAGCATATGTTGATGTTCAGGAGTATTTGTTGCGTTAAACTGATTATGTTTACGCACCAGTTTGCGTATAATTCTCTAGAAAGCGATATAGAGTTTGAAATTGAACTAAAATCAAAACATGAAAAATGCCAAACATAAACAAACAAACATTGGGGTCAAATAACTTTATTTCATTGACAACTAAACTGTTTACAATTATGTCACACCCCCAAAATCCACACGCGGAGTATCACCGCTTGGAGGCGTGGCTGACCAGGATCAAGCCACCAATAATATTGAACAAGTAGATAAGTAATCATAATTCAACAAACCAATATGAAAGGTGTTCAAAACCAAAGCATAGTTAAGTTGTTTAGCGGAAGCATAATTTATAAAAACCCATAACAAGTATGAAATATGAAATAAGGTGTGACAACTGGCACAAACCGGTAATTTCCGTACACTTTAATTATTATTTAATGATTGCAATTATGTGCTTAATTGTCAGCAATGTCTGAAAACACACTAAACAAGTGAATTCATGCACGTTGTATACTATAAAATATTGCTTTATGCATAAACGGGAGCGTTGCGTCAGAAATATTAGTAAACTCACCGGTAAGACACACTGTGTCAACGGAACTGCAGAAAGCAGTCAGACATTAGAATTGAGGCCTAGGTGTAGGTCCTACGACAAAGGTACATTAAAACCCAAGAATACATATAAGGGTTTAATTTATGGTCGTTACGAAAGCTAAATCACGCACTAAAAGGCACCCGAAACACACTTTACATGCAGAACTTTATTAAATTCAGCACAATTCAGCTTTTAACAACATAAATATTGTGCAGAGATGTCGTTTTATCATCTAGAATATTTCCCTAAGTGACGGGAATTCTTTGTGTCACTAAAAATAACACTAACGACACTTTAAATGCTTATTAAGCACTTTAACGAATCGGTATCTAACCGAACAACCGAACAATTTGATTCGATACCGATTTCAAGCTTTAAATCACTTTCTGGAAGGTTATACGCAAACTGGTGCTTAAACGCAATCAGTTTAACGCGACGTACACTCCAGAACTGTGACGTAAGCCAAATATACCCTAAATATCTCTTACATAACTTAGAAATAAGTTTCGAAGGATTCGGTATGGCGAAAACATGTTTATTTGAACTAAAGAACTAATTACGACAAAACTGCGAAACGAACGTTGGCGGCCGCCCGGATAATATTTAATCCCACAAATATTCTGTTATGATTAAAATTTTATTTTAATTAGGTTCGTGTTGAAAAATAAACTAAAACGATTAAAAACGTTATTTTTCAAGTTTAAGCGCGTACCGTGTGTTCCTACGCGACACAATGCTTACACTGCAAAACGCAGACAACGCAGCAAACCCAGGAATATACCAGGAATATGCCAGGAATATGCCAGGAATATGCCAGGAATATACCAGGAATATGCCAGGAATATGCCAGGAATATGCCAGGAATATTCTAGGAATATGCCAGGAATATGCCAGGAATATACCAGGAATATGCCAGGAATATGCTAGGAATATGCTATATGGAAGGTCTATAAATACCACCATTTCATCACTCCATCTTCACTTCCCTCTCTCCCTTCCTTGTTCTCGGCCCAACCAAGCACCACCGCCACCCTCATTTTCCGACTCATCCATCCATTCCAAGGTGATATTGAGGAGTAAGAAGGCCACTAACGAAGCTCGGTGCAAGCGGATCTTGAAGGACCTTCTTCATTTGCTTTTATCCACCTCTTTTGTCCTCTTGAACTCCCCTAGCCTTGTGCTAGCAGTAAGTGCTTCTAAACATCTTCTTGTTCTCGTTTATGATGGTTAATAGATGATTTAATGGCTAAAAATCATAAACACTAAAGATCACCAACTAAAAGCCTTGTAAAATGATGATCTTATTGGATAAAAGGAAAGTAATGGTGTAAAACTTGTTAAACTTGTTTTGTGATGATTATTTTGTGTTGTTTAATGCTAGTAGTAGTTCGGATCGTCATCTAACCCGGCTAGGTTATGTTCATAGAGCATGGACTAGTGTATGTTAAAGTATAAAAAGGGCAAGATGATGAACACTACTACATAATAACATGAACTTGCGTAAAATGAATTTTTTCTTGTAAAATGAAGTTCTAAACTAGTAGATCTAAAGATCTACAAGTGGTATTTTCGAAAAAAAAACCAACTGTAAGACGAAACCATGTTTTAAAACCGGATCTTTCATGAAATAGAGGTGTTTTTGTGAACAAACAAGTGTGTGGACACTAGTGTAACAAAAGTTTTAACAAAGAAATAATTTTCGCAAAAACCGACTAGAAGTTGTAAAACTTCATATTCTTTAAAAATAAGATTTCCAAGAAACCGACTTTATTTTTAGAGATGGAAAAACCTACTAAATGTGTTGAAGAGTTACTACATAATTTTACACAACTTGCAAGTTCATGTGTATGCGATTTGTGTTTATTTTGACTAGTTTGATATTTGAATATGGTATTTTGATGATGGAAAAATTGATTGGTTGAATTTTAAAAGAAAATGATACGCTAGTAAGCGTGGCCACCTCCAGTTACAGAGGAAACTCTGGCGAAATTTTTCCAGAAAATAACACTTACAATATTTTTGGTGACAAGTGTTATGAATATATTTTTGACTTGTTTTCCAAACAAACTTCGCCATGATTTTTATTACAAAATTTCCAAACATCGGAGGTGGATTTTCATAAATAAAACTTGTTAAATATATATTCAGAATATATATTTATCGCTTGTGTGATTATGTGATTATTTTGTGAACTAGGTATATATTATTTTTAGAGTAAAAATAATATGACTTGGAGATACTCGTAACGAGTAAAAATACAAACATACACATACAACATACAAGATACATAATTCGGGTGCAAAGTGCAAAATACAAAAAGCTTATATTTATTTTTGAGAAAATAATATAAGTAAGACATTTAGTTAAAAATATAAAATATTTTTAACACAAGAAAATATACACAAAAGAGAGTGACTGTACTTGTGCGACGCAAGTCTAGTGACTAACGTTAAGAAAACGCGTATAGGTTACGACGTTAATTAAGCAAATCCGGTGAAGTTTACGACGCACAGGAACGCAAAGTTGTGAGTTCATGCTCCCCCTTTTCTTTTAACTTTTTTTAGTTTTATAACTCGGGGGTGAAATACATGTTACAAATACTTTAATATTTACAAATTGGTATGTTGTGTACTGAAACGAGAAGTACTCTTGGCGAAAACTAGTGCCAAGAATTGATACGAGAAATCGTGTCACGAATAGGGTACCATAAGCACCATTAATCGTGTACATACTAAGACCGCAGAACAAAAGGTTAGATCTAATGGGTTTCAGGGCAGCCCTACTCTTGGTGACAACTAGAACCAAGTAGTGTTTTTGTGTCTCAGTCGTGAATCGACTATAGAAAAATGCCTATGGTTTGGTGACTTCCTATGTCGTGTCACATGTTAATGGCTTTGCAACCCATTAACACTTGATACATATGGAGATACTTGACTCATTCATGAATACGCGTTTTGAAACAAAATACATACCATGTTTTTCATACAAAGTATACAAACGTTCAATACAAAAACTGCATAAATTCACACCAACATTATGTTGATGTTTTTTTTTTTCCAAAACTCACATGTATTTCAGGTAATTAAAGGTGGATGTGCGCGCGGTCTTACTAATGCTCGTGGATGTCGCTATGTTTTAATTTCGCCAATTAAAGTTGTAACTCTTAAGACAATATGCTATCACGTGTTGTAAACACTTGACTTATGTTTTGGTAATGTAATGTTTGAAGTTATTTTGAGCATATAGTATGTTACCTTTCGTATGCAATGAGAACCTTTCATGATCACACCTCGTGTTTCCGCCGCAGAAAGGGGTGTGACATAAGGTAAAGTCTAAAGCATGGCAAACATCGCCATGTCCCACAACGACCGTTCCTCCCTGTGCAAGCTCCATGGTTACCTAATGACCTGCAAGGCATGTAGCAACGAATCAACAACAAAGTTGAGCGAGTTCACAGTTGGTTGTTTGGTTAACGTATTCACTTCATAGACCGTATGTATTCATTTTGTAAACCATGTATCGCGTTAATCCTTGCTGCTAGTCCAGGCATGCGTGCGATGATTAGTGGGGGCTTCCCATGTGTTACAAGACCACGCGTATCGACTGCTACGAAAATATAATATGTGCCCTAAGTCAATGTCTATCAGCATTGACCCTTTGCCCATAGTCCATTAGTACACGCCCGTCCGACTGGCACGGTGTGAGGTTTGTTAAACCTAATAGCGCTATTAACTAATGACCCGCTCGCCCTAGGCCTCGGCGATTAAGTCAATAATTGAGGGACTTCCTTTGATAGAGTTGATGGTCTTAAGATCGTGTATGTAGGCTTTACGTACGTGCCCTTCAATCCGAGGACAGTAGTAAGTATAACTGTACGTAGGTTTTACGTACGTGCCCTTCAACCGAGGACAGTAATAATTTGTTTAATAGTAATAGTTGTACGAGTATGTTTTTAATCCCATTCCCAACCCCTGGGAATCCCATGCCTTGGCTAGTGTGAACTCACCTTGGTTTGGTCAGCAGATTACACAGAAAGGTCAAGTCTAGCAGCTAGTGGTCAACCACGTCCTAACATGGTTACCAATACAAGTCAGGTTTTGGTTTCAAGTAGTGCATACAAGCATCACGTAGATAGCACATAGGTAACACATACGGATCATGGCAAACACACTTTATCACGTAAACATTCATAACATAACCGACTTGTGCGATTCACAAAATGATGCCCAAAAGAATAACCCGGCCCAATAATTAACCATAAGTCTTTTGCGATCCTACACATACTCAGCCCAGTTTACAAATAAGCCCAACATTAATATTCATTTACCTATACACGGCCCAAAATTCTTAAACCGATAATTCCTCTTGTGCGATCAGATGATCTTATGCGACTGATCACTATTGTGCGACTGAGATTGGGCTTTGAGGCCCAAAAGTTATACAACATTACATCTTGTACGATTTAGCAAGCCTTCTCTTACAATCATATGTCATTATGATCGCATGTGCAACATCAGAAACAATCGGTGTTACAATCTCTAAAATCGATATGCTTGCAACAAATCCCTAGGATCCTATAGACACCCATGTTAATCAATGATGACACATATTCACAATCATTAACAATCAGATCTTAATAAACATAAACAAGAATTCACATAGCAATCAAATCAGCATAACAAGAAATCACATCCGATTATTTGAACACCAAACTTATCATACAATCAATCCGAAAACAAAACGTAATAACCGATTAACAATATCATACATATCCGATTCTCAAATCATCATCATTCATAGTATCAGTTAACAACAACATCATAGATCACTAACCGGTTAGAGAAGGGACAAGGATTGATCTGAATAAGAGAGTGATCCGAACACTATGATCTTCGATGGGGAGGGTGTGTTTGCCGTCAGGTTTTGAGAGAGAATGAGAGAAGCTAGGGTTTGCAATTTGTGTGTTTTTGGTAAAGTGTGAGATGGGTACTAACACCCTATGTGTTAATCGAACTAATGGGGATGGGCCGAACCCAAACTTGGGCTGCCCTATAGAATCGAGTACAAGTTGTGTAGCCCGAATGACTTGTGCGGTTGAGTTGTGTTGTGCGACTACATCATACATACATTCACATAAACACATAAATCATAGCATTCATTTAATCAATCACTTTCATAAAATCACATTGCGTTCATATACGTTACATCAAAGTACAAAAATAGGTTCGGAAATACGAGTTGTCACATTATCCCCAAGTTGAAAGAAATTTCGTCCCGGAATTTAGTACGTACTCACTGAGGAAGCTAGTTAAGTTGCATGGTTTTCCTGGTTTTCCTGGGGTGTCACATCCTCCCCCCGTTGATCTGGAATTTCATCCCGAAATTCCGTAGCTTCAGCCTCAGTAGTGGTTGTACCGTGTGCGAATATGATCTTCGATGGGGAGGGTGTGTTTGCCGTCAGGTTTTGAGAGAGAATGAGAGAAGCTAGGGTTTGCAATTTGTGTGTTTTTGGTAAAGTGTGAGATGGGTACTAACACCCTATGTGTTAATCGAACTAATGGGGATGGGCCGAACCCAAACTTGGGCTGCCCTATAGAATCGAGTACAAGTTGTGTAGCCCGAATGACTTGTGCGGTTGAGTTGTGTTGTGCGACTACATCATACATACATTCACATAAACACATAAATCATAGCATTCATTTAATCAATCACTTTCATAAAATCACATTGCGTTCATATACGTTACATCAAAGTACAAAAATAGGTTCGGAAATACGAGTTGTCACATTATCCCCAAGTTGAAAGAAATTTCGTCCCGGAATTTAGTACGTACTCACTGAGGAAGCTAGTTAAGTTGCATGGTTTTCCTGGTTTTCCTGGGGTGTCACATCCTCCCCCCGTTGATCTGGAATTTCATCCCGAAATTCCGTAGCTTCAGCCTCAGTAGTGGTTGTACCGTGTGCGAATAGCTGGGGATACTTTTGTTTCATCTGATCTTCGCGTTCCCAGGTGAAATCTGGGCCGCGACGTGAGTTCCAACGAACTTGAACGAGAGGTATCCTAGTACGCTTGAGGACCTTAACATCCCGGTCCGTGATTTCGACTGGTTCCTCGACGAATCGTAACTGCTCGTCGATGGTGAGCTCCATCAAAGGAACTACGTGGGTCTCATCTGACAGGCACTTCTTCAGATTTGACACGTGGAAAACATTGTGAACTGCACTAAGTTATGCTGGTAAGTTCAGTCTGTAGGCTACCTTGCCTATCTTTTCAATGACTTCAAAAGGTCCAACGTATCGTGGGTTAAGTTTGCCCCGTTTCCCAAAACGAACCACACCCTTCCAGGGTGAGACTTTGAGTAGTACCCGCTCCCCAACCTGGAGCTCTAATGGTTTTCTGCCCTTATCGGCATAGACTTTCTGACGGTCACGAGCCGCCGCCATTCGTTGTCGTATCTGAGCAATTTTCTCTATTGTGTCCACCACATATTCTGGACCAGTAATCTGACTATCCCCCACCTCTGCCCAACAAAGAGGTGACCGGCATTTATGCCCGTACAATGCCTCAAACGGAGCAGCTTTAATGCTGGTGTGGTAGCTATTGTTGTACGAAAATTCCACAAGTGGCAGATGCTTTTCCCAGCCGTTGCCAAAGTCAATTACACATGCCCTAAGCATGTCTTCGAGGGTCTGGATGGTACGTTCAGACTGCCCATCTGTTTGCGGGTGATAAGCTGTGCTCATATCTAATCTTGAGCCAAAGGAATTGTGCATTGCTTGCCACAGTTCTGATGTAAAACGTTCATCTCGATCCGAGATAATAGAGATGGGCACCCCGTGCCTCGAGACAACTTCCTTGAGATATACTTCTGCTAGGGTGGAGAACTTATCCGTTTCTTTGATAGCCAAGAAGTGAGTAGACTTTGTGAGTCGATCCACGATCACCCAAATAGTATCGTTACCACGTTGTGATCTAGGCAGGCCAGTAACAAAATCCATGGAAATTTGCTCCCATTTCCATTGTGGTATCTCTGGTTGTTGAAGGGGGCCTGAAGGTTTCTGGTACTCCGCCTTGACTCTCGCACAAGTCAAGCACTTGCTAACGTAAGTTGCTATGTGTGCCTTCATGCTAGGCCACCAGTATGTGGTTTTGATATCGTGGTACATTTTATCCGAGCCAGGGTGCACTGAGTAACGAGACTTGTGTGCCTCATCCATCACAAGCTCTCGTAGGTTGCCATAAAATGGGACCCAAATGCGTCCCGTGACGTAGTAAGCACCGTCTTCCTTCTGTTCTAAGCGTTGCCTCGAACCACGTAGGGCTTCAGCCCTGATGTTTTCTGGTTTCAATGCTTCTACCTGAGCATTTCGTATTTGGGAAGGGAGACTAGACTGTATGGTGAGTTGTAAAGCTCGTACGCGCTTGGGTGCAGTGTCCTTCCGACTGAGGGCGTCAGCCACAACATTGGCTTTTCCCGGGTGGTACCTGATTGAGCATTCGTAGTCATTCAGTAGTTCGACCCATCGTCGCTGTCGCATATTGAGTTCCTTCTGTTTGAAGATATGCTCGAGGCTCCTGTGATCAGTGTAGATAGCACATTTGGTACCATACAGGTAGTGTCTCCATATCTTAAGTGCAAAAACAACAGCTCCCAGCTCTAAATCATGTGTAGTGTAGTTCTTTTCGTGAACTTTGAGTTGGCGTGAGGCGTAGGCTATAACTTTATCCCGCTGCATCAATACACAACCAAGACCCTGAATAGATGCGTCGCAATAAACTACGAAGTCGTCTGTGCCCTCTGGCAATGAAAGGATAGGTGCACTGCAAAGTCTATCCTTTAAGTGCTGAAACACTAACTCCTGTGCGTTTCCCCAACGATAAACAACGCCCTTTTACGTTAGTGATGTAAGAGGCTGTGCAATCTTGGAAAAATCCTTAATAAACCTTCTGTAGTAACATGCCAACCCCAAGAACTGGCGAATTTCCGTTGGCGTACGAGGTGCAGGCCAGCTCTTGATCGAATCTACCTTGGATGGATCAACATGAATCCCATCCTTGTTCACTACATGGCCCAAGAAATGGACTTCACGAAGCCAGAAGTCGCATTTTGAAAACTTAGCGTACAGCTGTTCTGTTCGAAGGAGTTCCAAAATGAGTCTTAGATGTTGTTCGTGTTCCTCCTGACTCTTCGAATAGATGAGAATGTCGTCGATAAAAACTATGACGAACTTGTCCAGGTACGGCTTGCACACCCGATTCATCAAGTCCATGAAGACCGCTGGTGCGTTTGTCAGCCCAAAAGGCTTTACCAAAAACTCATAGTGGCCATATCGAGTTCTGAAGGCTGTTTTGGAGACGTCCTCTTCTCGGACTCTCAGCTGGTGATACCCTGATCTCAAATCAATCTTTGAATAGTAGCTCGACCCTTGCAGCTGGTCGAACAAGTCACCAATACGTGGAAGAGGGTAGCGATTCTTCACAGTCACCTTGTTCAGTTCACGGTAGTCGATGCACATTCTGAACGTACCGTCTTTCTTCTTCACGAATAGCACTGGAGCTCCCCAGGGCGAAGAGCTAGGACGAATAAAACCCTTATCTAAGAGTTCTTGTAGTTGCGTAGATAGCTCTTTCAACTTTGATGGAGCTAAGCGATACGGTGCACGAGCTATGGACGCTGCTCCAGGAGCTAGCTCGATTTGGAACTCGACCTGACGATGAGGCGGGAGGCCAGGTAGTTCCTCAGGAAATACCTCAGGATAATCACGTACAATCAGAAAGTCTTCTGTCTTTTTCTCTTTCTTCTAGGTGTCGGTAACGAGAGCCAGAAAAGCAGTGTGGCGCTTACGCAAACACTTTTGGGCCTTAAGGGAAGAAATGATGCTCACAACAGCACCACTCTTGTCGCCACGAATCATGAGAGGTTCGTCACCTGGGCGAGGAATACGGACAATCTTTTCGTTGCAAAGAATCTCTGCTTGGTGTTGGGATAACCAGTCCATCCCAATGACAACGTCGAAACTACCCAAAGTGATAGGAAGGAGGTCGATCGAGAAAGTGTGTTCAGCAAGTACTAGGTTACAACCCTTGACTACGTGTGTGACCTCTATACTTTTACCATTAGCTAACTCTACATCGTGCTTGAGGTTTAAAGGTGTTGGGGTACGCTTAAGCAGTTGACTAACTTTTTGGGACACATAACTAGTATCAGCACCCGAATCAAATAAGACAGTAACGTAAAAGTCGTCGAGAAGGAACTTACCCGTCACAACATTGGGATCATTCCTAGCTTCTCCATTGCCAATAACGAACGCACGACCCCTTGCACCACTGCCATTATTACCCCTGTTGTTCCCATTTCCCTGGTTGTTGTTGTTATTGTTGTTGTTCTGGTTCCGGTTCAGCTGGGGACAATCTCTCTTGAAGTGGCCTTCAGCTCCACACTGAAAGCATCCCTTGTTGTCTCGTTGTTACTGCTGCTGGTCTTGTGGAGCTGGTGGCTGTTGTCGCTGGTTCTGATTTGCAGGTCGTAAGCTCCTACAATCCTTAGCTTCGTGACCCAACTTAAGACACCTCTGACAGCGAACCTTGTTGCACTGACCGCTATGATGTTTGTTGCACCTGTTGCACTTTGGAAGGTTCCCTCGATAACCACTCTGCCCTTGGCTACCATAGGATTGCTGACCAGGGCTCTTATAATCTTCAGTTCTTCTCTGCTGCGACTGGGACTGAACAGAAGTCGAACCTCTGCTTGAAGCTCCATCCCATTTACGTTTGTTGTCGCTAGGAGTTTCAGAGGTAGCTGTAGCACTAATACGTTTTGGTAACCTGTTTTGCTCCACCGCCTGATCAGTGAGACGGTGAGCCAACTGAACAACCTGCTGATAGGTGGCGAGGTTTGCTGAAGTCACATGACTTTGGATCTCCGGCACTAGACCCTTAAGATATAGTTCGATACGCTTAATTGGAGGGTCCACCATAGTAGGACACAGTAATGCAAGCTCATTCGATCTCTTCGTAAACGCCTCAATTTCTGACCCCGTCATCTTGAGGTTGAAGAACTCAACTTCCAGCTTATGAATGTCATCACGACTGCAGTATTCTTCCTTGATCATCTCTTTGAAATTATTCCATGGGGTGGCGTTAGCAGCAACCAACCCCAGCATTTGGACCTTAGCGTTCCACCATGTGAGGGCTAAACCCTCAAGAATGCCGGTAGCATACTTCACCCTGCGTGCCTCAGGGCATTCACACATTTCGAACACATATTCTAGTTTCTCGAACCAGTGGAGGAGACCTACTGCTCCTTCAGTGCCGCTGAAAGTAGTGGGTCGGCAGTCCATAAAAGTTTTGAAGGTGCACACAGGTGGCGGAGCATGCTGACCTGTTGTGGGTATAAGAAAGGACAAAGTTTAACACAAGGGTAGGTTCACGAGAGTAGGACCTAAAGATCCTAGAATGAGTTTTAAACAACAGGGTATACCTCCTGCTTGTGCGGCTGCAAGTTCCACAGCAACCTGTTCGTTAATCAGAGCCATCAACTGGGCTTGTGTCATGTTAATGCGTCCAGACATGATCTTCATATCAAGGGAAACATGAGTGAGAAGGGTTCGCGAAAATGCGATGACAGGAGAGAGTAAGCATATACGTGTCAAGCAACAGTAGCTATACTAACTAAGCATATCATGGGCAAAGTTCTATGTAATCTATCATGTAGGTAATATAACATAAACCATATCACCTAGAATGTCGAGTCTTGCACGTGGAGTGAAGCGTTGTTGTGGATCGTAGAGCACTGTACAGGTTATAGTCTGGTTTTAACAAAAACGTTCTCCTTTATTAAAACCAAGTTCTCTATAACCAATGGCTCTGATACCAATCTGTCACACCCCCAAAATCCACATGCGGAGTATCACCGCTTGGAGGCGTAGCTGACCAGGATCAAGCCACCAATCATATTGAACAAGTAGATAAGTAATCATAATTCAACAAACCAATATGAAAGGTGTTCAAAACCAAAGCATAGTTAAGTTGTTTAGCGGAAGCATAATTTATAAAAACCCATAACAAGTATTAAATATGAAATAAGGTAAAGTCTAAAGCATGGCAAACATCGCCATGTCCCACAACGACCGTTCCTCCCTGTGCAAGCTCCATGGTTACCTAATGACCTGCAAGGCATGTAGCAACGAATCAACAACAAAGTTGAGCGAGTTCACAGTTGGTTGTTTGGTTAACGTATTCACTTCATAAACCGTATGTATTCATTTTGTAAACCATGTATCGCGTTAATCCTTGCTGCCAGTCCAGGCATGCGTGCGATGATTAGTGGGGGCTTCCCATGTGTTACAAGACCACGCGTATCGACTGCTACGAAAATATAATATGTGCCCTAAGTTAATGTCTATCAGCATTGACCCTTTGCCCATAGTCCATTAGTACACGTCCGTCCGACTGGCACGGTGTGAGGTTTGTTAAACCTAATAGCGCTATTAACTAATGACCCGCTCGCCCTAGGCCTCGGCGATTAAGTCGATAATTGAGGGACTTCCTTTGATAGAGGTGATGGTCTTAAGATCGTGTACGTAGGCTTTACGTACGTGCCCTTCAATCTGAGGACAGTAGTAAGTATAACTGTACGTAGGTTTTACGTACGTGCCCTTCAACCGAGGACAGTAATAATTTGTTTAATAGTAATAGTTGTACGAGTATGTTTTTAATCCCATTCCCAACCCCTGGGAATCCCATGCCTTGGCTAGTGTGAACTCACCTTGGTTTGCTCGGCAGATTACACAGAAAGGTCAAGTCTAGCAGCTAGTGGTCAACCACGTCCTAACATGGTTACCAATACAAGTCAGGTTTTGGTTTCAAGTAGTGCATACAAGCATCACGTAGATAGCACATAGGTAACATATACGGATCATGGCAAACACACTTTATCACGTTAACATTCTTAACATAACCGACTTGTGCGATTCACAAAATGATGCCCAAAAGAATAACCCGGCCCAATAATTAACCATAAGTCTTGTGCGATCCTACACATACTCAGCCCAGTTTACAAATAAGCCCAACATTAATATTCAAACCGATAATTCCTCTTGTGCGATCAGATGATCTTATGCGACTGATCACTATTGTGCGACTGAGATTGGGCTTTGAGGCCAAACAGTTAAACAACATTACATCTTGTACGATTTAGCAAGCCTTATCTTACAATCATATGTCATTATGATCGCATGTGCAACATCAGAAACAATCGGTGTTACTATCTCTAAAATCGATATGCTTGCAACAAATCCCTAGGATCCTATAGACACCCATGTTAATCAATGATGACACATATTCACAATCATTAATAATCAGATCTTGATAAACATAAACAAGAATTCACATAGCAATCAAATCAGCATAACAAGAAATCACATCCGATTATTTGAACACCAAACTTATCATACAATCAATCCGAAAACAAAACGTAATAACTGATTAACAATATCATACATATCCGATTCTCAAATCATCATCATTCATACACACTATATCATGACATTCATAGTATCAGTTAACAACAACATCATAGATCACTAACCGGTTAGAGAAGGGACAAGGATTGATCTGAATAAGAGAGTGATCCGAACACTATGATCTTTGATGGGGAGGGTGTGTTTGCCGTCAGGTTTTGAGAGAGAATGAGAGAAGCTAGGGTTTGCAATTTGTGTGTTTTTGGTAAAGTGTGAGATGGGTACTAACACCCTATGTGTTAATCGAACTAATGGGGATGGGCCGAACCCAAACTTGGGCTGCCCTATAGAATCGAGTACAAGTTGTGTAGCCCGAATGACTTGTGCGGTTGAGTTGTGTTGTGCGACTACATCATACATACATTCACATAAACACATAAATCATAGCATTCATTTAATCAATCACTTTCATAAAATCACATTGCGTTCACATACGTTACATCAAAGTACAAAAATAGGTTCGGAAATACGAGTTGTCACATTATCCCCAAGTTGAAAGAAATTTCGTCCTGAAATTTAGTACGTACTCACTGAGGAAGCTAGTTAAGTTGCATGGTTTTCCTGGGGTGTCACAAATTATTACAAGCACAGATGTCACAGTCTCCCCTACTTGTGGAAATTTCGTCGTGAAATTTGTTTAGAGGAAACTCATGAGAATAGATGTGGATACTTCGCCTTCATTTGATCTTCACGTTCCCAAGTAAACTCTGGGCCACGTTTAGATTCCCAGCAAACTTTAACCAATGGAATGCGCTTGCGTTTGAGCCATTTGACTATACGGTCCATGATTTCCACAGGTTTCTCAACAAAATGTATCGTGTTATCGACAAGAATTTCATCAAGTGGTATGTGGAGGTTCTCATCAGCTAAACACTTCTTGAGATTGGACACGTGGAAAGTTAGATGAACATTTCCAAGTTCAGGAGGTAATTCAAGTCTGTAGGCTACCTTACCGATTCTTTCGACGATCCTGAATGGTCCAACATATCTAGGTGCAAGTTTTCCTGTCTTTCCAAATCTGATCACACCTTTCCAAGGTGACACCTTAAGAAATACGCGATCACCGACTTGAAATTCCAAGGGCTTGCGTCGTTGGTCCGCGTAACTCTTTTGACGGCTTCGAGCTGTCTGAAGGTTATCACGAAATTTCTTAACCTTATCTGTTGTTTCTAGAATGAGGTCGGGTGTTAGTACATGCTTCTGTCGACTTCTGTTAGTGCAGAATGTCTATCGCCTCCGTCATCTCAAACCGTAGCAGAAACTGTTTATTTCTAGTGCTTATATTGTAATAATTAGAAATATCTAGAAAAAGGCAAGGTGGCATTTATGTAAATAATGAGATCTCTCATTATATCCCTTGGCCTATAAATAGGTTCCTTAGGGTTAACTTTAGGAACTTTTGAAGATCTTTCCTCATTTTGGAGCTTTAGAGAAGATAGAGGCTAGAGAGAGAAAGTAGAGAGAGAAAGAGCTTCAAGTGATTCAAGGTGTTGTATCTTTTCAAATCATATACAGAATCACAGATTATTTTACGTTCGTGTGTTTCGGTCTTGCTCGTGCACGGATTCCGCACGTCCTACGAGTCGGTTCGCAATCGAAACGGATCAAACCGGGACCTAACAAGTGGTATCAGAGCAGGAGGTTGATTGCTCAGATCATTCACACGATTTCGAACAGGATTTCATCAGATTCAGATCTCAATTAGCAAAAGATTCGATAAAGTTCTTCATTTTTCATCTCTGTCATGTTTTAAACAGAAAAACGCAAAATTAAACAAAATTTTACGGTTAAAATCGGCTAATTTTTTTTTATATGATGTGCGAAAACAACTAATCAATAAGCCTATAAAATTTCAGACTTTAATTCAAAGTATTTTGTGAGAAATTTGAGATTTTTTGATCGAAAAATGATAAAAGTTGCTGCTGTTACGTTTGTTGTTCTCCGCGCGGATGGCAATCCGTGCGGATGACCATACGCGTTGACTGATTGTTGACCTATCCGTACGCATAAGTCGCACGCACGGATGATCATACGCGTTGACTGATTGTTGACCTATCCGTACGCATAAGTCGCACGCTCGGATGACATAATACGTATTGACTTTTTGTTGACCCTGCCACACGCACGGATAACAATACGTGTCTCAACATCACCCGAACTTGTCACTTTAGTCAATATTTTCAGGTTTGTCAGTCAACATTATCAATGATACATGTGAGTCATTAATTGCTTTCGGTGTGCATGTGATTGCTATTGTTTGTTGTCATTATAAACTACATCAGAAAGTCACGTGTATCCAAGACATTGATGAGAATTGTCTTAATTCAAGGAAGTGTGTCACCCATCCAGATAAGTTTCTCGCACGGATAAGCTTCATCATTTTCACCCGCACTGATAACATTTCATTAATTCGTGTTGACCATAGTTGACTTGCCATACGCACGGACAACTTGTCCGCGCGGATAACATCCTCACACGTACGCATCACCTTAGTCACACGGATCCCCACCCGTGCGTATAACATCTCCGGATCCTCACCCGCGCGGATCACCACCCGTGCGGATCCCCACTCGTGCGTATTGTCATCCGGTTCACCATCTGGACGAATCATCATCCGGACCAACTCAATTGTTCGTGACACTTCATCCGAATTGGGCTGATCTCATCTAATTTGGGCTGATCTCATCCGATTGTGCCAACATCATCCAATTGACTATTGATCCATCCGAACGGACAACGTTGTCGAGATTATCTTCACTGTTGACTTTTGTTGACTTATCCAATCGGTTACCCGTCCAATTCATTTGTTTGATATTGATTAAACTCATTGTGTTTGTTTGTGATCCAAGGTGATTAAAGATTTACAAGGGGCGAATATCAAGAAGAAGAATTAAAATGTCAGGAGAAGCTGATTCTGATAGATGGTGGAAAAATGATTACGCAAGATGGGAAATTGATAAATATAGAGAACCATTCAAAGAATCCCAGAGAGCAAAAAGATGGAATGACGAATTGGAATGTTACATGGATCCACGGGGTAATCCAGTTGTTAACCCATCAAAAGTGGATTTCAAAGCTATAACAAATTTGCTTCCAAGGCAGGCTACTTTCAATACACGAAGGTTATCTGATAAAGTATATCTGCCTGATTTGGAGAAGAAGATAAGAGAGGTTTGTGAAGCAAGTCTACCAAAGGTGGTAGAAATGAAAAAGAGAAAAGAAGAAGAATTGAAGAAGATGATTGAGGAAGTGAAAACTGTCGCAAAGCTTGCTGTTGAAGAAGAACAGAAGATAGAAGATTAACAGAAAGAAGAAAAAGAGGAGAACAAAGTTGAAAATCAGAAAAAGACAGAAGAAGGAGGTATGATAACAGAAAAAATTCAAACTGAATCTTCTGAATTGTTTGACAAAGACAAAAGCATTGAACAGTCTGATGATAAAAATGAAAACAAGTGCAGGAATTGCATAGAAATGTGCAAAGCCTGTACCGAAAAGGATGAAATAATAAAAACAAAAGAAATTGAAACAAATAAAATTGAAAATGTTTTCAAAATAAAATGTAAAGAAATGATTGAAAAAGAAGAAATTTTGAAACTAAAAGTTGAAAAGCTAACACAGAAATGTCATGGTCTTGAAGAAGAAAATAAGATTTTGAAAGAAGAGTGTACTGCTAAATGTGTTGATTGTGTTGAAAAAGAATCTAAATTTCAAGATTTACAAAAACAGTATGATTCTTTAAAGTGGTCGAGTCAGAGAGTACAAGAAGCTTATGATACTTTGAAGAGCCAAGTCAAAAGTTTTGATCAAAGATTGTCAGAAACTTTAGTCACTAAAGAAATGTATGAAAGAAAGTTTAAAGAAAAGCAAATTGAATTAAACAAATGTGTTGATGAAATTGCTAATCTTAAACAAGTCTTGGCTGAAAAAGAAAAGGTTGTTACAAAACTTCAAAGTTATCATAACTCTTCGTACATTCTTGAACGCATTTTCAACATCACACCAGATGACAAAGATACTGAAAATTGCAAAAAGGGTATTGGTTCAGAATTTCATCAGGTACCACCACCATTGAGAAACAATTATACATTTTATGATGAGGAAAAGGTGGCAAAGGGCTTGAACATAGCTGACCAGTTACCTGAAAGTATCAATGTGACTTACTCCAAATCTGATGATGCTAATGATTCAGAGGTGGTAAGTAAGGTTGTTGAAAGCGTTTTGAAAGATGAGTCTACAAAAGGTAAGTCTGAATCACAGGATGAAGATGAAGGAAATTTTCATGATGGTTATCTAAATAACATAAAATCCGAGAAAAATTTGGATGATGATTCAAAGGGATTGGTCTATACCATGATTGGATCGGACAAACTATTCTTAGATGTTGTATTCCCGATTCAGAATGTGATTTCAGAGAAGGTTGGTAAAGTTTTCAAAATGGTTGAGATTGAGAAGTCGGAAATTTCAAAGTTTGCTGGTAAAGGTCATAAATCTTTTTATAACAAACCTGGTTTTAAGAAGAAAAACATGAAGGCTGGTTTGGGTTATAAAAAGAAACAAAATTGGAAGAAAAATGTTCAGGCTAAAACAAGTTTTGTTCAAGGAAAAAGTTTAGCAGAGGAAGAAAAACTCAAAATTGGACAACAGTCTAATGCTGAGTTTGATGCTATGAAAAAGAAACAACAACAGGCCAAGGATGTTTCAAAGAAAGTGTGTTTTAAATGTGATCAAATTGGACATGTTGCTCGAAAATGTCCAAATCCAAAGCCTGTTGATGTTGAAAAACAGAAATCTGAGGATGTGAAAACAATGTCAACCAGATTTGATTCGAAACAAAGTTGGAGGTACAACACAAATAAGTTTGCTTCGAATCAAACTTGGAATCCAAAACAGACTAGGTCTGATTCAAAACAAACTTGGAGGTACAACACAAACAAGTTTGCTTCGAATCAAACTTGGAAACCAAAACAGACTAGGTCTGATTCAAAACAAACACAGAATTCTCACACACCCAAGTTCAGAACAACACAAAGTTGGCAAACATCAGTTGATATGACAAAGCCAAATCAATTTTGGAAACCAAAAGTTGTTGTTCAAAGTCAAAATAATCAAAACGAGTCACGATTTTACAAGAGAAGTGCTTCAAAAGGACAGAACTGGGTGGTTAAGAAACAAGTGTCTTTGGTAAATGATGAGAAAATTGAAGTTAAAGATGAAAAAGTGTTTGTTCAGAATGAAAAAGATTTTCCGAAATTGAATGATACATATTGTATCGAAATGCCTAAGGTTCAACAGACCTGGGCTAAATTGTTCAAGTAATTGAGTTTTTGAGAATGTGCAGGTGCTCATGAAGTTTGATTGTCAAGGAGGAGAATTGATGAGCAGCCTGGCACAGGAGGAGAAGGCTGCTGAACCCTGGTTTGGTTGAACAGGGAGTTTTTTTTTTCTGTACATAAATAAACAATATTTCAAAAACCCTAAAAATTGAAAAATTTTTGAAAAACCAAAAATATGTTTTTGTTTTATCAAAAATTTGAAAAATTAAAAAAAAAATATATGTGTTGATTGAATACGCCGAAACCCTCACGGCTGAACAAACATGATTACTTTCACAAGATTGAAAAACGGTTTTCAAACTGTCGAAAATCAATGGGTTGTAAATCATGGGGGTACGTTATATTTTTCTGCAAATCAGTGCATGTGAAGCAGAAAATGGATGGCGAGACAAAGCTATCAGTATTGGTTGTCAAATTTTTTTTAAATGGTTTTGAATTTTAGGGGGAGTAATATTGTCAGAAAATCCAAAAACATTAGAAAATTTGAAAAAGCCAAAAACATGATAAAAAATGAAAATTGAGTTTTTGTGTAAAAAAGGGGAAATGATAGTACATCAGTAGACAGTTACAGTACGCTAAGGAAATGGAAAGTTTAAATGTGTTAAACGATCTCACCGTGGATGTGTCGGTAGATTTTTATACATTTAGTAAACTTTTTCGGGATATAAACCTAAATTTCAAACTTGCTTATTTCGTGGGGAACACTACTTGGATATATAGGTAACCCCTGAAATCTCGTTTGAAAGGTCTCATAATCTGATATACTAGGTCTTTATACTCAATGATGTCTGGGGTATTATTCCGGGACTTCTGCTGAACGGTAGTTCTGACCTAGTCCTTGGATAATACTTTCTGCATATGCTTGAAACATAGCATAAACCCTCAGCATGCTGATGAAACAATAAAATTGATAGTCGCTGCTGTTGTAGCTAAAAGATCCTCTAAAGGGGACATTCTGCAAAGTCGAAGCTGATATCTCTCTGCGTATACGGAAGTATCGACCTGAGATCCCTCGGCCCTCGCATACCTAATTTATGTACAGATATCATTATAGTATACTCACCTGTAAGATTGATTATTGGGATCTGGATACGGGAGTATATTCAAGAGGTGGGACACATGAATGAGTTTAAGTTCTTAAAACAACTAATTCGTATCCTGAATCAGTTGAAATTTGTATGAAAATTTAAAGTGGACAAGTATATCGACAATCTAAGTGAATTGTTTAATTCTTAAAGTGTTATTAAGCTCAACGGTACTTGTGATTTGTCATTAACTGATATGATCCTCTGACGCAAACTTAAACAAAAATATTATCTGTAAATATGTTTTGTACATATTTCTTTACTGCTTTATGTTTTCAGAAAAATTCAAAAAGATTTTGATTTCTGCTTTATTTTCGACAACCGATGTCTGGATGCTGAGTTTTAAAATCTAAGTATGCTGATTGTGTTTCTGAAAATAAAACAAGTTCATTAATTTGAAACTTGAAATTTTTTAAAATCAAAAATAGTTTGTGATATCTCCAAGGTCATTAATTTGGACTTGGATGATTAACCGTGAAGGATTTGGATGCTTAGACTATTAAAATCTGTAAAAGAGCTAGTTTCCGATCCGGTTCGTTGAAACTGCCAAATATTTGAAGATTGTTGATAGGGGAGAGATTCATGTAATCCTGGATATATTTCTCATATTATTATATCTTAGAGCCAGGATCTTGATTTAGAAAGTTTAATAGTGCCAGGATACGATTCCTGGACAATTGGTCAATTAAAACATTGTTACTTATAAATGTTTGAGGATTGCAGATTCCAGACTACGATCCCAATAGCCGAGTCTAAGGGGGAGTCTGAAGACGAGCTCAACGCAAAGGGAAGCGTGCATTCAAGGACCCAGGAATTATTCTGGAGGAGCTTGTAACCGAAAAGCCAGGTGTCGATCCCAAAGCACGGAAGCTTGACGAAAGGGGGAGCCTGAAGAGTTTACCGAAAGGGGGAGCTGAAGCTTAATACAGATCCACCGGGATTCTGTTCGAGCAAGAGGGAGTCTAGGTTTTTAAAGTTGTAAAATCTTCAAGAAGACTCAGAGAGAGAGAAAGACCAGAAGCTACGAGCCTGACTAAATGTTTGAGATTGACTGCGGCAATATCCAAGGGGGAGTCTGTTAGTACAGAATGTCTATCGCCACCGTCATCTCAAACCGTAGCAGAAACTGTTTATTTCTAGTGCTTATATTGTAATAATTAGAAATATCTAGAAAAAGGCAAGGTGGCATTTATGTAAATAATGAGATCTCTCATTATATCCCTTGGCCTATAAATAGGTTCCTTAGGGTTAACTTTAGGAACTTTTGAAGATCTTTCCTCATTTTGGAGCTTTAGAGAAGATAGAGGCTAGAGAGAGAAAGTAGAGAGAGAAAGAGCTTCAAGTGATTCAAGGTGTTGTATCTTTTCAAATCATATACAGAATCACAGATTATTTTACGTTCGTGTGTTTCGGTCTTGCTCGTGCACGGATTCCGCACGTCGTACGAGTCGGTTCGCAATCGAAACGGGTCAAACCGGGACCTAACAACTTCGTCTTGTATCGAGTCTTGTAATAAAATAGTTAGATCGAGTCACGTAGTTCAAGAAAATAGAGTTTTAGAGATCATATCCCACGAAATGTCTATTCCCCACGAAATAGACATGGCACTTTCAAAGGGAATTAGAAAGTGGCACTTTCAAGGGGAATTAGATAGTGGCACTTTCAAGGGGAATTAGAAACACTATAAATAGGGTGCTTAGTCATTTCATTTGGAACTTCTCTCATTCCAGCAGCGAAGCTCTGCTGAAGTGTCTACAGGTCTGTAACAGTGTCAAATCAATAAACAAGACGGTTAAACTACTTTCTAGTGCAAATCAAGCTGAACCGACACCGAAACATTTGATTCCGCCTCTCGTTTTGGTCTAGATATCTTCTGAAAGACTCGTTTTGGTCGTTACTCGATCCTACAAGTGGTATCAGAGCTAAGGAGGAAGAGTTCTTACCGATTCAGCTTGATTTCATCCAAAAAATCTGATTTCTACTCATTCTTTCACGTTTTTAACTGAATTTTTCAAAATTGAACGGGTTTTTATGGTCCATATCGGCTGATTTTTGGATATGTTGTGCGAAAACACCTGATCTACAACCCTATAAAGTTTCAGAGCTTAATTCCAAGCCGTTTGGGAGAAATCTGAATTTTTTGGTCCGATATCGAGTGACATCAGGTTGATTCCGTTTGAATATGCCTAATTCCGTTTAAAAAACACATTAATTTCGCTTGAAAAGATCCATTTCCGCTTGAAATTACATATTTCGTTTGAAGATCCCGCTTGAAAGTTGTAATTCCGTTTGAAAAACACCTTATTCCACTTGAGATTACATATTTCGTTTGAGGATTTTGTTTGAAGCTAGTTATCTCGTTTGAAGATCGTATTCCGTTTGAACATTCTGCGTGAAATTATTATTTCATTTGAAAAGTCTGTCAACATGTTCACGTGAATTAAGATGTGTCAGGCCCATTGATTTCTCTGGTGTACAGTAATCGGTCCAATAGAGTTGTATTAAAAGTTGTCGGACATTAAAAGATAGAATTAAATGTTTGCATGTGTTTATCGGCTCAAGCTATACATGTGATGGAAATTAATGTTGTCAGTCAGCCTTAATTGAATATATTAGATCATCACGAGACTAAAGGATTCATGAATTGAAATTGTTTGTGATGTGTCGGTTCAGTGGATATTGAGGTCCAATCATACTTTAGTAATTTCAATAGACCTGTGAAGCCCAATACAGTTGTTGGGACAAGTGATATTAAATTGGTTTGAGACATTCAAGATATTAAATCGAGCCATCACATGAACGATGATTAGTGGCTTGATGTGCGTGAAGTGTGTTATGGTTTTAATGTTTATTTTAAGCCCTTTTACACTATTTTAGCCAAGTTTCAAATTTATAAAACACGATATTTACTAACACTAAACACACATATGGGCAAGTGCACCCATCGTGAGCGTAGTATAGTGTTGGCAAGATACCGAGGTCGTCCAAGGACACAAGAGCTTTTAGTACCGGTTTATCCTCAACGTCTAATCAAATCAAAAGTTTAGAAAAATGTTTTAAACTAAGAAAATGAAAATTAACTAAAACGTTGAAAATAAAAATAAAAACAGATAGACAAGATGAATCACTTGGTTCCGACTCGTGTATAGTGTAACCTTTGATTATTTCCGCACTTTTGCACTTATTTAAGAGATTATCTTAGTTATTGTAGTAGGCCCCTCTTTTGGAGGTGACGTTACCCTCAACCCAGTAGTTTGAGTCAGCAAGGATACAATCCTAAAGGGTCGGATTATTGAAAGATAATTAATTAAGTTATTAATGCAAATTATGGTAGGCCCCTATTTTGAAGGTGACGTTACCCTCGGCTAAGTAGTCTGAGTCAGCAAAGATACAGTCCTAAGTAGCCAGGTTTTAGTATTAATAGTAGTTTAACTTATGAGGGGATCAAAGAGTTAGGACCCCCGCCATCCAATACCGTTAAGTATTGAAGGAGGTCCTACTAAATTTGACCCAGGTCCCTTGCAGGATCTCTAAACGCTGAACAACGGCAAGACTCTTACCAAACCGTTCCCTTAACCCCCGACCAGGTAGCCAACATACATCCATATAGACCGTGGAGATATGAATGGTGAAAATCTTTTATTTTATATAAACAGTAAAATAATGCCAAGACACCACGGACAAACGATAAGGAAGAATCACCTTCAACATAAGAAACTAGTTATTAAAGTCATTAATACAAAACCAAGTAAAAAGTGCGAAAAGATTAAAAATAAAAAGTATTACACTAGACACTTTGTCTTCACCAAGTGATGTAAGAGACTTAGGCAAACATGGCCTTGATTGTCAAGAACTCTTACGAACAATCTTGGATCTCGAGACGACTCACACACTCTATGATGGACAATGGATGATGGTGGTGGATGATGGTGTTATGGTGGTGGTGGGTGGTGGGTGAAGTGTGAGAGAGGTGGTGTGCAAAGGGATGTTTTGAGCTTGAGCTAAGCACTCCTATTTATAGGCTGAACAGAAGCTCGGGCATGGCCCCGTGTCCAGTGAGCACGACCCCGTGTCCACATCCTCTCTTTCTTCATTTAATGCAGCTTGTCTTTATTAGCTGACCACACCCCCGTGTCCGCTGAGCACGACCCCGTGTGCAGAAGCATATCTGTACTATGAAGATTTGCCTGGATTCTGCAAATCTTATAGTTGACCACGGCCCCGTGTCCGCTGAGCACGGCCCCGTGGTAGGCAATAGAAGCTTCTACCACTTTGTCTTTTCTGCTGACACTTGGGCACGCCCCCGTGCTGGCTGAGCACGGGGCGTGTTCAGTCTTCTGTCTTCTTGTTTTGCATGGGAAGGTGCTGTCGTGGGGTCGGGCATGTCACGTTTGTTCCTTTTCTTGTATTTATGTTAGATTTTGATGTCTTTTTGCTTCTTTTGTTAATTTGAGCTCATTTAATCCTGAAAATACAAAAGGAAGACAAAAGCACACTTTTTCCAACATTAGTACTAAAAAGGGTTAGTTTTATGCCACAATTGATGTAATTTATATGTTGCATTTTGCACACATCAAATACCCCCACACTTGAATCTTTGCTTGTCCTCAAGCAAAACTCTTTATAATGTGGCTTTACACACCCAAATGGAATGGGTAGAAAAGAAGGTTTTTGGGCTTGTCATAGAGTGTCGGGATTTCCAAGATTCTTTATTAAGTTTTACTTTTATTTATTTACAATCCTATTCGTCATGATTTATTTAAAACTTTTCATAAGATAAATTACTTATTAGGGCATAACATGCCTCTTGAAAATTCTCTTTATATACAAGTTCACATACCTCACGGGGGATCACTCAACACTCGGCCGAAAATGTATTTTAGTGGATCACTCGAGAGCGGCATGGAACTTACTCCTACCATAGGCTTGCCAAGCAATCAATCCTCCTCCTTTTTAACTATGTACCTTTGTAAATATCAAGAGGACTTTTTGGGTGAAGGGTTAGGCTTGGGTTAAAGGTAGGTGGTTGGGTTAGTGGTTAGTAGAAAGGGTGAAAAAGCGTAAAAAGCATCGGTTTTCGTAAGACTTTCTATTTTTCAACTTTTTATTTTGATGAAGCTATTTTTCAAACAAAGTTATTTTTGATGAACTTGCTTGTTTATTTGTTTTTGCTTCATCATCAACACATTTTTTTTGAAAGTCATATGAAAAACCGAGCTAGTTACTAAAACAAGGGGTTAAAAATGAAAAAAAGGTTTTGGTGGGTGAAAGGGTGTTTGTTTGGGTTATGAAATGGAAAGGTTTAGGCTCAAAGGGGCTAACTAGGGGGATTTTGGGTAGGTGGTAAAAAAAAGGAAAATAATGGTGTAGAAATAAAAAGGGTTAGTCCTAATGCCCCCATCATTTACTTACTTGGGTTTAAGTTGGTAAGGACCGGGAATGTATCGTCATGGCAAGTTCTAGAGTCGTAAGAACCAAGCGGCTATTCACACAAGAAACGAAAAATGCGCATATAATTTAAAGATATATATTTGTATGCTCAATAAAGGCTCAAAACTCACTTTTGTAGGAATGGGTTTTTATGTGATCAAGTATATATAATTAAATTTTAACTAAGCTTTCATGCCTTTTCATAATTTTCTTATGTTGGTTCTTTTTATCACGACACTATCTGTTGTAAATTTGTAAAAATATAACCTTTTTAGAACTTTGAAATTCCCAAGTTAAACCTAGACATCTAAAAGAAATGAAAAATTTGGGGTGATTAGCGGTTCCAATAGAGTTTTTTTTATAGGCTTGTATTTAGGACTTGCAAGATTCAAGGTTTTAGCATCCCCCCACACTTAAATTACACATTGTCCTCAATGTGTCCCAAAAATAAAATTTTAGGTTGGTTAAATGTGTAAAAAGGTGTGAAAAAGCAAAAAATTTATGTTACTGGGCGCTGAACACGGCCCCGTGTTCAAGTGCCAGTAACAAAAATAAAACAAAAGAAACAGAAGCCTGGACACGGGGGCGTGTTGGGTGAACACGGCCCGTGTCCAGTTACCTGAACTGGGTCTTTTCTGCAGACTGTGCAGCACGGGGCCGTGTTGGGCGGACACGGCCCGTGGCGAACTTACTGTAACGAAGATATTTTGTCGGATGGTCCTGTTTTCCTGCATGGGGTGCTGGTTCAAGCTTCCCTTGCATCCTTTGCCATCTCAAGTTTGTTTTATTCATTTCAACACCATCCAAACACCAAATTAACTAAAACCATCATTCATTAAGTCATAGAGAGAATTACATAATAGTCCTAAAATTAAAATACTAGATAGTTAGGTCAAAGAAACACTAGAAATCCAAACCAAGGAGTTCTAGCCTACTACTTATTCTATTAGCAAAATATCCGAGAAGGTAAATCCCTCGGTTAAATGTGGCTAAAAAAAACTCCTTTCTCCGGTTATGGGTTCCTCACACGTCGGCGAGCCATTCTTCTATCTCCCTAGGGATAAGAAAAGCGGGCTCATTGGCATTGGTTTGAGGAGGTGCAACTTCCACCAGGACTTCTTGTAGATCTTTAAGAGGAGGTTCCGCTGGAATGTCATCCCAACCGGTAGGGTTATGGATTCCAAGTTCTAGGTTCCAATCCTCTTGAGGGAGGATTGGTTCCATGGGAGGTGTTACAAGAGGTTTATTTCTTGAAAACTGTTTTCCAACCCCACCCAAAGATAATTTATACGGTCTATTAGGACCTCCTCTAACGAAGTCAACTCGTTAAGGGCTTCACGTAACGCCATTACGTATCTTACGAGAGTTGCTTCGATTGATGGCCTCCTTTTCCTTCGACTGTTTCTGGAGTGCGCAGAAGAGGTTCCACTGTTTTGGCTAGACATTCTACGAAAACAAATAAAAAATAGTTCGTTTTAATGAAACAGTACCGCGGACACGGCCCCGTGCTCAATGAGCACGGCCCCGTGTTCAACTTTCTGCAGTTTTTTAGAACAAGGAATCTTAGAGTTTCAAATTATTTTTCCAACTTATGAAGCATTTTTGAACAGAAATAACTTAAAACAATGTTGTGTAACTCATTTTTAACCCGATTCCTTGAACAAAAGTTTAATAAACATCACCATAAAGCTCGCAATCAAGCTTTAATGGAGGTGTTGTTGCAAGAAAGATGAAGAAGAAGGTAATGGATAAAAGAGGAAAGGACAAGATGTTTGTTAGAACCTTCTTTTAGAACATACCTAGGATGGTAAGTTAGAAAATCGTTTCAAATCTCTGTCCCTGGATGGTCCAAATGTGCAGGATTCTTGGCTGCATTTATAGAAAACGATAGCATGCTGTACACGGCCCTGTGTCGGCTGGACACGGCCCCGTGTGCAGGCGAGATCCTGACACGTTTTGTCCGTATTCTAACAAAAAGTCAGAAGGGAATCTTTTGGTGGACACGGTGGCGTGTTGACCTGGGCACGGCCCCGTGTCGAAAGGCTATTTATGTAGTTTGTCTATTTTTAAGGAACTTTTCCGGATCGGGGGGTTCCTTACTGGATGGAACAACCCCAAAGTGCCTAAGATACCTTAATTGCTCAAGATTAAGACGAGAACGCATGAGGTTGTCGGTGAGGGTGATTCCTATGCTATATGTAGGTGGACAAGTCCAACCCTTTTCCGGGCTCTCGTTAAAGAAGGTGTATGTCGAATCGCTCAGGTCGATGTATGCATCGAACGAAGTCGATGGGGAGTCCTTCACGGCACAATTGACACAGGGACGACTATCTGTAACACCCCAACCCGGAAGGGCTGACGTGTCACAATAACAGTAGTCAGATCAAAAACATAATTCCATTTATACTTAAATGTATTACAAGGATTTACAACTTAATGAAGGATATCTAATCCAGTACAATTATTTCTACTGTCTTTTTCAAACACTCGAGCATTCTTCCAAATCCCGTCCCAGATTGTCTTGATAACCTGACGTAAAGAAGAAAACACAAAAACGTACGTCTGAGCAAAATTTTGAAAGTTTTGCCCAGTGTGCGGATAGAAGAAAATAAAAGCTTATTTTAAAAGTAACAAAATTTCATAATCATATCAAACGGATGTACCCATGAGCAAACTTAAAACGTGACAATACACAGGTAGCTACTCCTGCATACTTATCACATGAAATGGCGAGTTGGCATACCCGTTATCCATCTCCTTATAACTTAAATCCTAGGATCGATCCATACGCCTCCTAATAGCTTATATGTACCACACTTGTACTTAAGAGACGCCGTGAACTGATCTCTCTGTCACGGGTGGAGCACATGAGGTTGATGCCACAACAACATGCTCGTGGGACACTCCACGAGAAGCGACACTCAGGGTATCAGAGTACAAAGAGTCTTATTCACATCACTTATAAAACTTATTTTCATAACAAAACGGAACATATACTGGAACATGCGATAATTAGTATAACAACATAATACTATCGCATGACATGAAAGCTAAATCAAATGATTAGAATAGGAATCGAACGGAATATCAAATGAATCGATAATCAAAGACGTGAGGAGTTTTAAAAAGACATAGTAACATAATACTTGTATATAATATTAAACTTGTAATTTATCTACTTATAACTTGTAAGCCTTAAGATATTTAACTTGTAACTTGTAAATAATAATTTGATTGAAAATACGAATCTTTTGGCGAGATTAAAATCTAAGAGTGGAACCAGTCACCAAGGTATGGATATCAATCCTATCTTGACAATTTCGTCCACAAAATGTGGTTTATTAAACGAAACAAGATAAAACCTTGACTCGTTAATAAGGAACCACTAGAGTATGAAATTTGATTTATAAACAAATAACTCACAAACATGTATACTTGTAAATACGAAAAGAATATTTTTCATAAACCATTTTCTAAATAACTGATGTAAAACAAAACCTTTTTCAAAATGTTTGTAACTTCCAACACATATTTCATAACTTAATCTTAATACGGAATTTAAAATCAGGAATGATATACTTGTATCCAAACGACATAAATCGAAAGAAAGGATTCCATCCGTACCCAACGGACATAAATCGAAAGAAAGGAATTCTATCCGTACGGAACTTATAACTTATTTCATAACTTATAACTTAAATCTTAATACGGAATTTAAAACCATGAATGATATACTTATATCCAAACGACGTAAATCGAAGGAAAGGAGTCTATCCGTACCTTAAAATTTCCAAGTGATGCTACCTTGTTTTCAATTGTAGATTTATACGGGCAGAGTTTAGCCTATTGATTATCCTCTTAACCTAATTTGCACACAAACTAGGTAAGTAACGTAATACAGCATTTACGATAACTCACGAGATCAACCCTCACAACGAATGACAAAGTGCTATGCTTAAACATCCATCGGATTCACAACGAAGGACAGAGTATTCCCCGTATTCGGGTGGCACTCAACATCCAGTCGAAATCACGATTAATGACAAAGCATCACCCTAATGTGGGCAGCACTTAAACATCCATTGAGTACATTAATCGATCGGACAATGAATCGTAATAGCGATCGAATTAATTACCCTGTTCTGCAGCACCCCGCTATACTAATTAGTGATTTCGTGTGTGTTGATTGTGGTAAACAGACGATAACTAGGTGCCTAGAGCGAATTTCTTCGTCGACTGATCACCAGAAAGCGAGTGCCAATGTCTGCTATTTATAGCCCAATTTTGGTCAGCCCTACGCATCGTAGCACTATAACCCCTACGATGCGTATGGGACTCTATCAAGCCTGCGCATCGTAACACTTATTCCCTTACGGTGCGTAAGGGACTCCTAAACACTATAGGGTTGCCACGCATGGAACTAGCCTAGCTGAGTCAACATTTTTTTAAATTCTACTTCGTCCGCAAGTTATCAAGATAATCATCAAGTAGGAAATACCCCCCCTGAGTTTTAGGGGCCCTAATCCTGATTCTGAAAATTCTGAAAATCTTAGGGTTTGTGCAGAATCACTTGGGTGTCTCAATTAGGTTTTCCTATTGGACTATAAATCATAATGGTTGTTACCTTTTGTGTTTTAAAATTTTCGGGTGTTACACTATCGCTCAAGTCCTCACTAGAGTTAGAAGTATCGTTGGAAACAACGAAGTTGTTTGAATGTGATTCCAACCCTTCTTCTTGGTTATCGTCTTGGGATAGATCATTGAAATCTTTCCTAAGTTCTTTTAACCAATTAAGAATTAGATCTTCTAATTGAAATAATTCATCGAGAAGCATTTCTCCTAGAAAATCCGGTTGGGAGCATTCAAGGGAGAGATAGGGATTATTTTTACTTTCGCCCCTCTTAAGGATACAAGGAAACGATGGGTCTATATAGTGGGGCTTATAATTTAGAAAATAACATTCTAATTCCTTATGGTTACCACCACATAATTGACACCATGTACCATAAGAGTGCCGAAAGTAAAAAGTATCAGTATCACTCATTTTTGTGTCAGAAATTACCAACCGTCGGGATCTTACGGTTCTGGTTTCAGTAACTGAATCTTGGGCACGGGGCGTGTTCATCGGGCACGGCCCATGCTGAGTTCTGCAGAAGCTGAAAAAAACTAAGAAAAATCCTAAAAAAATGAAAAATAAGAAAAACGATTAGGCCGCTGATTCCTAACTTTCTTAAAATCCTTGTGTCCCCAGCAACGGTGCCAAAAACTTGATGTGCGTGAAGTGTGTTATGGTTTTAATGTTTATTTTAAGCCCTTTTACACTTTTTTAACCAAGTTTTAAATTTATAAAACACGATATTTACTAACACTAACCACACATATGGGCAAGTGCACCCATCGTGAGCGTAGTATAGTGTTGGCAAGATACCGAGGTCGTCCAAGGACACAAGAGCTTTTAGTACCGGTTTATCCTCAACGTCTAATCAAATCAAAAGTTTAGAAAACTGTTTTAAACTAAGAAATTGAAAATTAACTAAAATGCTGAAAATAAAAATAAAAACAGATAGACAAGATGAATCACTTGGTTCTGACTCGTGTATAGTGTAACCTTTAATTATTTCCGCACTTTTGCACTTATTTAAGAGATTATCTTAGTTATTGTAGTAGGCCCCTCTTTTGGAGGTGACGTTACCCTCAACCCAGTAGTTTGAGTCAGCAAGGATACAACCCTAAAGGGTCGGATTATTGAAAGATAATTAATTAAGTTATTAATGCAAATTATGGTAGGTAGTCTGAGTCAGCAAGGATACAGTCTTAAGTAGCCGGGTTATAGTATTAATAGTAGTTTAACTTATGAGGGGATCAAAGAGTTTGGACCCCCGCCATCCAATACCGTTAAGTATTGAAGGAGGTCCTACTAAATTTGACCCAGGTCCCTTGCAGGATCTCTAAACGATGAACAACAGCAAGACTCTTACCAAACCGTTCCCTTAACCCCTGACCAGGTAGCCAACATACCTCCATATAGACCGTGGAGATATGAATGGTGAAAATCTTTTATTTTATATAGACAGTAAAATAATGCCAAGACACCACGGACAATTGATAAGGAAGAATCACCTTCAACATAAGAAACTAGTTATTAAAGTCATTAATACAAAACTAAGTAAAAAGTGCGAAAAGATTAAAAATAAAAAGTATTACACTAGACACTTTGTCTTCACCAAGTGATGTAAGTGACTTAGGCAAACATGGCCTTGATTGTCAAGAACTCTTACAATCAATCTTGGATCCCGAGACGACTCACACACTCTATGATGGACAATGGATGATGGTGGTGGATGATGGAGTTATGGTGGTGGTGGGTGGTGGGTGAAATGTGAGAGAGGTGGTGTGCCAAGGGATGGTTTGAGCTTGAGCCAATCACTCCTATTTATAGGCTGAACAGAAGCTCGGGCACGGCCCCGTGTCCACATCCTCTCTTTCTTCATTTAATGCAGCTTGTCTTTATTAGTTGACCACGCCCCCGTGTCCACTGAGCACGACCCCGTGTGTAGAAGCATACCTGTACTACGAAGATTTGCCTGGATTCTGCGAATCTTAAAGTTGACCACGGCTCCGTGTTCGCTGAGCACGGCCCCGTGGTGGGCAATAGAAGCTTCTACCACTTTGTCTTTTCTGCTGACACTTGGGCACGCCCCCGTGCTGGCTGAGCACGGGGCGTGTTCAGTCTTCTGTCTTCTTGTTTTGCTTGGGAAGGTGCTGTCGTGGGGTCGAGCATCTCACGTTTGTTCCTTTTCTTGTATTTATGTTAGATTTTGATGTCTTTTTGCTTCTTTTGTTAATTTGAGCTCATTTAATCCTGAAAATACAAATGGAAGCCAAAAGCACACTTTTTCCAACATTAGTACTAAAAAAGGGTTAGTTTTATGCCACAATTGATGTAATTTATATGTTGCATTTCGCACACATCATGGCCCACTTGAGTTTTAACGTGTCAGTCCATATATGCAGCCTAATAGAATTGAAAAGGTGAAACATTACTTATTACGAGATAAATTTCAGTTTGAATCAACTTAAACCAGTTCGTGTGGAAACATAAACCAGGTTGCACCAAATTTGTTACACGTCACACGAAATGGTCGTTTAGTGTGGTCAGGTTACGTGAAAAGGTCCAATTCGTTTGAAACTCATCATTTTGCTTGAAAGTTAGTTCCAGTTCGTACGGTTTGGAGTTCAAAGGTTTCAAAGGGTCAGGTCATTTGAATTTGATTCGGGTCATAGCGGTTTGCACAGTTTGACAATTTAAACCTCAGTTCACACAGGATAATCACCAGTTCGAGTATAAGTCTTATTCTGTTAATTGATAAGTCTTTAAACTGATTGTGTTTTGTTTGTTTGTCTACAGGTGATACAGGTGTTTTACGAGGTGAACCAGTTCGTTTGAAAGCTTGTTTGAGAAATTCTTCGATATCGAATCATGAGTGAAGAGTTTTACAACGCATTTGCAACATTCCCGACTAGTCCAACAATCATTACTCAAAACATGAACATGGAAAATGAAACTGGAACTACGCAAAAGCACCCGAAGCTAATGATCATTCAAGAGTATTACGGTTGGAAAGATCGATTTGAAAACTGGGTTCAAGCGAATCATTTGAGATCTTGGGAGTTTATTTTGAAAAAGTATGTTCTACCACGTACTGATCTGCAAGTTGAGAAAGAAATCTCTGAATTCACTGATAAAGAACGAGACATGTACAAAGCTGAAAAGATGATGATTAGTTTACTTCAGCAAGCTATTAAAGAAGACATCTTTGTATTACTGCAACATGACAAAACTTCAAAATCAATTTGGGATCCTCTTAAGATCAAATATGAGGGAAGTGAGAATATGATAAAAAGTAAAAAGGCATTGCTTAAGAAAGAATTTGATCTATTCACAAGTCTGCCAGGAGAAGATACAAAGAAGTTGATTGAAAGATACTGCCACTTAGTGCGTTCTATGTCACTGTTAAGCATAACCAAAGATCGAGAGGAATGGGTTGACAAATTAGCTGATGCTTTACCTCAGAAAGAGTGGGGTACATACTTGATGATTTTGAAGAAAACCGGTGTTTATAATGATTTGACGATTTTTCAGTTCATCGAGAAGATTGAGGGTCAAGATCTTGAACAGCAAAAGATTGCGAGGATGAATAATCCGAGTGGTCAACAAGATGTGAAGACGTATTACAAAGGAAGTGTTCAAGAGATTGGACGGAGTCCTAAAATTCAAACTGCATTTAGTGCTGGAAACTCATCAGAAAATGTTGAACAAAGTCCGAACAGCAGCAGTGGATTTTCTTCATACCCGAATGTTAATCCAAATGTTTCAACTTCAAGTTATCAGTCTCAAGGATCAAAGAATGGAAATGGATATGTGATACAATGTAACATTGCATTGAATCTCCCAATTGGTCAAAGTTTTTCTGAAGAAGTTGCAAAAGATCATATGGCGTTACTCGGAGCTGTGCTACAATCTTATGAAGGTTTGGTTGCAGGGAGAATCGGGAATCCTATTCTAACAAAAGAGGGTTCGATCAAATAGACGCTGAAGAAATGGAGCTCATGGACATCAAATGGTGTCTAGCTAGTGTTCTAAGAAGAGCTGAAAAGTTCAAAATGATTACTGGAAGAAATGATTTTCTTGATGCACATGTTTCCACTTTAGGTTTTGATAAATCTAAAGTTACTTGTTTTCGATGCAGGGAGAAAGGTCATTTCAAAAGGGAATGCAAAAACCGAGAAGCAAGTGAAACAAAGAATCCATTTGGAAAAGATGATTACTACCGAAGAGCCATATATCAACAAGTTGGTCAACAACAACAACAGGAACCACAAGTGGCTCATGGAAGAAAAGTAATAGAGGATTCTTCAAAGAGAGCTTGTTTAGGGAATCAAGAAAGTTTCAGCTGGGAAAAATTCATTTCATCCGACAACAAAGCATGCTTAATCAATCAAGATGATGAAAAATTACCTGAAGGATTCAGCTGGGATATGTTTGCGGATGAGAATGGGAATTTCAAAGCTTTCATTGCTAAAATTGTGAAAGAACCAGATATGTTTACGGAGTGGATGAAAGCTATTGGTGATAGTGTGAAGAATGATGAAGAAAAGTCGGTTTCATCAGATGAAAGCTCACAAAGTTCAGATGAAAGTTCAGAAAGAGAAATTGTTTTTTATCAAACAACATCTGATTCTAGCTCTTCAGATGATCGTTCTGATAAATCAATTGAGTTTGATCAATCACCAACTGATGACAGTGGTGATGATGAAGAAGAAAAACATATTAATGTTGCAAAAGCTCATCTATCTCCTGAAAGCTTTCATTTCTATTTTGCAGATCGCTTGGAGAAGCTGAAGGAGAGACATGAAGCAAAAGAACAAAAGAACATGAAGTGTGAAAGTGTTGCTAAAAAAGAAGAGATTGTTCAAAATGAAGAAGTTAAAGAAGAGAAGGTAGCTGAAACTGAACCAGTGATTGAGGTAGAGAAGATCATTGAAGTTGAAAAGATTGTGGAAGTCATCAAACCTTGCCTGAGGTGTTTAGAATCTTGCAAGGAATGGGTGGCAAAAGATGAGAAGTTGTTTAAACATGCAAAGATGAAAGAACAATTATTGTTCAATCTCAACTACGTGAAGGAATCTTACGATGTGCTAAACAAAACGGTCACTGGTCTACAAAAGACTAACTCAGAAAGAGAAGATGCACTGGCTATGATGAATTCTTTGATGATGACAAAGCAAAAGGCGATAAATCATTACATTGAGGAATGTGAAAAGTTGCAGAGGGAGTTGGAAAATGAAAAGATTGAGAATGAGAGAATCAGACGTTTATTATAGAGTTATTCTAGCTCTGATTATCTGATTGATCGAATTTATCCAACTGTTGCAGGTTTTGAGGCATTTAAAGATGATAAGAAGACTGACAAGAAGGATAATGGTAAGAAACAGAGTGTTAGTTATAACAAGTGTCCGCCTTCGATTTGGGAAGGGTATTCACCTAGCAAACCGAATGAGGAGCAAGTCAAAAAAGCAGTCAATATAAAGTTAAAGTCGGACATATCCGATGAATTACCAGAAAACATTGACGTTGTTTTTACATCGTCTGACATTGATCATGAGTCCGAGTTAATAAAAAAGGTGGTCGATCAGGTGTTGGATACAGATGAGGAGTCGGAGTTAAAGTCTGTGTCAAAGTCCGAGTCTGGGTGTTCAAGTTCGTTCGTCAAAAGTTCGAATTCGTCGGTCAACAATTCAAAGTCGTCGGTGAAACGGGTGTACAATAAAGAATTCCTGTTATCAAAATCTAATTTGAATGACGAAACAATCAAAGTGGCATATACATTGATTGATTCAGACAAATTATATTCTGATGAGGAATTTCCAATAAGAGGTGTTAAAACTGAAATGATAAAAAAGATTTTCAAACTAACAGAAATTAATATTTCTAAAATAAAAGATGTAAATCTTACTAAAAATCCAAGACCTTACACCTCAAGAGTACAACAAAGATTAAACAAGAAAAAGGGTTACGGTTCTGGTTCTGGTTTTCAAAAGAAACCAAACCATAACGGTAATTTCAAAAAGAAAGGATTAGGATTTATTCCAACAGAAAATTATAATAATGAAAAATATGTTCGAGATTTTAAATCAAAAATGATTTTTGTTTCAGGAACAAGCTGTGAAGAGGAAGCAAAAAGCCCATTCTGGAAGCAATCAAACATAGAATTCCTTGCCAAAAAGCAAGAGAATGTGAAGAATGGAGATAATCAAGGAAGGGAGACAAGAACCTGTTTCAGATGCAATGAAGCTGGTCACATTGCATGGAACTGTTCTCAAGCAACAAAAACAAATCAGGGAGTCTCTAAAAACTCAAAGAAAAGGTTGTTTAGAAAAATGAACCACCAACTGAAAAATTCAAGGTTTTTGAAAATTCAACTTATGAAGTTGGTGAATGTTCAAAGAGATTTTACAGGAGAAGTTTGAATCCTGAAAAACAAAAGGGGGTTGTTAAAAACTATGAGGTAAAATCTGGCGATGAATCTGATTCCACAAACTCAGAGGAGCCATAAGCTGAGCTAAAACTAGAAACATCCGTACCTCCAATGGATGATGTTCACTTTCCACCATTGAGGGCTGAAAATTTTAAATCAAAAGTTGGGAAAGTTGATATCTCAAATCAATTTTATTCTGAAAAGAATGAATTTGATGTTGAAAAAACTTTTAATGGAAAAGTGAAAAAGATTTTGGAAAGATGGTTGAGGGTAAAGTCAAAGGGGTAAAATATTTCTATGAAACAAAGAAAGAATCGTATTACCCAAGTGCAGGTGAAGCTTGGATGTCTGTTTTTCACAAGTAAAAGTATGACTTGCCGGAGCTCCCAGGTTGGTAAGCGTGGAGCAGGAATCGGCATCATTCTTGAAAGGTTTGGTTGGTAAATTCGCAGGTGGTATATTTGAATTGTTATATTTTTACAAGTGATATGGTTGAAAAGTGAACCTGCTAGTGGTTGTTGAAAAGGTTTTCACTAACAAGTGGTAAATCAGGGACATTAAGTTGTATCTGATTTCCTACAAATGATTGAGAAACAAGATGATGAACCCCTAACTGTCAAGTGGTAAAATCAACAAAACTTATTTTCTGGAAAAATCGTTCTGGTTAAAACAAACTTAAGTGTTTTGAAATCATAATGAGAAAATAGTTTGATGTAAGGGGGTGTTTTGATTGTTTATGCCAAGTGGATGGCGATTTGATATCGGTTGTCAATTTTCTTGTATAGTTTGTTTTCAAATTTCCTTAAATGTGTTTGCATTTTAGGGGAGTAAAAATTTCAGAAAATCCCAAAACATTTGAAAATTTGAAAAAGAAAAAAAAACATGATAAAATCAAAAATGAGTTTTAGTGTCAAAGAAGAGGAAATGATAGTACATCAGTAGACAGTTACAGTATGCTAAAGAATTGTGTTGTTTAAATAGCGTTAAACGGTCTCACTGATGATATTCCGATAGGTTTTTACACATTTAGTAAGCTTTTCGGGATATAAACTTAAATTCAAACTTGCTTATTACGTGGGGAACACTACTTGGATATATAAGTAACCCCTGAAATCTCGTTTGAAAGGTCCCTCTTTCTGAGATACTAGGTCTTTATACTCAATGATATCTGGGGTATTATCCCGGGACTTCTGATAATGCGAAAGCAATGGCCTAGTCCCCGGAGAATACTTTACGCTTGCTTGAAATATAGCATCACCCTCAACATAAAATGATGAGACAATAAAATTGCTAATCAATGCTGTTGTAAAAAAGATCCTCTAAAGGGGACCCACCAAAGTCGAGCCGTCATCTCTCTGCTGAACGGAAGTTCTGACCTGAGCTCTCACGGTTTCGCATCTAACCCCTTACAGATATCATCTGTGGTATACTCACCTGTAAGACTGAATATTGGGATCTGGATACGGGAGTATATTCAAGAGGTGGGACACATGAATGTGTTTAAGTTCTTAAAACACCTAACTCATATCCTGAATCAGTTGAAATTTGTGTGAGAATTTAAGTGGTTAAGTATATCGGCAATCTAAGTGAATTGTTTAATTCTTAATGTGTAACTAAGCTCAACGGTACTTGTGACTTGTCAAAAACTGATATGATCCTCTTGCACAAACTCACAAAAAATAATGTCTGTAAATATTTCTTTACTGCATTTCATTTCATTCAAAAATCCAAAAAGATTTTAGTGTGTTTTAGCATAATTTTTGAAAAATACAAAAAGATTTTCGACAACTGATGTTGGAGAGCTGATTTTCAAAATTCCAAGTGCTAGACATGATGAACAAATGGTTTGGGAGAATGTGTTTTGAAAAAAAAATGATTAATTTTTGCAAATGGTTCATCAGAATTTATCATTAATAAATCATTCTGGTTTAATTTGAGAGAGAATCTGGATTGATAAATTTGTCAAATATTAAATTTGTGAAATTTACTTCTGGGTTAAGAATGTGCAGGTGTAGCCAGGTTTAGATCTTGAACCTGAAGATAGAGTGTCAGGTTCCGATACCTGAGGACTATGTGATTTCAACAAGCCAGACTGCGATCCCAGCATAACGAAAGGGGGAGTCTGAAGACACCTGTGGAAAGAGCTAAGAGCTAGGTTGTGATTCTGGAAGAAAGAGAAGAAAGAGATAAAATTTGAGGATGCTTAAACGTTCAGACTGATAAAAACTGAAGACGTTGAAGACTCGACACTTAAGACTCGTCAACATTCGAAGGGGAGTCTGTTAGTACATGCGTCTGTCGACATCGTCTTGTATCGAGTCTTGTAATAAAATATTTTGACCGAGTCACGTAGTTCAAGAAAATAGAGTTTTAGAGATCATTTCCCACGAACTGTCTATTCCCCACGAAATAGACATGGCACTTTCAAAGGGAATTAGAAAGTGGAACTTTCAAGGGGAATTAGATAGTGGCACTTTCAAGGGGAATTAGAAACACTATAAATAGGGAGCTTAGTCATTTCATTTGGAACTTCTCTCATTCCAGCAGCGAAGCTCTGCTGAAGTGTCTACAGGTCTGTAACAGTGTCAAATCAATAAACAAGACGGTTAAACTACTTTCTAGTGAAAATCAAGCTGAATCGATGCCGAAACGTTTGATTCTGCCTCTCGTTTTGGTCTAGATCTCTTCTGAAAGACTCGTTCTGAAAGACATTTTCGACAATAGAGAGCATCGAAAGTAGCCATGTTGATGCTGGAGTTATAACTGTTATTGTAGGAGAATTCAATCAACGGAAGATACGAATCCCAACTACCACCAAAATCAAACACACAAGCTCTAAGCATATCCTCCAAACTGGATTGTTCTTTCAGATTGACCATCCGTTTGCGGATGATAAGTTGTGGTCAAATTAAGTTGGGTCCCCATAGCAGATTGCATGGTTCTCCAAAAACGAGACGAGAATCGAGCTTATCTGTCAGAAATAATGTTCAAAGGAACACCATGTCGAGATACAATTTCATCCACATAGATTTTAGCAAGTTTGTCAGCAGATAGATCCTCGCGGATCGGCAAGAAATGTGCTGACTTTGTAAGACGATCAACAACTACCCAGATGGCATCATGACCTCTCTTTGTGTGTGGAAGTTTGGTAATAAGATCCATAGCGATGTTTTCCCATTTCCAAACCGGAATCTTTGGTTGCTCCAAAAGGCCAGAAGGATGTTGGTGTTCAGCCTTAACCTTAAGACAAGTAAGGCATTTTGAAACGTATAAGGCAATGTCTTTCTTCATACCAGGCCACCAATACTGAGTACAAAGATCCTTATACATCTTATCTGAGCCAGGATAAATAGAATAACGAGACTTATGAGCTTCATCCATAAGCAAGGTGCGAAGATCATCTTCGTTTGGGACCCACAAATGGTCCATGAAATAATACGATCCATTACCCTTCAGTTCAAGATCAGGCGTAATGTGATAGGGTAACTCCTTACCCATCAAACCTTGTGAAACAGAAGTGTGTTGAGCCTGAGAAAAGCGGGTTTGAATATCAGATTGAACATGAACACAATGAAGCTTGACACGTTCTTTACGACTCAAAGCGTCAGCCACGACATTCACCTTACCAGGATGGTAGCGAATTTCGCAGTCATAGTCGTTTAGAAGTTCAACCCAACGTCGTTGTCTCATGTTGAGTTCTTTCTGATTAAAAATATGCTGAAGACTTTTGTGGTCAGTGAAAACCACACATTTTGTACCGTACAAATAGTGTCTCCAGATTTTGAGAGCGAAGACAACTGCACCTAACTCAAGATCATGAGTGGTGTAGTTCTTCTCGTGTACCTTCAACTGCCTTGATGCATATGCAATGACTTTGTTCCTTTGCATTAGAACACAGCCAAGACCTAAATTTGATGCATCGCAATACACGACAAAATCATCATTACCCTCAGGCAATGACAGAATAGGCGCATCACAAAGCTTCTACTTCAAAGTCTGAAACGCTTCTTATTGCTTGGATCCCCATTCAAAGGGTTTGTTCTTCTGAGTTAGAGCAGTTAGAGGAAGTGCAATCTTTGAAAAGTTCTCGATGAAGCGGCGGTAATAACCCGCGAGACCAAGAAAAGAACGAACTTCAGTAGGAGTAGTAGGTGTATCCCAATCCTTAATCGCACTGATCTTGGAGGGATCTACATGAATACCTTGTTCGTTGACAATATGCCCCGTAAATTGAACTTCCTTAAGCCAAAATTCGCACTTGGAGAATTTGGCAAAAAGTTGCTCTTTCTTCAGGAGCTCCAGAGTAAGACGAAGACGTTGCTCATGATCAGCGTACGTCTTAGAGTATATCAAGATATCATCAATGAAAACGATGATGAACTTATCCAAATAAGGCTTGCAAACCCTATTCATCAAGTCCATGAAAACTACAGGAGCATTAGTCAAACCGAATGGCATAACTGTGAACTTATAATGCCCATAACGAGTTTGAAAAGCTGTCTTGGGAATATCTTCTTCATGCATACGAAGTTGATGATACCCATAACGAAGATCAATCTTTGAAAAATAAGAAGCACCCTGTAACTGATCAAAGAGATCTTCAATGCGAGGTAGGGGATATCGATTCTTGATGGTAAGCTTGTTAAGCTCACGGTAAACGGTACACATTCTGAAAGATCCATCCTTCTTCTTGACAAAAAGAACGGGAGCACCCCATGGTGAAAAGCTAGGACGGATAAAACCTTTCTCTGAAAGCTCTTGAAGCTGCTTAGATAACTCTTGCATCTTGGATGGTGCAAGATGATATGGAGATCTAGCAATGGGATTTGCACCAGGTACAAGATCAATACGGAACTCGACTTGGCGCGCTGGGGATAAACCAGGTAACTCTTCAGGAAACAACTCCGGATAATCCCGAACAATAGGGATATCAAGAATAGACTTACCTTTGCCTTTCTCTTCTACTACAACATGTGCCAAAAAGGCCACATAGTTCTTTTGCAGATACTTCTGGGTTTGAAAACAAGACATGAGCGTGAGACTACTAGCAGGTTTCTCACCCCGAACCTGTAGGATCTCACCTGTCGAAAGCGGGATACGAACAATCTTCTCAAAACAAACTATCTCTGCGTGATGCTTGGTTAACCAATCCATACCCACTATAACGTCGAAACTCCCAAGTTGCATTGGCGTGAGGTCGATTGGAAAAAGATGGTTGTTAAGGTTTAACTGGCAGTTGTAAAGAACAGAATCAAGAACAACGGGTTCACCACTAGCAACTTCTACTGTCAAAGGCTTACCTAGTTTCGTTCTAGACACGCGAAGCAATGGCTCAAAAGATAACGACACAAAACTCTTATCGACACCTGAATCAAAAAGAACAGATGCAGGTTGATTATTAACGAAGAACGTTCCGTTGACCACATCATTGTCTGCTTGCGCCTCTTGTGCATTCATATTGAAGTCTCGACCTCGAGCCTGAGCCTGATTCTAATTGGCGTTGACCAGCCTTGGACACTTGTTTCGGTAATGAATTATAGCATGAACCAGGAGGAAAGTGAGGTCGTGCAGCTTGTGCTTGTTGTTGAACAGGCGGTTGAGTAGCCTGCTGAGCTGGGTTACGGGCTGCTTGATTGGGAGCAAAGCGACAAACATCAGAAAGATGACCCGACTTCTCACAGTTAGTACAAAAACGACACTACACTTGCGGTTGATGGTGGCTATTGCATCTATTGCACAACGGTGCATTACCAGCATACTGTCTCTTCGCTGGTGGTTGTGCAGGTTGGTTGGGAGCTGCCTGGTTAGGTTGGGCAGTGATAGCAAAATTTTGGGAAGCCTTACGCTTCCTTGACCCCTTAAAAGAACCCGAATCCTTTCCCTTCTTATTTTTACCCTTCTTACCATCACCCTTGTCAGTTGACTATTTCTTGCCCTTGTCGCCCTTCCTGTGTAACTTACCCTTTTGGACCTGCGACTCAGTCAATGTCGCTGCTAACTCGATCACCTGACGAACTGTGGTAGGGTTACTACCAGTGACGATGTCTTGTACGGAGTCAGGAAAGCCATCGATATACCTCTCGATAGCTTTCTCAAGTGGGGTAACCTTGGTAGGAAAAAGTAAACTCAACTACTCATACCTGTCAGTATAAGCCCGGTGCTCACCACTATCCTGCTTCAGGTCTTTAACTCCCTTTCAAAAGCTCTAAGTTCATGACAAGGACAAAACTCCCTCATCATAAGAGCCCTAAGTTCAGCCCATGTCTGTGCTAACGCAACCTCAGCACCACGGTCTCTCATAACCCCGTTCCACCATGTAAGAGCCCTCTTTTGAAATACACTTGAAGCAAACTCGACTTTCCGATTTTCAGGACACTAAACGTGACGAAACATACTCTCAATGCTTTCAGAACCATTGAACTTGAGTGGCTTAGCCGAATTGAAACTTTTGAAGTTGCATGGAGCATTTTGGTTATTGTTGGCTTGGTTCACTTGAGCAATAATGTTTGGGAGTACAACAGCCATATGCTACGCCATGATGTCTGCCATTTCGGTATTAGACAGCGGGTTTTCGTGTCGTGGAGGCATTCTAAAAGAGGAAACATGAGAGGTAACGAGTGAGATGATTAGATGAAAAGAATGAGATGATACAAAAAATTGACAAAAGCAAAGATGGTGGTCATTTGTTCGTTACCACAAAGCAAACAAACGACACACTGTTACTAATCAAAGTAAATGGGTCCAAAATAATGTATCGTGAAGACATGCTCGCCTATAAGTGAACACTCACCCCAAGAGTTCCCAGGTAAGAGTGACTGGTCCGATTATGTGGAATTGTACAAACACTCTAACCTTAGACAGAAAACCTGAGGTACAGGCATTCACTCTTACAGTTTGCACATGTTCACACTATTTAGAACCCAAAACTTTGAGGAGATTTTGAAAACTTGGAAGGCACAAGGCCAAAAGAATCATTCAAAAACAAATGATAAATTTTCAAAATCATTTTGAAAAATCAAAGGGTTCAAAACTTTATAATAAATCATTTAAAAACAGATGATTAATTTTTCAAAAATTCTTTCGGAAAAATGGTGTTCTTGTTTTGGGTAATCACCTAAGGACAGGTGAAGTGCATGTTTTAAGATCTAAACACAAGATAACTTGTGTTAGGGTCCTAGAGAAGTTATAGTCTAGGTCAATGCATTACTAATAACCTAATTCCCTATAACCATTGGCTCTGATACCAACCCTTTTGTCACACCCCGACCATGTAAAACAGCAAATCGTGGCGGAAACGTCGGGGAGTGTTGTAATAGAATTATTGTTTCACAACCATGGCATTTAAAGTTATGTTTTATTTATAATCAAAAGGATTACATTGTCTTAATACAACTGAAACAAAGAGTACATAACCTTATTTTAACTAATCTTGCTTCTTTTATGTCACTAAGGTCCGAGTCCACCCTAGTGTATCCTGAATCAAACCTATGCACCAGCTCCTGAAACATATGTGAAAATAGGTACGTCAGCATAAAAATGCCTGTGAGATACGTATGTTTTATGAAAATAAGATTCATGACTTGAGTTTAGAGAAATGTTTAAAAATTAGTCATGAATCTTGTTAAGTGTTTTCTTTTATGAATCATATGAAAATTTGATAAGAAAACATATTATATAAAAGAAAGGTGTATGGTTAATTAAATAACCAAGTAAAATGAGTTGTATAAAATAAATTGTTTTGTAAAACAATGTCTTATGAAAATATGTTGTTTATGTAAAATGTAATATGTCTAAACTGAAATGATTTAAATAACGCTACGATATGTAATATCACACAAGCACTTATATATAGAAAGTACCAGCGGCGTATCCATCATGCTTGTATCATATTACACACGCCTCGTTACTTAAATCACTTACCCCAAACAAACCACCAATGTAAAATGTTTACGTTTAAACCAGTTGTCAAAATGTTTATGTCAAAATGTAAACCATGTAATGTATAATCAATGTCAAATGTTCATGTATCAACTGTGTATCATGTAATGTGTATCCAAAATATCATGTACGGCTAGTGAAAATATATTAACTAAACCATAGGTTAAATGCACAAAACAAGGTTTTGAAGTAAAACATAGTTTAAATCAAAGTTATGTTTTATAAAAATGCATGTTATACTGATACAATCATCTATGCGGTATTGTAAAAATGCATACATCCAAGCCTTGCGACTGTGGCGATAAACCCTTAAACAAATTAAAGGTTTATCTGAGTTAATGTATATCGAATTCGGTCATTCCTTCGACCCAAACAAACCTAGGATCTCAGGAATGGGAGTTGTCAATTCCTATGGTACCACTACCTACTAATGAACGGCGTGATCAATGTTAATGAACGTATTTTTGTCCCATTTAAACAAACCAAATGTCATACCAAAATGTAAGCATGTGATGTGAAACAAATGTACTAAGTATGCAACAAATGAACATACATAGCATGTGACGTGATGTAAAACAATGCACTAAATGTGCACTAAATATGCACTAAATATGCACTAAATGGACATACATAGCGTGAAATGTAATGTAAAACAATGTACTAAGTATGAACTAAATGGACATACATAGCTTAAAATGTACTGTAAAACGATGTACTAAGTATGAACTAAATGGACATTAAAACGATGTACTAAGTATTCAACAAAGGACATACATAGCAAAAACACAATGAAAACATGTACTATAAGTGTACTAGTAAACATAACAAGCATATGATATGAAAACATGGAAAGCATGAAAGTAACAAGTAGGCACATGTGTTTCACCCCAAAACGTTAGAAAAATAGTAAAAGAGGGGACTATGTACTCACTTGAGATTGCCTAGAAGTCCTTGAATAACAACCAACCAATGCTAAAGATCACGGAAATCAAACGGTACCTAATATAGGTAACTACGTTAATAAACCGGACCTAAACCGGAGGATTGGAGAAAATGTGGTTCCGTAAGCCAAATAAGTATGGGAACTCATGTAATATGGTTTAACAAAGCCTACATTCTAAAAGGAAACCTTACCTAAGTGCTTACGTGTAACACCCCAAAAACGGGTTTGGTAATCAAACCCCGTTAATACTAAAAGACGGGTAAAGTACCGTTAGTGGTAAAGTAAACCCGGTGAGTATTAGGATTTAAATAAATAAATCTAATATTCATTAAAAGGATGATAAATATTGTGAGAAAACAAAGTATATCAAAGGCCCGAGTTAACGAGACTTAAAATAAAACGGGTTGTGAACAAGATAAAATAACTAGGAAATAAATAACCTTAGTTACAAGTTTTGTGGTTATGTGAAACTTTGGTCAAAACATGTTATATGCAACAAGGGTAAGGTATAGAGGCCGTTTAGAAACTTGCATTGTGATTATGTAACCCTTAGTTACATGTAAGAGTTGTAGGCATAAATTTCGTAGTTCAAATGCCTAAAAATGGTCATTTGCGTAAAATGACTAGTTGAAGGATAGAATTGAGGAAAAGGGGTTCGTTATGTTAAATCCACCACAAAATAGTTGTGGTGGATTATATATAGTTATTTAGATATGGAAGTATTGTAGTGTCAAAAAGAAAAGAGCAAGTTTTAGACTAAATAACTTAAATTCCCTAAACGGGTCAAAACAGTTTATGCATATAGCTTGCGTGCTAGTCGCGCAAATTATAGCAATTTCGAACTCGAGCTAAATATTTTGTGTTAAATACATTGGAACATGTATTTTGATTAGTTAGAAACAAGTTGGTGGTTTTAAATACAAACGAGTCAAAATGTTGATTTTGAATAATAAGCCGAATGCTTAGAAATTCGGAATTTTATTAGTTTGAATGCTTAATTTTAACTCCATGAAATGGAGAACTAAATTACGGTCGCGTAGGAAAAAGAATCACGCGAATCGGATAAGTAGAACAAAAGTTATGACATTTTAAAGTTAAATTTCGATTAAACTTATAGCTGGGCAAATGCAGGTTTCGGCAACAAACCCGTTGGAAATTGGTTTCCCCCGCGCCACGCGACGGGTCACAATGTGTGGGGCGCGACACGCGACAGACGTCGCGCCACGCGACACGTTTGTCAGAGTCTCTCACGACACGCGAGAGACATAAAAACTAGGGAAAAAAAACTATTTTTAATTGTCGTTTGACGCGTAGAACTTGTTTAAACTTATATTTAAGTTATCAAAACTAACTTTTATGTTGGTTTGATCATAGGTGAATATCAAGAGTACCCGGATGAAGATCAGGCGATTTACAAGAACCGAACACATCAGAATGAAGCTTCCGCACGACGTTTTGATGTCGTTGTAAATGACGAACTTATATATATAAATTATGTTGTAAACTTTTAATTTGTAAAAGTTTTAAATTACTCGAATTTCTAAGAATCGTTAATAGTAATTACATGTTAAATTTTCGTTTTATATACGAAAACCTTTAAAATGTCGGATATACAGGATGACTATTGCAAGTTGGTAATCAGAGCTCATAGTTAAAGAATAAAGTGTGTTCGGTTCGAGGCTTGATCGCAAATCCGGTAAGTACATGTATATCAATGGTTAGTATGATTAAAGTGTTAAGAACAACACATATGGTTATCGTGTAATACACGTTATACCAATAAAAACCATATGGAGTAGATATAGTCAACGAAATTACACGCGTTGATGCGCATAGTAGAAAAGCCTTGTATTATAATACGGGCATCCATTAATGTCGAAATTACTAAATCCTGTAAATGTTTTAGTTGAAGGACACTCGCATATGAAGATAGCAAGAGTTTAACAAATCGCGGATTTGATAGAAGAACGGTCCAAAGAGTATGCTCATCAAGAACCTAAATCGCGTGGCGGTCGCGAACAAGGCTAATGGCAAGAGAAGCTCGTTAGGGCAAGCATTACCAGGTGCACATTTTAAATTTAATTGCACAAATAGTAATATGCAACAAATATGTAAAAATTGAAAGTTGCATATGTAGATTAAAAACTTGGAAAAAACCCGAATAGAAAATCTATTCGGGATATTGTTTCCAAGAGAAACAAATAGAGGCATTACTTACATGGGGTGTAATGTGAAAATTATAAAAATGTCATGTATACCAGGTACTGATCGCTTACTCTGGCCAAGTAAGTGGTGAGCACGTGGTACCATGAACTTTTTATGATGGACATGCTTACATCCGATGTATTAAGGACGGGGTGAGTGGGACAAATTAAAAAGTACCCAAATGAATCAAATGAGCAAAATATTAGATAATAATGTAAACGCACAGCCGGGTGACGAAAGCATATTACATTAGGATAATAAGCCCGAGTGAAGGGACAAAGATTAATGTAAAATGATTAAGATATGAATTGGGAGGGGGTGTACTTACACTCGAACCCAGAGAATGCAAACATGTAAAACCCGGAGAATGCAAACATGTAAAATGATTAAGATATGCATTGGGAGGGGGTGTACTTACACTCGAACCCGGAGAATGCAAACATGTAAAATGATTAAGATATGCATTAGGAGGGGGTGTACTTACACTCGAACCCGGAGAATGCAAATGTGTCTCTTAACGGGCCGTTTTTGTAAAACGTCAAACTTGAGGACAAAGTCGGAATATAAAAGTGAAGTGAATTATTAATGCATACCGGGAGGGTTGCAATAATAACGACTTCGGTAAAATACCCGGTTGATGGGTAAGGATTAAACACATGCGTGGACCGAGAAACGAGAACTCGAATGGAAAGTTAAAAGACTCGGGTTTTGAGGCATGACTAAAAGACGACAAGATAATGTAAATAGAAATTTTGATAAATTATGTTCAACTATTTTAAAGTTGAACGGGTCGAACAAAGAATGAAGTTGACATTCGTAAATGATAGAATTTCACATGAATGAGTCAAATAGGTCGAATATAATATAATGCCGGATGGAATGAGTAAGCGCAAGCGGAATAACGGTAGCGTTAAAAGCAAAAGAATAATGAGCCCGGTAATGGGACATAATCAAATGCGGATATATGTAAACTGGATAATGGTGAGCATAAGATGAACCGACGCATAAATGACGTGAGAAGTTATAAAGTCGGAAAATTTGTCCGAAAGAAAACAAATGAAGCCTTAGACTACGGTCAAGGTCAACTAAAGTTCAAAAGTAAAAACAAATGATTCCAAACAAACAAGGGATGTCTTAGGTACATTTACATAAAGACACAAATAAAAGATGATCTACGAGATCATCATAAACTACGGGATTATAAGTAGCGTTAAAGTCTATGGACCAAAATGACTCACGAGTCATAAATAGAAAGAAACGAACTGTTGGGTCTCACCTTAAAACGGGGGAAAATCTAAAGAATTAGCCTATGAGACTAAGTCAAAGAACCTATGGGTCAGTAGCGTAAAATGAGGGAACTGATTATGATTCCCCATCTAAAACAAGAACGGAAAAAAGGAATAAATTATTGGTTGCCAATTTCCTTGATGTGAGTAAATTGACATAAGCTAAAGAGAAAAACGTTAAACTAAAATTCAGTTTTTGTAAGAAACAACGTTTAAACAAATATGAATACTATGAGATGAACTCGGAAATAGTTAATATTAAAGTATATAGGTTCTAACACCGATTGGTGTGAAACGATACATTTGAAAGAAAGATTTTCGACAATGGAAAGTTGACATAAACTTAAAACAAGATGTGATGTGATTACGGTCACTAAAAGTGACATAGAATTTAACCATGTTGTAACGTGAGTTATGAGATATGAAATCAAAAACACGAAAAAGGCCGGGACGGCAATATGATATACCCGAGTAACGGAGTATAAAATGATGGCGACAAATCAGTCTAACCGGTAAAAACCATTCGGAGTTGAAATAGTGCTACGACTTACCCAAGGGGCTTGTCAATATAGAATTAGCTAGAAGTGAAAATGCTAAATAATAAATACGACCGAGTAATCAGATGACAACTCAGTCAAATAAGTGACCAGAATAAGAAATACAAGCTGAAGGTAATGGCCTACGAGGCCTTACACGTGAAAGGCGCATATGCCTTAAAACTAAAAACACATTACCATACTTTTTGTTAAGATTATTATATGCGAGTAATGCTCAAGTGATCACCGAAAAATAAGGTCCAGATAATCTAAACTAATAAAGTACGTGAGAAAGGTTTCGGGGGCGAAACCTCTTTAAGGGGGGTAGACTTGTAACACCCCGAAAACGGGTTTGGTAATCAAACCCCGTTAATACTAAAAGACGGGTAAAGTACCGTTAGTGGTAAAGTAAACCCGGTGAGTATTAGGATTTAAATAAATAAATCTAATATTCATTAAAAGGATGATAAATATTGTGAGAAAACAAAGTATATAAAAGGCCCGAGTTAACGAGACTTAAAATAAAACGGGTTGTGAACAAGATAAAATAACTAGGAAATAAATAACCTAGTTAGTTGCAAGTTTTGGTGTTATGTGAAACTTTGGTCAAAACATGTTATATGCAACAAGGGTAAGGTATAGGGGCCAAAAGCGAAAAGATGGAAAAATAGTTTCATTAAATAAAACAACTAAAAACCAAACACACACACACACTTGGTGTGTGTCTGTTCGCAGGAGAACTGTGACACCCGTGTCACTGCGACCATCAAACAAATGCCAAACCAATGAAATATTGTATTTCATACTTGGGATTTGTAAAAATATGTGTATCGATTGCACATATCAACTCTTGTTTCGATTTCCAGCTCTAAATCGCTTTCTGGAAGGTTATACACGCACTGATGCGTAAATATAACCAATTTAATGCAACGAACACTCCGGAATAGTGAAATAGGCTTAACATACCTTAAATAACCTTTACATAACTTATATATAAGTTTTGGAAGGTTTGGTGTGGTGAAATCAAGTTTAATCGCTTACAGGGACTAAAGTTGACAAACTGCGAAAGTATGCCAATTTGAACTGTAACAGACATTCCGGAACATGACCATAAGTTAAAAACACCTTAAATATCCTCTACATAGCTTAGAAATAGGCTTTGAGGGGTTCGGTGTGCTAAAATAAACTTTTGGGTCATTCAGGGACTAAAAGTGTCAAAAAGTGCACAAGTTTGCATTTTCGCGCATAACTTACGTTCTGAATACATCCGGACATCCAAAAATTTATGTAAGCATGACTATATTATATTTTAGTGTTCGCCATAAGAAAAATCCATTCGTTTCGTCATTTGGATCGTTTTTCGCGCTTGTGCGCATTCCGTCGTAATTAAGCGAACATCGCGTTCGTACGACCAAACGAACCATCATCCGAGATATTTTTGAGCATGTTTTGAGTTCCCTATACTTTAACTTCATTTTAGAGCCTTGAAATGAGGTTAACGGGGTTCAAACGCATCGAAAAAGGCCTTAAAACACCACAGGGACCAAAACTGTAAATTTTGAAACTTTTCTGAAGCTGGTACATGCTAGCGTAGCGCGAGCCCTATAGGCTTTACCAGTCGCGCTACGCGACTGCCTATGCTGGACAGAAAACATGCAGAAAACTCAGTTTTGCGTTTTCGGGACCAGATTCGATGTATTAGCCGTTGTTTAATTCACAACCACACATTCTAACTTGCTTAGTCAGCGGATAAGGATGGAATTTTGGCACCATAACTTTGCAACACATGTATGGATGGAATTTAAACACCTAAACACCATAACTTTGCAACACATGTATGGATGGAATTTAAACACCTAAACACCATAACTTTGCAACACATGTACGGATGGGATTAAGGCACGTTTTCCATGAAACGATCTTAACGGTTCGGGTATTCCTATAAATACCCCATACCCCCCATTGCTAAAATCACTAGAATTCTGATTTGAGAACCTCTAAGTTGAAACCATTGTTTCATACCTGAGATTCTTGAATCGGGATTAGCATTCGGGGACCCTTCGTAAGTATTCTTTCGTTCTTTTCCTTATTTTACTGCTTTTCGAGTCAGAAAGTCAAACTTAGTTTGACTTTCAGCGTTGACCAGTAATGGTCAATGCGAAGTTCGCTAGAACTTCGCAACGTGATTGTAATCACGATGGTCATAGTCCCTTGGGACTATGCCTACTGATTACCACGTTGTCTAGGGTCGTAGGGTAAGCGATCTAATAAATCGCTTATACCTCGAACCCGACCCAGTTTGGTCGATCATTAGGATCCGACCAAACACATTAGGTGACCATAGTAGGTAGGGAATAACCTTCCGAGGTTATACCCTATGGTCACATCGTTTAAGTAGTTGTATGATAGGTAGTTTATATGCCTTAGGTAAATTACCAGAATACCCTTTTCATGTATAATTGGTAATTAAGCATATGTAACCTAAACCTTTGTCACATAACTGATTATGTAACATGTTTAGGCATATAACACTTGTCATAGGACTAGTTAGGCGGTCCGAACGCGTTTCACGCGAACGACGCGTTAAAGTAGCATAAGCTACCTAAACGGGTCGTAATGGGTCGTAGACACTTAGGTTAAGTTTCATTTAGTATGTAGGCTTTGTTAAACCAAATGACACGAGTCTCTACACTCGTTTGGTTTACAAACCCTAATGCTACCCGATCTTCCGATTTAGGTCCGGTTTATTAATGTAGTTACCTATATTAGGTGCCGTTTGATATCCGCGATCTCTAGCATTGTTTGGTTGTTACTCAAGGACTTCTGAGCAATCTCAAGTGAGTACATAGACCCCTCTTTTACTGTTTTCCAAACTGTTTTGGGGTGGAACACATGTGCCTACTTGTTACTTTCATGCTTTCCTGTTTTAACATCATATACTGCTATGTTCGTTAGTACATTATAGTACATGATTTTATGACATTTCATGCTAGGTGTGCCCAATTGTGTGCATTACTTAGTACATCGTTTTACATGACATTTTGACATAGACACTTGACATAGACATTTCGGCATAGACATTTTAACATGATTGACATTTGATCATGCATTTCCCATAAAACATAACTTTGATTTAAACCAAGTTTTACTTCAATACTTTGTTTTTGTGCATATGGTTTAGTTGAGACATTTCACTTACCATACATGACATTTTGACATAGACATTTGACATGGATATTTGACATAGACATTTAACATGGATATTTGACATAGACATTTTGATATGATTTACATCTTAACATAAACATTTTGTTATGTTATTCAATACATTTGACAATTTGTTTAAACATAGACATCTTACATTGGTGGTTTGTTTGGGTAAGTGATTTGAGTAACGGTGCGTGTGTAATATGATGCAAGCATGGTGGATACGCCGCTGGTACTTCCTATATATAAGTGTTTGTCTGGTATTATATATTGTAGCGTTATTTGAATCATTTCAGTTTGAGACATAGAACATTTTATACAAGTAACATACTTTTCACAAGACATTGATTTATAAACAACTTATCTTATGCAAACATATTTTACTTGGTTATTCATTTAACCTTACGTTTATTTATACTTATCATCTGATCTTATCGTTTTTCAAATGATTTAAAAGACAAAGCAAATAACAAGGTTCATGACTAAACATTTTCTCAAACATAAGTCATGTATCTTATTTTCACAAAACCTATATATCTCACAGGCATTTTTATGCTGACGTACCTATTTTCACATGTGTTTTTTTCAGGAACTGTTGCATAAGATGATCAAGATACACATAGGCAGACTTGGGCTTTAGTGACAATAAAAGATGCAAGACTAGTTAATTATGTTGTATTTCCTTGTTTAATTAAGACATTGTAACACTTTTAATCAATAAAACGAAACTTCAATTGCCATGGATTTGAAACAATTAATTCTGTTACAACACTCCCCGACATTTCCGCCACGTTTTGTATGTTCCACGTGGTCGGGGTGTGACAGAAAAGATGGTATCAGAGCCAATGGTTATAGGGAATTAGGTTATTAGTAATGCTTTGACCTAGTCTATAACCTTCTTAGGACCCTAACGCGAGTTTACTTGCGTTTAGTCATAAAACAATACCGTCACCTATCCTTAGGCGACGACCACAACAAGAACATAAATTTCAAAACCGCTTTGAAAACTAATCATCTGTTCTAGGATGATTGATTACTAGGTTTTGAACCCTCTGTTATACGGTTTTGAACCCCTTTGAGTTTTCAAAACTCTCGTCAAGGTTTTGGGTTTTTAATAATGTGAACACGTGCAAACTGGAAGGGTGAATGCCTGTATTCTGGGTTTTCTGTCTAGGCAAGCACTTCGTATACATCTCATCAGACGCGAGACCAGTTGTGCTTACCTGGGAATTCTTGGGATGAGTGTTCACTTATAGGCGAGCATGTCTTCGCGATACATTATTTTTGACCTATTTATTTTGATTAATCACCAGGGTCATTTGTTGCTTTGTAGTAACAAACAAATGACCAATATCCTTGCTTTCATCAGATTTGTTTCATCACATTCATTTCGTCTAATTCTCTCACTCGTTTCCTTTCATGTTCTCCTCTTTTTGAATGCCTCCACGACGCGAAAATCCGGTATCTGTTGACGAGCTGGCAGCTGTCATTACACAGCAAATGACTGCTGCAATCCCGATCATCGTTGCCCAATGTCACCAAGCTATCAACAACAATAATGCCCCATGCAACTTCAAGACGTTCAACTCGGCTAAGCCATCAAAGTTTTCTGTGTCTCAAGGAGCGACTGCACTTCTGCAATGGTTCGAGAGTCTAGAGAGCACCTTCAGGCATGTTCAATGTCCAAACGAGCGAAAGGTAGATTTTGCATCTAGTGTCTTCGAGAAACGAGCTTTGACATGGTGGAACGGTGTGGTGAGAGATAGGGGTGCCGAAGTGGCACTGGCCCAAACTTGGGAAGAACTTCGAGCACTGATGATGAAGGAATTCTGTCCTCGTCACGAGATCAGGGCATTGGAAAGGGAATTCGATGACCTTAAGCAAGACAGCGGCGAACATCGAGCATACACTGATCGATATGAGGAGCTGAGCCTGTTGTGTCCTACCATGGTTACGCCTTTGGATAAGGCGATCGAAAAGTACATTGATGGTCTCCCTGACTCAGTTCAAGACATTGTTACTGGTAGTAACCCCACTACGGTTAGGCAGGCCATTGAGCTATCTGCAACTCTGACTGAATCTCAGATCAAGAAACGTAAGCTTTTCCGGAAGGGTGACAAGAAACCAGTCGAGGAATCGAAACCAATCGAGGAATCAAAGACCATGGATGAGCAGACTGGATCCCTTGAGCGGTCAAAGAAGCAAAAGGCTTCTCAGAACTTCGCCATGGTCGCTCACAATGGTCAAGCCGTCCCCAACCAACCAGCTCAACCCCGTACTAGGAAGCCATACAATGGAACTTCACCCTTGTGCAACCAATGTGGCCTACATCATCATGCTAATGTGAAGTGCCGCGAATGCCAAATTTGTGGACTTAAAGGTCATATGGCAAAAGTTTGCGTTGCAGCAGTTGCACCGAATCAACCCAACAACAAACCTGCTCGAGCTCGCTTTCCACCAGGTTCTTGCAACAAGTGTGGTGAGATGGGACATTTCCGAAGAAATTGCCCAAAGCTTGCTAATGCTAATCCAGCACAGAGATGAGCATCTGATCGACTAGAAGACAACACTCTTTAGAAATAATCATATCTTATGTATTATTTTCTTTTGTTGTCAAGGTCCATGAAACAGTTGTTATCATTGTTAATAAATAAATCTTTTTATTTACATTACAATGTATATTATGTGGCTGTATGCATAAACAACATATCCCCTATAATACCGACAATCAAGGAATCGTATTACTTGAAAAGCAAACTAACCCCAAAATTCTTCCATTTTACAATCTCTTGCGTAAAGATCCCAAGTACCCGTCTCTTGCAAAGAAACGAAGTACAAGATAAAAGTTATAATTCTGTACGAATACCCCAAGTACCACTATAAATTTTTAATAGGGTACCCAAGGGTATTTCCGTATGTCCTAAATTATTGTGTACCTTAATTCGAATATTGCGTTTTCCTGAAAAACGAAAATCGAATTTTTGGTAGATCATCCTATCTTCATGGATGGATTCTTGAAATGATTAAAGTACCAAATGAAATCCACGAATTGGATTCCTGGTGTACTTTAAGTATCCGCGTCCAAAGATAACAAATTAATAACCAAGTTAAACAATTATGTGATTATGTGCTTATGTGTTCCCTTTTATGTTATTGTGTGATAAAAATTCTTGTCATCCAAATCCTCGTAGAATCTTCCATATCTTTGGGTGCTATATTAAATCCTCAACGGGCTTGTACGTAATAGTAAAGACCCTTGGATTATATTGTACCATTCCATAATTAGACCCTGAGAGGTCTAGGTAAACAGATTGATCCAAAAATCTGGTTAGGAATATCATGTGATGATATAGCTGAAAGGATTCCTTGGTGGCCTAATTTAAAAGGATCCTTTGTCGATCTAATTAAAAGGACCCTATGGTAGTTTAGTCACACTCATCATCAGGTTTGATTTTTCCTCCCCTTCACATTTCAGACAAATTGTGCGGACTATGCAAGGAATTGCGTAATTATGGATGCATACATAATTATGAAATTCAGTGCACAGAAACCACAGTGAATTTTGTCATGTGTCTAGAGTCTATTCCGTTCATTTTTGTTTCTGAAGATGTAAAATGACTATTCCGTTCATTTTTGTTTCTGAAGATGTAAAATGACTATTCCGTTCATTTTTGTTTCTGAAGATGTAAAATGACTATTCCGTTCATTTTTTGTTTCTGAAGATGTAAAATGACTATTCCGTTCATTTTTGTTTCTGAAGATGTAAAATGACTATTCCGTTCATTTTTGTTTCTCAAGATGTAAAATGACTATTCCGTTCATTTTTGTTTCTGAAGATGTAAAATGACTATTCCGTTCATTTTTGTTTCTGAAGATGTAAAATGACTATTCTGTTCATTTTTGTTTCTGAAGATGTAAAATGACTATTCTGTTCATTTTTGTTTCTGAAGATGTAAAATGACTATTCTGTTCATTTTTGTTTCTGAAGATGTAAAATGACTATTCTGTTCATTTTTGTTTCTGAAGAGGTTGTGGAAAATGACTATTCTGTTCATTTTTGTTTCTAAAGAATGCCTGTTGAAAATAACTCGGTTTATTTTTCATTTCTGAAAAATGTTCGTTAAAGAGAAATTACATGATTACGTCTTGTTCATCTTTGATGGTTATTTAACACAAAGTCACAAATAGACTCCTACGAATTAATTTCGGGACGAAATTTCCTAAAGTAGGGGAGACTGTGACACCCGTGTCACTGCGACCATCAAACAAATTCCAAACCAATGAAATATTGTATTTCATACTTGGTATTTGTAAAAATATGTGTATCGATTGCACATATCAACTCTTGTTTCGATTTCCAGCTCTAAATCGCTTTCTGGAAGGTTATACACGCACTGATGCGTAAATATAACCAATTTAATGCAACGAACACTCCGGAATAGTGAAATAGGCTTAACATACCTTAAATAACCTTTACATAACTTATATATAAGTTTTGGAAGGTTTGGTGTGGTGAAATCAAGTTTAATCGCTTACAGGGACTAAAGTTGACAAACTGCGAAAGTATGCCAATTTGAACTGTAACAGACATTCCGGAACATGACCATAAGTTAAACACACCTTAAATATCCTCTACATAGCTTAGAAATAGGCTTTGAGGGGTTCGGTGTGCTAAAATAAACTTTTGGGTCATTCAGGGACTAAAAGTGTCAAAAAGTGCACAAGTTTGCATTTTCGCGCATAACTTACGTTCTGAATACATCCGGACATCCAAAAATTTATGTAAGCATGACTATATTATATTTTAGTGTTCGCCATAAGAAAAATCCATTCGTTTCGTCATTTGGATCGTTTTTCGCGCTTGTGCGCATTCAGTCGTAATTAAGCGAACATCGCGTTCGTACGACCAAACGAACCATCATCCGAGATATTTTTGAGCATGTTTTGAGTTCCCTATACTTTAACTTCATTTTAGAGCCTTGAAATGAGGTTAATGGGGTTCAAACGCATCGAAAAAGGCCTTAAAACACCACAGGGACCAAAACTGTAAATTTTGAAACTTTTCTGAAGCTGGTACATGCTAGCGTAGCGCGAGCCCTATAGGCTTTACCAGTCGCGCTACGCGACTGCCTATGCTGGACAGAAAACATGCAGAAAACTCAGTTTTGCGTTTTCGGGACCAGATTCGATGTATTAGCCGTTGTTTAATTCACAACCACACATTCTAACTTGCTTAGTCAGCGGATAAGGATGGAATTTTGGCACCATAACTTTGCAACACATGTATGGATGGAATTTAAACACCTAAACACCATAACTTTGCAACACATGTATGGATGGAATTTAAACACCTAAACACCATAACTTTGCAACACATGTACGGATGGGATTAAGGCACGTTTTCCATGAAACGATCTTAACGGTTCGGGTATTCCTATAAATACCCCATACCCCCCATTGCTAAAATCACTAGAATTTTGATTTGAGAACCTCTAAGTTGAAACCATTGTTTCATACCTGAGATTCTTGAATCGGGATTAGCATTCGGGGACCCTTCGTAAGTATTCTTTCGTTCTTTTCCTTATTTTACTGCTTTTCGAGTCAGAAAGTCAAACTTTGTTTGACTTTCAGCGTTGACCAGTAATGGTCAATGCGAAGTTCGCTAGAACTTCGCAACGTGATTGTAATCACGATGGTCATAGTCCCTTGGGACTATGCCTACTGATTACCACGTTGTCTAGGGTCGTAGGGTAAGCGATCTAATAAATCGCTTATACCTCGAACCCGACCCAGTTTGGTCGATCATTAGGATCCGACCAAACACATTAGGTGACCATAGTAGGTAGGGAATAACCTTCCGAGGTTATACCCTATGGTCACATCGTTTAAGTAGTTGTATGATAGGTAGTTTATATGCCTTAGGTAAATTACCAGAATACCCTTTTCATGTATAATTGGTAATTAAGCATATGTAACCTAAACCTTTGTCACATAATTGATTATGTAACATGTTTAGGCATATAACACTTGTCATAGGACTAGTTAGGCGGTCCGAACGCGTTTCACGCGAACGACGCGTTAAAGTAGCATAAGCTACCTAAACGGGTCGTAATGGGTCGTAGACACTTAGGTTAAGTTTCATTTAGTATGTATGCTTTGTTAAACCAAATGACACAAGTCTCTACACTCGTTTGGTTTACAAACCCTAATGCTACCCGATCTTCCGATTTAGGTCCGGTTTATTAATGTAGTTACCTATATTAGGTGCCGTTTGATATCCGCGATCTCTAGCATTGTTTGGTTGTTACTCAAGGACTTCTGAGCAATCTCAAGTGAGTACATAGACCCCTCTTTTACTGTTTTCCAAACTGTTTTGGGGTGGAACACATGTGCCTACTTGTTACTTTCATGCTTTCCTGTTTTAACATCATATACTGCTATGTTCGTTAGTACATTATAGTACATGATTTTATGACATTTCATGCTAGGTGTGCCCAATTGTGTGCATTACTTAGTACATCGTTTTACATGACATTTTGACATAGACACTTGACATAGACATTTCGGCATAGACATTTTAACATGATTGACATTTGATCATGCATTTCCCATAAAACATAACTTTGATTTAAACCAAGTTTTACTTCAATACTTTGTTTTTGTGCATATGGTTTAGTTGAGACATTTCACTTACCATACATGACATTTTGACATAGACATTTGACATGGATATTTGACATAGACATTTAACATGGATATTTGACATAGACATTTTGATATGATTTACATCTTAACATAAACATTTTGTTATGTTATTCAATACATTTGACAATTTGTTTAAACATAGACATCTTACATTGGTGGTTTGTTTGGGTAAGTGATTTGAGTAACGGTGCGTGTGTAATATGATGCAAGCATGGTGGATACGCCGCTGGTACTTCCTATATATAAGTGTTTGTATGGTATTATATATTGTAGCGTTATTTGAATCATTTCAGTTTGAGACATAGAACATTTTATACAAGTAACATACTTTTCACAAGACATTGATTTATAAACAACTTATCTTATGCAAACATATTTTACTTGGTTATTCATTTAACCTTACGTTTATTTATACTTATCATCTGATCTTATCGTTTTTCAAAAGATTTAAAAGACAAAGCAAATAACAAGGTTCATGACTAAACATTTTCTCAAACATAAGTCATGAATCTTATTTTCACAAAACCTATGTATCTCACAGGCATTTTTATGCTGACGTACCTATTTTCACATGTGTTTTTTTCAGGAACTGTTGCATAAGATGATCAAGATACACATAGGCAGACTTGGGCTTTAGTGACAATAAAAGATGCAAGACTAGTTAATTATGTTGTATTTCCTTGTTTAATTAAGACATTGTAACACTTTTAATCAATAAAACGAAACTTCAATTGCCATGGATTTGAAACAATTAATTCTGTTACAACACTCCCCGACATTTCCGCCACGTTTTGTATGTTCCACGTGGTCGGGGTGTGACAAGAACACAGGGGGCGATCTAAGCTCATCTTCAAAACCCTAAACTCTCACAAATCTCTAAAATTGAAGGTCAAGATCAATTCCAAAACGAAATCCGAGCCTAGATTGGTGATCTCCATTGCAAGGAGGTCATAAGGTATGTGAAACTTGATAGAAAATCTCTACTTGAAATTCTGATGAACTTAGAGATTTCAGAAATTGTTGATGCATGATTGTTATATGGATGAAATAGGAACATTGTAGTGTCTAGGAGTAAACCCTAGACAAGTATATGTTGAAATCATGCCTAATTCTAGTAAAATACATGAACACCATTGAAGGTGATTGTTGTTAGGGTTTTTTTATTGCTAAAAATTAGTGTTATGATGTCAAGAACATGCTTAAATTGAAAGCTGAATTCAAACAGCTGCTGATCAGAATTTACAGCTGACTTGTATTGGCTGTAACCTGAACAAAACGTGACAAAACATTTGTTTCTTGAGTCTAAAATGTAATTCCAGGAAATATCTTTAAAACCCCACTGGAATCGCATTTTTTCGACGAAAATTGAGCGGTTTATGAATTTTTCCGTATCAAAGGTTAAGCTGCGTTTTCTGGCAGAATTTGCAGCCCATTACGAATGTCATAACTCAATTTAGGAATTTAGTTATGATCTCAAATTTTTACTTTAGATATATTTAAGTGATTAAAAGAATCGCCAATTGGAATTTCGTCAATCGGATAGACGAGGAACTTTTAATGAATTTTTCCGTAAGCTGTAGTCATAAGTGACGAATCTGATTGCAGCTTAGTAAATGAATTTTTACGAATTTTTGGTAAAGAGTTAGATCTGGAAATTTTAACACAAGTCCTAACCCTCCGAGAGGTACATCACATAAAAAATCATAATTTTTGAAGACTTGTAAACAGGTTAAACATGTCACAAAAAACAGCATATTTTCAGTGATATGAACATGCCTAAATGAAAGCTAAAATGTTGAAATTTCGAGTGAACCACAAATTTGAATGATATGGAAAATTATGCGTAATATGAAACAATAAGAGTTCTAAATATCTTGTTGATTTAGACTTAATTGTGTAAACCATGTGATCGAAAATAGTTAACTTATGATAAGTTAAGCTAACTAATGAGGAAGTCGAATAGTAGTTTCGACATAGAAAATAAGTAAGGTGGAATAGACGTGATTGTTAATGACTAATCTAACCGCCTTGTAAATGTTGACAATAGTTCGATGCTTAACGAGCTAGGTGGAGGCTTGGGAAAGAAGTGGTCAAACGAATCAAGTACGAGAAGAAAAGCATAATCGGAATTCAATGTAAGTAAAAAGCTTACACTCTTTTTTTAGACATGTATTTATTCATAGATCGTAAATACGATAAAATGCTATATCCGAAATATGTTTCCGACACGAAATAATACGGGACATATAAAATGATGAAAAACCTTGGTTAATAAAAAAAAGGATCTAATGGTAAAATCCGAAATAGGTCGGATGGGCGAATTGGTAGTTAAAGCCATGTTTTGTTATGTATGTAAACGTTTGGTCATATGGACCAAACGAACCAAATGGTGATGAAAACACCATTTGGCAATATTGACTAACATTTGGTTGTCAAGTTATATGTTCTTAGGATTGAACAAAAAATTGAATAATTGCGTCGCTTTGGATTAGCGGCTAGTAAAAGCAAGGTATAAAAATGAAACAGGTCTATATGTTGACCGGGCCAGGTACGCATTATTATGTTGTAGCTAAAAGTGCTATTTTGGTCAAATGATTGTGAGATTCTTTCGTCGTAAAATAAGAGACTAGAATTGACCGAAAAGCCATTAATGGGTAAAACGGGCAAACGACCCCTAGAGGCCATTTAGAAACTTGCATTGTGATTATGTAACCCTTAGTTACATGTAAGAGTTGTAGGCATAAATTTCGTAGTTCAAATGCCTAAAAATGGTCATTTGCGTAAAATGACTAGTTGAAGGATAGAATTGAGGAAAAGGGGTTCGTTATGTTAAATCCACCACAAAATAGTTGTGGTGGATTATATATAGTTATTTAGATATGGAGGTATTGTAATGTCAAAAAGAAAAGAGCAAGTTTTAGACTAAATTACTTAAATTCCCTAAACGGGTCAAAACTGTTTATGCATATAGCTTGCGTGCTAGTCGCGCAAATTATAGCAATTTCGAACCCGAGCTAAATATTTTGTGTTAAATCCATTGGAACATGTATTTTGATTAGTTAGAAACAAGTTGGTGGTTTTAAATACAAACGAGTCAAAATGTTGATTTTGAATAATAAGCCGAATGCTTAGAAATACGGAATTTTATTAGTTTGAATGCTGAATTTTAACTCCATGAAATGGAGAACTAAATTACGGTCGCGTAGGAAAAAGAATCACGCGAATCGGATAAGTAGAACAAAATTTATGACATTTTAAAGTTAAATTTCGATTAAACTTATAGCTGGGCAAATGCAGGTTTCGGCAACAAACCCGTTGGAAATTGGTTTCCCCCGCGCCACGCGACGGGTCACAATGTGTGGGGCGCGACACGCGACAGACGTCGCGCCACGCAACACGTTTGTCAGAGTCTCTCACGACACGCGAGAGACATAAAAACTGGGAAAAAAAACTATTTTTAATTGTCGTTTGACGTGTAGAACTTGTTTAAACTTATATTTAAGTTATCAAAACTAACTTTTATGTTGGTTTGATCATAGGTGAATATCAAGAGTACCTGGATGAAGATCAAGCGATTTACAAGAACCGAACACATCAGAATGAAGCTTCCGCACGGCGTTTTGATGTCGTTGTAAATGACGAACTTATATATATAAATTATGTTGTAAACTTTTAATTTGTAAAAGTTTTAAATTACATGTTAAATTTTCGTTTTATATATGAAAACCTTTAAAATGTCGGATATACAAGATGACTGTTACATTACGACCCATTACGACCCGTTTAGGTAGCTTACGCTATTTTAACGCGTCGTTCGCGTAAAACGCATTCGGACCGCCTAACTAGACCTATGACAAGTAATATATGCCTTAACATGTCTAATATTGTTGTCTAATTAGTTTAGATATCAAAAATTATATTACATATGCTTAAAATGAATATTGGCGTAAAAAGGGCATTTTGGTAATTTTCCTAAGGTATATATACTACCTAACATACAACTATCTAAATGACGTGACCATAAGGTATAACCTCGGAAGGTTATTCCCTATGCAACTATGGTCACCTAATGTGTTAGGTCGGATCCTAATGATCAACCAAACGGTTCGGGTTCGAAAGTATAAGCGGTTGTTTAGACCGCTTACCTTACGACCCTAGATAAGCACTAAACCTAATAGTGACGAGTTAAACATGTTAAAACATGTTTAACGAGGTTTGAAAACAGGTTTGATATCAAAACAAACGGTTTTGATACCCAAAAGTAATTTGGTTACAAAATACGCAAGAATACGTATTTTGGCCGAAACTACGACTCGCCACTAAGCCTAGATAACGTGGTAATCAGTAGGTACAGTCAGTAGGGACTACAACCATCGTGATTACGCTCATGTTGTGAAGTTCAAACGAACTTTGTTTTGAACATAAACTGGTCAAAGCTGAAACTCAAACACTGTTTGACTTTCATGCTAAAAACGCATAAAAGAACGAAAGAGGACTTACAAGAGGGTCCAAAGATATTTGATTCCAAGAAATTCTCAGGTATGCAGTGAATAATCACAACAACTTAGAAAATTCTCAGATCAAATGTGGGTTTTGAGAGCAAAAGGTGAGGGCTTTTTATAGATTTGGCACAACCATTAAGATTGTTCGTCGTAAAAGGAGCTTTAATCTTAGCCGTACACATGTGCCCATGGTTTTGTGAAACCATGGGAGCCCCTAGATTGAGCCCATAGATTCGAAAATACCATGTGCAAGTGAGATAATCAGCTAGAACAGCTGGAAACAGGCTGGAAAACACATTCTACAGATCTGGGAGGTTCACACGGCCCGCGTAAGGGGACAGGCAGGGCTTACGCGGCCCGCCTGGGGTTCAGGTCTGCACATCAGTTTCATAAAATGCAGTTTTGGTACCTGTTATGTGTTTAAGCCCTTTTTCGACACGTTTAAGGCTTGTTAAACCATTTTCAAGGCTCTACAATGATGCCTAAGTATAAGGGACGTGAAACATGCTCAAAAATATGTCGGATGTCGGTTCGTTTTGTCGTACAGACGCGATATTCGCTTAATTACGACGAAATGCGTATGAACGCGAAAAACGATCCAAATCATGCGACGAATGGATTTTTCTTATGCTAAACATTAAAATAAAATATTTTAATGCTTAAATAAATTTTTGGGTGTCCGGATGTATTCAGAACGTTAGTTATGCGCGAAAATGCAAACTTGCACTTTTTGACGCTTTTAGTCCGTGGATGAGCATAAAGTTTACTTTAGCACCCCGAACCCCTCAAAGCCTATTTCTAAGCTATGTAAAGGATATTTAAGGTGTGTTTAACTTATGATCATGTTCCGGAATGTCCGTTACAATATAAATTGGCATACTTTCATAGTTTGTCGAATGTAGTCCCTCTAAGCGAATTAACTTGATTTTGCCATACCAACGCCTTCAAAACTTATTTCTAAGTTATGTAAAGGTTATTTAAGGTATGTTAAGCATATGTTGATGTTCCGGAGTATTTGTTGCGTTAAACTGATTATGTTCACGCACCAGTTTGCGTATAATTCTCCAGAAAGCGATATAGAGTTTGAAATTGAACAAAAATCAAAACATGAAAAATGCAAACATAAATAAACAAACATTGGGGTCAAATAACTTTATTTCATTGATAACTGAACTGTTTACAATGATTACTAGCACAGATGTCACACAACTTAGAGAAATCAGATAAAGGGTGAGTGAAACAATGAAAATGATTGGCTATTTATACTAGAGGTGAGTCCACAAGATCAATCCATGTGTGGTATGTATTGCCCAAGCAATAATCTTGTCCACACAAGTGTTTGGTGTAGGTTTAAAGCCTTGGAGAGGTGTTAACTTTATGATTAAGGACTTAAAACAACCAAACAAAACCAAGGATTTCAGCAGTTTTGCTGAAAAAAAGTTTTCTACCCAGATCACATGGTCGCGTGCCGCGACAGTAAGACCAGGGTGTGGTCGCACGACGCAAGCACTAAGCTGCAACTTTCAAAAACTGTAAGAAACAATCCCTGCACACCCAAACTTGCGTATTTGACGTCTTTAACCTCCGTTAAGCCATTTTCAAGGCTCTACAAGGTCGCCAAAGTGTAGGGGACTCAAAATATGCTTAGAAATATCACGGGTGTCGGCTCGTTTGGTCGTACGGTCACGTTATTCGTCTAATTACCAAGAAAGTTGAACGGACGCGAAAACGATCCAAATTAAGCGATGAATGGTAATTTTGCATGCCGATCACTAAAATAAAAATATTTTAGTTTCTACAAAAATTTTGGATGTCCAGATGTGGTCAGAACGTAAGATATGCGCGTAAATGCAAACTTACGTTGTTTTTGACGCTTTTAGTCCCTGTAAGATCAAATAAGCATATTTTCGTACACCGAACCACTCAAAGCTTATTTCTAAGCTATGTTTAGGTTATATATGGTATGTTTAGCTTATGATCAAGTTCTGAAATGTTCGTTACTATACAAATCGACATAGTTTCGCAATTTGACGCAAATAGTCCCTGTGATCGAATAAACTTATTTTCCTCCAAAACTTATTTCTAATTCATGTAAAGGTTATTTAAGGTATGTTAAGATTATGCCACTATTCCAGAGTGTTTGTTGTGTTAAACTGATTACGTTTACGTATCAGTTCGGGTATAACTTTCCAAAAAGCGATTTAAAGCTCGAAATTGAACAAGATTTGATATGTGCAAATGATACACCTATTTATACAGATACCAAGTATGAAACACAATATTTCATTGGTTTGGTATCTGTTTGACGTTCGTGGTGACACAAGTGTCACACTCTCCCCTACTTTAGGAAATTTTATCCCGAAATTTAATTTTAGAGGAAACCTGTGAAGACAACTGTGATTGTTTCACTTTCGAATGAATCCTCCGTTTCCCAAGTAAAACTTTAGGTCGCGTTTGGATTTTTTAGCGAATTTGCTAGTTGTCAAAGTGATGTTCTTGTTGTAACAATAATATGGAATTTCGAACAACGGATAGGAGAATGTTTCCTATGAAGACTATTATAGGAAACTTGTGTATGCTCGAAATCAAAGTCGGAGAATGCAAGATAAAATAACAATGGTCAAGGTCCAGGACTTCTAGTAACTTAAATAACGCTACGCTCGCAATGTAATAAGGAACACTTATATATAGGAAGTACCAGCGGCGTATCCACCATGCCCTTTTTACATTGTTCACGTTTCGTTATTCTCATCACTATAGGTCTTAACACATGACAAAACTTGCTGTGATTTCTGTGCACTGAATTCCATAATTATGTATGCATCCATAATTACGTAATTCCTTGCACAGTCTGCATAGTTCATTTCATAATGTGTAGGGAAAAATCAAACGAAAAACATGTAATGATTTGACTAGACCGCCAAAGGATCTTTTTAACTAAAATCAACGAACAATCTTTTTAACTAGATCAACACATGATCTTTTTAACTAGATCATCGTATGATCTCTTTAAATAGACCACTAATGGATCATTTTGACTCTGAACCAAATAAACATTTTGAAACAGCACTTTGGAATCCAAGGGTCTGACTATTTGCATAGAAATCTCCTTAAGGATTTAAGAGCATACTTTGAGTATCCTACTGAGAAAAAAAAAGATATGGAAGATTCTACCCGGACTTAGATAGCGAGATTTAGAATTACACATAAGCACGAAATCACAAAATTGTGCATTCGTTAATTTAGTTATTAGCTCGTTCGTTAATTTGAATTAATGCATTTGAAGTACACTAGAAATCCAATCATGGACTTCAATTAGTACTTAAAACATCCCCAAGAATCTAACTATGAGGATAGGAAGTTCTTAATAGGATTTGGAATTTGTATGGTTAAAATGTTATGAAATCCGTGTACTAGGTATGTTAAGGTAACACACGAAGCAAAAATGTGCTTGAGAACCGTGTACATTGTCACATAACATGGGTCCATTTGAGGACTTATGAGAGTACCTTGAGATGTCAAATCAAGGATTTGAAATGCTACTTCAAGTATTTGTTTAAGCATTTGTAACTTGTACCTTGTACTTTGTTTCTTAAAAGAAACGAGTACTTAGGATTTTGGGGAGATCATGAGTGATCATAAAATGAAAGAATCACGCAAGTAGTTTGTTTTGTAAGGAATATGGTTCCTTGATGTCGGTATCATAGGGGTATATCACCATACACACAATCGTATAAGTTTTGGAAATAAAAGTGTAACAACAATTTTATTTATATAACAACTGAATTGTTTCAAATGTCGAAAGTAACAACAAGGAGAATACAAAAGTCTAATTGTTCACTGCTTCATTATCATTTGCGTTTGCCTCGTTTATGTTAAACACTCATCCACATGCTGGATTTGCGTTAACAAGTCTTGGGCAATTGTTTCGGTAGTAAGTAAGATCACCACAGTTATAGCACGATCCAGGTGGGAATTGTGCTTGAGAAGCAGCAGAATTTGCAGCATTTTGGTTTTGCATAACATGACGACATGTATTAATCAAATGTCCCAATCGCCCACAGTGGGTACATTTGTGACACAGTGTTTGATTTAGATGATGACGGTTGTATTTGTTGCACAAAGGTGCAGTACCAACATAGTTTTTCTTAGCACGAGGTTATGCTAGCTGGTTGGGGGCAACCTGATCATTCTGAGCAACTAGAGCGAAGTTTTGTGAAGCCTTATGCTTCTTCGACTTTTTAGAGGACTCGGTCTGTTTATCCTTTGGTTTCTCTTGTGCAGATTTGTCAGATGTTTTCTGGTCGCCTTTTCGGAAAAGCTTACCCTTACTGATTTGAGATTCAGTCAGGGTAGTAGATAGTTCAATGGCCTGTCTAATGGTGGTAGGGTTAATACCGGTAATGATGTCCTGAATTGGGTCAGGAAGGCCATCGATGTACTTTTCAATCGCCTTATCCAAAGGCGTAACCATAGTAGGACATAACCGACTTAACTCCTTATAACGATCAGTGTAGGCTCGATGTTCACCGCTGTCTTGTTTAAGATCATCAAATTCCCTTTCCAAAGCCCTAAGCTCATGACGAGGACAAAATTCCTTCATCATTAGAGCTCGAAGCTCTTCCCAGGTTTGTGCCATTGCCACCTCGGCACCCCTATCCCTCATTACACTGTTCTACCATGTGAGTGCTCTTTTCTGGAATACACTCGACGCAAACTCAACCTTTCGCTCGTTTGGGCATTGTACATGATGAAACGTGCTTTCGAGACTCTCAAACCATTGTAGGAGCCCAGTAGCTTCTTCAGACCCAGTAAATGTAAGTGGCTTAGCTGAGTTGAATGTCTTATAGTTGCACTGAACATTGTTATTGTTATTGTTCGCTTGATTTATCTGGGTAATAAGGTTCGGGAGTACAGCAGCGATTTGCTCAGTGATTAAGGCTGCCATGGCGGCATCATGTGTTTGATCACGTCGAGGAGGCATTCTAAAAGAGCAAGGAAACATGAAAGGAAACGAGTGAGATGATATTGGATAGTAAAAATTGAATGTTTAAAAGAACATCGATAAGGCATAAGATTATGATCTTTTGTTCGTTACCTAACACAAACAAACGACACTGTGACCAATCAAAGTAAATGGGTTATAATAATGTATCGCGAAGACATGCTTTAGCCTATAAGTGGACACTCACCCCAAGAGTTCCAAGGTAAGAGTGACTGGTCCGACAATGCGGATTTGTACGAACATTCTAGCCTTAGATAGAAAACTCGAGGTACAGGCATCCACTCTTCCAGATTGCACGTGTTCACATTATTTAGACCCAAACTTTGACGAGATTTTGAAAATTCAGAAGGCACTAAGGCAAAAACGAATCATCCGAGGGTGGGTGATTATTTTCAAAATTGTTTTGGAAACTTTGAAGGTTCAAAACCTTATAATAAATCATCCAAGAAGAGATGATTGATTTTCAGAAACGGATTCGTAAATTGTGTTCTTGTTTTGGTTGTCACCTAAGGATAGGCGACGGTATTATTTTAAGACTAAACACAAAATAACTCGTGTTAGGATCCTAGGAAGGTTACAGTCTAGGTCAAAGCATTACTAATAACCTAATTCCCTATACCCATTGGCTCTGATACCAACTTTTCTGTCAAACCCAGACCACGTAAAACAACAAATCGTGACGGAAACGTCGAGGAGTGTTGTAACTGAATCATTGTTTCACAACCATGGATTTAAAAGTTTTGTTTTATTGAATTATTGAACTCATTGTTTAATACAATTCAAATAATACAATTAATTGTCTTCCAAGTTTTAAAGACGCTAAGGCATAAGTCCATCCTAAGTGTAGCAAGCATCAACAATCATCACATAGTAGTACTTGAAGCATACGTGAAAATAAAACGTCAGCATAAAAATGCCTGTGAGTAACAGAGGTTTTGTATATTAGATTCATGGCTTTGGATAATACAAGAAAATGTTTTATGTTTTGAAAAATAGCCATGAATCCAATGTAAAAGTTTTGTTTCTGAAACGTGTCATTTTGGTAAAATGTTTATGGTATATACAAAATATACCTTGGTTTTGAGAAAAATTGGATAAGTAATATATTAAAATATATTTTAGTTTCGAAATAGTTAAACAAATAGTATATCAAATATACTTTGGTTGCTAAAATAATAGTTTTGGTAGTATATCATAAGTATACTTTGGTTTAAGAATGAAAACATCGGTAGTATATTAAAATATACTTTGGTTTTGTAAATAACATATCAAACTATGCTTTGGTTTTAATAATAACATATCAACTATGTTTTGGTTTGAAAATAGCATATCAACTATGCTTGGTTCGAAAATAGCATATCAACTATGCTTTGGTAATAACAAGATAGGTAGTATATCAATCTATACTTTAGTTTTGTAAATAGAAAAATCCGTAGTTTGTCAAACTATATGTTGGTTTTGTACATAGTATATCAAGTATACTTTGGAAAATAATATCACTTTTGAGAGCACATCAAACTGTACTTTGGTAGTATATCAACATATACAAAAGAAACTGTGATTTGGTATTCATGCGAACCTTAGTCTATCAAACTACACTTTGGAGACTATAGAAATACCACAAAGGCAATTTCTATTTGGTTAAAATTTGGTTTCTGACATTCCATACAACAGGAATGGGGTGTCTAGTCCTATAGCGCTATATCGTACTACCAATCGGCTTGGTGACTGTATAAAATGGGTAGAATACGACAATTAGTTTTACAAGCTTTGAAAATCAGTGTTTAAACCATAGAAAATCGTTTAGTTAGTCAAAAGATAAGTACTAAGCATGCATAATCATGTTTGTTGAAATCAGGAAAATAACAAATAGGCACATATGTTTCACCCCAAAAAATTTGAAAACAGTAAAAGAGGGGACTATGTACTCACTTAAGATTGCAAGTATCCTTGATTAAGTGTCCTAACGAAGCTCAGGAAATCAAGCAATCAAGTGGCACCTACTATGGAATCACTATGTTAAACAATCGGATCCTAAATCAGGAAATCAAGCAATCAAGTGGCACCTAGTATAGAATGAAGTTCTATAAATCAAATGAGTATTGGAACTCATGTGGTATGATTTAATAGACCTAACATTCTGATTTGGAATTCTACCTAAGTGCTTTTGACATGTTTCGACCCATTATGGTAGCCTAAGCTACTATAATGCGTCGTTTATGTAAAACTATGGTCGAATGGTTAACTATGTGCTATGTCAAGTCTTACATGCCCTATTATCCCTAAACATGTTACTAAATCAGATTATATGTCAAAAAGTTGATCACATATGCAAAATACGGATTTATGCTTCAAAAGGGCATTTTGGTCATTTCCTATGGGCATACAAGCTACTTAACAAATAACTAACCAATCCTATGTGATCATAAGGTATAACCTCAGAGGTTATTTGCTAATGATCACTAAATAAGCTTGGTCGGATCCTAATGATCAACCAAACGGGTCGGGTTCGAAAGTCTAAGCGGTTGTCTAAACCGCTTAACTTATAACCCTAAACAAGCACTAAACTAGTAGTGATGAGTTAAACATGTCAAAACATGTTTAACTAACTTAGAAAACTGATTTGGTATCAAAACATGGTGTTTTGATACCTAAAAGTAGTTCTGTTGTGAAATGCGCGCAAATGCGCATTTTGACCGAAACTTTGACTCGTCGCTACACCTAGTTAACGTGGTAATCAGTAGTTATAATCGCTAAGGATTATAACCATCGTGATTATAATCACGTTGCAAAGTTCAAACAAACATTGCGTTGACCATTGACTGGTCAAAGCTGAAAGAGAAACACTATTTAACTTTCACGCTAGAAAAGCAATAAAAGACGAAGGAACCTTACAAAGGGTCCTTGCTAGGGAGAACTTGATCTTAAAATCTCAGGTATGAAGTATTTTAACTTCAGCTTAGAGAAATCAGATCATGGGTGAGTGAAACAATGAAAATGCTTGGCTATTTATACTAGAGGTTAGTCCACAAGATCAAGCCATGTGTGTTATGTATTGCCCAAGCAATAATCTGGTCCACAAATGTGTTTGGTGCAGGTTTAAAGCCTTGGAGAGGTGTTAACTTGATGATTAAGGACTTAAAACAACCAAACAAAACCAAGGATTTCAGCAGTTTTGCTGAAAACAAGTTTTCTGCCCAGATCACATGGTCGCGTGCCACGACAGTAAGACCATGGGTTGGTCGCGCGACGCGAGCTCTAAGCTGCAACTTTAAAAAACTGTCAGAAACAGTCCCTGCACACCCAAACTTGCATATTTGACGTCTTTAACCTCCGTTAAGCCTTTTTCAAGGCTCTACAAGGTCGTCAAAGTGTAGGGGACTCAAAATATGCTCGGAAATATTACGGGTGTCGGCTCGTTTGGTCGTACGGTCACGTTATTAGTCTAATTACGACGAAAGTCGAACGGACGCGAAAACGATCCAAATTAAGCGACGAATAGTATTTTTGCATGCTGATCACTAAAATAAAAATATTTTAGTGTTTACAAAAATTTTGGATGTCCAGATGTGGTAGAACGTAAGATATGCGTGTAAATGCAAACTTACGTTGTTTTTGATGCTTTTAGGCCATGTAAGATCAAATAAGCATATTTTCACACACCGAACCACTCAAAGCTTATTTCTAAGCTATGTTTAGGTTATATATGGTATTTTTAGCTTATGATCAAGTTCCAAAATGTTCATTACTATAAAAATCGGCATAGTTTCGTAATTTGACGCAAATAGTCCATGCAATCGTATAAACTTATTTTCAACACACCAAACCCTCCAAAACTTATTTCTAAGTCATGTAAAGGTTATTTAAGGTATGTAAAGCTTATGCCACTATTCTGGAGTGTTTATTGTGTTAAACTGATTACGTTTACGTATCTGTTCGCGTATAACTTTCCAGAAAGCGATTTAAAGCTCGAAATTGAACAAGATTTGATATGTGTAAATGATACATCTATTTATACAAATCCCAAGTATAAAACACAATATTTCATTGGTTTGGTATCTATTTGACATTTGTGGTGACACAGGTGTCACATGCAAGCCTCCTATTATGAGTTCTTATAGTGTTCTTCAACACAAGTCAGTACTCTTCCTAGTTCTTTCTTTATTTTAGTTATTTTGAGCTAAAAGTCAAATAGTTTGAATTTCTGTTTGACTTTCGGTTCTCACCATAATTGGTCAAGTCAAAGTTCAATGAAACTTTGCAACGTGATCGTAATCACGAAGGTTATAATCCCTTGCGATTGCACCTTCTGATTACCAAGTTTACTAGGCGAAATGAAAGCTTCTGAGATATGAATGTGTTACCAGATGATTTGTTATCCGATGAAGATTTGTTGATTATAGAGATTACCGTTTATATAAATCAATCATTCAGGAGTGTGCTTAAAGGTGATCACGGGAAACGAGATTTCAAATTTTTCTGGGTATTCATAAATTTGAAGTTTATCGGTGTAGTGTTCGAAGTTTCTGTCAATTGTCGGATGGGTTTTTGAAGATAAGATGATTGAGCAGGCGGAATGCGCGATGGGGCTGAACCGGTAAATCAAAAACTGAACGCGGATGTGGTTAAAGTCGAAACAGAGATGCTGCATTAATTAAATTCAAGTTGATGATTATTCGTGAAGATTGTAGTACAGTAAATCAGAGGAGGTTGGGAACCGTCCAAACAAAGACCTGAAGATTCATTTCAGGGGGAATTTGTGCATAATGTAGATAATGCGGCCCGGATCATCAATCAAGGGGGAATCGATCGAAGATTACAAGATGAGTAATTGAAGTTGCATAATATTCAAAACACGGATCTTATTTTCAAAGCTCAAGATTCGACAGTGACGGCCGAGGGGGAATGTGCATATTTTGTATGTCCGCCACTATGTGAATAGGCTAGATAGAGTGTGGGATGAAAATTGTATAGATTAGTGTAAAAACAAACCGAGATTGTAATGTTTTTACCCGTTCGCACGAACGGCACATTCGTACGAATGGGACATCAAATCCATCCGAGTCGCATTCGCAACAGAGGAGCCCATTCGTCTCAAGTGGGTTTGACCGCGAATGGGTATTACCTATAAATATAGTACTTAGGCTCCTCATTTGACAAGCTTTGGTTCCAAGAGGGGAAACACTGGTGAAATTTCTCCAGAGTTTTGCCAGCTGGTTTCGTGGTTCTGTATCTTCAAATCATCAATAGAAACCGGCTTAAATTAACTTGTTCGGTGCTTCTACTACTTCCTTATCAATAATATTCTACCAAATCAGTTCTATTGGAACCAAAACTCCGTCAAACCCGCAGGATCCTGGAATCACATTCCTATTCATCCCCAACTTCATTGTCTCTAACCCAAAACTCCCAAACCCTCAAAAATCAACAAATTCAACCTAATCTACCAAGTGTATAAGAAAATGAAAGATACGAAAGTAGTGGTTAAAATACATAGCTGAAATGCCTCAATACTCCAAATTAAGGTTTGTATACACTCCAATCGTACAATCCAGCGTATGTATGTGTGTGTATATTAGTGGGTTTGTTAGGGTGTTGTGCAGGGGTCGTCTTGGTGACCTGCTCATATACGTAGGCTTGGACACCTCGTACAGTGTTAGACGCCCCATCTTAAATAGGATGGTAAATTACCAATTTTAGCCCTGAGATGTCACACCCCAACCGATGGCGGAAAAATCAGGGCGCGATACTGAGTGAAACATTTTGTCCATGAGAAATCCATAACAACTAATATTACCAAATATTTAACGTTACGTCCCATACCATAACATATCCAGCAAAATAATTATTACGGACATAGTGTTCTCAAAGACAAACAATGTTCCGATAACTCAGATTTTATTTAATTTGTTTCTAGACTCTCCTAGCTTGATTCCACAGAGTTCAACAAACATAGCAAGCCTCCTAAACACCTATCACATACGTTAAAATAAAGTCAATACACATAGTGTAAGGGTGAACATACTAGTTAAATAGTATAATAGTAGCAGAACCAATTTACGCATAACCAGCATGTAACACGTAGAAATGTGAAGCAAGTAAGTTATCGACAATGAAATACGCACAGAAGTGACTGCGAGTTGTAGAATGCGCAACACATATCACCACCGTGACACGTGAAGAAAAGCCCTTAACAACCCCCGTCCACAACAGGTGCTGAGTCCAAACTTATAGTACTATCGTTGCTAAGGTGTCAGGCAACAATCACTGTGTAAACATAACATACAAGCATTCATCGAATAACACGTATAATATGCAGAGCGTTTAGCGTATAAAAGTGTTTACGTTGTGTGATCGATGTGATTTGATATAGGTAAGGTATGTAACACCCAAAAGTTCTTAAAGCAAAAAGGGATCGAGTATATTCACAGATCGTGTTTAATGAATAAACACAGTCTTGGATTGAAGGGAGCGCTGAGAGATTAGACTGAACACAGTACGACAGTATAAGCGTTGATCGATGCGTAAAACAGTGTTTCAGAGTGATGTGGGATGGATAGTGATCCGATCGGATGACAGTCAAGACGGATGGTCATCCGGAAGGATGACCATTCGGTCGGATAGTCATTCGTTTGGGAAGGATGTGTTGTGTATTGAACTTTGAAGTTTTCGTTGTAGCATTGTAAAAGTTTTCAAGTGTTTCTACCTCTCAGGTCGTCCGATCGGACGGTCATCCGGACGGATGGTCGTCCGCTCGGATGGTGATCCGAGTGGAGGCTAGCATACTTTGTAATTTGGAAATTGTTTAAGTGTTTAAAGTCATAAGTCACCTGGTCGGATAGCGTTCGATCAGATGGCTGTTCGACCGGGAGACTGTTTGAGTTGAAAAGTTTGTAAAATTAGCTAAGTTAAAAGATTTTATCGAGACGGTATGACAATGTGTTTAAACAACGGAAACCACATCAAGACCAACTTATCCGGTCGGACGAGCTGTTCATGACGGTGTTTCATGTTCAACTCGTGAATTTGTTTTCTCTCCGATAGTAATCCGTTCTCAGCCCGGTACTCTACCAGAGAATGAGTAGAACACCCGAATGAGTCCAGATTCTAACGGTTTTTAGTAAAAAGTGAAGAAGGTTTGAAGAAAAGTTTGACACACTTGAAAGATGTTTAGATTTTTGGTTAAATCAGTGTTTAAACATTGTAGAAATCCTTTAGATCTGAGTTGCTCTTGGTGACATGAGATCATACTCCGGTGCTCATAAGAACCCGTGATGACGTCACTCGAAAACATCCCAAATCAGGTGGATTTCATGTTTAAAAGTTGTGATTTATTGGTGAAATCGATGAGAAAGTGTGTGTAGATGATAGAAGTACAAGATTTGGAGGAGTAGAAACTTACAAGAATCGCGAGGAATTGAGAGAAAAGTGAACAAGAGCATGCTGGTCGGAGGAGAGGCTGTCACATCATGGACAGTGATGTAACAGGTGAGGTATTTATAGTTGGTGAGGAAGAAAGGCGGTGTGGAGTGGTTCGATCGGAGGGCCTTCCGATCGGATGGCCATCCAATCGGATGGTCATCCGGTCGGATGACCATTCAATCGAATGGTCCATCGATCGGATGGCTTGAGTGAGTTGGTTTCCGACTTTTCGTTTCGTGCGTGTAGCGTTGTGTTGCATTGTGAGTAAGTGATGCGATAGTATTAAACAATAGTTACACAAATAACATAACTAACATACAACAACATAAGTAACCTTGCGTTTCCAGTTCGCGATCAGATTCCGTTGTGATAGAGTTGTGATTGCGTTTGCGAATAACTACCACAAAGTAAATATAAACATGCACAAGTAACACATAATAGCACACACACATAATACAATATCCATAACCTGTAATTCGAGTTGCGATGCAATAGCGATGTGATAGTGATGTGATAGCGTTAGGTAGATTAATGTTTAGTTGCGTTTATCGCATTGTTACTTCACATAATACAACTAAAATAGCGTAAAATAAAGTATCGATTAACGAGGTTCGAGAGTACAAGCATGAAAGGTCAGGTCTAATTAGCACTCTATTCTTCCTTTGACTTTGACTTTGACTTGTACTATGACTTCAAAAAGTCGGGTTGTTACAGCCTCCCCTACTTTAGGGAATCTCGTCAGGAAATTAAGGCGCATGCGTAATGAAGAGATGTGGTTACTTAGCCTTTATGTCACTTTCGAGTTCCCAGGTGAACTCGACACCGCGTTTGCCTTCCCAGCGAACCTTCACAATGGGAATGCGTGAGCGTCGGAGCTTCTTGGTCTCTCGGTCCATGTAGGATCGAATTCGGACCTAAACGAGTCGCGTATAAGAGTTTATCTCAGTTTGAAAGGCGGAAACAAACAAACCGAGTACAATTCAGCAAGTATACACACTAAACTGTCGATATTATTGATCTGGACAATGTTTATAACCTGTCGACACTTCGGCAGCACTTCGTGGCTCACCGGAAGACAACACCTCTAACTCGTATGTGATTCCGCTCAAATGACCTATTTATATGTGTGTTGATTTCGCTTATACATACATGTCATAAAAGCGAAATCACACTTTGACACAAAAGCGAAACTACATGACACAAAAGCGGACCTGCCCTATGACCTATAAGCGAACCATATACTTGACACATGAGCGGACCTACCACAATTGATATAAGATAAACGTAAACAACCACTTCTCATCATAACTTCTTTTGTCTCTTGTGAGATGATGTGATAATGACATCACTAATATGATGTCATTATCCAATATGATGACATCATCTTCTTTCGGATCCACACCGAGACTGAGACTCGATATAAGACGAAGTTGACAGATGAATGCACTAACAGAGTCCCCCTCAGATGTTGACGAGTCTTAAGTGTCGAGTCTTCTCAGTCTTCAGTCTATATCAGCTTCAGGCTCCTTATTTCATCAAGCTTCCGTGCTTTGGGATCGACACCTAGCTTTCCATCTACAAGCTTCTCTTTGCTTCAAGCTTGTCTTCAGACTCCCCCTTAGACTCTGCTCTCGGGATCGTAGTCTGGACTATCTGTAACACTCAAACATCTATAAATACAATGTTTTCATATTATCAATCAACTTCTCTAACCCACTCCCCCTATCAACAAACTGTATAGATTTGGCAGTGTTAAAGAATCCAACTCCCTCACAGTTAATCATCCAAGTCCAAATTAATGACCTTGGAAATATCACAAACTGTTATTGAAATTTTTGATTTTAAATTCAAGTATCAAATTAATGAACTTGTTTTATTTTCAGAAACACAATCAGCTTACTTAGATTTTGAAACTCAGCATTTCAGATATCGGTTGTCGAAAATAAAGCAGAAATCAAAATCTTTTTGTATTTTCTGAAAATATAAAGCAGTAAAGAAATATGTACAAGCATATTTACAGACAATATTTTTGTTTGAGTAAGCATTAGAGGATCATATCAGTTTTCGACAAGTCATAAGTACCGTTGAGCTTAATTTTCACATTAAGTATTAAACAATTCACTTAGATTGTCGATATACTGATCCACTTAAATTTTCACACAAAGTTCAACTTAATCAGGATACGAATTAGATGTCTTATGAACTTAGCTCATTCATGTGTCCCACCTCTTGAATATACTCCCGTATCCAGAATCCCAATAATCAGTCTTACAGGTGAGTATACTATAACGATATCTGTATATAAATTAGGTATGCGAGGGCCGAGGGATCTCAGGTCGATACTTCCGTATACGCAGAGAGATATCAGCTTCGACTTTACAGAATGTCCCCTTTAGAGGATCTTTTTGCTTACAACAGCAGCAACTATCAATTTTATTGTTTCATCGGCATGCTGAGGGTTTAATGCTTTGTTTCAAGCATTTCAGAAAGTATTATTCAAGGACTAGGTCAGAACTACCGTTCAGCAGAAGTCCCGGAATAATACCCCAGACATCATTGAGTATAAAGACCTAGTATATCAGATTATGAGACCTTTCAAACGAGATTTCAGGGGTTACCTATATATCCAAGTAGTGTTCCCCACGAAATAAGCAAGTTTGAATTTAGGTTTATATCCCAAAAAAATTTACTAAGTGTATAAAAACCTATCGACATATCATCAGTGAGACTGTTTAACACTTTTTAATCATTACAATTCTTTAGCATACTGTAAGTGTCTACTGATGTACTATCATTTCCTCTTTTTACGCAAAAACTCAATTTTTGAATTTTATCATGTTTTTGACTTTTTCAAATTTTCAAATGTTTTTGTATTTTCTAATGACAATTTTCTCCCCCTAAAATGCAAAATCATTTAAAGAAAATTTGACAACCAACACTGATAGCTTTGTCTCGCCATCCATTTTCTGCTTCAAGTGCTCTGATTTGCGGAAAATATAACATACCCCCATGATTTACAACCCATTGATCTTAACAGTTTGAAAACCATTTTTCAATCTGATGAAAGTAATCATGTTTGTTCAGCCGTGAGGGTTTCGGCGTATTCAATCAACACTCCCCCTTACAACAAACTATTTTCCCATAATGATTTCAAAACACTTAAGTTTGTTTTAATCAGAATGTTTTTTCCGGAAAAATTAGTTTGTTTACCCATCTCTTATGAGTTCGGGGTCATCACATCACCTTGTTCTCTTTTAACCGTTTTGAAAATCTAACATTATAAGGTTAAACACCACTATCACTTGTAGAAAATCAAGTACAACTTAATGTGCTTGATTAACCACTTGTAAGACGAAATATCACAGTTACCATCCTGTGAATTTCTCAAGAATGATGCCGATACCTGCTTCACGCTTACCAACCTGGAAGCTCCGGCAAGTCAGGAATTCAACCAACAGATTTTGACACCCAAGCCTGACCAGCCTTAGGTGCATTTTGAGCTTTTCTCTTTTCTTCATAAAATTCTTTCACTCCTTTTTCCTTACCATCAGCCATCTTACTAAAAATATGTTCAACATTGCTATTAAACATTTTTCTAGTTTCAACACCTTTTGATTTTAGGTTTGCGGCTTGTAATGGTGGAAAATTCTCATCATTCATTAACAGAACTGTTTCTTCCTTCTTTACCTCAACTTGTGGCTCCTCTGATTTTGTGGAATCAGATTCATTGCCCGAACTTGGCTTGTCTGACTTGGATGAACCAGATTCATCGCCAATAACTTTCTTTTTCTTCTTGTTTGTCCTCAGATTTGTATCTGAAGAATTCGATTTGCTTGGCTTTGCAGTCGAGTGAATCAATTCATCAGAACTCTTATTCGAACCAACCAGTGAACCTGAAGACAAAATTTTCTCCAAGTATTCTCTCGCCTTCTTCCTCTTCTTCCTCAGTCTGTCTCTCTGCCCCTGTGAAAGCTTTACTTTCTTATCTTCCACTTTCTGTTCTTTGGGCTTGACAGTGACTGGTTTCTTTACCATTCTCTGAGATTCAACCCTCGATCTTCCCATCGATCTCCTTGGGCAATCTCTGGCAATATGTCCTCTGATATTACATTCAAAGCATCTTCTTGTCTCAAAATTCCAATTCTGGCAGTTAACAGCAATGTGTCCTCTAACACCACAAGTGTAGCACACTCTGTTATCGTACCATCTACCATCTTCAAACCACATATTCAGATCATAACATTGTTTAGATTTGTGGTAATCATAACTCCTCCTATAAGCATGATTTGTCCTTTGAGCACTGTGGTCAAACCTGCACCACTTATTACCAACATTTTGTGAGTTTTCATTTTTAAATTTTTGTGATTTTTGATAATGATTGGATGATTTATCTGATGAGCTTTTATTTTCAATTTTAGAATTTTTCAAATTTTTAGCTTTTTGTTTCTGTTCTGCATTCTTCTTAACAGGTTTTTGTTTAGAACATTCACCTGTTTCAGTAGATTGCAAAACAGTATTTTGAAATTTTTCTTGTAAATCTAAAAATATTTTTCTTTTCTTTTCTTTTTCATCATCAGATATTTCATCACAATCTTCAATTTTGACTTTGTCAAAATTTGTGACATTGTCACTTATTGGAACAGAATTGATCGGTTTTGGAGAATCATGTGATGTAAAATTCACAAAACCTTTCAATTTCACTTCAAGCTCTTTGATTTTAATCCGAGCTTTTTCAGCTTCTTTTTCAAGCTGAATGATTTTAGCAAGATTAGAATTGATTTCAATTTGTTTTTCAAGATTATCTTTACCAAAAATATCTCTCTCATCTTCTAAAATCTTGATTTGATTTTGAAAAACTTTTTCAATTTTTAATTTTTCATTTTTAAACTCTTTTTCTTTTTCTTTCAAAACTTTGTTTTCCAATGTCAAACTGTCCATATCACTCAATAGTTTGACATTTTCAGTTTTCAGTTTTTCACACTTTAAGCGCAACTCCAAAATATGTTCATCATCAGCTTTCTTTTCAGCTTTCAAAGTCTGAATATCTTCAATCTGTTTCTTCTCTTTCTGAACAACCTCAAAGACTAGTGTGTCTTCTGCAATCTCTTTCTTAATCACTGGTTCAGATTTCTTAGATACAGACTTTTCAGATTCTTCTTTCTTTGAAATTACTTCCTCAAAACTCTGCTGTTTTTCACTAACATTTTCTTGTACAACTTCTTCAGTCATCACAACTTCACATTTTGTTTGACTTGAAATTTGCTCCTCCTCAGAATCTGAATCACCATGATCAAATATTGGCATGTTCTTAGCTTCTTGATCATCATTCACTGCCAACTGATTACCAGTAGCAATTTCAGACATCTGATCCCCATCATCTTCAGTGATTTTCCTAGGCTTTAGGCACTGACAGCTGCTGTCCTGTACACTCCCTGCTCCACAGTCACAAAAAAATCTGCTTGATGTAGAGTAGACAACACGATGTCCTCGATGACATACATCTGCACAAACAGAACAACAACCTTTTGAAACTGTCAGATCACATGTATAACAGAAATACCAGTGCTGTTCCATAAAATTTCTCCCACTGATCGTAAATGTACAAACTTTAGAAGCGATGGCTTTTTCACTGTTACTATCATGATTAACCTTACTGTTTGACATCTTCAAACAATCAAACTGGTGATTTTCTGTGCGGACTGAACGTTGAGCAACTGTGCGAACTGCTAGAACCCGAATCAAATTCAAATGACTTGACCCTTTGAAACCTTTGAACTCCAAATTGTACGAACTTGACTTTATCACGTGATTTATCCACACAAAAGGATTTGACTGATCAAACGTACTGATCGAACCGTGCAAACCGACTAAACTCCAAACCTGAACCTAACAACACTTCAAAAGAACTGAGTCTTTGAAAGATCAAGCTGAGAATTAGTTTTTCAATTTAGTCGCAATGCAATCAATGACTTGAGCTGGGCTTAGAAAGATTTTCTTGATTGGGCCGATGACTTTCTTGGACTTTACTTAGCTCAACAAAACACTAAACTAACAATAGTCTGATGAAGTATATTGATTGTGTTGACCAACTAATATCACATGTACACCTTGAACAAATTACTCATGTGACCAAACTGACACACTAACTTTTAAACAAATCCAATTGAACCGTCCATTCCACTAAACCGACCAATTTGAATTGACCAAGACACTTTAAGATACCAAAACTGTGATTAGGCCTCAATATCCACTAAGTCGACAAAAACAATTAACTGTAACCGATGTATTCACATGATCACATATTCCAACCAACTGACAACCTTGTTTAAAGTATCATACAAGTCAATTAACTTTTCAAACGGTTCACGCGATTCAATGTACACAAAAATTCTAAGTGTCACAATAAGCGATACCCTTGTTGTCACAAAAACGGAACCAATCTTGTTCAAATAAGCGGAATCAAACTTGTCCGAATAAGCGAAATCAGATTTAAAGTGTCCGTAAAAGCGAAATCAGTCAACTATCTCTCGATGTTCATAAAAGCGAAATCAGGTTTTAACTAGTTTTCACCATGTTTTAGTCCGTATTTCAACCTGAAACTTTCTAGGGTTTGTTAATCGTATGTTTCACACATAATACTCAAAAATCAGACCGTTTCATCCGTAAGAACCAATTCAAATCAGAAACGTATGAAAGAAAGTGAGTAGAAGTAAGAAAATTCAGTCGAATCAGCTGTAGTATGAACTCCTCGTCCTGAGCTCTGATACCACTTGTAGGATCGAATTCGGACCTAAACGAGTCGCGTAGAAGAGTTTATCTCAGTTTGAAAGGCGGAAACAGACAAACCGAGTACAATTCAGCAAGTATACACACTAAACTGTCGATATTATTGATCTGGACAATGTTTACATCCTGTCGACACTTCGGCAGCACTTCGTGGCTCACCGGAAGACAACACCTCTAACTCTTATGTGATTCCGCTCAAATGACCTATTTATATGTGTGTTGATTTCGCTTATACATACATGTCATAAAAGCGAAATCACACTTTGACACAAAAGCGAAACTACATGACACAAAAGCGGACCTGCCCTATGACCTATAAGCGAACCATATACTTGACACATGAGCGGACCTACCACAATTGATATAAGATAAACGTAAACAGCCACTTCTCATCATAACTTCTTTTGTCTCTTGTCAGATGATGTGATAATGACATCACTAATATGATGTCATTATCCAATATGATGACATCATCTTCTTTCGGATCCACACCGAGACTGAGACTCGATATAAGACGAAGTTGACAGATGAATGCACTAACAGTCCATGATCTCGACTGGCTTTTCCATGAAGTGTAATGTTTCGTCCACTTGTAGAATCTGAGGCTAAGTAACCACATCTCGAGGCGCGAGCTTTCCTTTCCTGCCGAATCTGATCACTCCATTCCAAGGTGAAGCCTTTAGGAGTACGAGATTGCCAACGTCAAATTCAAGTGGCTTGCAGTGTCTATCGGCGTAACTCTTTTGACGACTCCAAGCTTTCAACAAATTGTCTCGGATTTGGAGGATCTTGTCAGTTGTTTTTTGCAATAACTCAGGACCGGTAATTTATGCATCTCTGATCTCATGCCATACAATAGCCAATTGACATTTTCTTCCATACAATGCCTCAAATGGTGCCATTTGAATGCTAGAGTGATAACAGTTGTTGTACGAGAACTTGACTAAAGGTAAGTGCGCGTCCCAATTACCACCGAAATCTATGACACACGATCAAAGCATGTCTTCAAGGGTGTGAATTCTGCGTCCAGTCTAACCGTTGGGTTGGGGATGGAAAACGGTACTTAGATTAAGAGTAGTACCGAGAGTAGATTGAAATGTTTCCCAAAGGCGCGAGGTAAACCGACCATCGCGGTCAGAGATGATATCACGAGGCGTCCCGTGTCGACAGATGATCTTGTCGGTGTAGATCCATGCTAATCGTTCTACCTTAAAGTCTTCTCGTATCGACAGAAAATGAGCAGATTTAGTAAGATGATCAACGATAACCCAAATGCTATCGTGACATGATGGTGTGCATGGGAGTTTCGTTATGAAGTCCATAGCTATACTCTCCCATTTCCACAGGGGGATCTCGGGTTGCACTAGAAAGCCAGAGGGTCTTTGTTGCTCAGCCTTGACTTTTGAACAAGTCAGGCATTTCGAAACATAGATAACGATATCCTTCTTCATTCTAGGCCACCAATACCGAAAACGAAGGTCATGGTACATCTTGTCGGCACCGGGATGAATGAAATACCGAGACTTGTGGGCTTCAGTCAACAGTATCTCCCGAAGGTTATTGCGACTTGGAATCCAGATGCGATCGAGATAGTAGAGGATATTGTTTGACTTGCTCACTAATTGGTGTTCGTTCCCAACAATTCGTTCTTCCTTCAGAGTGCGTTCAGTAAAACAGGCATGTTGAGCGTCACGGCTTAGAGCTTCGAGGTCTTGCTGGGCGTGAGTATTACAAACGCTATGCAAATAGCTTCGTCGGCTTAGAGCATCGGCAACGACATTTCTTTGCAAGGATGGTAACGAATCTCACAGTCGTAATCGTTAAGAAGTTCAACCCAGCAGCGTTGGCATATACTCAGCTCCCTTTTGTTCAAGATGTGTTGTAGGCTCTTGTGGTCGGTGAAGACCGTACACTTGGTACCGTAAAGGTAGTGTCGCCAAATCTTTAACGCAAAAACAACTACACCAAGCTCAAGATCGTGGGTTATATAGTTCTTCTCGTGGATCTTGAGCTGAAGAGAGGGCACTCAAGAAAGTTACAATGCATCACAATCTTTGTACGTTCAACAAAACTATCCGGAAGAAGGAGGATATGGTGGTAAACCTCTGAAAATACCATCGTATGATGATAAGGCACCCCCCAGCCTGGGCAATCTATACTTCACAAAGCATGTATCAAATTTATTTAGTTATGTGAGATAGATTAATAAATATAAAATCTAACTTAACCTTATCGATGTTACATGTTTTCAACTCTATAGATGAACTAAAGAAATGGGTACAAGCAAGGGCAAATTTGATGGTTTCGTTATTATGACCCATCGATCAAAGAAACTTGGGGGAAGGATTAGGAGGGTATGGCTTGAATGATTCCATGGTGGTGAGCGCCATACTACAACAACAGTAAGAAAATTCGGCAACAAAAAAACCGGTTGCCCGTTTTGATCTGGTGGCGGTGCGAGACCATCCGTATGAAGATAATCACGAACTTGTTGAGGACATGTCGGCCCTCGCGTTTGTGCAAATGGTTACTCCCAGTGAATACAAAATGATCATACAAAACGATCGATCGAGCAACTGACAACTCAAAACATGGAGCCACGCAAAAATTTTCAAACTAGAGTTAATTGCCAAAATCGTCCCTGAGGTTTGGGCGCGTTTACCATTTTCGTCCAAAATGACACTTTTGTACCAAATTGCCCCCAACGTTTGTAACTTTTTGCCATTTTCATCCAAACCACTAACTTGGTTTATTTTTCTGTTAAGTTGAGGATATTTGGATGAAACTGGCAATTATAAAACCACAGGGACGATTTTGGCAATTTACTCAAACCCATTTTAATTTCTTTTATTTAATTATTTTTGTTACATATATAATAAAAAAGAATATACATGGAGTTTTTAGAAAAAAAAAATTAATAGTTTTGTCACATAATTTTTATAAATTTTCATCCAAATCACTAACACAGTTTATATTTTATGTTAAGGTGAAGGATGTTTTAAATTTTATAAATTAAGGCAGAAATTAATTTACAGCTTCTGTATATAAATCAGTTTTATAAAGAGAAAACGTTATTGGTGTGCAACACATAACAATCGATTACAACTTTTAGTATTTATCAGTTGTAGAGATAGAAAAAAAATGTAAAACGTTACATATCTTTTAAATGTGTTGAGCACCTAGGAAATATGTTGGTAGAAATAAAGTATTTATTTAATTAAGATTATGAGGGTAATTAACTAATACTTATCTGAGTGGTTTGAGTAAGTAAACTTTTGGTTCATAGCATTATAATTACAATTTGGTGGGTAATTTTAACGTTTGGTAACGATACGTTGTTTGATAAGGGGGGGGGGGGGGGCACCGACTTCTGTTTTATAAAATTTGGTGGTACATATGATAATATTTTTTATTTGACCTTTTTCAACAAGGTCACAAGAATTTTAGTTTTATAAAATTTAGAGGTTTAAGTAGATTTTATTTTTATAAAACTGATATATATATATATAAAATTAAAAATTAATTTCTGTCTTAGTTTATAAACATCCTTCGCCTTAATAGAAAAACTAATTTAGTTAGTGGTTGGATGAAAATTTATAAAAAATATGTGACAAAGCTATTATTTTTTTTTTCATATAAAAATTGCATGTATATTCTTTTTTATTATATATGTAACAAAATTAATTAAATAAAAGAAATTTAAAAAAGTTTGAGTAAATTGCCAAAATCGTCCCTGTGGTTTGGATGAACTAAGTTAACCGAAAAAATAAACTAAGTTAGTGGTTTGGATGAAAATGGCAAAAAGTTACAAATGTTGGGGGCAATTTGGTACAAAAGTATCATTTTGGACGAAAATGGCAAACCTGCCCAAACCTCAAGGACGATTTTGGCAATTAACTCTTCAAACTATAAGAAAACAGGACCCTGACAGGTTCCATGTCCAGAAAGATGTACAAAACACAATACAGAAGATTAGAGCCTCACAGAGAGAAGGATTGACTCCCATGCACCCAGTAGAAACCATACTGATTTTAAACGAATTTATTTACAAGACACGACAGGAATCCATAACAGATGTCGTAACAGAGATCTTCATCATTCATCCCTACTCGAGTGATATGTGACGTGCATTCCCGCACGAGTCGCTGATTGATTTGACTAACAAAACAAACATGCAAAACATGCCATTTGTCCAGATTTTAGGTATGACGCCTACCAATTATTCGTTATGTATCGTACATGCCATTATTTTTAAAGAACGGGGTGAAAACTTCATATGGGTGCTTGAAAGGATCAAGTAAATGTTGGATGAATGTATGGAACCATGCGTGATTGTATTGGATAGAGACCTGGCCCTAATGAACACGTGTTAAAGTATTTTCGAACTCTTCTAGGTATCTTTGTAGGTTTCACATACAACAAAATATTTGTAAGCATTGCAAGAGCACCTTCAGAGAAGAAGTTGGCAAAAATTTATATCATTCTGGGGGACATTGTGTTAGTCTCCATCAGTACCCATATACCTGTACCACGTTCAAGTAAGTTTTTTTTCTTTATAACATATGATTCACACATGTACATTTCATAAATTATTTATATTTTTCATGGGTCTTTAAGTATGTGTATGATAACTGGCTAAAAGATTATAAGGAAATGTTCGTATTTACGTGAACTGAACAGAGTCGCAACTTTGGTCAGCGTACCACCAACAGGGTTGAGGGCAAGCACACCGATTTGAAGAGACACATCTGAGATAAGATCCCCCTGGATAGAATAATAGGATATGTCCACGATATAGTTAAAACACAATTCGGTGAAATAAGGAAGAGTTTTCAAGAAAGCATAAAAAAACAATGAATGACCACAAAACACCGTTGTTTAACCACCTACGTGGAATAGTTTCCCATACAACATTTCACATGTTATGGGGACCTCCATAGGAAACTTGATGTGTTGCAGCGCTTTCATCATGTGGTTGCCAGATGTGGGGTGCTTGTCGGCTGGAAAAGTACGTACGTGCAACTAATAATTTATAAACACACAACCCTTGTGTGATACAGTTTAAGACACAGCTTCCAACGGGGTTTCAAAGATACATCTCCTGTATACAAGATGTGAAGCAGGACGGTCATTCTGGGTTTCGGTCTGTGGCTATGGGCTTAGGTATGGGAGAAGGTTTATGGGGGCACATTGGAAAAGTCCTTGTAAAAGAGATGGATCAAAACTCATCGACGTGGTGGTCAATATTTGAAGCATGGGGCAATGGATTTTTTAGCAGGCATCGTACGAGCATAATTTGGGATTCAGTGGAACGTTGTCCCCCCCCCCCCCCTTGAGTTACTAGATGGAAATGCCCCATGCATGGCTTTTTATTGCACAAAGGTATGGTATCATCATGCACCTGTTAAGCATCGCAGGGAGTTCAACTTTCTTCCCGATATTGAGTCCTCCTACTGATCGAAAACCTCGATTGATAACGCTCGCACATTTTAACGATAACCACTTCACACATGTTAATTGGAAAAGGACTATCCAATGCCAACACCAAACAATCTTTGGTTGGCGCACCGAAGACGCACTATGGAATAATGGGAAGATATGTACATGCCAAAACCAGACCCAGACCCAAACCCAAACCCGAATATTAATTTCATCTACACTGAATCGGAATAATGATTTTTGTATAATTAATATTCGGGTTATTATAATTAATATGATTTTTTATATAATTAATATTAGTGTTATTATAATTAATATGAGTTTTTTTATAATTAATTTTAGTGGTATTGATATAAAAAAACAAAAAAAATATTTATTGACGTCGCATACAGAGCAAAACTCGGCGTCAAGTGTGGTCCAAAAGACCACTTTATCCCTATGTTGCCCCACAGTCTAGCACTAACTCGGGGGTATAAAAGTCTTTTAAACAATCCTAGACGCCCAGGTTTGCCATGTATGAGGTGTATATATTTTGAGCGGCAAAACTCCCCCAGGAAGTTTAAAAATTTATAAAAAGAAAATGGCAAATTACCATTTTTATCCCTGGGACACCCCTAGTCTAGGCCTAACTCAGCACTAAAATGGTAATTAACTATTTGAGAAATATGGTAATTTTAGCCCTGAGTTAGGCCAAGACTAAGGGTGTCTCAGGGCTAAAAATGGTAATTTACCATCTTATTTAAGATTGGGCGTCTAACCCTGTACGAAGCGTCTAAGCCTGTATATATGAGCGGGTCACCAAGATTTTTTTGTAACATATGATTCAAACATATACATTTAATAAATTATTTATATTTTTCATTGGTCTTTAAGTATGTGTATGATAACTGGCTGAAAGATTATAAGGAAATGTTCGTATTTACGTGGACTGAACAGAGTCGCAACTTTGGTCAGCGTACCACCAACAGAGTTGAGGGCTAGCACACCAATTTGAAGAGACACATCCGAGATAAAAGCCCGCTGGACAGAATAATCGGATGTGTCCACGATAGAGTTAAAACACAATTCGGTGAAATAAGGAAGAGTTTTCAAGAAAGCATAAAAAAACAATGAATGACCACAAAACACCGTTGTTTGACCACCTACATTGAAAAGTTTCCCATACAACATTTCACATGTTGTGGGGACCTCCATAGGAAACTTGATGTGTTGCAGCGCTTTCATCATGTGGTTGCCAGATGTGGGGTGCTTGTCGGCTAGAAAAGTACGTACGTGCAGCTAATAACTTATAAACACACAACCCTTGTGTGATATATTTATGTTATTCATGTGGCTTAAACAGTGCATTGTTTAACTGTGAAGAGTGCCTGATTCAACTCGAAGACATTAGACGTGTTATGGCGGAAGCTTAACTTTCTACGGTGTAAATTGATAGATGATGACATTGATATGGTAGAAGAGCTCAATATTGTTATACAAAAATTAGAGTCGCACCCCTACTCAGAAAAAAAAAACTTGTTGTTAAAGATTAAAGAGGTGTTGACTCCAACCAAATCTTCCAAGAAACCACCAATTGTCCAACAAGACACTCGTGGACGACCAACAACAAAGAAAGTAGAACAAAGATTAGACGAAGCCGCCCATAGAGACGAAGCTTTGAGGAGAATATCCTTCGGTGATACAAACAACTCCTTTGTAGGTTCCTAACAAAGTAGATATGATGCCCCCCGCTACACTTCATACTTTCTGTCACAGGCCTCTCAACATTTTCTCATAAAGTTTCAAAAACCCAAACTGGCCGAAGTTGTTCAAACACTTCTAAAATGAAGATGATACGAGATGATAATGGTTTTTCGTTAATAGTGGGGGACGAGAATGTGTTAATCATCAAACAGGTTAAGTCACAGCTTCCAACGGGGTTTCAAAGATACATCTCCTGTATACAAGATGTGAAGCAGGACAGTCATTGTGGGTTTCGGTCTATGGCTATGCGCTTAGGTATGGGAGAAGGTTTATGGGGGCACATTCGAAAAGACCGTGCAAAAGAGATGGATCAAAACTCATGGACATGGTGGTCAATATTTGAAGCATAAGGCAATGGATTTTTTAGCAGGCATCGTACGAGCATAATTTGGGATTCAGTGGAACGTTGCCCCCCCCCCCCCCGAGTTACTAGATGGAAATGCCCCATGCATGGCTTTTTATTGCACAAAGGTATGGTCTCATTATGCACCTCTTAAGCATCGCAGGGAGTTCAACTTTCTTCCCGATATTGAGTCCTCCTACTGATCGACAACCTCGATTAATAACGCTCGCACATTTTAACGATAACCACTTCATACATGTTAATTAGAAAAGGGCTATCCATTGCCAACAATGGAATAATGGGAAGATATGTACATGCCAAAACTATACCCAAACCCAATCCCGAATATTAATTTCATCGACAGTGAATCGGAATAATGATTTTTGTATAATTAATATTAGGGTTATTATAATTAATATGATTTTATAAATAATTAATATTAGTGTTATTATAATTAATATGAGTTTTTTATAATTAATTTTAGTGGTATTGATATAAAAAAGAAAACAAAAAAATATGTACTAACGTCGCATACAGGGCAAAACTAGGCATTTAATGTGGTCCAAAAGACCACTTTATACCTATGTTGCCCCCCCAGTCTAGCACTAACTAAGGGGTATAAAAGTATTTTAAACAATCCTAGACGCCCCGGTTTGCCATGTATGAGGTGTATATATTTTGAGCTGCAAAACTCCCCCACGAGGTTTAAAAATTTATAAAAAGAAAATGGCAAATTACCATTTTTATCTCTGAGACACCCCTAGTCTAGGCCTAACTCAGGACTAAAATGGTAATTAACTTTTTGAGAAATATGCTAATTTTAGCCGTGAGTTAGGCCTAGGCTAAGGGTGTCTCAGGGCTAAAAATGGTAATGTACCATCTTATTTAAGATAGGGCGTCTAACCCTGTACGAGGCATCTAAGCCTTCATATATGAGCGTGTCACACCCCAAAATCCACACGCGGAGTATCACCGCTTGGAGGCGTGACATGACCAGGATCGAGCCACCAATCATATTGAACAACGTAATTACGTAAATAATCCAACCACAATACAATTGGTGACCAAAAGACAATAACCGACTTTAAGTTAACAGCGGAAGCATAAGACGTAAGTCCAAAACATAAGTTCATAGTTCATAAGTTTTAACGATCAAACATAAGTTCCATAAGTTCATAAAGTTTATTTATTAGGCACGGGACATAATAGTCCGTATCCCACAACGACCTCCTCCTCGCGCAAGCTCCATAAGTACCTAACGACCTGCAAGGCATGTAACAACAAGTCAACAATAAAGTTGAGCGAGTTCACAGTAGGTGTTCGTTATAAAGTAGTTTTTCAAGAACTATGAGTCTGTTTGCAACTGCAGGTTAAATCAACTTTCCTTATTTTCCCAAACCATAAACGGTGGGGGCTACCCCATGTTGTAAACCACTAGACTAGATATATATATATGTGTGTCCTTCCCAATCCGAGGACAGAGGTAAATATTAAAAATGTAGGTTTAGCGCTGGTGTCCTTCCCAATCTGAGGACGGTGGTACGTAGTGAGTACGTAGGTTTAGCGCTGGTGCGCTTCCCAATCCGAGGACAGTGGTACGTAGTGAGTACGTAGGTTTAGCACTGGCGTCCTTCCCAATCCGAGGACGGAGGTAAGTAGTCTAGTAGTGGTGAAAGTACAAGTTCCGTCTCAGCTATCTAATCCCATTCCCAACCACCGGGTATCCCATGCCTTAGTAAGGGTGTGAACTCACCTTGGTTTGCTCAGTTAGATTAGTTACTCTAATAATCAGAAATCAAGCACGTCCTAATAAAGTACAGATAACAATCAATTTCTCATGCACGCTTATCACGTATTCTACGCACGGTTCATTTACTCATTACTTCTATCACATACCACACAATTCGAATGTCAAGTTATATTGTTGAGTTACATTATTTTACTCTAAAATAGTATAACATTTTCACAAAATGAACATGTATCCACACAAGTGTCCTAGTATAAAATATATATTCTAAATATATATTTAACCATTTTATTAAAATCAACCTCCGGCACTTTGTATTTTTGTCACAAATGTCATGGCGAAGTTTATATTCGAAACACAAGTTATAAAATATACTTTTAACACTTGTTTAGAAAAATATTTTCTAAGTGTTTGAATTTTAGAAAATTTCGCCAGAGTGTCCTTGGTAAATGGAGGTGTCCATGCTTACTAGCATATCATTTTCTTTTGAAAAAATTATTCAACAATCACCAATCAACAATATACAACCTCTATTTACCAACTTGTCAAAAACAAACATAAACTATAAACTCATGAACTTGAAAATTTATGAAAATACGTAGTAACTTACTAGCATACTTAGTAAGTCTTGTTACCTTTTAAAATATGATTAGTTCCATAAAAACTTTATTTTTAAAGAGTTTAAGTGTTTACAACTTCCAACCGTATTTTCTAAAAAAAATTCTTTGTGAACTTTTCTTATTACACAAGTGTTTCTACACTTGTTTATCCACCAAAAATGTGATTAGTCTATGTAAGATCCAAGATTTTATGAGACTCATATTCTTAACTTGGTTCTTTTGAAGATGCACTCATGGATCCTTAGATCTACATGTTTGTCATCCTACTTTGATATTTATTTTTCAAGAAAACCTTCATTCATTCAAGTTCATAGTTTATGTGTGGATGATTCCATCATCCTACAACATTCTAATTTTCTCATCTTGCTAGATCATGTTTTTAATCATGACCTAGCAAGGCTACATGATGATTCACATCATTTCTACTAACAAACAATGATCAACATGCATATCAACTTGTATTTATCATGATATCTTCATCTAGCAAGTTTATGTTCATGTCTTCTTCATAAGGTTCATTAGAGTTCTTAACATTTTGATCATTATACATCATTAACCACTTAAACAACATGTAAAATGCAAGGATCTAAGTTCTTACCACTAGTTCAACACTAGGGAAGTTCAAGTGAAGAAATGTGGTGGATAAAAGAAGATGAGAGTGGTCCTTCAACTTCCGAACACACCGAGCTTCCTTATACGGCTTCTAGCACCCTTGAGTATGTGTAAAATGGTTGTAGAATGAATGTTGATGGTGGGTGTGTGTTGGGTGAGTTACGGCCGAGAGTAAATTTTCTGCACAGGACTAGTATGTTAACAAGCACGTGTAAGTATGACACAGAATCAGAAAGCAGTTAAGTAATTCAGCACAGTCTTCAAGCACTTTAAATATCATTAATAAATCGTACAGATTACATGAAATTTTGAGGGTTGTCACATTCTCCCACTGTTAAGAGAATTTCGTCCCGAAATTTAGCAAGCGGTTACTAACGAAGCTAGTTAAGTTGCGTGGTTTTCCTGGGGTGTCACATCATCCCCCCGTTGATTTGGAATTTCGTCCTGAAATTCTGCAGTAGCTTCAGCCTCAGTAGTGGTTGCACTTTTCATAAACAGCTGGGGGTACTTGAGTTTCATTTGGTCTTCTCGCTCCCAGGTATTCTGGTACGCTTGAGAATCTTAACATCTTGATCAGTAATCTCTACTGGTTCCTCGACGAATCGCAGCTGGTCGTCGATAGTGAGTTCCTTGAGAGGAACTATGAGGGTCTCATCTGACAGACACTTATTCAGATTCGACACATGGAAAACATTGTGAACTCCGCTGAGTTCTAGCGGTAGATTCAACTTGTAAGCGACCTTGCCAATTTTCACAATAATTTCAAACGGTCCGACATAACGCGGATTGAGTTAGCCTCGTTTACCAAAATGGACTACACCTTTCCAAGGTGAGACTTTGAGTAGCACCCGATCCCCAACCTGGAACTCAAGTGGTTTCCTTCGCTTATCAGCATAGCTTTTCTGACGGTCACGAGCTGCCGCCATTCGTTGTCGTATCTGAGCAATCCTTTCGGTTGTATCTACTACAAGTTCTGGGCCTGTGATTTGACTGTCGCCAACCTCTGCCCAACAAAGAGGTGATCGACACTTTCGTCCGTACAATGCCTCGAACGGAGCGGCCTGGATGCTGGTGTGGTAACTGTTGTTATACGAGAACTCCACTAATGGGAGGTGCTTCTCCCAGCCATTACTAAAGTCGATTACACATGCCCGAAGCATGTCTTCAAGGGTTTGGATGGTGCGTTCAGACTGCCCATCCGCCTGTGGATGATATGCCGTGCTCATGTCTAGTCGAGAGCCAAAAGACTTGTGCATAGCTTGCCACAATTCCGATGTAAAACGTGAGTCACGATCCGAAATAATGGAGGTTGGCACTCTGTGCCTTGATACTACTTCCTTTAGGTAAATGTCTGCTAGAGTAGAAAACTTATCCGTTTCCTTGATAGCCAGAAAATGTGCAGACTTGGTCAGTTGATCCACGATCACCCAAATGGTATCATCTCCGCGTTGAGATCTAGGCAGGCCAGTAACAAAATCCATGGAAATTTGCTCCCATTTCCATTTCGGGATCTCTAGTTGTTGCAGTAGGCCTGATGGTTTCTGATATTCAGTTTTGACTCTCGCACAAGTCAAACATTTGCTAACGTAGGTTGCTATGTGGGCTTTCATGCTAGGCCACCAGTATGTAGTCTTGAGATCATGTTACATTTTATCTGAACCAGGATGTACTGAGTAACGAGACTTATGTGCTTCGTCTATCACAAGCTCGTGTAAGTTTCCATAAAGCGGAACCGAGATGTGTCGTGTCACGTAGTAAGCGCCGTCTTCCTTTTGTTCTAACCGTTTCCTTGATCCTCGTAAGGACTCAGCCCTGGTGTTTTCTGCTTTCAATGCTTCGACCTGAGCATCACGAATTTGGGCGGGACGGCTAGAGTGAATGGTAACCTGTAACGCACGTACACGCTTAGGTATAGTATCCTTTCGACTGAGGGCGTCGGCCACAACATTGGCTTTGCCCGAATGATACTTGATCGCACATTCATAATCGTTCAAGAGCTCGACCCATCGGTGTTGTCGCATGTTTAATTCCTTTTGTTTGAAGATATGCTCGAGACTCCTGTGATCGGTGTAAATGGTGCACTTGGTACCGTACAGGTAATATCTCCATATCTTACGTGCGAAAACAACTGCTCCCAACTCCAAGTCATGCGTAGTGTAGTTCATTTCGTGAACTTTAAGTTGGCGCGATGCGTAGGCAATGACCTTGTCATGTTGCATCAATACACAACCAAGTCCTTGAATGGAAGCGTCGTAATAAACCACAAAATCATCTGTGCCTTCAGGCAATGAGAGGATAGGCGTGCTACAAAGTCTGTCTTTTAAGTGCTGAAATGCGGATTCCTGTGCATCACCCCAACGATAGGTGACACCTTTCTGAGTTAGTGAAGTGAGAGGTTGCGCAACTTTTGAGAAATCCCTGATAAACCTTCTGTAATATCCAGCCAAACCCAAGAATTGGCGGATTTATGTTGGTGTACGGGGTGCAGGCCAGTTCTTGATCGAATCAACCTTGGATTGATCAACATGAATCCCATCCTTGTTTACTACATGGCCTATAAAGTGGACTTCGCAGCCAGAAGTCACATTTCGAAAATTTGGCATACAATTGCTCTGTTCGAAGAAGTTCCAAAATAAGCCTTAGGTGTTGCTCGTGTTATTCCTGACTCTTCGAATAGATCAGGATGTCGTCGATGAAAACAATGACAAACTTATCCAGGTAAGGCTTGCACACTATGTTCATGAGATCCATGAAGACTGCAGGTGCATTTGCCAATCCGAAGGGCATAACCAGAAACTCGTAACGCCCATAACGAGTTTTGAATGCTGTTTTGGAGGCGTCCTCATCTCGGACTCTCAGTTGGTGGTATCCCGATTTCAGGTCAATCTTGGAATAGAAACTCAACCCTTGCAACTGGTCGAATAAGTCATCAATGCTTGGAAGAGGATAACGATTCTTCACGGTCACCTTGTTGAGTTCGCGGTAGTCAATACACATTCTGAAGGTACCGTCTTTCTTTTTCACGAATAACACCGGAGCTCCCCAAGGCGAAGAGCTAGGACGTATGAAACCCTTTTCCAAGAGTTCTTGTAGTTGCGTGGATAGTTCTTCAAGTTCTGATGGAGCTAGACGATAAGGTGCTCGAACTATGGGCGTTGCTCCAGGAGCTAGCTCGATTTGAAATTCAACTTGACGATGAGGCGGAAGACCAGGTAATTCCTCAGGAAATACCTCAGGAAAATCATGTACGATAGGTATGTCTTCTATCTTCTTTTCCTCCGAGGATGTATCAGAAAAGAGGGCTAGAATAGCAGTGTGGCCCTTTCATGAACACTTCTGGGCCTTAAGGAAAGAGATGATGCCCACAACAGCACCACTCTTTTCGCCATGAATCATGAGAGGTTCTATACCAGAACGAGGGATGCGGACAATCTTCTCGTTGCAAAGAATTTCCGCTTGCTGATGGGATAACCAGTCCATCCCAATAACAAATTCGAAACTACCCAGAACGATAGGAATAAGATCGATAGAGAAGGTTTGACCAGCTAAGACGAGGTTACAACCTTTAATTACGTGTGTGGCTTCAAGACTTTTACCGTTAGCTAGTTCTACCGTGTGTTTGGTGTTCAGGGGTGTTGGAGTGCGCTTAAGCATTTGGCTAACTTTTAAGGACACATAACTAGTATCGGCACCCGAATCAAATACAATAGTAACAAAGAAATCATCCAGAAGAAACTTACCCATCACAACGTTGGGATCGTTCCTTGCATCTCCCTAACCTAGCACGAACACACGTCCCCTGGAACCATTGCCATTATTGTTACCCCCGTTGTTGCCTTCATTGCTGCCTCCGTTGTTGTTCCCGTTTCCTTGGTTATTGTTGTTATGATTCTGGTTCTGATTCAGCTATCGATAGTGCCTCTTGAAGTGACCATCAGCACCGCACTGGAAGCATCCCTTATTACCCTGCTGGTGTTGATGTTGATTCTGGGGAGCTTGTGGCTGCTGTTGTCGATTCTGATTCGCAGGACGTGAGCTCCTGCAATCTTTGGCTTCATGTCCAGGTTTGTTACATCTTTGACAACGACCCTTGTTGCACGCCCCGCTATGGTGCAAATTACATCGATTGTGTCACACCCTCCAAAAACCCCACCCCGCCTTGGAGGCGTGACATGCCCAGGATCATAGCCACCAATCATATTGAACAAAGCATGTAAGTAATTTTTATAAAATCCAACACAATACAATTGGTGTCAAAACATAGTCTGGGTTTACAGCGGAAGCACAAAACATAAGTTTAATATTAATTGAAATGTTTTCCCACAACGACCACGCCTCCTCGTGCAATCTCCTTAAGCTAGGGATCTAACGACCTGCAAGGCATGTAACAACGAGTCAACTACAAAGTTGAGTGAATTCACGGTTTCTGTTCTCTGGCTTACTAGCCCGTAGGATTAAGATTATCCTGAAGTTTTGTTTTGTTGTCCTACACAGGACGAACGTACGTTATTCTGCACTCTGGAGAATTCGTATGTATCGCGGTCTCCCAAACATGTGTGCGAAGATTAGTGGAGTGGCATCCTACCTACTGAGGATGGCCGTGCCTTGTAGAAAGTATGTGAACTCACCTTGATTTAACAAGCTTCCTGATTCTAACTCTTCTGAGAATTAGCATCTACTTTGGTATGAGGTAGAGTTTAGCCTACTGATAAGCTTAATAACCTAATTTGCACACGAAACTAGGTAAGTAACTTAATACAGCTTTTACGATAACTCACGAGATCAAACCCTCACAACAAATGACAAAGTGCGATACTTAAACATCCAGCTGATTCACAACGAATGACAGAGTATAGCCCGATTTCGTACAGCACTCAAACATCCTGTCGAAATCACGACGAATGACAAAGTATAAACCCAATTTGAGCAGCACTTAAGCATCTATCGGATAGTTTCAATCGATCGGACATTGAATCGTAATAGCGATCGAGTTATTATCCTGTTTTGCGGCCGCGATTAGTGATTCGTGTGTGTTAATTGTAGTAATCAGAAGATAACTCAACGTACAAGTTGAATTTCTCCGTCGTTTCAACACCGGAAATCAAGTGCCAATGTCCTCTATTTATAACCGAAATTTGACTTGGCTTGCGCACCGTAACCCTCATTTCCTTACGGTGCGTAAGGAACACTTATGCACTATAGAGTAGCCACGTTTGGAACTAGGCCTGCTGAGTCAACAGTTTCTTAAAATTCTATTTCGACAACGAATTAAATGGATAATCGTTAATAGAAAATACCCCCCCCTGAGTTTTAGGGGCCCTAATCCTGATTCTGATTGTTCTGGAAATTTTAGGGTTTCTTCAGAATCACTTGGGTTTCTCAATTAGGGTTTCCTATTAGACAATAAATCATAAGAAATAATAGTTTTTAATGAGGGTTGTTACATTCTCCCCACTTTATTTAAATCTCGTCCTCGAGATTTACTGGAATAAGTAAGAATACTAGTACTAATCTTTTATGCTTAAGAAACTTAACCTTTCTGTCTTCTATCTAAAGTGGTTTCTCAACTAATCTTTAAACTTTTCATTTATCTCTATGTCTTAAGGAGATACTACCAGCGATTCGTCAGATAAACATTTCTTAAGGTTGGATACATGGAATACTTAGGGATGACTTAGCCTTAATCGTAGTACTTAAAATAAATATTATAGAACTCAGTAAAGTATTGAGTCTTGCACTTGGAATGAAGCATCGTTATGGATCTTTGAACACTGTACAGGTTATAGTCTGGTTTTATCAAAAAGCTTTTCCCTTTTAAAACCAAGTTCACTATAACCAATGGCTCTGATACCACTCTGTCACACCCTCCAAAAACCCCACCCCGCCTTGGAGGCGTGACATGCCCAGGATCATAGCCACCAATCATATTGAACAAAGCATGTAAGTAATTTTTATAAAATCCAACACAATACAATTGGTGTCAAAACATAGTCTGAGTTTACAGCGGAAGCACAAAACATAAGTTTAATATTAATTGAAATGTTTTCCCACAACGACCACGCCTCCTCGTGCAAGCTCCTTAAGCTAGGGATCTAACGACCTGCAAGGCATGTAACAACGAGTCAACTACAAAGTTGAGTGAATTCACGGTTTCTGTTCTCTGGCTTACTAGCCCGTAGGATTAAGATTATCCCGAAGTTTTGTTTTGTTGTCCTACACAGGACGAACGTACGTTATTCTGCACTCTGGAGAATTCGTATGTATCGCGGTCTCCCAGACACGTGTGCGAAGATTAGTGGAGTGGCATCCTACCTACTGAGGATGGTCGTGCCTTGTAGAAAGTCTGTGAACTCACCTTGATTTAACAAGCTTCCTGATTCTAACTCTTCTGAGAATTAGCATCTACTTTGGTATGAGGTAGAGTTTAGCCTACTGATAAGCTTAATAACCTAATTTGCACACGAAACTAGGTAAGTAACTTAATACAGCTTTTACGATAACTCACGAGTGAAAACCCTCACAACAAATGACAAAGTGCGATACTTAAACATCTAGCGGATTCACAACGAATGACAGAGTATAGCCCGATTTCGGACAGCACTCAAACATCCTGTCGAAATCACGACGAATGACAAAGTATAAACCCAATTTGAGCAGCACTTAAACATCTATCGGATAGTTTCAATCGATCGGACATTGAATCGTAATAGCGATCGAGTTATTATCCTGTTTTGCGGCCGCGATTAGTGATTCGTGTGTGTTAATTGTAGTAATCAGAAGATAACTCAACGTACAAGTTGAATTTCTCCGTCGTTTCAACACCAGAAATCAAGTGCCAATGTCCTCTATTTATACCCGAAATTTGACTTGGCTTGCGCACCGTAACCCTCATTTCCTTACGGTGCGTAAGGAACACTTATGCACTATAGAGTAGCCACGTTTGGAACTAGGCTTGCTGAGTCAACAGTTTCTTAAAATTCTATTTCGACAACGAATTAAATGGATAATCGTTAATAGAAAATACCCCCCCCCCCTGAGTTTTAGGGGCCCTAATCCTGATTCTGATTGTTCTGGAAATTTTAGGGTTTCTGCAGAATCACTTGGGTTTCTCAATTAGGGTTTCCTATTAGACAATAAATCATAAGAAATAATAGTTTTTAATGAGGGTTGTTACAGATTGCCCTTAGGGTGATTTCCCCTTTATCCACCCTGACCTTGATTCCCTGAAGAATGCTGACTGGGGCTCCTGTACTCATCAGTCTTTCGTTGCTGAGACTGAACTGAAGTAGAACCCTTGCCCGAATTTCCATCCCACTTGCGCTTGTTATCACTGGGAGCATTAGTAGTAGTAGCGCTAATACGCTTGGGCAGCTTGTTCTGCTCAACTGCTTGATCAGTGAGACGATGAGCCAACTTGATGATTTGCTGTATGGTGCCAAGATTAGCTGAGGTCACGTGGCTTTGAATTTCTGGCACCAAACCCTTAAGGTACAGCTCGATACACTTAATAGGAGGATCCACCATAGTGGGACACAGGATAGATAATTTGTTCGACCTCTTTGTGTATGCCTCGATTTCAGACCCCGTCATCTTCAGATTGAAAAATTCTATCTCTAGCTTGTGGATGTCATCACGACTACAGTACTCTTCTTTGATCAATTCTTTGAAATCGTTCCATGGGGTGGCATTAGCAACCGCCAGCCCTAACAGTTGAACTTGTGCTTTCCACCAGGTTAACGCAGCACCTTCAAGCGTTCCCGTAGCAAACTTCACCCTACGATCTTCAGTGCATTCAAACATCTCAAAAACAGACTCAAGCTTCTTGAACCAGTGAAGAAGACCTACAGCTCCTTTTGTGCCGCTGAAAGTACTAGGTCGGCAATCCATGAACGTTTTGAACGGGCACACAGGAGGCTGAGCATGTTGACCTGTTGTGCGAGAATAAAAGGCAAGGTTAAGCACAAGAGTTGGTTCGCGAGAGTAGGATCTAATCATCCTAGGATAGGTCAAAATGGCAGGTTATACCCCCTGCTGAAACTGCTGCGAGTGCCTCAGCTACTCGTTCGTTGATTAGAGCCGTCAGCTGGGCTTGAGTCAAGTTCAGGCGTCCACTCATTATCTTCACATCGAAGGAAACACAAGTAAGAAGTGGTGTCAAGAAGTGGTGTCGCGGAAGTGCGTGAGTGTGGAGTGACAGAAGAGAGCAGACACACAGGGTTTCAAGCAATATTTGTTACGCTAACTAAGCATATCATGATCAAATGCGCTACTAGCAGGTAGGTAATACAAACATAAACCATATTACCTATAGTGTTGAGTCTTGCACGTGGAGTGAAGCGTCGTTGTGGGTCATTGAGCATTGTACAGGTTATAGTCTGGTTTTGTCAAAAAGCTTTTCCCCTTTTTAAAACCAGTTCACTATAACCAATGGCTCTGATACCAATCTGTCACACCCCCAAAATCCACAAGCGGAGTATCACCGCTTGGAGGCGTGACATGACCAGGATTGAGCCATTAATCATATTGAACAACGTAATTACGTAAATAAACCTACCACAATACAATTGGTGACCAAAAGACAGTAACCGACTTTAAGTTAACAGCGGAAGCATAAGACGTAAGTCCAAAACATAAGTTCATAGTTCATAAGTTTTAACGATAAAACATAAGTTCCATAAGTTCATAAAGTTTATTTATTAGGCACGGGACATAATAGTCTGTATCCCACAACGACCTCCTCCTCGCGCAAGCTCCATAAGTACCTAACGACCTGCAAGGCATGTAACAACAAATCAACAACAAAGTTGAGCTAGTTCATAGTAGGTGTTCGTTATAAAGTAGTTTTTCAAGAACTATGAGTCTGTTTGCAACTGCAGGTTAAATCAACTTTCCTTATTTTCCCAAACCATAAACGGTGGGGGCTACCCCATGTTGTAAACCACTAGACTAGATGTATATATATATATATATATATATATATGTCCTTCCCAATCCGAGGACAGAGGTACATATTAAATATGTAGCTTTAGCGTTGGTGTCCTTCCCAATCCGAGGACAGTGGTATATAGTGAGTACATAGGTTTAGCGTTGGTGCCATTCCCAATCCGGGGACAGTGGTACGTAGTGAGTACGTAGGTTTAGCGCTGGCGTCCTTCCCAATCCGAGGATGGAGGTAAGTAGTCTAGTAGTGGTGAAAGTACAAGTTCTGTCTCAGCTATCTAATCCCATTCCCAACCACCGGGTATCCCATACCTTAGTAAGGGTGTGAACTCACCTTGGTTTGCTCGGTTAGATTAGTTACTCTAATAATCAGAAATCAAGCACGTCCTAATAAAGTACAGATAACAATCAATTTCTCATGCACGCTTATCACGTATTCTACGCACGGTTCCTTTACTCATTACTTCTATCACATACCACACGATTCGAATGTCAAGTTATATTGTTGAGTTACATTATAGTACTCTAAAATAGTATAACATTTTCACAAAATGAACAAGTATCCACACAAGTGTCCTAGTATAAAATATATATTCTAAATATATATTTAACCATTTTATTTATAAAATCAACCTTCGGCACTTTGTATTTTTGTCACAAATGTTATGGCGAAGTTTATATTCGACACACGAGTTATAAAATATACTTGTAACACTTATTTAGAAAAATATTTTCTAAGTGTTTGAATTTTAGAAAATTTCGCCAGAGTTTCCTTGGTAAATGGAAGTGTCCATGCTTACTAGCATATCATTTTCTTTTGTAAAAATCATTCAACAATCACCAATCAACAATATACAACCTCTACTTACCAACTTGTTAAAAACAAGCATAAACTATAAACTCATGAACTTGAAAATTTATGAAAATACGTAGTAACTTACTAGCATACTTAGTAAGTCTTGTTACCTTTTAAAATATGATTAGTTCCTTAAAAACTTTATTTTTAAAGAGTTTAAGTGTGTACAACTTCCAACCGTATTTTCTAAAAATATTTCTTTGTGAACTTTTCTTATTACACAAGTGTTTCTACACTTGTTTATCCACCAAAAATGTGATTAGGTTATGTAAGATCCAAGATTTTATGAGACTCATATTCTTAACTTGGTTCTTTTGAAGATCCACTCATGGATCCTTAGATCTACATGTTTGTCATCCTACTTTGATCTTTATTTTTCAAGCAAACATTCATTCATTCAAGTTCATAGTTTATGTGTGGATGATTCCATCATCCTACAACATTCTAATTTTCTCATCTTGTTAGATCATGTTTTTAATCATGACCTAGCAAGACTACATAATGATTCACATCATTTCTAGTAACAAACAATGATCAACATGCATATCAACTTGTATTTGTCATGATATCTTCATCTAGCAATTTTATGTTCATGTCTTCTTCATAAGGTTCATTAGAGTTCTTAACATTTTGATCATTATACATCATTAACCACTTAAGCAACATGTAAAATGCAAGGATCTAAGTTCTTACCACTAGTTCAAGACTAGGGAAGTTCAAGTGATGAAATGTGGTGGATAAATGAAGATGAGAGTGGTCCTTCAATTTCCGAACACACCGAGCTTCCTTATACGGCTTCTAGCACCCTTGCATATGTGTAAAATGGTTGTAGAATGAAAGTTGATGGTGGGTGTGTGTTGGGTGTGTCACACCCAGACCACGTGGAACATACAAAACGTGGCGGAAACATCGGGGAGTGTTGTAACAGAATTAATTGTTTCAAATCCATGGCAATTGAAGTTTCGTTTTATTAATCAAATATGAAAGATTACATTGTTTTAAACAAGAACCAAAGAGTACATAACATAAAGTAACTAGTTCTTGTCTCGTTTTAAGTCACTATGGCACAGGTCCGCCTAAGTATGTCTTGATAAATCCTATGCATCATCTCCTGAAAACACATGTGAAAATAGGTACGTCAGCATAAAAATGCCTGTGAGATACATAGGTTTATGAAAATAGGATTCATGACTTATTGTTTAAGAAAATGTTTAGTCATGAACCCTGTAATTTGCTTTGTCTTGTAAATCATTTGAAAAAGGATAAGATCAGATGATATGTATAAATAAATGTAAGGTTAAATGAATAACCATGTAAGATGAGTTTGTATAAGATAAGTTGTTTGTAAAACAATGTATTGTGAAAAGTATGTTATTTGTATAAAATGTTATATGTCAAAATTGAAATGATTCAAATAATGCTACGATATGTAATACCATACAAACACTTATATATAGGAAGTACCAGCGGCGTATCCACCATGCTTGTATCATATTACACACGTCTCGTTACTTAAATCACTTACTCAAACCAACCCAACAATGTAAGATGTCTATGTTTAAACCAATTGTCAAATGTATTGAATAATATGCCAAAATGTTTATATCAAGATGTAAATCATGCAACGTATAACTAATGTTGAAAATGTTTATGTGTCAAATGTAAATCATGTAATGTATAACAATTGTAGAAATGTTTATGTATGGTCAAATACGGTTCACACGGTTCACAGATACAAACGGTTCACAGATACAAACGGTTCACATAGTCAAATGATTACAACGGTTCAAAATGCAGTATAATGTGTTCACATGTTGGATGAGCATATGCAACAGAAATGCAATGTAAAACAAAGTACTAAGCACGCACACAATGGACATACATAGCATAAGTGTAATGTAAAACAATGTACTAAGTATGAACTAAATGGACATACATAGCATAAAATGTGATGTAAAATGATGTACTAAGTACGCACACAATGGGCATACATAGCATGAACACAATGAAATTATGTACTATAATGTACTAACGAACATAGCAGGTATATGATGTGAAAACATGGAAAGCATGAAAGTAACAAGTAGGCACATGTGTTCCACCCCAAAACGTTTGAAAACGGTAAAAGAGGGGTCTATGTACTCACTTGAGATTGCTCAGAAGTCCTAAGATAACCACCAAGCAATGCTAGAGATCACGGAATCAAACGGCACCTAATATAGGTAACTACGTTAATAAACCGGACCTAAATCGGAGGATCGGATAGAATGAGGGTTCGTAAACCAAACGAGTATGGAGACTCGTGTAATATGGTTTGACAAAGCCTACATACTAAATGAAACCTAACATAAGTGCTTACGACCCATTATGACCCGTTTAGGTAGCTTATGCTACTTTAACGCGTCGTTCGCGTGAAACGCGTTCGGAACGCCTAACTAGTCCTATGACAAGTAAAATATGCCTTAACATGTCTAATATGGTTGTCAAATCAGTTTAGATGACAAAAGTTATGTTACATATGTTTAAAATGAATTTCGGCATCAAAGGGGTATTTTGGTAATTTACCTAAGGCATATATGCTACCTATCATACAACTACTTAAACGAAGCGACCATAAGGTATAACCTCGGAAGGTTATTCCCTATATACTATGGTCACCTAATGTGTTTGGTCGGATCCTAATGATCGACCAAATGGGTCGGGTTCGAAGGTATAAGCGATTTATTAGATCGCTTACCCTACGACCCTATACAACGTGGTAATCAGTAGGCATAGTCCCAAGGGACTATAACCAACGTGATTACACTCACGTTGCGAAGTTCAAACGAACTTCGCATTGACCATAAACTGGTCAACGCAGAAAGTCAAACAAAGTTTGACTTTCAGACTCGAAAAGCAATAAAAGAACGAAGGAATACTTACGAAGGGTCCCCGCAAGATTCGAACCCGATTCACTCTCAGGTAGGAAGCATATACTTCCACTTAGAGAGTGTAGAATCAGATTCAAATGTGAGGGAAATGGGTAAAACAAGGTGGGTATTTATAGATTTCGGTTCACCGTTAGGATCGTTTCTTGGAGAAGAGGGAATGTTGTGGTAACTGATTTTGGCCACCACAAGAGTTTAACAAATGGCACTTGACCTTTGGAGAATGTTTAGGGGCAGATAACAGCAGCCAAAATCGATTTGCTGCATCTGGACACTGCTTGCGCACCGTAACAAATAAACCCTTACGGTGCGCAAGGGCCAAGTTTGGCAGATTTACAATTTTGGTCCCTGTTGTGCTATAAGGTCATTTCCGACGCGTTTAAGGCCCGTTAACCCCATTTCAAAGCTCTAAAATGAAGTTAAAGTATAGGGAAATTAAAATGTGCTCAAAAATATCTCGGATGTCGGTTCGTTTAGCTGTACGATTGCGTTGTTCGGTTAATTACGACGGAATGCGCATAAGCGCGAAAAACGATCCAAATGGCGTAACGAATGGATTTTTCTTATGCCAAACACTAAAATAAAATATTTTAGTGCTTACATAAATTTTTGGATGTCCGGATGTATTCAGAACGTAAGTTATGCGTAAAAGTGCAAACTTGTGCACTTTTTGACACTTTTAGTCCCTGAATGACCCAAAAGTTTATTTTAGCACACCGAACCCCTCAAAGCCTATTTCTAAGCTATGTAAAGGATATTTAAGGTGTGTTTAACTTATGGTCGTGTTCCGGAATGTTCGTTACAGTTCAAATTGGCATACTTCCGCAGTTTGTCAAGTTTAGTCCCTGTAAGCGAATAAACTAGATTTTGCCATACCAAAGCCTTCAAAACTTATTTCTAAGTTATGTAAAGGTTACTTAAGGTATGTTAAGCCTATTTTACTATTCCGGAGTGTTCGTTGCATTAAACTAGTTATATTTGCGCATTAGTGCGCGTATAACCCTCCAGAAAGCGATTTAAAGCTTGAAAACGAACAAGAGTTGATATGTGTAAACGATACACATATTTTTACAAATCCCAAGTATGAAATACAATATTTCATTGGTTTGGCATTTGTTTGATGGTTGAAGTGACACAGGTGTCACAGGGTGAGTTACGGCCGAGAGTCAAAGGGGGAAGGAGGAAGTGTTTGAGTTGTGAAGTTTGTGAAGTGTCATGTGTGATCTAGTAGTTTATATCTTTGAACTTCCAACACCTCTCAATCCAATGTGTAATATGTCTAATATGGGGAGACAAGATCTAATAAAATAAGCCAAGAAAATCAAAGGGGTAGGGGGGCCATATGAATCGTAAGTATGGGGGACGGGGTGATTTGTTGGCATGCAATGGTAAGTTAAGTTAGTTTGGTTGGAAACTAATATTTAGTTAGTGTATTATGTGTGTTACATCTTTATTGCATATGTTATGATGTTCGGGGACCATAACTAGCTTAGTAAAAGTGAAACAATGTGTTTAACAACATTTTGTGTTCCGGGTAATGTCTGGTTGTTCGGTTAGGTACCGTTCTGTTAAAGTGCTAAATTATTCCATATAGTGTTCTTTATATATCTTTTTGTAACATTTTTAATTCCCAACACTTAGGAAAAGCATACAGGACTATTTAGTAAATTTTCTGCACAGGACTAGTATGTTCACAAGCACGTGTAACTATGACACAGAATCAGAAAGCAGTTAAGTAATTTAGCACAATCTTCAAGCACTTTAATTATCATTAATAAATCGTACGGATTACATGAAATTTTTAGGGTTGTCACAGAGCGGGTCACCAAGATTTTTTTGTAACATATGATTCACACATGTACATTTCATAAATTATTTATATTTTTCATTGGTCTTTAAGTATGTGTATGATAACTGGCTGAAAGATTATAAAGAAATGTTCGTATTTACGTGGACTGATCAGAGTCGCAACTTTGGTCAGCGTACCACCAACATTGTTGAGGGCTAGCACGCCAATTTGAAGAGACACATCCTAGATAAGAGCCTGTTGGACAGAATAATCGGATGTGTCCACGATATAGTTAAACACAATTCGGTGAAATAAGGAAGAGTTTTCAAGAAAGTATAAAAAAACAATGAATGACCACAAAACACGTTGTTTAACCACCTACGTGGAAAAGTTTCCCATACAACATTTCACATGTTATGGGGACCTCCATAGGAAAGTTGATGTGTTGCAGCGCTTTCATCATGTGGTTGCCAGATGTGGTGTGCTTGTCGTCTGGAAAAGTACGTACGTGCAGTTAATAATTTTTAAACACACAACCCTTGTGTGATATATTTCTGTTATTCATGTGGCATTGTTTAACTGTGAAGAGTGCCTGATTCAACTCGAAGACGTAGATGTCTTATGGCGGAAGCTTAACTTTCTACCGTGTAAATTGATAGATGATGACATTGATATGGTAGAAGAGCTCAATGTTGTTAGACAAAAATTAGAGTCGCACCCCTACTCAGAAAAAAGCTTGTTGCTAAAGATTAAAGAGGTGTTGACTCCAACCAAATCTACCAAGAAACCACCCATTGTCGAACAAGACACTCGTGGACGGCACCAACAAAGAAAGTAGAACAAAGATTAGACGAAGGTGCCCATAGAGACGAAGCTTTGAGGAGAATCTCCTTCAGTGATACAAACAACTCCTTTGTAGGCTCCTAACAAAGTAGATATGATGCCCCCCGCTACACTTCATACATTCCGTCACAGGCCTCTCAACATTATGTCATAAAGTTTCAAAAACCCAAACTAGCCGAAGCTGTTCAATGACTTCTAAAAAGAAGGAGATATGAGATGATAATGGTTTTCCGTTAATAGTGGCGAACGAGAAGGTGTTAATCATCAAACAGTTTATGTCACAGCTTCCAACAGTGTTTCAAGGATAGCCGATTCGCGGACACTTTTGGGCATTCATAGCTGAGATGATCCCTACTATTGCACCACTTTGATGACCTTGGAACGACAAGGATTCTCCACTGGGAAGAGGAATATGTACAATTTTCTCTTTACAGAGAATTTTCGCTTGGTGCTTAGACAACCAATCCATACCAACGACCCTCATAGTTCCTCTCAAGGAACTCACATACGAACTGCCAGTTCGTGCGAACTGGCTTGTTTCGTGCTGAACTTCGTTTTTCTCGAACTACGTAACTTGTTTTCTGTCACACCCCGACCACGTAAAATAACAAAACATGGCGGAAACATCGGGGAGTGTTGTAACAGAATCATTGTTTCATAACACATGGAAATTTAAATATTGTTTTATTAAATACACGAGTTACAATGTCTTGAAAATCAAAGAAACATAACATAAATAACTAGTCTTGCATCTTTTATTGTCACTAAGGCCCATGTCCGCCTAAGTGTATCTTGATCAATCCTATGCTTCATTTCCTGAAACACATGTGAAAATAGGTACATCAGCATAAAGATGCCGGCGAGTACATAGGTTTTGTGAAAATAAGATTCATGACTTCTGTTTAAGAAAATGTTTAGTCATGAACCATGTAATTTGCTTTGTCTTTGTAAATCATTTGAAAAACAATAAGTTCAGATGATACGTATAAATAAGAGAATAATGCATGATTAAATGAATAACCATGTAAAATGAGTTCGTATAAGTTAAGTTGTTTGTAAAACAATGTATTGTGAAAAGTATGTTATTTGTATAAAATGTTATATGTCATAAACTGAAATGATTCAAATAACGCTACGATATGTAATACCATACAAACACTTATATATAGGAAGTACCAGCGGCGTATCCACCATGCTTGTATCATATTACACACGCCTCGTTACTTAATCACTTACTCAAACCAAACCAACAATGTAAAATGTTCATGTCTAATATAAATCATGTAATGTATAACCAATGTCAAAAGTGTTTATGTGTCAAATGTAAACCATGTAATGTGTAACCAAAATGATATGTATGGCTAGTGAAATGTATCAACTAAACCATATGCACAAGAACATAGTATTGAAGTAAAACTTGGTTTAAATCAAAGCTATGTTTTGTGTAAATGCATGATCAATGTTAATCATGTAATATGTAACCAAAATGATATGTATGGCTAGTGAAATGTATCAACTAAACCATATGCACAAGAACATAGTATTGAAGTAAAACATGGTTTAAATCAAAGCTATGTTTTGTGTAAATGCATGATCAATGTAAATCATGTAATATGTAACCAAAATGATATGTATGTCTAGTGAAATGTATCAACTAAACCATATGCACAAGAACATAGTATTGAAGTAAAACTTGGTTTAAATCAAAGCTATGTTTTGTGTAAATGCATGCTATACTGATACGAACATCTATGCGGTGTTGTGAAAATGCATACATCCAAGCCTTGAGACTGCGGCGATAAACCATTAAACCACTTAAAGGTTTATCTAAATTATGTATATCGAATTCGGTCATTCCTTTCATCCCCTTTCTCTGGGATGTCCGGAACGGGAGTTGTCAATTCCTATGGTACCACTACCTACTAACGAATGGCGTGATCAATGTTAATGAATGTATTGTTCCATGTTAAACAAACCAAATGTCATACCAAAATGTAAACATGTGAAAACGATGCACTAAGTATGTAATCAACTGAACATACGTAGCGTGAAAATGTAATGAAAACGATGTACTAAGTAATGCACACAATGGGCACACCTAGCATGAAATGTAATGTAAAACGATGTACTAAGTAATGCACACAATGGGCACACCTAGCATGAAATGTAATGTAAAACAATGTACTAAGTAATGCACACAATGGGCACACCTAGCATAAGATGTAATGAAATCATGTACTATAATGTACTAACGAACATAGCATGTATATAATGTGAAAACAGGAAAGCATGAAAGTAACAAGTAGGCACATGTGTTCCACCCCAAAACGTTTGGAAAACAGTAAAAGAGGGGTCTATGTACTCACTTGGGATTTCTCAGAAGTCCTAAGATAACCACCAAGCAATGCTAGAGATCACGGAATCAAACGGCACCTAATATAGGTAACTATGTTAATAAACCGGACCTAAATCGGAAGATCGGATAGAATGAGGTTTCGTAAACCAAACGAGTATGGAAACTCGTGTAATATGGTTTAACAAAGCCTACATACTAAAACGAAACTTAACCTAAGTGTTTACGACCCATTACGACCCGTTTAGGTAGCTTATGCTACTTTAACGCGTCGTTCGCGTGAAACGCGTTCGGACCGCCTAACTAGCCCTATGATAAGTAAAATATGCCTTAAACGTGTTACATAATCAGTTATGTGACAAAAGTTTAGGTTACATATGCTTAATTACCAATTATACATGAAAAGGGTATTCTGGTAATTTACCTAAGGCATATAAACTACCTATCATACAACTACTCAAACGATGTGACCATAAGGTATAACCTCGGAAGGTTATTCCCTACACTATGGTCACCTAATGTATTTGGTCGGATCCTAATGATCGACCAAACTGGGTCGGGTTCGAAGGTATAAGCGATTTATCAGATCGCTTACCCTTACGACCCTAGACAACGTGGAAATCAGTAGGCATAGTCCCAAGGGACCATAACCATCGTGATTACAATCACGTTGCGAAGTTCAAACGAACTTCGCATTGACCATAAGCTGGTCAACGCTGAAAGTCAAACAAAGTTTGACTTTCGGACTCGAAAAGCAATAAAAGAACGAAAGAATACTTACGAAGGGTCCCCGAATGCTAATTTCGATTCAAGAATCTCAGGTATGAAACAATGGTTTCAACTTAGAGTTTCTCAATCAAAATTCTAGTGATTTTAACAATGAAAGGCATGGGGTATATATAGTTTTTGGTCCACCGTTAAGATCGTTTCATGGAAACCGTGCTTTAATCACATTCGTACAAGTGTCGGAACCTTATGGTGCCTAAAAATGGTCCTTATCATCTGACTAAGCAATTGAGAAGGTGTGGTGGAGGATAAAACAGCTGGAAACTGATGTTAAATGCAGTTAATCTGGTCCAGAAGGCGGACGCGGCCCGCTTCAGGATCAGACAAACACAATGCGGGCCGCCTGGGATGTCTGATCAGCCCACATGTTTCAGAAATGACAGTTTCAGTCCCTGCACGTGTTTAAGGCCATTTTCGACACTTCTAAGGCCCGTAATGTGGCAACCCTCACTAAACCAGGTATCCGTACGACTTAATTAATATTTAATTAATGCTTAATTACTGTGCTTGTCTGAAATTACTGATGAACTGCTACTTGGTTTCTGATACGTGCATATACCTGCATCATACTTTACTTACCGTCACTACATTATTTACATGTTGAACCTTAGTGACAAACGTGATGCACAAAAAGCACAGTAGCACTATAACGGATAACCTATTGAACATGCTGATAAAGCCAGCATCAGGCAGACACTGCCTCTAAGGCCTGTATGAGCCAGAAATATTTTGCTACACTAGTGGTGAGTGTAGGGATATAAGGGTTATAGAACTGCGTCTCTAGGAATAAGTTTCAATGACTGGATGTGCCTAAAACGTACTCTAAGTACAAAATTCAGCACTTTACATAATAATTCAGCTTTTAGCTAACTAATAAAGTGCCAAAACATGAGAAAAATATTACTAGACACTTTCCAAAGTGTCAGATATGAGTTGTGTCACTAAAAGGGGTAATAACGACACTTTAAAGCTTTGTTAACGCTTTAATGGATTACTATCCAACCGAACAACCGGACTTTACCCGGAACCTGAAAATATTGTTATTTTCATTATTTATCTTTTTCTGAGCCAGTTAGGGTCCTGAACACCCTAACACCCATTGTAACGCGTGACACACCACTAACCGGGTTAATCCCTAAACTTAACTATATTAACCTAACTATGTGCCCAACTATCTAGTTGGATTCGAACTAGACCCCCCCCCCCTTAACCAACCGTCCCCATCTAGGGGACATACATGGTACAATGTTGAATATTTTATTTCCACATGTTTAATATCTAGGATACACCCTAACCATTGGTTAATGCCCTTGATGTTTGTCTATAAGTTCAACCATTAACACAACATAACCTTCACCACTTAAACTCACAAATCAACTCCTCCCTCTCTCTCAAGAGCTCACGGCCGAACCCCCTCTCAACACCCATCATAATTTCGAGTTTAGTTCATCACATTCCAATCATCTACAAGTGTTAAGGGTCGCATATAAGGAACCTTGGAGCAAACGGAAGGCGAAGGACCTCTCTACTTTGCTTTTATCCACCCTATTTGCGCTTAGATTCTTCCCTAGCCTCGAGCTAGTGGTATGTTGCTTAAATCACCTTCTTGAACTAATCTAAAGTGGTTAATATGATTTGCAACGGTTAAAACTCGTTAACATACAAGATGATACATAAAAGTCTACTTAAAACACTAAAAATGGTGGTTAAAAGCACATATGTTGTGTAAATCATGTAGTATTTGATTTGTGTGATTATTTGGACCCGATCTATGTTGTGGTAGCTCGGATCATCGTTTAACCCGGATTGGTCATGACCTTGGATCATGACATAGGGTTGTTTTGAAAGTAATAAGGGTTAAAGGGTGAAACTCTACCACACACGAATCATGAACTTGTGTAAAAGCGATTTTTCTTATGAAATAGTGTTTAAAATTAGTAGATCTACGTATCTACAAGTGGTATTTTCAAAGGACCACGTGTCAAGAGAAAACATACTTTAAAGACGGATCTTACACTAACACGAATGGTTTTTAGAACACACAAGTATGTAAACACTTGTGTAACACAAGGTTCCGACAAAATAACTATTTTTGAAAAAGATGACGAGAAGTTGTAGAGACGGAACTTCCCTAAAAACGAGGTTTTTACAAAATCGGATTGTTTTATATAAAGATCCACTAAAAATGATGGAAAGATACTACATATTTTGGAAAAACCACAAGTTCATGTATTTTTGCGATTTACATCTATTTTGACTAGTTTGATACGTTGAACATTGTTTTGATTGGATGATAAAAATGGTTGGTTTGATTTATAAAAGAAAATGATACGCTCGAAAGCGTGGCCGCCTCCAGTTACAGTGGAAACTCTGGCGAAATTTTCCCAAAAGCCTAACACTTAGAAATATTTTCACCATAAGTGTTAGAAATACTTTTCGACATGTTTTCAAAATATAAGTGTCACCACGACTATATTTACAAAACATCGGAGGTGGGATTTCACAAAATAAAACGTGATACATATATATATTTAGTATATATTTTTCACAGCGTCACTTGATATGTGTTTATGATTATTTTGTGAAAATACTAGTATTATTTTTAGAGTAAAAATAATACTATCGAATGTTAACGAATCCAAAATAATACGAACGCCTCTACGATAAATACATAAGTTACACCGGTAATTATTATTACCACTCGATCATTAAAACGTAACTTACGCATTTTGGGAAAATATGACTTAACGCGTATTTTTGTCAAGGCATTATTTTGGAAAATTATGTAATAGAAAATATAATATTTTTGAGAAGAATATTTATATTTTGGGAGTTAGAAATAAAATATATTAAGTGAGACTTAATAGTGTAATCCGAATTATACGAATGCACATGTATTAAATCCTCCATCCTTGGGAAGGAAAATGACTACCAAGTATACAAAAATGTAAACACGAAATAGTTGCCTAACTATTTCCCAAAAACTTAAACCATAAAGCTAAGGCACGGCCGTCCGTCTAATAGAGTTAGAACGTGTAGGTCGTCATACAGCTGATCGATTTGGAGGCATACTTGGTAGAGACGCACCACTGTGAGTTCATGTCCCCCTTTTCTCTAACTGTTTTCAGTTTTCTTAACTGCGGGGGTGAAATACATGTTACTTTGATTACAAGTACTTTATACATGGTATGGTTAGCGTAAGGAGGTTTACTACTTAGATCATGTGAGTGGGTAGGCGTGAATTGGAGACCATTAATCCTCATTTTAGGAACCGAGGGACGTAAGCGGTAGATCTATCTGGGTGTAGCGAGCCCAACCCCTGAGCCCGCATAATGGACCAGGTGGTGACTTTGTACCCATCGCCAAATACGCTAGGTTTGAGTCTTCCTACTTGCACTTCACACATATCATTGGCTTTGCAACCCAATGGTGATCTCTTTTTCCTTATTTGCTACATACCAGGAATTTTCATACGAACAGACATCTTTACAAAGGTTTTACTTACTCACTTACACATGAACTCGCTCAACATTATTGTTGATTTTTCAACTTACATGTATTTCAGGGAACTAAAGGATCTGGCACGGTATGGCACGTTTTCCCGCTGCACTAGTTACGAGGTCATCCAAGTTTAAGGGATGTGACTTTTTCCTGGACGAGTCACAGTTCTTAAACTGTGTTTATGTCATGTTAATGTTTGTGTCTGTGTAACACTGTATATGTTGTTAGGGTGTGTTTCCGTTGAGACAATGTTATGGTATTTTACTTTTCAACTTAATCTAATGGATGATCTTGCACGGTTTTTAAATTCATATAGCTTGTTATGGTTAAGCTATGGTATTAAGAAGTCACACCAAATTAACCACGCTTCCGCAAAGCCAGGGTGTGACAGCTTGGTATCAGAGCTCTGATCATAGCGAACTAGGATTCCTTCTCGAGTCTAGACTATGATCACTAGGGCTCTCACGAAAACATTTTTCTGCATACCACTTAAGTCCAGATCCAACACTTTTTACAAACAAATGTTGAGCACATTTTATTCATTATTTTAGGCTTAGTCCGGAAAGGCTGAGGCTCGGTCTTGGAGGCCGAGGCTCGGTCTGAGAGATCGAGGTAGTTGGCTAGTTGGACTAGGAAGAGTAGGCTCAGTCTTGGAGGCTGAGGCTCGGTCTTAGAGACCGAGGCTCGATCTAAGAAATCGAGGTAGTTGGCTAGTTGGACTAGGAAGAGTAGGCTCAGTCTTGGAGGCTGAGGCTCGGTCTTAGAGGCCGAGGCTCGATCTAAGAGGTCGAGGTAGATGATAGAGCAGTCTTAGAGACTGGGAAGAATTTGGCTAGTGAGACTAGGAGAATTATTTGATTGACTAACATGTTTATATGATTATATGATTGATTATTATACGTATATGTGTTTGTGTTACAAACATGCTTTCATCACGTACTAGAAAGATGGACACTACGAATCCCATGGCCATAGTATCAGACGACATAGTTTCATCGAAGCACGAGGTGTACATTTCCGATACTACCGGCACAGACAATGACGACTTTCAGCCCTTTTTGCGCTGCCTGAAGTCGTAGCAGAGCCTACTGATGGCCATCTTGTTGGGAGTTTGCCACTCGCGGTGATCCCTGCTCCTGTGCCCCCTTGCCGCTTATCCTGTTGATGATATGCCCCCCCGACGTGGCCTCTGACGACGATAACGATCTACTAGAGGAGGACCCATTCGAGGGCAGGGCCCTATTACGGCTGGTATTAGACTACTGCATGCGGACGCTCCTGTAGGGGAAACTCGTGTCCATTCCCCTATCCCAGACTCATTTGAGTTTCTGACATCCGCATCTTCGCACTTACAGGGAATGCAGCACCACTCACACGACGCCGACCCTGATATGGCATCATCAGCTGCACCGGTTCCCGCCCACAGCTTTGAGTTTGATCACAGTATTGAGGGTGATCTTGTTCTTCCACCTGGTTTTGATCCAGACCATGACCTTGAGTTCATACACTTAGACCAGCCCTTGGAGGATCCTGTAACCCACTGTGTTTGTTGATCCAGCGGATCTTGAGATGGAGTTTTTGATCCGGAGCCAGTCGTGGCCCCTGAGCCAGGCATTGCTCCTGACCCCGCATTAGAGCATGACCCTGTTCATGCCGATGCACCTGCTGTTTCTCCTTGATTGATCACCTGCTTGGACGAGAGAAAATTTGGGGTAACTGTGCAAGACAATTTATTATTACGGGGGCCCACGTAATAACGACTTGTAGTGCACAGAAATCCTGGTGGACTCTGCGGGTCAAGCTAATGAAAACCAATGTAGCAGGGAATATCTAAAACACGAATGACCAAGGCGAGGCGATGTAGCCTCGAGTTCATTGTATTACAAGCAACAAGCCAAATTGGCAAGCCTATGTGAAGGCTCAGGAATTTTTTTCCCCACTCATACATTGAGTATACTTGCATGTGAAATTGGGTGATTACATGATGGCTTATGTTGCTATATGTATCTCATAGACAACTGAAATGTTGTCTAGCCCGCTTCATACCACTTCGACAGAAGAGAATGTTACCCAGACGTGACACAAACACCAGTACGTTGCCAAGGACAGAAGCCGAGCTGCAAGAACGCATCTCACAGATAAATGCACGACATAAAGCCCTCCGCTCTAAGTACAACGATGGCATTACTGGAGATAACCCTCCAACTGGCTGCACCTATAAACAGTTCCTGAACTGCAAGCCTCTGAACTTTGACGGAATAGGAGGCGCCGTTGCATTTGTTCGTTGGTCCAAAAAGACCAACTCCATACCAAGAATGAGTGACTGTTCGTCCCAACAGAGTGTTACCTACATCCCGGGGTTATTTCTAGATAACTCACTCTCATGGGGAAACTTTCAGTCTCAGACCCTTGGCACAGACGCTGCTTATGCACTGAGCTGGGACGAGCTCAAGGAAACGATTGAGAAGAAATGTTGTTTTAGGACTGGAATTTAGAAGCTTGAGGTGAAGTTCTGGAATTGAAAATGGACGGACCAAAGATTCCTGAATACGTCCAGCAATCTCACGACTTGTCTAGGGTCGCCCCCTACTTAGTCAAACCGGAGTTCAAAAGGATTGAACGATTCATTTGGACACTTGCACCCCAGATCAGGGGTATGGTTACTACCTCGAATTCCTCAACCATTGCAGAGGCTATCAATATGGGTGATTTATTTATAATATGAGATGTTATGTGATTGATAACATGAGATGTTATGTGTTGATATTGTTGTATACTTACGTACACTCTACTTACTATGACCTAACCTACGTGAAACATCTTTTAGAAGATACCACCAAGATGCGAAATGCGCATGCCCACCTCAGAGGCAGAACTTCAAGAGATAATTGCTGCAGCTATAGCACAGCACGAGGCCCTACACTCCGAACCTAGCAGAGGCACCTCAGAAAATAACGGTTGTTCCTACTGGCACTTCCTCAACCACAAGCCTCCGAAGTTCGACGGCACTGGAGGTGCCATAGCTTTTGTAAAATGGATTGAAAGTATGGAATCCATCTTTCGAATGAGTGGCTGTGCGCCAGAACAACAAGTCCCCTACGTTTCCGAGTTGTTTCAAGATGGAGCTTGATTATGGTGGAATCTTCAGGTTCGAATAATGGGCCTAACTACAGCATACGCGTTAACTTGGGATGAACTGAAAGGAATGATGCATAAGAAGTATTGCCCCCAAACGGAAACCCAGAAGTGGGAAGGGGAATTTCGGAGCCTGATGATGGAAGGTCCGAAGGTGTTGGAGTACGTGCAAAGACTTCATGATTTGACACGAGTTGTTCCGTACCTGGTGAAACCAGAATTTAAGAAATTGGAACAATTCATTTGGGAACTGGCGCCTCAAGTCTTGAGCTTGATGACAACATCAACGCCACCAACAACTAATGTTGCAAGTAAGATGGGTTTGGCTCTCGCTACGGAGGCAATTAGACTAGAAGAACTTGCGAACCCCGACAGGAAGAAGGAGACTCAGGTAGAGTCGTCTGGAAAGAACAAAAGGAAGCTCACCGAAGATACCCGAATGAATGAGGATGAACAAAGATCTATTCGAGGTTGTTTTGACTGCGGGGACAAAGGGCATTTCAAGAAAGACTGCCCTAACAACAAACAGGCCAATGATAAGATTTACTTAGAAACTAAACCAAGACGTGCTGGGTGCAAGTATCACCACGAGTGTGGATGTCGAAGGTCTAGGTGCGGGAGGAAAGGACACAACAAGGATGGTTGTGGGATGAAGGGTCCCAGACAAGGAGAAAACAGTAACAACGCTCAAGGTGGAAATGGGAGGTATCCAGGATGCTTCCATTGTGGGGATGTTGGACATCTTAAGAGGGAATGCCCGAAGTTGAAACAAGGCCGTGAAAGGACATCCAACATCGGAGCTGGTGTAGCATGCCAGGATCCAGGCATGACTACTGGTACGTTCCCTATCAACCAAAAACTTTTGCATCTATTTTGTTTGATACTGGCACCGATTATAGCTTCGTATCGTTAGAATTTAAGAATATGCTTGGTTAGCCGCTAGTAAGTTAGATGTTCCGTGCTCAATCGAATTGGCTAATGGAAAGTTAGTAGAAGCCAATGAAGTGATCCGAGGTTGTGTGATCGAATTGGGATAGCGTGAGTTACTTTGGATCTACTACCAGTCCAGTTGGGCAGCTTCGACGTGGTGGTAGGAGTGGATTGGTTATCAGGCAACAAGGCGGAAATAGCTTGTCACGAAAAGGTCGTTCGTATCCCAACCGAAGATGGCGAAACAATTGTGGTTCACGGGGAGAAGCGTGATACGCCGTTGAGAATTGTCAGCTGCCTGAAAGCGCGAAAGTGTTTGCAGAAAGGATGTGTTGCCTTCCTGGCACACATTGTGGATAAGAAGGCTGCTAAGCCAAGAATAGAAGACATCCCTGTCGCGAGGGAATATCCAGAAGTCTTCCCAGAAGACTTACCTGGACTGCCACCTCAGAGACAAGTAGAGTTCCGCATTGACTTAGTTCCAGGCGCCGCGCCTGTGGCTAAGGCACCTTATAGACTTGCTCCGTCTGAAATGCAGGAACTGTCGACACAACTTCAAGAGTTGTTAGACAAGGGTTTTATCCGACCAAGCTTCTCGCCTTGGGGAGCTCCGGTCCTGTTTGTCAAGAAAAAGGACGATAGTTTTCGTATGTGCATCGACTACCGGGAGCTGAACAAGCTGACGATCAAGAATAGATATCCTCTGCCAAGAATCGGTGATCTATTCGATCAACTGCAAGGCTCAAGCTTTTATTCAAAGATCGACCTTCGATCTGGATACCATCAGTTAAGGATACAAGAGGAGAGTATCCCGAAGACAGCCTTTAGAACTCGTTATGGACACTACGAGTTCCTTGTTATGCCGTTTGGTTTGACAAACGCACCTGCAGTCTTTATGGATTTGATGAATAGAGTTTGCAAGCCGTACTTGGACAAGTTCGTGATTGTGTTTATCGACGACATCTTGATTTATTCAAGAACCAAGGCTGAGCACGATCAGCATCTAAGAGCTATTTTGGAGCTGCTAAAGAAGGAACAACTGTACGCCAAATTCTCCAAGTGCGAATTTTGGCTACGTGAAGTTCAATTTCTTGGGCACGTGGTAAATGGAGATGGAATCCACGTGGATCCAACCAAGATCGAAGCGATCAAGAATTGGGAAACGCCAAAGACGCCAACCGAGATTCGACAATTCTTGGGTTTGGCTGGCTACTATCGAAGGTTCATTGAGGACTTTTCGAAGATCGCTCAACCATTGACGCTCCTCACGCAGAAAGATAAGAAGTTTGATTGGGGAATCAAACAGGAAGAAGCGTTCCAGATATTGAAGGATAAGCTCTGCAATGCGCCGATCTTAGCACTACCGGAAGGTACGGATGATTTTGTGGTATAATGCGACGCTTCGCGTCAAGGATTGGGTTGTGTGTTGATGCAACGCCAAAAGGTTATTGCTTACGCATCGCGTCAACTGAAGGTGCACGAAAAGAACTATACCACACGTGATTTGGAGCTAGGCGCAGTGGTATTTGCATTAAAGATCTGGAGACACTACCTTTATGGTAGTAAGTGTACAATCTTTACAGATCACAAGAGCCTACAGCACATATTCAACCCGAAGGAGCTGAATATGAGGCAAAGACGATGGGTTGAGTTGCTGAACGATTACGACTGCGAGATAAAGTATCATCCAGGGAAGGCGAATGTGGTCGCCGATGCCCTAAGTCGAAAAGAGAGGATCAAGCCCATAAGGGTTAGAGCTTTAGAAATGATTATCCGAACCGATCTTTCCTTGCGCATTCGTGCCGCGCAGAAAGAAGCTCTCAAGGAAGGAAACCTTGAAGAAGAATATCTCCATGGGATGGAGAAGCCTTTGGTACCAAACGAGGAAGGAACGTTATGTTTTGAGAAAAGGATTTGGGTTCCTTTGTTTGGAGATTTAAGGAAGGTTATTTTCGATGAAGCTCACAAGTCACGGTACTCTATCCATCCTGGAGCGGATAAGATGTACCAGGATCTCAAAGATTATTATTGGTGGCCTAGGATGAAAGGCGATGTTGCTGTATATGTGAGCAAATGTTTAACATGCGCTAAGGTTAAAGCCGAATACCAGAAGCCTTCAGGACTTCTGCAACAACCTGAGATTCCCAAGTGGAAATGGGAACAAATCTCCATGGATTTTGTTACAAAGCTGCCAAGAACGCCGAGAGGCCATGACACTATTTGGGTAATAGTGGACCGATTAACGAAGTCAGCACACTTCTTACCTATCAGAGAGAAGGATAATACGAGCAAGTTGGCCGAAATTTACATGAGAGAGATCGTTACGCGCCATGGAGTACCTCTCTCAATCATCTCTGACAGAGACGGAAGGTTTGTGTCAAGGATATGGCAATCCTTCCAAGAAGCCTTTTGCTCACAATTGAATCTGAGCACTGCGTTTCATCCGCAAACTGACGGTCAAAGCGAGCGAACGATACAGACTTTGGAAGACATGCTGAGAGCGTGTGTTATGGATTTGGGCGGTAGCTGGGACAAATATTTGCCTTTGGTCGAATTTTCATACAACAACAGCTACCACACCAGTATTGGTGTCGCGCCATTTGAAGCCCTTTACGGACGCAAGTGCCGATCACCCTTATGTTGGGCTGATGCAGGTGATAGGCAGCTTGCTGGTCCCGAAATCGTCCAAGAGACGACAGACAAAATTGCGCAGATTCTAAAACGCATCGAAGAAGCTCGCCACAGACAGAAAGCCTATGCAAATCCAAACCGGAAACACTTGGAATTTCAAGTGGGAGAAATGGTTTTATTGAAAGTTTCACCCTGGAAAGGGGTGGCACGCTTCGGAAAGCGTGGGAAGTTAAATCCGCGCTACATTAGTCCTTTCAGAATTTTGGAAAGAATAGGACTAGTAGCATACAAGCTGGACTTACCTGCTGAACTCCATTCAGTTCACGATATATTTCATGTATCCACCCTGAAGAAAAGTCCAACTCAAGATACCATTGCCATTCCCATCGACGAGGTTCATGTTAACGACACGCTCCACTTCGTTGAAGAACCGGTTGAGGTTACGGATTGGAAAGTAAACAAGACCCGCCGGAGCAGTGTCAAGCTCGTCAAAGTTCGTTGGAATGCCAGACATGGTCCTGAATACACCTGGGAGCGCGAGGACCGGATGAAAGAGGAATACCCCCACTTATTTCCTAAGAACCCTGCATCTAGTAGCAGAACCTAAAATTTCGGGACGAAATTTCTTTAACGGGGGGAGAATGTGACAACCCTCACTAAACCAGGTATCCGTACGACTTAATTAATAATTAATTAATGCTTAATTACTGTGCTTGTCTGAAATTACTGATGAACTGCTACTTGGTTTCTGATACGTGCATATACCTGCATCATACTTTACTTACCGTCACTACATTATTTACATGCTGAACCTTAGTGACAAACGTGATGCACAAAAAGCACAGTAGCACTATAACGGATAACCTATTGAACATGCTGATAAAGCCAGCATCAGGCAGACACTGCCTCTAAGGCCTGTATGAGCCAGAAATATTTTGCTACACTAGTGGTGAGTGTAGGGATATAAGGGTTGTAGAACTGCGTCTCTAGGAATAAGTTTCAATGACTGGATGTGCCTAAAACGTACTCTAAGTACAAAATTCAGCACTTTACATAATAATTCGGCTTTTAGCTAACTAATAAACTGCCAAAACATGAGAAAAATATTACTAGACACTTTCCAAAATGTCAGATATGAGTTGTGTCACTAAAAGGGGAAATAACGACACTTTAAAGCTTTGTTAACGCTTTAACGGATTACTATCCAACCGAACAACCGGACTTTACCCGGGACCTGAAAATATTGTTATTTTCATTATTTATCTTTTTCTGAGCCAGTTAGGGTCCCTGAACACCCTAACACCCATTGTAACGCGTGACACACCACTAACCGGGTTAATCCCTAAACATAACTATATTAACCTAACTATGTGCCCAACTATCTAGTTGGATTCGAACTAGACCCCCCCCCCCCTTAACCAACCGTCCCCATCTAGGGGACATACATGGTACAATGTTGAATATTTTATTTCCACATGTTTAATATCTAGGATACACACTAACCATTGGTTAATGCCCTTGATGTTTGTCTATAAGTTCAACCATTAACACAACATAACCTTCACCACTTAAACTCACAAATCAACTCCTCCCTCTCTCTCAAGAGCTCATGGCCGAACCCCCTCTCAACACCCATCATAATTTCGAGTTTAGTTCATCACATTCCAATCATCTACAAGTGTTAAGGGTCGCATATAAGGAACCTTGGAGCAAACAGAAGGCGAAGGACCTCTCTAGTTTGCTTTTATCCACCCTATTTGCGCTTAGATTCTTCCCTAGCCTCGAGCTAGTGGTATGTTGCTTAAATCACCTTCTTGAACTAATCTAAAGTGGTTAATATGATTTGCAACGGTTAAAACTCGTTAACATACAAGATGATACATAAAAGTCTACTTAAAACACTAAAAATGGTGGTTAAAAGCACATATGTTGTGTAAATCATGTAGTATTTGATTTGTGTGATTATTTGGACCCGATCTATGTTGTGGTAGCTCGGATCATCGTTTAACCCGGATTGGTCATGTCCTTGGATCATGACATAGGGTTGTTTTGAAAGTAATAAGGGTTAAAGGGTGAAACTCTACCACACAAGAATCATGAACTTGTGTAAAAGCGATTTTGCTTATGAAATAGTGTTTAAAATTAGTAGATCTACGTATCTACAAGCGGTATTTTCAAAGGACCACGTGTCAAGAGAAAACATACTTTAAAGACGGATCTTACACTAACACGAATGGTTTTTAGAACACACAAGTATGTAAACACTTGTGTAACACAAGGTTCCGACAAAATAACTATTTTTGAAAAAGATGACGAGAAGTTGTAGAGACGGAACTTCCCTAAAAACGAGGTTTTTACAAAATCGGATTGTTTTATATAAAGATCCACTAAAAATGATGGAAAGATACTACATATTTTGGAAAAACCACAAGTTCATGTATTTTTGCGATTTACATCTATTTTGACTAGTTTGATACGTTGAACATTGTTTTGATTGGATGATAAAAATGGTTGGTTTGATTTATAAAAGAAAATGATACGCTCGAAAGCGTGGCCGCCTCCAGTTACAGTGGAAACTCTGGCGAAATTTTCCCAAAAGCCTAACACTTAGAAATATTTTCACCATAAGTGTTAGAAATACTTTTCGACATGTTTTCAAAATATAAGTGTCGCCACGACTATATTTACAAAACATCGGAGGTGGGATTTCACAAAATAAAACGTGATACATATATATATTTAGTATATATTTTTCACAGCGTCACTTGATATGTGTTTATGATTATTTTGTGAAAATACTAGTATTATTTTTAGAGTAAAAATAATACTATCGAATGTTAACGAATCCAAAATAATACGAACGCCTCTACGATAAATACATAAGTTACACCGGTAATTATTATTACCACTCGATCATTAAAACGTAACTTACGCATTTTGGGAAAATATGACTTAACGCGTATTTTTGTCAAGGCATTATTTTGGAAAATTATGTAATAGAAAATATAATATTTTTGAGAAGAATATTTATATTTTGGGAGTTAGAAATCAAATATATTAAGTGAGACTTAATAGTGTAATCCGAATTATACGAACGCACATGCATTAAATCCTCCATCCTTGGGAAGGAAAATGACTACCAAGTATACAAAAATGTAAACACGAAATAGTTGCCTAACTATTTCCCAAAAACTTAAACCATAAAGCTAAGGCACGGCCGTCCGTCTAATAGAGTTAGCACGTGTAGGTCGTCATACAGCTGATTGATTTGGAGGCATACTTGGTAGAGACGCACCACTGTGAGTTCATGTCCCCCTTTTCTCTAACTGTTTTCAGTTTTCTTAACTGCGGGGGTGAAATACATGTTACTTTGATTACAAGTACTTTATACATGGTATGGTTAGCGTAAGGAGGTTTACTACTTAGATCATGTGAGTGGGTAGGTGTGAACTGGAGACCATTAATCCTCATTGTAGGAACCGAGGGACGTAAGCGGTAGATCTATCTGGGTGTAGCGAGCCCAACCCCTGAGCCCGCATAATGGACCAGGTGGTAACTTTGTACCCATCGCCAAATACGCTAGGTTTGAGTCTTCCTACTTGCACTTCACACATATCATTAGCTTTGCAACCCAATGGTGATCTCTTTTTCCTTATTTGCTACATACCAGGAATTTTCATACGAACAGACATCTTTACAAAGGTTTTACTTACTCACTTACACATGAACTCGCTCAACATTATTGTTGATTTTTCAACTTACATGTATTTCAGGGAACTAAAGGATCTGGCACGGTATGGCATGTTTTCCCGCTGCACTAGTTACGAGGTCATCCAAGTTTAAGGGATGTGACTTTTTCCTGGACGAGTCACAGTTCTTAAACTGTGTTTATGTCATGTTAATGTTTGTGTCTGTTGAACACTGTATATGTTGTTAGGGTGTGTTTCCGTTGAGACAATGTTATGGTATTTTACTTTTCAACTTAATCTAATGGATGATCTTGCACGGTTTTTAAATTCATATAGCTTGTTATGGTTAAGCTATGGTATTAAGAAGTCACACCAAATTAACCACGCTTCCGCAAAGCCAGGGTGTGACACGTAAAGCCAACTTTAAGGCCCTAAAATGTTGCCTAAACATTGTGGACATGAAACACGCTCAAAAATATGTCGGATGATGGTTCGTTTGGTCGTACGAACGCGATGTTCGCTTAATTACGACGGAATGCGCACAAGCGCGAAAAACGATCCAAATGACGCGACGAATGGATTTTTCTTATGGAGAACACTAAAATATAATATAGTCATACTTACATAAATTTTTGGATGTCCGGATATATTCAGAACGTAAGTTATGCGCGAAAGTGCAAACTTGTGCACTTTTTGACACTTTTAGTCCCTGAATGAGCCAAAAGTTTATTTTAGCACACCGAACCCCTCAAAGCCTATTTCTAAGCTATATAAAGGATATTTAAGGTGTGTTTAACTTATGGTCATATTCCAGAATGTCTGTTCCAGTACGAATCGTCATACTTTCGCAGTTTGTCAAGTTTAGTCCCTGTAAGCGAATTAACTTGTTTTTGCTATACCAAAGCCTTCAAAACTTATTTCTAAGTTATGTAAAGGTTATTTAAGGTATTTTAAGCCTATGTCACTATTCCGGAGTGTTTGTTGCATTAAACTGGTTATATTTACGCATCTGTGCGCGTATAACCTTCCAGAAAGCGATTTAGAGTTTGGAATTGAACAAAAATTGATATGTGCAAATGATACACATATTTTTACAAACCCCAAGTATGAAATATAATATTTCATTGGTTCGGTATTTGTTTGATGGCCGTGGAGGCACAGGTGTTACAGTCTCCCCTACTTTAGGAAATTTCGTCCCGAAATTTTTTTAGAGGAAACTTGTGAGAGTTTAAAACATAAAGTTGAAAAGATCGGACAACATTGGTTAGGGTTCTGAACTTCTAGTAACTTTAATAACATCATGCTTGCAATATAAGAGGGATACTTATATACAAGTATATGAAGCATCATTGGTGCGTCCACCGTACCTCCATTACATCGTTCTCATTTTGTTATTGTTGTCACTATCGGTTCTTACACATAATAAACCTTACTGGGTTTCTGTGCACTAAATTTCATAATTATGTACGCGTCCATAATCAGACAATTCTTTGCACAGTTCACACAGTCTATTTTATAATGTGTAGGGGAAAACCAAATGAACAATCCTGTGATGAGTGTGACTAGACCGCCATAGAGTCCTTTTAATTAAATCAATAAATGATCTAAATAGACTATCAAGGAGTCTGTTCAGCTACATCACTAGATGTCGTTCTTTAACCAAATTGTGAATCAATCTTTTTGACTAGACCACTAAAGGGTCTCTTATGAATCATGGAGTAGTACTATATAATCCAAGGGTCTTAACTATTACATAGAAGCCCATTAAGGATTTAAGGTAGTACCTTTTTGAATATCCTACTACGAATCCCTCATATGAAGATATGAAAGATCCTGCGAGGATTTGGATAACGAATATCCAGAGTATAAAAACACAAAATGCATAAAGGAAAACGTAAGATGAATAAACACATGGTCATATAACCACAAAATTGTTTAACTAGAAGTTTGTTTTGCTAACAGAGTACATGTATTTAAAGCACACTAGGAATCCATCTCGTGAATTTCATTTGGTACTTTAAACATTATCAAGAATCTAACTATAAAGATAGAAAGATTTCTAAAATAAAAATTCGATTTCGATTTTAAGGAACCGAAATGTTCGAATTTAGGTACGAAAGGAATCCAATTAAGGATTCTAATTTGAATGATAATTATCCACAAGGGTCTAAATGTGAAGACAAAAAGATCCCTTATGGATTTTAGAAGTTGAAGATGTTTTGAAACCTTGCACTTGATGTGCTTAAGTCAAAACCTGAAGTAAAAATGCTTATGAGGTTGAGATGCTAGATATGCCAAGGCGACATATGAAGTGGAGTTTGAAGGTTAAGTCAATGTATGAGAAAATTATCTTTGAAAACTATGCATGGGGTTCTTTGAAGAAAAATGTGTTTAACGTTTTTGAAACCTTATATATAATACTTTTGAAATCATAAAGTAGTTGTATTAGGTAGGTATATTTAAAAAAAATGTTTTAAAATCATGCGAGATGAATTTTGAAATTATGTATAAGGTTTTTTGAAAAACATGAATGATGCTTTTCGAAATCATGCACTTGATAAGAAAATGTACTGTGTTAATATTGTTTTCAGACTATATGAAATATTTCGAAATTAGGAAGGTTGGTTTTGATAACATGGCCAATGTTTTTGAAATAACATAGACAATGCATCTAGAAAAATTGTTTTCAAACTATATGAAATGTTTTGAGATCATGAAGATTGTTTTGAAATACTTGTACTGTGTATGTTGAAAAATCAAAACGTAATGGGTATGAGATTTGGAAATACCCTTAGTTATCTAACCAAGGATTTAATGGCACAGATGTGTAAAAAGCACGATTACTCATAATTTCACTTTATTTCATGTACTTCGTTTCTTAGAATGAAACGAGTACTTAAAATTTTTGAGGGAATCATGAGCGATCATTTGAAAGAGAGAAAATCACAAGAGTAGTTTGTAAGGAACACAGTTCCTTAGTACAGGTATTATAGAGAATTTCCATACACTCATGTAACTATGCTTGTATATCAGAATTGCGAACAACAACTTTTATTTATGAACGAGACATATTGTTTCACAATACATGAAAACAAACGAAACAAAGGCATAAGACAGCAACATCCTTTGTTCAGCCGAATGCTCATCCAAGGGTTGGATTTGTATTGACAATCTTCGGGCAGTTGTTCCTATAATGGCTCGTCTCACCACAGTTGTAGCACGATCCAGACGGAAAGCGAGCTTGAGTAGGGTTGACTTGGAGTTGATTTGGACCACCTTGGTTTGGGGTAAATCGACAAACATTTGCCAGGTGACCGAGTCGGCCACATGATGCACACAAATGACACTGTAGGTGAGCTAAGTGGTGTGCATTACATTTGTCGCATATTGGGGCAGTTCCCTTGTATTGCTTCCTAACAGGTGGTGTTGCCACCCGATTGGATCCTATTTGATTTGGTACTGCTGCTACGCAAACTTTTGCCGTATGACCTTTAAGTCCACAAATTTGGCATTTGCGGCACCTCACACTAGGGAGATGATGAAGGGTACATTGGTTGCACAAAAGGTTCAATTCCGTTGTATGGCTTCCTGACTGGTAGTGCTGTCACTTGGCTAGGTCCCGCTTGATTAGGTGTAACTGTTGCGGGTTTCCTTGAAGCCTTACGCTTCCTTGATTTTGGTGCTGGCTTGACTTCTGCTTCCTTTGGTAACTCTTGAGTGGCTTCATTGTCGAGACGAGAGGCTTCATTGTTGAGACGAGCCATGGCAATGCCTAGATCCACAGACTTCAGTATCACCTCGCCTATTTGCTGGGCAAATTTGGTTGTTTGCTCGGACATTTGACCAGTGCTGAGAGGAATAGACATTCTAGAAGAAAATGAAAGACAGAGGAAGAAACGAGTGAAAGGTTATTGGATAATCAATACAGAATGGTAACGAATGAAAATTGTGATCATTTGTTTGTTACCTAAGGCAAACAAATGAGATGGTGACAAATCAAAGTAAATGGGTCAAAAATAATGTATCGTGAAGACATGCTCGCCTATAAGTGAACACTCATCCTAAGAATTCCCGGTAAGCACAACTGGTCTCGCGTCTGATGAGATGTATACGAAGTGCTTGCCTAGACAGAAAACCCAGAATACAGGCATTCACCCTTCCAGTTTGCACGTGTTCACATCATTTAAAACCCAAAACCTTGACGAGGTTTTGAAAACTCAAAGGGGTTCAAAACCATATAATAGAGAGTTCAAAACCTTACAATAGGGGGTTCAAAACCTAGTAATCAATCATCCTAGAACAGATGATTAGTTTTCAAAGCGGTTTTTTTTTTTTTATGTTCTTGTTGTGGTTGTCGCCTAAGGATAGGTGACAGTATTGTTTTATGACTAAATGCAAGTAAACTCGCGTTAGGGTCCTAAGAAGGTTATAGACTAGGTCAAAGCATTACTAATAACCTAATTCCCTATAACCATGAGCTCTGATACCAACTTTTCTGTCACACCCCGACCACGTAAAACAACAAAACATGGCGGAAACATCGGGGAGTGTTGTAACAGAATCATTGTTTCATAACACATGGAAATTTAAATATTGTTTTATTAAATACACGAGTTACAATGTCTTGAAAATCAAAGAAACATAACATAAATAACTAGTCTTGCATCTTTTATTGTCACTAAGGCCCATGTCCGCCTAAGTGTATCTTGATCAATCCTATGCTTCATTTCCTGAAACACATGTGAAAATAGGTACATCAGCATAAAGATGCCGGCGAGTACATAGGTTTTGTGAAAATAAGATTCATGACTTCTGTTTAAGAAAATGTTTAGTCATGAACCATGTAATTTGCTTTGTCTTTGTAAATCATTTGAAAAACAATAAGTTCAGATGATACGTATAAATAAGAGAATAATGCATGATTAAATGAATAACCATGTAAAATGAGTTCGTATAAGTTAAGTTGTTTGTAAAACAATGTATTGTGAAAAGTATGTTATTTGTATAAAATGTTATATGTCATAAACTGAAATGATTCAAATAACGCTACGATATGTAATACCATACAAACACTTATATATAGGAAGTACCAGCGGCGTATCCACCATGCTTGTATCATATTACACACGCCTCGTTACTTAATCACTTACTCAAACCAAACCAACAATGTAAAATGTTCATGTCTAATATAAATCATGTAATGTATAACCAATGTCAAAAGTGTTTATGTGTCAAATGTAAACCATGTAATGTGTAACCAAAATGATATGTATGGCTAGTGAAATGTATCAACTAAACCATATGCACAAGAACATAGTATTGAAGTAAAACTTGGTTTAAATCAAAGCTATGTTTTGTGTAAATGCATGATCAATGTTAATCATGTAATATGTAACCAAAATGATATGTATGGCTAGTGAAATGTATCAACTAAACCATATGCACAAGAACATAGTATTGAAGTAAAACATGGTTTAAATCAAAGCTATGTTTTGTGTAAATGCATGATCAATGTAAATCATGTAATATGTAACCAAAATGATATGTATGTCTAGTGAAATGTATCAACTAAACCATATGCACAAGAACATAGTATTGAAGTAAAACTTGGTTTAAATCAAAGCTATGTTTTGTGTAAATGCATGCTATACTGATACGAACATCTATGCGGTGTTGTGAAAATGCATACATCCAAGCCTTGAGACTGCGGCGATAAACCCTTAAACCACTTAAAGGTTTATCTAAATTATGTATATCGAATTCGGTCATTCCTTTCATCCCCTTTCTCTGGGATGTCCGGAACGGGAGTTGTCAATTCCTATGGTACCACTACCTACTAACGAATGGAGTGATCAATGTTAATGAATGTATTGTTCCATGTTAAACAAACCAAATGTCATACCAAAATGTAAACATGTGAAAACGATGCACTAAGTATGTAATCAAATGAACATACGTAGCGTGAAAATGTAATGAAAACGATGTACTAAGTAATGCACACAATGGGCACACCTAGCATGAAATGTAATGTAAAATGATGTACTAAGTAATGCACACAATGGGCACACCTAGCATGAAATGTAATGTAAAACAATGTACTAAGTAATGCACACAATGGGCACACCTAGCATAAGATGTAATGAAATCATGTACTATAATGTACTAACGAACATAGCATATATATAATGTGAAAACAGGAAAGCATGAAAGTAACAAGTAGGCACATGTGTTCCACCCCAAAACGTTTGGAAAACAGTAAAAGAGGGGTCTATGTACTCACTTGGGATTGCTCAGAAGTCCTAAGATAACAACCAAGCAATGCTAGAGATCACGGAATCAAACGGCACCTAATATAGGTAACTATGTTATTAAACCGGACCTAAATCGGAATATCGGATAGAATGAGGTTTCGTAAACCAAACGAGTATGGAAACTCGTGTAATATGGTTTAACAAAGCCTACATACTAAAACGAAACTTAACCTAAGTGTTTACGACCCATTACGACCCGTTTAGGTAGCTTATGCTACTTTAACGCGTCGTTCGCGTGAAACGCGTTCGGACCGCCTAACTAGCCCTATGATAAGTAAAATATGCCTTAAACGTGTTACATAATCAGTTATGTGACAAAAGTTTAGGTTATATATGCTTAATTACCAATTATACATGAAAAGGGTATTCTGGTAATTTACATAAGGCATATAAACTACCTATCATACAACTACTCAAATGATGTGACCATAAGGTATAACCTCGGAAGGTTATTCCCTACACTATGGTCACCTAATGTATTTGGTCGGATCCTAATGATCGACCAAACTGGGTCGGGTTCGAAGGTATAAGCGATTTATCAGATCGCTTACCCTTACGACCCTAGACAACGTGGAAATCAGTAGGCATAGTCCCAAGGGACCATAACCATCGTGATTACAATCACGTTGCGAAGTTCAAATGAACTTCGCATTGACCATGAGCTGGTCAACGCTGAAAGTCAAACAAAGTTTGACTTTCGGACTCGAAAAGCAATAAAAGAACGAAAGAATACTTACGAAGGGTCCCCGAATGCTAATTTCGATTCAAGAATCTCAGGTGTGAAACAATGGTTTCAACTTAGAGTTTCTCAATCAAAATTCTAGTGATTTTAACAATGAAAGGCATGGGGTATATATAGTTTTTGGTCCACCGTTAAGATCGTTTCATGGAAACCGTGCTTTAATCACATCCGTACAAGTGTCGGAACCTTATGGTGCCTAAAAATGGTCCTTATCATCTGACTAAGCAATTGAGAAGGTGTGGTGGAGGATAAAACAGCTGGAAACTGATGTTAAATGCAGTTAATCTGGTCCAGAAGGCGGACGCGGCCCGCTTCAGGATCAGACAAACACAATGCGGGCCGCCTGGGATGTCTGATCAGCCCACATGTTTCAGAAATGACAGTTTCAGTCCCTGCACGTGTTTAAGGCCATTTTCGACACTTCTAAGGCCCGTAAAGCCAACTTTAAGGCCCTAAAATGTTGCCTAAACATTGTGGACATGAAACATGCTAAAAAATATGTCGGATGATGGTTCGTTTGGTCGTACGAACGCGATGTTCGCTTAATTACGACGGAATGCGCACAAGCGCGAAAAACGATCCAAATGACGCGACGAAAGGATTTTTCTTATGGCGAACACTAAAATATAATATAGTCATACTTACATAAATTTTTGGATGTCCGGATATATTCAGAACGTAAGTTATGCGCGAAAGTGCAAACTTGTGCACTTTTTGACACTTTTAGTCCCTGAATGAGCCAAAAGTTTATTTTAGCACACCGAACCCCTCAAAGCCTATTTCTAAGCTATATAAAGGATATTTAAGGTGTGTTTAACTTATGGTCATATTCCGGAATGTCTGTTCCAGTACGAATCGTCATACTTTCGCAGTTTGTCAAGTTTAGTCCCTGTAAGCGAATTAACTTGTTTTTGCCATACCAAAGCCTTCAAAACTTATTTCTAAGTTATGTAAAGGTTATTTAAGGTATGTTAAGCCTATGTCACTATTCCGGAGTGTTTTTTGCATTAAACTGGTTATATTTACGCATCTGTGCGCGTATAACCTTCCAGAAAGCGATTTAGAGTTTGGAATTGAACAAAAATTGATATGTGCAAATGATACACATATTTTTACAAACCCCAAGTATGAAATATAATATTTCATTGGTTCGGTATTTGTTTGATGGCCGTGGAGGCACAGGTGTTACATTTTCTCTATCCTATCACACGAATCGATACAAGACGAAGACAACAGACATATGCACCAACAAACTCCCCCTTGGATGTTGACGAGTCTTCGGCACACAGTTCTTCAGTCTTGATCAGTCTTTTCTCTCTTTCCAAAGTATCTGACATTGTAAGCTTCTATCAAACTATCTCTTCTTCGTCTCTTCTTCCTCCAGGACTGCAACCTGGCTTTCTTAAGCTACAAGCTCCCCTTTGCTAACAGACTCCCCCTTAAGTTGTACCGGGATCGTAGACTGGCTCTTCAGCTTTCGCAAGGTCTAAGATCATGTCCTGGCTCAAATTCTGCTCAGGCTTAGACACAGGGATCTACATAATTCTCTACCCAACAATAAATTTCACACATTTATAAAATGTAACAAATTTAAACATTGGTAGAAATTGTTCATCATTCACAAACTTTTATCAAGTCAAACTTAATGACCCTGAATTAACACTTGAAAGATTATTGAAAACCCCAATTCAATTTAAACATTGATCATTTTTCATTTTTTTTCTCTTTAAACACACTTTCCCAACCCATTGTTGTTCATCATGTTTAGCACTCGGAATTTTGAAAATCAGCTTTCCAACATCAGCTGTCGAAAATAAGATGAACAAAAATCTTTTTGAATTTTCAAAATTATATGCTAAAACACATTAATGAAAAGCAATAAAGAAATATTTACAGACAATATTTGTGTGAGTGTGCGTAAGAGAATCATATCAGTTTATGACAAATCACTAGCACCGTTGAGCTTTAAACACTTTAAGTTCTAAACGATTCACTTAGATTGTTAGTATATCGATCCACTAAAATTTTCACACAAAGTTCAACTGCTTCGAGATACGAGATTAATGTTTTAAGGATTTAAACTTATTCGCGTGTCCCAGCTTTGAATATACTCCCATATCCAGATCCCAATATTCAGTCTTACAGGTGAGTATACCTTGATGATATCTGTAAGGGGTGAATTGCGAAACTTTGAGAGCTCAATTGTTTTTCAGAGTTGAAGGTTCGACTTTTGGTGTGTCCCCCTTGGGGATCTTCTTTACAACGGTACTTGATTTTATCTTTTCGATATTTCATCAATATTTGTATTGAGGGGGTGCTTTTATGTCAAGCAAGCGAAAAGTATTATACGGGGACTAGGCCATTGCTTCCGCAAAATCAGAAGTCCCGGGATAATACCCCAGATATCACTAAGTATAAAGACCAAGTATCTTAGAAAGAGGGATCTTTCAAACAAGATTTCGGGGGTTACCCATATATCCGAGAGATGTTCCCCACGAGATAAGTAAGTAAAATATTTAGGTTTATATCTCGAAAACAATCTACTAAGCGTGTAAAAACCTACTGGCATATCATCAGTGAGAACGTTTATCACATATTTAACTTTCCAATTCTTTAGCATGCTGTGATTGTCTACTGATGTACTATCATTTCCTCTTTTTCACAACAAAACTCATTTTTTATTTTTCAATGTTTTTGGATTTTAGATTTTATCATGTTTTTGGATTTTCTATAAACTTTCTCCCCCTAAAATCAAAAACATATTTTTGTGTTTTTGGTTTTATCAAAAACAGTAAAGAAACTGTACAGAAAACATGACAAACTGATGTGAATTGCTTCAAATCACCATCCACTTGACTTAAACAATCAGAACTCCCCCTGACAACAAACTATTTTCCCATTCTGATTTCAAAACACTTAAGTTTGTTTTAATCAAATGGTTTTTCCAGAAAATTAGTTTTGTTGATTTCACACATCATGGGGTTTCATCACATTGTTCTTTCAACCATTTGTAAAACCACTTGTATAATCAGGTTCAATCAAGTTCAACTTAATGACCTTGATTAACCACTTGTAAGATCAGAACCACTTGAAGGTTCTTATCAACCATATCACTTGTAAGTAAAACTATGACAGTTTAAAAATTTTCAAGAAAGATGTCGATTCCTACTCCCCAATTACCAACCTGGGAGTTCCGGCAAGTCAGGATTTTTAAGCAAAGAATACCGACACCCAAGCCTGACCTGCTTTGGGTGTTACCTGTTCACTTTCACTTGGGCTTTGGGTATTCCTTTTGGATTCATAGAAATCCTTTACCCCTTTGGCCTTCCCATTGACCATTTTCCCAAATATGTTTTTCACTTTGTTGTTAAAAGCCTTGTCAATATCAAATTCTTTCTTTTCAGAAAAGAATTGATTCAAAATTTCCACATTTCCTGATTTTGATTTTAAATTTTCCGCCCGCAATGGTGGAAAGTTTGCGTCATCCATTGGCGGAACTGAATTTTCTCTTTTTAGTTCAACTGGTGGCTCCTCTGACTTTAACGAGTCAGACTCATCGCCATACTTTACATCTGTTTTCTTAATCACCCAAGTTTGGTTGTTAAGATTCACTTTTCTCTTGTAAAATCTTTTCGAACACTCACCAACCTCAAATTTTGAATTTTAGAAAACTTTGAATTGTTCGGTTGGTAGTTCATTATCAACAACTTTTCCTTTTAGCTTAGGAGGCACTCCTTGTTTATGTTAGTCGTCGTTGGACAATTCCAAGCGATGTGACCAACAACTTTGCATTTGAAACAAGTTCTTTTCTCCTTTTTCTAGTAAACATCATTCTTCAATTTCTCTTACTTCTTAGCAAGGAATTCTTGATTCGTCATCTTTCTGAATGAGCTCTTTTCCTCTTCATCAGAACTAGACCCTGAAACAAATACAGTTTTTGTTTTAGAAGTTTTCTCATTTTTATGGTTTTCAGGTGGAATAAACCCTAAACCTTTCTTTTTGAAATTACTGTTATGGTTTGGTTTCTTTCGATAACCTAAACCAGAACTGTAACCCTTTTTCTTGTTTATCCTTTGTTGAACTCTTGAGGTGTATTTTTTAGATTTTTCAGAAAGATTTACATCTTTTATTTCAGAAATATTAATTCCTGTTAGTTTGAAAACCTTGTTAATCAATTCAGTTTTAACACCTCTTATTGGAAATTCTTTATCAGAATATAATTTGTCGAAATCATTCAAAGTATATGCCACTTTGAATGTTTCGTCATTCAAATTATTTTTTGATAAAAGAAATTCTTTTTTGTAGACCCTTTTGACCGATGATTTTGAACTGTTGGCCGACGAACTCGAATTCTCAGATTTGGACTTTGACTCTGACTCCTCATCTTTATCCAACACCTGATCGACCACTTTCTTTATTAACTCAGACTCGTGATTAGTGTCAGACGATGTGAATGTGACATCAATGTTGTCTAGTAACTCATCAGTTGTTTCGGACTTTAACTTTATATTGACTGCCTTGTTGACTTGTTCCTCATTTGGTTTTCTGGGAGAATAACCTTCCCAGATCGGAGGCGGACACTTTTTATAATTTGCACTTTGTTTCTTACCAGTATCCATTTCTTCTGACTTCTTATCCTGAAAGGCTTCAAAACCTGTAATAGTAGGATAAACTCTATCAATCAAATAATCAGAACTTGAGTAACATAGCAACAATCTTCTGATTCTTTCATTCTCAATCTTTTCAGTCTCCAATTCTTTCTTCAACTCTGCATACTCTTCAATATAGTGATTGATAGTCTTCTGTTTAGTCATCATTGTTGCATTCAACAATTTCAAAGCATCTTTTCTTTCTGAGTTTGTCTGTTGCAACTGGTTGACTGTTCTATTCAGCACATCATACGACTCTTTTACATACTTGACATCGAACAACAATTTTTCCTTCATTTCGTTGAGCTCACTATACTTCTTATCTTTTTCTTCACAATGTTTGCATGGCTCCAAACATTTCAGACAAGATTTAGTAACCTCTTCCTTTTCTCTTGCTGTGCTTCGCTCTTTAAGCTTCTCCAATTTATCTTCAAAATAAAATTTGAAACTTTCATGAGATAAATGATTTTTACCAATTTTTATTTGTTTAATTTCCTCTTCATCATCACTGCTATCAATTGATGATTGATCACAGACTGAATCTTCTGAAGAAACAGATTCTTCATCTTGAATTTTCTCATTTTCTGCAATCACATCTATCCATTCTTTCATCAATTCTGGCTCTTGAATGATCTGTGCAATAAATGCTCTAAACTTTAAATCAGCCGGAATGTATTTGTCCCAGCTAAAACCCTCTGGCAAATTTTCATCATCTTGATGAACTAGATAAGCTTTCTTTGGTTCTTCAATCTCCTTCCTAACATGTGAAGTTTGTGGCGATTGTAGTTGATGTGGCTGTTGAGCAGCTTGATGATAAATCGCTTTCTAATAATAATCATTGTTCCCGAAGGGATTCTGAGCTCCACCTGCTTCTCGATTGGTACATTCCCTCTTGAAATGTCCTTTTTCCCTACATCGAAAACAAGTAACTTTAGATTTATCAAAACCTAAAGTAGAAACATTAGCATCACGAAAGTCATCTCTTTCGGTAATCTGTTTAAATTTCTCAGCTCTCCTTTACACGCTCGCTAAACACCACTTAATATCCATAAGCTCCATTTCCTCAGCATCAATCTGATCGTAATCCTCTTTTGTCAACATAGGATTTCCGATCCTTCCTGCAACCAAACTCTCGTATGATTCCAACACGGTAACTAGTAATGCCATATGACCTTTAGCGACTTCTTCAGAGAAATTTTGATCGTTTTGAAGATGCAACGCGATGTTGCGTTGTAGCACATGACCATTACCATTTTTTGAGCTTTGAGACTGGTTAACTGGAGTTGAAACATTCGAATTGACACTCGGATATGAAGAAAATCCACTAGTTTTGCATGAACTTTGATTGACTGATCTGGATGAATTTTCTCTGCTGAAAGCGGTTTGGATCTTAGGACTTGCTTCAACACTTTGACCATTACCTTTGTAATACATTTTGATATCTTGTTGACCACTAGAATTGTTCATTCTAGTAATCTTTTGTTGGTCAAGATCTTGTTCTTCAAGTTTTTCAATGAATTGTGCAATTGTCAATCTATCATACTCTCTGGTATTCTTCAAGATCATAAGATATGTACCCCATTCTTTTGGTGGTAAAGTATCTGCTAATTTATCAACCCACTCTTATCGCTCTTTAGTGATCTCCAATCGAGTCATTGAACGTACTAGATGACAATATCTTTCAACGAGCGTCTTTGTAGTTTCACCCGGCACACTTGTAAACAAATCAAATTCCTTTTTCAATAGAGACTTTTTACTCTTGATCATCTCCTTACTAACCTCGAACTTTGTATGAAGAGCTTCCCAAATCGAATATGCACTCTCATCATGTTGAAGTAATATGAAGATGTCTTCTTTCACTGTTGTTGAAGTAAGCTGACCATCATCTTTTCTGCCTTGTACATATCTCTCTCTTTATCTGCCAATTCAGAGATATTTTTTTACAACTCCAAGATTATTACAAGGTCTAACATACTTAGTTTCAATGCATTCTCAAGACATTAGATGATGTGCTTGAACCCAGTTTTCAAACTTTTCTTTCCAACTGTAATAATCTTCAATGTTCATCAGTTTTGGGGGTTTTTGTGAGGTTCCCGTTTCATTTACCATGTTCAGAACTGTAACAGGAGTAGTCGGAGTCGTAGCAAATGCGTTGTAGAACTCGGAATCCATTTTACAATCTTAAAATTTACAAAACTATCTTTCCACACAATCTGAAGTCTCAAACGAACTGACAACACTCACCTTGTGCGAACTGAAACAAACAACACTCAAACGACCTGAAATATGGCACCTCGTCCGAACTGACAACTTTGGTGCGAAGTAAGAATCACACTTCGTGCAAAGTGGGGTGAAGTTTGGTGCGAACTGGGAAAAATACTTCAGATCGTGCGATCTGGAAACAAAATAGTCTCTTCGTGCGAACTGATCTAGCAACAACCCAACACGTGCAAAATGAACACCTAAAACCTGACTTTCTTGCGAACTAAAACAAGTCAGTTCGTGCGAACTAAGGCAAAATCTCATACGATCTACGCCATGTTCAAACGATCTGGTAATTTTGTCCAATTTTATCAGGTTTTGGATCGATTTTTGGTCTGATTTTTTAACAAGTTGTTAATAACAGTGAAACGCACGTAATTTGTGAAAATCAAGACATTTTGACCTTGAAAACCCTGTTAATTTTGAAAAGATGTGAAGAAAATGAGTGGAAGTGATATTTTCAGATGAAATCAAGCTGAATTTGTAAGAATTCTTCCTCCTGAGCTCTGATACAACTTGAAGGATCGAGAAACGACCTAAATGAGTCGATCTGAATAATTCTTGAGCGAAACGAGAGGCGGAATCAGACGTTTCGGTGTTAAATCAGCTTGATTTTCACTAGAAAGTAGTTTAACAGTCTTTTTGATTGATTTGACAAAGTTACAGACCACTTGACACTTCGGCAACACCTCTGCTCCGGAATCACGAACGTTACAAATGAAGTACACAAGTCCACTATTTATACTTGCACCAGTTTGCACGAAAGCACCATGATCCAGTTCGCACGAACTGGTAATGTCCAGTTCGTACGAACTGCCAGTTCATACGAACTGCTAGTTCGTGCGAACTGGCTTGTTTCGTGCTGAACTTTGTTTTTCTCGAACTACGTGACTTGTTTTCTCTATCCTATCACACGACTCGATACAAGACGAAGACAACAGACATATGCACCAACATCGGTGAAGTATTATTCTTCGTCAAGAAATGTTGCGACGAAGAATTTATGTTGTTCGTCAAAGGGCCAGTCGACGAAGGATCAGGTCCTTCGTCAGCTTGGGTTTTTTGTGGGGATCAAGGCAGTTTCGTGATTTCCTAAATTTCAGCTCATTAATTCCGTAACAGTCGCTTAACAAGTTCATCAGTTTCCAAACAGATCAAACGACACTTTTTAACGATGATCATGCACCCTAGTTATGAACAATCATCACTCATTCAAAACGTAACAGTTCCCACTCATCATACAAATCATCCTAAACAATCATTAACCCTAAACACCCAATGACAACACACAATCAGATTATTAATTTATCACGGAATAATTTCATCAAGCAGAATTATCACATCTCATCATGAATATTAACGTATACAAATCATCGAACCCTCACATAAGATCATATCATCAGTATTTTAGCAATTAACGATGATAGGAACTAACTGTGATACCGAACTGATTAGTTTGTTCGACATGAAAAGGCTTCGAGACCCACAATCGCCGTCGCATAGTAAGGAGAGGAAAGGGAGAGAGTTTTAGGGTCTGATGTTTAAGTTTTGACGGTTATGAAATGTTATGCAAAGAAATAACAGTCGGGCTCCTCTTGGGCCACTAATAAACCTGGGCCGAGAACCCTTTTGGCGAAGGATCCTCTCGACGAAGAACCCTTTTCATCAAGATATGATTGTGATGAAGAACCGCCGTGATTGTGGCGAAGAACCTTCTTCGTCAAAAGAGGTTCTTCGTCAAAACAATCGAAACATAATAATACTTTAAACAACTCCTTAGTTAACAATTTACAACCAAACATAACCACACCTTAATCATTCATATATCGTGCACATGTTACAACATAAAATGAATTGTGAAAACAGGATTGTGAAACAAGTAAACAAGTAACGCGTAAAGAAGGGACCTTGGGATCTCGGGTTGTCACAGTTTTCGAGTGACGTCATCACGGGTTCTTATGAGTACCGGAGTATGATCTCATCTCACCAAGAGCAACTCGGATCTAAAGGATTTCTACAATGTTTAAACATTGATTTCACCTAAATCTAAACATCTTTCAAGTGTGTTAAACTTTTCTTCAAACTTTCTTCACTTTTCACTCAAAACCGTTAGAATCTGGACTCATTCGGGTGTTCTACTCATTCTCTGGTAGAGGACTGAGCTGAGAACAGATTACTACCGGAGAGACAAATAATTCACGGGTGGAACATGAAACACCGTCAGGAACAGCTTGTTCAGATCAAACGGGGTGATTCCCGTCCGAACGGATGAGTTAGTCTTGATGTGGATCCTGTTGTTTAAACACGTTGTCATACCGTCTTGATAAAATCTTTTAACTTAGCTGATTTTACAAACTTTTCAACTCCAACAGTCGCCCGATCGAACGCCTATCCGACCAGGTGACTTGTGACTTTAAACACTTAAACAATTTCCAAATTTCAAAGTATGCTATCCTCCACTCGGATCACCATCCGAGCGGACGGCCATCCGTCTGGATGACCGTCCAACCGGACGACCTGAGAGGTAGAAACACTTCAAAACTTTTACAATGCTACAACGTAAACTTCAAAGTTCAATACACAAACACATCCTTCCAAAACGAATGACTATCCGACCGAATGTTCATCCGTCCGGACGGTCATTGTTGGACCGTTTTGTGACCCTGAATAGTCAGTCAAGGACGTTCATCTTCACGAAGTTACAACAGCTTTTCCTTTCAATTCCTTCTCTTTTATTGCTTTCTGAATGGATTTTGACAGAGTTCGGTTACACAAGCAATGCCAAGGTTTCGCTCTAATGTCTCCAAATGAGATCACACATAGGGTATATATAGGTCAGCTGGTTCGCTCATATGGACTGCCATATGAGCGAAACCCCATATGATCATATAAGCGAAACCACCAGGACCATTGGAGCGAAACCACTTACAATATTGTACATATGAGCGAAATCACCTACTAACCTATGTACACATAAGCGAAATACATAATAAAACCCTAATTTTGACTTTTAAGATCCAATCTAACTTATTTTGACCTAAGACTCAGTGTAAACGTAGTCAACAGACATTCTGTGCACCAACAGACTCTCCCTTGGATGTTGACGAAGTCTTCAGCTCCGAGTCTTCAGTCTTGGTCTTTTCTCCAACTCTCTGTCTTCACATCATAAGCATTCTATCTTCACAGGCTCGGAATCACAACCTAGCTTCATCTTTAAACTTCCCTTTGACTGTTGATCCAGACTCCCCCTTTCACAGACTCCCCCTCTCAATATGCTAGAATCTGAGGTCTTGATCTGGTTCAAGCTTTGACATTTAGCTTCCGTGGGAATGATGAAGTCCAAAACCTGTGTATCAAACATCAAACATTACAAACTATCTTTTCAACAATAAAACAAAAGCTATCAGCTTTAGCAATCCACTCAAGTATTCAGGTCCAAGTTAATGACCCTGATTACTCAATTAATCTACCAAGTCGAATTTAATGACCTTGGTTGATCATTTGACGAATCAAACTGATTTTAAAAACAACAATTTACACAATTTCTGAAAATAACAAGTATCAAGTTAATGAACTTGTTTTGGACTTTCCAATAAAACAAACTCCATCAAGATAAGCTCTCCTCATTCTTCAGTCCAGAATCTCCTGCATCTGCTTCAAACATCTGAGAATCCAACAATCAACTCTCCACTTTGGTTTGTCGGAAAATAAAGCAGAAATGAAAAATCTTTTTGGATTTTATAAAGTGTTCTAAACTAAGAAATGAAATACAGAAAACTTAAAATTGCAGAAAGTAAACAAAGTAAACTATTTACAAACTTATTTTTGACGAGCGTGTCAGGGAATCATATCAGCTATTCGACAAGTCACAAATACCGTTAAGCTTCAATTACATACTCAGAATTAAACAATTCGCGTAGATTGTCGATAGACTGATCCACTTAAATTCTCACACAAATTTCAAACTGTCCAGGATACGAATTTAGTGTTTTAGAGACTTAAACTTATACGTGTGTCCCACCTCTTGAATATACTCCCGTATCCAGATCCCGATATTCAGTCTTACAGGCAATTACGACACGAATGATATCTGTAAGGGGTTAATAATTTATAAAGAATCATGAGAGCTCAGGTCAGAACTACCGTTCAGCAGAGAGATCATGACTCAACTTGTAGGTGTGTCCCTTTTAGAGGATCTTTTTTACAACAGCATTGCTAAGCAATTTTATTGTCTTATCATATATGCTGAGGGTAATGCTATGTTTCAAGCATTGTAGAAAGTATTATTCAAGGACTAGGTCAGAACTTCCATTCAGCAGAAGTGCCGGAATAATACCCCAGATATCACTGAGTATAAAGCCTAGTATATCAGAAAACGGAATCTTTCAAACGAGATTTCAGGGGTTACCTATATATCCAAGTAGTGTTCCCCACGAAATAAGCAAGTAAGATTTAAGTTTATATCCCGAACAAACTTACTAAATGTGCAAAAACCTATCGACACATCATAAGCGAGACTGTTTAACCATTTAAACATTACATTTCTTTAGCATACCGTGACAGTCAAGCCGATGTACTATCATATTCCCTTTTTACACAAGCTCTTTTTCTGGTTTTCTATTGTTTTTAAATTTTGAAAATATCTCGTGTTTTTGTATTTTTACATTTTTTAATGTTTTTGTATTTTCTGAAAAAAAAATATCTATATACATCTATCTACTCCCCCTAAATACCAAAACAAGTAAAAAATCGACAAACCATTGCAGATTGTTTCTCGTCTTCATCCGCAACAGTACTCTCATCAACGCCAATAATGCCATCCAACACCGACAGAAGCTTCATACCGTTCAGTTTTAACAAATATGTAAACCGATTTTTATCAAAAGCTTTGGTATGTAAATCAGCTTTCTGTTCGTCAGTGTGGATTTTCTCAATTCGTATCAACTTTTTCTCAAAACAATCACGAATAAAGTCATGACGAATTTCTATGTGTTTAGTTTTAGCGTGATGTACTGGATTCTTTGTGATATTTATTGCGGCCTCATTATCAACAAAAAGAGGTGTGTTAAGAAACTGCAAACCGTAGTCGCGCATCTGTTGCTGTATCCACAGGATCTGAGAGCAGCAACTGCTAGCAAAAACATACTCCGCTTCACATGTAGATAACGCCACAGACGTTTGTTTCTTACACTGCCAGGTAACCAATCTAGTTCCAAAGAACTGGCATCCTGCAGTTGTTGATTTGGAATTGACTTTGCAGCATCCGAAATCCGAATCGGAATACCCTTCGAGCATAAAATCGCCTTTCCTACGATACCACAACCCCAATGAAGGAGTTCCTTTCAGGTAGCGTAATATCCTCTTCACAATGATCATATGCGAAGCTCTCGGGTTAGATTGAAATCTTGCTGCGAGGCACGTTGGGTACATGATATCAGGACGTGAAGCTGTTAAGTACATAAAAGAACCTATCATGGAATGGTAGAACGTTTCATCAGCCCTGTCTCCGGTGAGATCTGGGTGAATCCCATGATTTGTTGCAAGTGGGGTAGCAGCTGGAGTAGAACTTGACATCCCAAATTTCTCTAGAATATCATGAAAGTACTTTGTCTGGTGAATTAAAATTCCCTCAGGAAGTTGTAATTGAAAATTCCGAATAACCGAATCGAGTATGAGAGGTTCACCAGTTGCAACCACGACTGATAAGGGCTTCCTTAGTTTAGTTCCAGGCATCGCAAGAAAAGGCTCAAATGCTAACGATACAAAACTTCTATTGGCGCCAGAATAAAAAAGAATAGATGCAGGTTGATGGTTAACAAGGAACGTACCGTTAACAACTTCGTTATCAGCACGGGCCTCATTAACGTTCAAGTTATATGCTCGTTCACGAGAGGAATTTGCATTAGCGTTGGCATTCGTGTTCGCCAGTTTAGGGCAGTTGTTCCAGAAGTGACCCATCTCTTTGCAATTATAACATGAACTAGGTGGGAATGGTCTAGCAGCGTTTCCCTGAACTGGAGCTTGATTTTGAGCAGCTTGATTCAGACCCAATCAACAAATGTTGGCCGTGTGGCCAAGTTTACCACAAGTGGTGCACTGTTTACACATTTGTTGAGCCGCATGATGACCATTGCACCAATTGTAGTGAGGTGCAGTACCAGCATATTGTTTCTTGGCAGGAGGCTATTCTGGTGGGTTCTGAGCGTTTTGATTGGTAACAAAAAAAATTTGGGAAGCCTTGCGCTTCTTCGACCTCCTTGACGACTCGCCCTTTTTCTTACCCTTTCCCTTGTCTTGAGTGGCATCAACTGACTGTTTCTTATCACCCTTGCGGGTCAGTTTTCCCTTCCTGACCTGAGACTCATTCAGGGTTGCAGCCAATTCGATAGCCTGACGAACAGTGGTAGGGTTGCTACCAGTAACTATGTCTTGCACAGAGTCAGCCAAACCATCAATATACCTCTCAATAGCTTTCTCCAATGGGGTAACCAGAGTAGGACACAATAATCTCAGCTCCTCATAACGATCCGTGTAAGCACGGTGTTCTCCCCCGTCTTGTTTCAGATCATCATGAGAGCCCGAAGCTCTTCCCAATTTTATGCCAAAGCCACATCAGCACCCCTATCTCTCATCACACCGTTCCACCATGTTAAAGCATGTTTCTTGAAAACACTAGATGCAAACTCGACCTTTCGCTCATTCGGACATTGAACATGTCTAAAGGTGCTTTCCAGACTCGAACCATTGTAGGAGCGTAGTTGCTCCTTGAGACCTAGAAAATTTTAGTGGTTTAGCCGAATTGAAAGTCTTAAAACTGTACTGAGCATTGTTGTTGTTGTTATTGTTATTGATGTTCACTTGATTGATTTGAGTAATTAGGTTCGGAATCACAACAGCCATCTGCTGAGTGACAAGGGCTGCGAGTGCAGCATCCTGTGCTCGATCACATCTAGGTGGCATATTCTAAAAAGAACAAGGATACATGAGAAACGAGGGAGATTGACATATGGATTAACAAAAGAGGTATTGAAAAATTCGACAATGCATAAGGAAAGTGATCATTCGTTCGTTACCTCGAATAAACAAACGATACACAGTGACTAATCAAAGTAAATGGGTCAATATAATGTATCGCGAAGACATGCTTTAGCCTATAAGTGGACACTCACCACAAGAGTTCCCAGGTAAGAGTGACTGGTCAGATTATGTGGATTTGTACGAACACTCTAGCCTTAGACAGAAAACTCAGAATACATGCATCCACCCTTCCAGATTGCATGTGTTCACATTATTTAGACCCAAACTTTGATGAGATTTTGAAAACTTTGAAGGTTCAAAACCTTATAATAAATCATTTCAGAATAGATGATTGATTTTCAAAACGGATTCGTAATTCGTGTTCTTGTTGTGGTTGTCACCTAAAGATAGGTGACGGTATTGTTTAAGAATCTAAATGCAAGTTTACTTGCGTTAGGGTCCTAGAAAGGTTATAGTCTAGGTCAAAGCATTACTAATAACCTAATTCCCTATAACCATGAGCTATGATACCAACTCTTCTGTCACACCCCGACAGCGTTAAAACAGCAAAACCGCGGCGGAAAACGTCAGGGAGTGGAGTAACAGAATCATTGTTTCACAACACATGGATTAAAAAGTTTCGTTTTATTTAGATATTAAACATTAAAGATCATCTTGAAACAGAACAAACAGTTTAATATATTGTCTATCATCTGATGGGATTTTAACATGTTCATCAAAGTAATTTCATCCATATGAAATAAAAACGCAGCGGAAAATAAGTTTAAAACATGTTACTTTTATAAGATATAAAACCATTTATATGCAAAATCCCAAAACCCGGATCAATATATGAAGATGCATACTATCATATACAACCATAGGGTGTTTAGAATACTACCTTCCAAGGAGTAGAGAATATGAAGAAGATGATGCTTCTTGAACGGTTGCCTTCAAGTGTAGAAGACCTCAAGCTTGTATACCCAAAGCCTTCCAACAAACACCTTAGTTTTAGCTAGGATTTCTACACTTATGAACTCACTATTGAAACCCTCTTGAAGCCATCATATGGCCGAAAATATGAGAGGAGGTTTTGGAGTTCTTGCACTTGATTTATGAACTTGAAACTCTCCACTAGATCAACCATACATGACCCGATTTTTAGAGTCTTACACTTGATTTTTCCAAATAAAAATCAACTCTTGGATGATCATGTTGAGGCCGAAAATTTTCAGCCATTTCTACCTATCTTCTTCAAGTTCTATATACAAATATTCATCAAAAATGAATATATAAGACATGAGAGATTTGCCACCCACTTGACCCAATCAAAAACCTTCTAGACATGCAAAATGCATGTCATATAATTGGACCATTCTTGCTTGGGAAGACCATCCAATCAAGAGGCTTCTAACTTATGACAAAATGCATGTAATATTATTGGCCACTTTTGTCTTGGGAAGGGGGGGGGGGGCGGCCTAGCCTTTATATAAAAAAAACAAATTCTTTTATATAAAATATAAGTCTTGCATATATATATTTTATAACTTTTATAAAATATAACATCATATGTTATAAGACTTATGCTATTTTTATTATGTTATTTAACCCATTAAATAACAAAATAAAATATTCTCTCAAAATAAATTATCCATATAATTTATTAGTTTGTCAAGTGCAATTATTTAGAAAACCAATTTCTAAATATTCTAAGTGTTGATATTTATTTATTTGATCATATCATAAATAAATATTGTAAGTGTTTGTCTAGCTTGTTATTAGGTATGACTCGACTTGGATCATAACGTACTAGCCACATCAATTTAATATGTGTCTTGGGCATACATAGTCCAACAATCTCCCACTTGCACAAGATACATAGAAGATTGATGCAAGCAGTAAATGACGCCTAACTACGGTTTACTACCCCTAATACGTATGACTATATGTGCCATTCAATAACATCATCCCCTACAAGTCCCTTACTTGAACATGATTTAGGTGAATCTATCATTTATCCTTTCGTTACAGATGTCATGTCAAATCCAGAGACACAGAGTGATCACTCTCTGTTGATTTAACTTTAGCAGGCCTTAGACATCTTACTCTCAACGAATAAGAGGAACAAATCCCATCTTGACTACATACGTCTCTCACAATCACCTTGTACCACACCTGAGCTTAGCCTTATGTACTGTCATATTATTGACAGCGAAGAAAAAGTCAAGGTATAATATTTGGTGAATATCAAGACCCAATATGTATCTCGGGTCTGAGGATACTATGATATTCTCCTTTACTCAAATTTACTTATGATCAATCACAAATGATTCCATGCAGTAATATTTGAGAGCGAGTCAGTCCAATATTTGTATCCCACAAATATCTATGAACCTTGGCAGCAACACTTTGCTCTATATTCATATCTAATGAATATCCACCAATCCAAATTCATAATAGTCTTACATTCATATTTGTTCCCACAATTATGATCGACTACGGACATTTAGAATAAGTAACTTATTCACGGATTTAAACATGCTAATATGGAACATAACTCAACATACCATAAAGAGTTATAATAACAATTGTTCCAATATCCAAATATAAAATAGATCAAATCCAATCACTAGAATATCGAAGTCCTAAGGCACAAGTATGACCCTTTCATGCTTTGCCCATTCAAGGAGCTTCGTGAGTGGATCCGCAATATTTTGATCAGTGTGAACTTTGCGAATACATATCTTTCTCTTTTTCAACTCATCCCTTATGTCGTTGAAAGTCCGCTCAATGTGCCTAGTCTTTCGATGTACACGAGGTTCCTTGATTTAAGCAATCGCACCATCGTTATCACAAAGATCTCTAGGGGTCCTGAATGGTAGGGACTACCCCTAGATTGGCAATAATTCAAGTGGCAGGTCCATACGAATTATCTCAATCAATGAAGCGGTGATATATTCTGATTCTGTAGTGGACAATGCTACCATGTTTGTGATCGAGAACCATTTTGATCAGTTTGGAAACTCGTATCCATGTAACCCTTTACAACGAATTCCGAAACTCGCATCCTTGTAACCCTTTTACAACGAGTTCTTTTCACCAGATCCATATATTAGAAACATATCCTTAGTCCTTCTAAGGTATTTCAATATATATATATATATATATATATATAACAGTCACCCAATGACCGTTTCTTGCTGGTTTCTTCTCGTTATGCTTAAAGCGCATAACTTGTCCAGTCTAGTGCATATCATTACGTACATAATGAATCCTATAGCTGACGCATATGGGATTCCTTTGATTCTTTCTTGCTCATCCTTTGAGCTTGGACATTGAGATGCACTCAATATTATCCTCTCTTGAATAGGTACCAAACCTTTCATAGAGTTCTTTATCTTGAACCCTTTCAAGACTTTGTCAATGTATGCACTTTAGTTTAAACCTATCAATCGCCTTGATCTATCCCTATAGATCTTTATTCCCAAAATATAGGCGACTTCACCAAGATCCTTAATGGAAGAACAACTTCCAAGCCAGGCTTTTACACCTTCCATGGTTGGAATGTTATTTCCAAATAGTAGAATGTCATCAACATATAATACTAATAAAGTGATGATGCTCCCACTAGCCTTCTTATACACACAAGCTTCATCGACGTTCTTGATGAATCCATATTCCCTAATTTCTTCATCAAAATGGTGATTCCAACTTCTAGATGCTTGTTTCAATCTATAGATTGATTTCTTTAACTTGCATACTTTGTCAGGATGTTTTGGATCAACAAAACCTTCAGGCTTAACTATATAGACATCTTCCTCAAGATATCTATTAAGGAAAGTCGTTTTGAGATCCATTCGCCAAATCTCATAATCATATTGTGCTAGTATGGCAAATGATATCCTAGTTGACTTTAGCATCGCCACGGGCGAGAAGGTCTCATCATAATCAACCCTTTGAGTTTGAGTGAAACCTTTTGCTACAAGTCTCGCTTTACAAGTATCCAAGTTACTATGCATTACAGTTTTCTTCTTGAAAACCCACTTACTTCCAACTACTTTAGAGTTAAGTGGTGGCACAACCAATTCCCATACTTGGTTGTCATACATGGATTGCATCTCTACGTTCATAGCCTCAAGCCATTTATCGCAATCAGATTTTGACATTGCATCATGGTATGTGGTTGGTTCATGTGAATCTACCACATAGCATCCATCCATAAAAAATCCATATCTTTCAGGTGGATTACTAATTCTACCAGATCTGCGAACGTTTTGTGTATGTTGATCAATCATTTAATCATCTTCAACAACCTCTTGTTGAGTGCTAGTATCAACCAAACGTGTATCGGCTTTTGGTTCCTGATCCTCATCAAGTTCCACTGTTCTACTAGTTCCTTCCATTAGGAACTTATCTTCCAAGAACTTTGCCTTTCGAGCAACAAATACTTTTGCTCTGTTGGATCGTAGAAATAATATCCTATATCATCTTTAGGATATCCTACGAAGATACACTTAGTGGATCGTACTTCCAACTTGTTTGGGGTGTATTGCTTCACATAAGCTTCACAACCCATACTTTTAAATATGATAATGATGGAACCTTTCCATGTCATATTTCAAAAGATGTCGTATCCACTTTCTTGGTTGGGGCCATATGGGCCACGGAGAGCAAAGCGTAACCCCAAAGTAATAGAGATAATGTGCTCCTAGCCATCATGGATCGAACCATATCTAATAGAGTTCGATTCCTCCTCTATCAAAACGAAGAACTTTAAAAGAGTTGATTTTGTACTTCACTTTTTGAAGATTCTGAACGTTTCAAAACTTCTTCTTTGTGTCAAGTACACATAACCATAACTACTATAGTTGTCGGTTAAAGTAATGAAGTATCTTTCACCATACCTAGTCATTGGCTTAAAAGGATCACATACATTCGAATGTATGATACCTAAGAAATCTATTGCCTTTCCCACTTAAGGGTTTCTTAGTCATTTTACCTTGTAAACAAGATTCACATGTATCAAATGAACCAATTTCATTTGTTTCCAAAAGATCATTCTTTCGAAGTGTTTACATGCGACATCTGTTTATATGACCAAGGCGATAATGCCAAAGATAAATCTCACTCAAATCCATTTTGAGTTTGTTGGTGATTGCTTGGTACATTGAACTATCAAATGATGTATTATTATGAACCAATTCATAACTACCATTTGAAGGCATAGTTTTAAAGTAAAACATGTTATTCATCGAAATATAAATGTCATTGTTTACAAACTTTAAATCAAAACATATTGTCTCAAAAGGGAAACTTAAATAATGTTCCTAGTCAAACTAGGAGCATTCAAAACATTTTAAAACAATTTCCAAACCATTTGGAAGTTTCAAAACATAGTCTCCTTTCTTGTAATGTTTATTTCTTTTGAACCTTTTGCAACGAATTGCAAACATGAGTTCCACATCCGGTATCTAATACCCATGTGTTAGAAGAGATAACATTAAGGTCAATATGTATTATTAAGATTGTACCTGAGGTTTGCCTAGCATCCCTCTTGTTTTTCAACTCTTTGAGATAGATTGGACAATTCCTATTTAAATGCCCTATCTCACCACACTCAAAGCATGGATCGTTTATGGCAACCTTTTCTTTCTTCTCTTTTTGGTTTTGGTGGTTTCGCTTTAGTCTTTCTAATCATTTCCCTTTGAATTACCCGTTTCCATTTGCAACATTTGCTTTGGTGTCGGGGTGATGCCCTTTCTTGTTGTCACCCTCATTGATCATTACAATGGATAAAATCCTTTTATCCATATCGATCCTTTCGAGGTGATCAATATGGCTTTTCATCTTAAAGACATAAGATGAGTCCGATTGGGTTTCCTCCATTCGACATGCATGAAGCGCTCGAACTGTTTCGAAGTGTTCTACCCTTAGGAACATTTCCTACAATTGGGTAATCATGTCGTATGCTCATGATGTTCAAAAACCTTTTGAATCTCGGAAATCATAATTCCTAACATGAGGCAAGAGGTTTACATAGTATTCTCGATATACTTAATCCAATCGTTATAGGCATCCTTATCTTCCATAAGATGTTCATCGGGATTAGGATCGTTTTCTAGTGATAGGTTACGGACGGTTTGGGTAATATTGTTAGCGGCCATCTACAAAATTTGACAAGGTTCAATTTTAGTACTTTCGATATTATTATATTTTAATCATTAATACCCTTTTGTGTCTCATAGACAATTAATAATTAAAATCTAGAATCCAACGTTACATCTAAATATTGGTTAGGTGACCTTTATCCCTCTATTTAAATTAACAAGGTAGTCAACGTTTGACAATTGCAACTCTTTGCAACTTCTAGCCATATGGGATCGGTTAAACATCTTTATGTTTAGTTGGCATGTTTAATCCCATCAACACCTTTGTTCCCCATGCTTTGGTGACCCTAAGTTCATGGTTTCCAAATCAAGTCATCCAACATACACACACGTGTGAGTTTATACACATCAGTGGTTAGGTGACCTTTATCCCACAAACATGGTAAACCCACCTCGAATATACAAGTTCCCTCAAATATGGTTAGGTGACCTTTATCCCACAAAAGAGTTCCCAAGTGATTCGAGTGTTGTATAAAAGGATGGTGTTTGACTTGTTTTATAAAAGGGATTTTGAGTTTTCAAAATTCTAGTTTAGAAAACTTTATGTACCATATATTTGCATGCATTCAAATCCTTGGTACTTTAGTGAAAATCAATTTTCAAGGTTCTTTTTAATAAAACCCATTTTATTATAAAATCATTAATTTTTAATAACCTTTTATTAACCAATTTTAATGATCTTGTAAAGAACCAATTTTACGCTTGTTGTTGATTATTAGTTTGTTAAGCATGCATATCCAAATATCATCAAAACAATATAAATGAGCAACCACACAAGCACAACACATAAATCATTAGGTGCATAACCATAGCCAACTATTTTTGACCACACTTGTTAGCCGAAACAAGTGTGTCAAAAGGTCCTTCCTAAGGGTGAATATTGACACAAATAATGTGTCGTTGAACTCCCACTTGATCCCGCATCCAAATGCTTCAAGTATCCTTCTTGTGTTGTGATTTCTCCACCTTCTTTGAGCTTCCAAAAGTCTTTTATTTTCAGCTCCAAACTCCTTTGGACTTCAAAAATGTGTTTTGGTTATCGGGTTAAAATCCCGTTGAGAACGATGAAGTTCTTTGGACCGAATATTATGGTCCAAACCAAAACCGCATTTTTGTGTGCATCTTCTTTTACAAAATATATCCTAATACATTTTTTCTAGTAAAATAAAATGCACCTAATCTATTTATTTTACATACCAAATGAAAATAAATAAATTACATATCTTCTAATGGAAGAACAAAATAATAATTATTACAACCCATTGAAATAATAAATCACAACACAATCATCCAACACAAGGTCATGGCTAGGTCATATGCACCAAAATATATATCCAAATATATATTTATATTAATTTCAAGAAGCATAAAAAAATGGTTCCCTTTTAATAACTATTTTCGGATATGTCCAAAAAACCGAAGAGGTTAGTTTTGTCCAAACAAACAAATCATCCATATGAAATAATTTTTCAAGATTCATTTATGCATGTAAGAATATAATCTTGAAAAACAAAGGGATAACCATACTTAAAATTTCGGCCATAGGGTTTTCACCAAACCCGAAACCCAAAAATTTTAAGTCTATTGAAGCATGCACTCATATAAGCGGCTCTAGATGCCATTGATGGGATTTTAACATGTTCATCAAAGTAATTTCATCCATACGAAATAAAAACGCAGCGGAAAATAAGTTTAAAACATGTTACTTTTATAAGATATAAAACCATTTATATGCAAAATCCCAAAACCCGGATCCATATATGAAGATGCATACTATCATATACAACCATAGGGTGTTTAGAATACTACCTTCCAAGGAGTAGAGAATATGAAGAAGATGATGCTTCTTGAACGGTTGCCTTCAAGTGTAGAAGACCTCAAGCTTGTATACCCAAAGCCTTCCAACAAACACCTTAGTTTTAGCTAGGATTTCTACACTTATGAACTCACTATTGAAACCCTCTTGAAGCCATCATATGGCCGAAAATATGAGAGGAGGTTTTGGAGTTCTTGCACTTGATTTATGAACTTGAAACCCTCCACTAGATCAACCATACATGACCCGATTTTTAGAGTCTTACACTTGATTTTTCCAAATAAAAATCAACTCTTGGATGATCATGTTGAGGCCGAAAATTTTCAGCCATTTCTACCTCTCTTCTTCAAGTTCTATATACAAATATTCATCAAAAATGAATATATAAGACATGAGAGATTTGCCACCCACTTGACCCAATCAAAAACCTTCTAGACATGCAAAATGCATGTCATATAATTGGACCATTCTTGCTTGGGAAGACCATCCAATCAAGAGGCTTCTAACTTATGACAAAATGCATGTAATATTATTGGCCACTTTTGTCTTGGGAAGGGGGGGGGGGCTAGCTTTTATATAAAAAAAACAAATTCTTTTATATAAAATATAAGTCTTGCATATATATATTTTATAACTTTTATAAAATATAACATCATATGTTATAAGACTTATGCTATTTTTATTATGTTATTTAACCCATTAAATAACAAAATAAAATATTCTCTCAAAATAAATTATCCATATAATTTATTAGTTTGTCAAGTGCAATTATTTAGAAAACCAATTTCTAAATATTCTAAGTGTTGATATTTATTTATTTGATCATATCATAAATAAATATTGTAAGTGTTTGTCTAGCTTGTTATTAGGTATGACTCGACTTGGATCATAACGTACTAGCCACATCAATTTAATATGTGTCTTGGGCATACAGAGTCCAACATCATCGTTATTAAGTCACTAAGGCCTCATCCGATTCCTACGTGAGCATGCATCCTAGTAGCAATCATCATCATTAAACACTACCTGAAACATATGTGAAAATAAAGTCAGCAAAGAAATGTCGACGAGCACATAGGTTTTGTGAGCGTGTCAGATTCATGGCTCGTTGTAACAACCGTCTAATTACTACTCGGATATTATTGAAAATAAGCATGACTTTATCAAAAGGATACTTTACTTCATCACAAGTGCAAAATTTGAAGTTTTAAAGTAACTACATACCGGTTAATTACTAAACTAGTTTAATTAATTAAAAACACGTTTAGTAAATTGTTTACAACACAACATTGTCTAACAAAGTTAAATTAACGAGGAAGCTTCAAAAGTGCGTGTTCGGTTCTTCAAAACATGCTTAATCGCCATCCGGGAAGACCCCATCATTACCTAGAGTCAAAACCACTTAAAAAGTTAGTTTTGACATTGATATGATGCATATAAACAAGTTCTAGTATCGAATCATTAAAAATAAAATAAAATTTCATTTTTGGTCCTGTCGCGTGTCGTGCCAGAACTACCTCGACTTGTCGCGTGTCGCGAGGACTCCCGCGTGTCGCGCCAGATCCAAAGGATCCTGTCGCGTGGCGCGGGGGAAACCATTTCCCAGCAAGTGCAGGTTTTTGACCTGCATTTCCTGCCAGCTCCGAAATTCACCAATTTGAACTTCCAATGCCCATAACTTTTGATCCGTAGGCCCATTTTAGGTGATTCTTTTTCCTATACGTCTGTAATTTAATTACCGACGTGTCTATTACAATTATCATACCGAAAATTTGGTTTAAGGGCTGAAATTCTATAAATCCCTAACATATTTGTTCAACCCGCCTAGTTTTGCACTAAAACTATCATCAATATTTTTATGACCACGAGGATTATTTTACCCATCTTCCGGGGCTTGCGATCATTGGCGTTTCATTACCAATTCCATGGTTTACGCTCTTATAATCTACAATCACCAAGGGATCTTTCAATAATTTCATAGTATCGATGAAACACACATTTATTTAACCCGTTTGGCCGATTTATGGAGTCCACCATTTCAACAATAACCAAACGTTTTCTAATCTAGTTTTGACCGTTCAATTAAGTAGTAATCATCGCCACTTAAACTAATACAAATCCTTTTTCTAAAACCAAACTTTGAATAACTACAATATCAAATTATCATAATGTAACGAAACAAGTTACATACTTACATAATTCATCAACATTGGTTTCTAACCATAATTACCCATTCCCGGGCTTGTCAATCTTAGCGTATCACGTCCATTCCATGGTTTACGCTTTTATAACTCAAATTTAATGAGTGATGTTTAAGTCACTTCGAACACTACCATTTCGAGCATTATTTTAACCTGTTTCTTTATCTAGTGAGTTACATCACTTTTTTTACATTCCATACATGACTAATTAAACAATATTATCAACCAACATTTCTAGTTAACTACTTTGACCCGCTTGGTTTGTCGAGTGAACTTCGTCACTTCTATGACATACCAAACTCGCAATTGACACTACAATCTCTGTTAGTGAATGCGTCTGTCGACTTCGTCTTGTATCGAGTCTTACTTTAGAAGTGTTAGATCAGGGCACATTATACGAAAAATAGGGTAAGTTTTAGATGTGATTGAGCCCAGTCCGTTTGAGTAGTGCCAGTCCGTTTGAGGAGTGCCAGTCCGTTTGAAGAGTGCCAGTCCATTTGAAGCATGTCATGGCACTTTCAAACGGAAGGGTCATTCCCTATAAATACCTCATGTCTTGAGTTCATTTGTAACTTTCCGGTTTGTGCAACGAAGTGCTGCCGAAGTGTTGTCAGGTTGTAAATCATTGTGAAATCAATCATACAACAGTTTATAGTGTGAATCTTGCTGAATTGAACTCTACACGTCTGTTTTCGCCTTTTGTTTAGAGATAAACACTTCTGATCGACTCGTTCGGGTCTGAAAACGATCCTACAAGTGGTATCAGAGCTCAGGAGGAAGAGTTCATATCAATTCAGCTGCTAATTCTGATTTCCTACACCTTCTTTCAAAATTGAACAATTTTTCACGATTAAAATCGGCTAAAACTTTCACAATGAGTGCGTAATTGTATTTTAACAAACCCTTGAGAATATCAGTTCAATATTCGAAGTAAAAGTGGTAAAAATGGACTGAAAACTGCATTCCGTTTGAACGAGGCTTGGTTTCCGTTTGAAAACTGACACCTTCATTTGAAATTGGCCTGGGTTTCCGTTTGAAAACTGACATGTCGTTTGAAATTGGCTTTCGTTTGAAGGAACAGCAACATTCCGTTTGAAATTGACATATCGTTTGAAAATACATGAGGATTTCGTTTGAAACATGATGTCCGTTTGAAACATGATGTCCGTTTGAAACATGATTCCCGTTTGAAATTGATTCAGAAGTTCATGTGATACTAGTCTTGATCTGATCAATGTCAGCTTTTTAGTCAAAGTTGCATGTGATTCCTTTATCGGCCTGAGAAATATTATAAACATGTTGTCGGACTAGTGAGTTTTTGTTGGTCCAATCAGTGAGTGTTAAGGAGGTCCAATAGAATTGTTTCATTATTGAAAGTTGTCGGCCATCTTCACAAGTTAAAGTTGTTTGTTGTCTGCCCAAGTCACTGAAATCATATACATGTGATTAAAGATGGCAGCCCACTACATGTCTTCGGCCCAATCAGAATGAAATAAACAATCATCAAGAGTTGTTGGATAGATTTGTTTCAGCCCACGTGATTCTTATATGCGGTCCAATTACATCAATTGAACGTTAATTGTTGAAGTATTATAGTGCGGCCCAAATCATTATACAACATCAATTAGAGTGGTCACATTCAAAACGAGGTCCAATGGGATTTTAGATGTCATTATAGATGTCGGCCAGTAAAGAGTTTGCATGTAATAGGATCAGGTCATTTGAAAAAGTCATTGAACATCTTCAGGTCATTCGAATTTGATCTGGGTCATAACAGTCCGCACAGTGTGTCAACCTTCAGTTCACATAGAATAATCACCAATTCGAGTACTAGTCTTAGCCTGTTAATTGAGAAGTCTTTAAACTGATTGTGTTTTGTTTGTTTGTTATCAGGTAATACAAGTGTTTTACAAGGTGAACCAGTTCGTTTGAAAGCTTGTTTGAGAAATTCTTCGATATCGAATCATGAGTGAAGAGTTTTACAACGCCTTTGCTACTCTGACTACTCCAACTTCCATTGCTCAGAATATGAACTTGGAAAATGAGACCGGAACGTTACAAAAACCCCCGAAACTAATGAGCATAGAAGAATACTACGGATGGAAAGACAGATTCGAAAACTGGGTTCAAGCTAACCATCTCAGATCTTGGGAGTGCATTCTGAAGAAATATGTATTACCATGTACTGATCTGCAAGTTGAGAAAGCAATATCTGAGTTTAGTGATCAAGAACGTGATATGCATAGAGCTGAAAAAATGATGATCAGTCTGCTTCAGCAAGCAATCAAAGAAGAAATCTTTATATTGCTTCAACATGACAAAACTTCGAAATCAATTTGGGATGCTCTTCGAATCAAATTTTAGGGTAGTGAGAATATGATCAAGAGCAAGAAGGCACGGCTCAAGAAAGAATTTGATCTGTTTACAAGTTTGCCCGGGGAAGATACAAAGAAGCTGATTGAAAGATACTGTCACTTGGTGCGATCCATGTCGATGCTTAGTATAAAAAAGGATCGTGAAGAGTGGGTAGACAAGTTAGCTGATGCTTTACCGCAAAAGGAATGGGGCACATACTTAATGATCTTGAAGAACACTAGGGTTTATGATGGGTTAACGATTTCTCAGTTTATTGAGAAGGTTGAGGGTCAAGATTTGGAACAGCAGAAGATCGCGAGGATGAATAGTCCAAGTGGTCAACAGGATGTAAAGATGTACTACAAAGGCAGTGTTCCAGAAGTTGAAAGAAGTCCAAAGATACAAACTGCGTTTAGTGCTGGAGATTCTACCGAAAATGTTGATCAAAGTCCTAAAAGCAGTAGTGGTTTCTCTTCATACCCAAGTGTCAATCCAAAGAGCTCAAATTCAAGTTTTAGTTCTCAAAGTACGAAAAGTGGAAGTGGTTATGTAATACAATGCAACATTGCCTTGAATCTTCCTGATGGTCAAAGTTTTTCAGAAGAGGTTGCTAAAGATCACATGGCGTTGCTTGGTTCCGTGCTACTATCTTATGAAGGTTTGGTTGCAGGGCGGATCGGGAATCCTATGCTCACAAAGGAGGATTACGATCAGATAGATGCTGAAGAAATGGAACTAATGGACATCAAATGGTGTCTAGCTAGTGTTCTTAGACGAGCTGAAAAATTCAAGCTGATTACTGGAAGAAATGACTTTCTTGATGCACACGTTTCTACTTTGGGTTTTGACAAATCTAAAGTTACTTGTTTTCGATGCAGGGAGAAAGGTCATTTTAAAAGAGAATGCAAGAACAGAGAAACTAATGATGTGAAGAATCCATTCGGAAAAGATGACTACTACCGGAAAGCCATTTATCAACAAGTCGGTCAATAACAATAGCAAGAACCACTGGTGGCTCATGGCAGAAAAGTGATCGAGGATTCAAAGAGAGCATGTTTGGTGGATTTTAATTGGAACAAATATATATCGCCCGAAAGCAAAGCATGCCTAATCAATCAAGATGACGAAAGGTTACCAGAAGGTTTTAGCTGGGATATGTTTGTGGATGAAAAAGGAGAATTTAAAGCATTCATTGCTAAGATTGTGAAAGAACCAGATATGTTTACCACATGGATGAAGTCTATTGGTGAGACTATGAAGAATGTGGAAAAAGAATCTGTTGCATCTGAAGAAAGTTCACAGAGCTCAGATGAAAGTTCACAAAGTGATGAAAGTTCAGAAAAGGAAGTTGTTTTTGATCAAACACCAACTGATTCTGGTTCTTCGGATGATAATGCAGAAAAGTCAATTGAGTTTGATCAATCACCAACTGACGACAACAGTGATGATGAAGAAGAATGACATATTAATGTTGCTAAAACTCATCTCTCTCCTGAAAGTTTTCATTTCTATTTTGCAGATCGTTTGGAGAAGCCGAAGGAGAGACAAGCTGCAAAAGAACAAATGAAAAAGAATTCTGAAAGTGATGATCAAACAAAGAATGTTGTTCAAAAGGATGACTCTAAAAAGGTTGGTGAGCAGGTTGATGAAGCAGAAAAGTTGACTGAAGATGAGAAAGTGGTTAAAGTTGAGAAAATTATTGAAGTTGAAAAGATTGTTGAAGTCATCAAGCCTTGCTTGAAGTGTTTGGAACCTTGCAAAGAATGTGCAACAAAAGATGAGAAGATGCCAGAGTTTGAGAAGATGAAGGAACAGCTATTGTTCAATCTCAACTATGTGAAAGAATCTTATGATGTCTTGAACAAAACAGTAACTTGTCTTCAAAAGACAAATTCTGAAAGAGAACAAGCACTAACGATGATGAATGCTGTGATGATGACAAAACAGAAAGCTATAAACTTCTACATCGAAGAGAGTGCTAAGTGGAAGCAAGAGTTGGAAACTGAAAAGATTGAAAATGAGAGAATCAGACGATTATTGCAGAGTTACTCTAGTTCTGATTATCTTATTGATAGAATTTATCCGACTGTTGCAGGTATGGATGCTTTTCAAGATGACAAGCCAAAGAAGAAGGATACTGGTAAGAAACTGAGTGTTAGTTATAATAAGTGTCCGCCTCCGATCTGGGAAGGTTGTTCTCCTAGAAAACCAAATGAGGAGCAAGTCGATAAAGCAGTCAATATAAAGTTAAAAACCGAATCAACTGATGAATTACCACAAAACATTGACGTCACATTCACCTCGTCTGACACTGATCATGAGTCTGAGTTAATAAAAAAGGTGGTCGATCAGGTGTTGGATACTGATGAGGAGTCTGAGTCAAAACCTGAGTCTGGAGGGTCAAGTTCGTCAGTCAACAGTCCAAAATCTTCGGTTAAAAGGGCATACAGTAAAGAGTTTTTGTTATCAAAAGCGAATTTGGATGATGAAACATTTGAAGTAGCATACACTTTAAATGATTCTGACAAATTATATTCTGACAAAGAATTTCCAATAAAAAGTGTTAGATTTGAAATGATCAAAAAGGTTTTCAAAATGACAAAAATTAAGATTTCGGAAATAAAAGATTTAAATCTTACTGGAAAATCTAAAAAATACACTTCAAGAGTACAACAACGATTAAACAAGAAAAAGGGTTACAATTCTGGTTCTGATTTTCAAAAGAAACCAAACCATAATTTGTTTCAAGAGGAAGTGTAGAAGAAGAACAGAGGAAACCTTTCTGGAGACAATCAAATCAGGAGTTTCTTGCTGAGAAGAAAAGGAATGGAACTAGAGTGTTTCATCCAAAAGAGACTCGAACCTGTTTCAAATGCAATGAAGTTGGTCACATTGCATGGAATTGTCCGAAAAATGCTAAGACTAAACAGGGAGTTTCTGAAAAACTGAAAGAAATAGTTGTTGATGTTGAACCACCAACCAAAAAATTCAAAATGTTTGAAAATTCAACTTATGAGGTTGGTGAATGTTCTAAAAAGAATTTTTACAAAAAGAAAGCAAAAGATAAACAAATGGGGGTTGTCAAGAAAGGTGATGTAAAAGTCGGCGATGATTCTGGTTCCACAAAGCCAGAAGAGTCAAAAGATGAGGTAAAAGAGGTAAATTATGTATCTTCAGTGAAAGATGATGAATTTCCATCACTGAAGTTTGAGAAGATTAAACAGAAAGTTGGTAAGATTGAGATCTCGGATCAATTTTACTCCGAGAAAAATGTGTTTGATGTCGAGAAAGTTTTCAATGGAAATGTTAAGAAAATTTTTGTGAAAATGCTTGATGGGAAAGTAAAAGGGGTTAAAGATTTTTACGAAACAAAGAAAGCAACTTTTAACCCAACTAAACAAGAGCTAAAAGTGCTAAAAACACCCAAGGTTGGTCAAACTTGGGTGGAAATTCTTTTCCCTTGAACATCTGACTATGCCGGAGATCCCAAGTTTGTAATCGTGGATCAGGAATCGGCATCTTTCTTGATAATTGATTTTATGAATGAATCGTATAATGATTGAATTTTTACAGGTTAAGTGTGATTTGCCGGAGCTTCCAGGATGGTAAGTGCGAAGCAGGAATCGGCATCCTAGTTGGTAAAATGATCTAGTGTAGATGTTTTATTCCTACACTTGATACAGGTGATTGTATTTTTACAACTGGTACAGAGGTTTTCACTTACATGTGGTAAATCAAGGACATTAAGTTGTACTTGTTTTTCCTACAAATGGTTAATCAAGGTCATTAGGTTGAACTTGATTGGACCAAACTTACAAGGGGTATAAGAAGAACAATGTGATGAACCAAACCCCTAACCTATAAGTGGTAAAATCAACAAAAATAATTTTCCGGAAAAACCATTTGATTAAAACAAACTTAAGTGTTTTGAAATCACAATGGGAAAATAGTTTGTTATGAGGGGGAGTTCTGATTGTTTATGCCAAGTGGATGGCGATCTGAAGCAATTCGATATCGGTTGTCAAGCTTTATTGTATAGTTTGTTTTCAAATTTCCTTTAATGTGTTTGAATTTTAGGGGGAGTAAGAAATTTCTGAAAATCCAAAAACATTTGAAAATTTGAAAAAGTAAAAAACATTGAAAAATTACAAAAATGAGTTTTGTTGTGAAAAGGAGGAAATGATAGTAGATCAGTTGGACTGTCACATCATGCTAAAGAAATGGAGAGATAAAATGTGATAAACGATCTTACTAAAGATGTGACGGTAGGCTCAGCTAGACTAGTAGATTTGCGATAATGATACAAACTTAAATGAAAAAGCCTAGTTCTAGTGGGAAACATGGTCGAAAGCATAGTACTTAGTTTTGTCCTTCTTGATTGTGTGCCTACTCAGTAATCGCTGATTGTCGAAAGACATAAAACTGGTTAAGTTTGTGAACTTTCACAACTTTGCTGAAAAGTCGCTGTGATTGTGCATTTCATTTTGCAAAGATTTAAACTTGTTTTATTTCTTTATTTTGTTTAAGCATTGGACATCCTCTGCATATACGTGAGTATCGACCTGGATGTTATTTCCTAAACTTTCTGCTTTATTTTCTTTGGTGTTTCGTTTAAGCTTTGGATCACCTCTGCGTATACGGAAGTATCGACCTGGTGGTTAAAGCCTAAACAATTTCAACTTGTTTTATTTTTCTTATTTTGTTTAAACATTGGACTTTCTCTGCGTATCGAAAGATTGACCTAATTGTTAATGTTTAAACATTCTGCTTTGTTTTCGCACAAATCACAGTCGATAAAAGTTTAAAGGCATTACTTGAGTCAGTGTATTACATGATGAGGGGATATGCTGAGATCGTGGGGTCCATAAGATTTTTGTGCAAAATTAATATACCTTAAACATATCGGTAAGCATTTCGAAAGTTTTTAGATTGAGTTTAAGTGGACAACAATATCGTCAATCTAAGTGAATTGTTTAGAACTTAAAATGTTTAAAGCTTAATGGTGTTGGTGATTTGAATCAGAAGCTGATATGATCCTCTTACACAAACTCACAAAAATAGTGTTTGTAAATATTTCTTTACTGCATTTCATTTAAAAAAAAATCCAAAAAGATTTTAGTGTGTTTTAGCATAAATTTTTGAAAAATCCAAAAATATTTTAGACAACTGAGGTTGAAGAGCTGATTTTCAAAATTCCAAGTGCTAGACATGATGAACAAATGGTTTGGGAGAATGTGTTTTAAAAAGAAAAATGATTAATTTTTGCAAATGGTCCATCAATTTTTATCATTGATAAATCATTCTGGTTTAATTTGAGAGAGAATCTGGATTGATAAATTTGTCAAATATTAAATTTGTGAAATTTACTTCTGGGTTAAGAATGTGCATGTGTAGTTAGGTTTAGATCTTGAACCTGAAGATAGAGTGCCAGGTTCCGATACCTGAGGACTATGTGATTTCAACAAGCCAGACTGTGATCCCTGCATAACGAAAGGGGGAGTCTGAAGACATCTGTGGAAAAAGCTAAGAGCTAGATTGCAATTCTGGAAGAAAGAGAAGAAAGAGATAAAGTTTGAGGATGTTTACACGTTCAGACTGATAAAGACTGAAGATGTTGAAGACTCGACACTTTAAGACTCGTCAACATTCGAGGGGGAGTCTGTTAGTGCATGCGTCTGTCGACTTCGTCTTGTATCGAGTCTTTCTTTAGAAGTGTTAGATTAGGGCACATTATACGAAAAATAGGGTAGGTTTTAGATGTGATTGAGCCCAGTCAGTTTGAGGAATGCCAGTCCGTTTAAGGAGTGCCAATCCGTTTGAAGAGTGCCAGTCCGTTTGAAGCATGTCATGCCACTTTCAAACGGAAGGTTCATTCCCTATAAATACCTCATGTCTTGAGTTCATTTGTAACTTTCCGGTTTCTGCAACGAAGTGCTGCCGAAGTGTTGTCAGGTTGTAAATCATTGTGAAATCAATCATACAACAGTTTATAGTGTGAATCTTGCTGAATTGAACTCTACACGTATGTTTCCGCCTTTCGTTTCGAGATAAAATCTTCTGATCGACTCGTTCGGGTCTGAAAACGATCCTACAATCTCATTAACATTTCTAAGACTATTGTTTATGCATAATGTAACAAAACCGAAGTTACGTACCTTTAATGCTTTTCCTTCAAGCGCGCATCAACTCCGGTTCGTCCGCTTGAAGATTCAATTCCTTTGCCTATAGAGTTCAATGAATGACTTGTTTAGAACTAGCATTATTTCATATAACGCATAATTCACCATAACATTCAAAATGCGTTTTTACTCAAAATTTCAACATCTAGTTTTCTTTTAGGCATTTCAACAAACACCTAAAGGGCATAGTTTTGCTAAATCAATAACCAAGTTTCATAAATAGTCATTTAGCCAATCTTGAGCATTTTTCACAAATTCAAATTCTAGTTCTATATCAAAACCTAGACTTATTTCATGGAGCTCAAATAACACTAGATTAATAATCATAATTCTAGTGTTCATCATCTTTTACAAAACCCATTTAACACATAAATGGGTAAACATGAATATTCATAGTTTGAGCACCAATTTCACAAATTATTAGCTAGGGTTTACGTCTAAATTTGTTTTTATTACAAGTTTCATCTAAACATCCCTAATCAAGCTCCAAATTTCGATTTCTATAATATACTTGGAATCTGAGTTGAATCAAAACAACATAATTTAGCATACCTTATGATCCCTTCAACGAGGTGATCACGAATTTGTGCTTGAAAAATGATTTAGAGATGATTAGAACCTTCAATTTGAGGGAAAGCTGCATGAACTAGGGTTTGTGGGGAACCCTTATGTCGCCCCTGGGTTTGGATCGACCAGACACACTCCTTTGTGTGTGTTTGGTGTGATTTATTTTGTTTTATTGTTTTAAGTTTCTAATTTAACAAGTTTAGTCCCTCAACAATCACTTGGTTCTTATTTTAGGTATTTTAACCCACTTACATGTTATCACAAGACTCATAACTAACTTGGTTATTTATTTCCTAGTTAGCTTATTCTTGTTTCTTTTATACTTTATAATTCTAATATAAAGTTTATATTTTCGGGGCGTTACAAGTCTACCCCACTTAAAGAGGTTTCATCCCTGAAACCTTCGTTAAGTAGTTCTTTGGTTTAGACCAAATTACTTTAGTTTCATTTTTTATGCCTTATTTCTTTCAGTCAAAAGTTGTCATTTGCCTTCACGCATGCATTTTCCGCATGTAAGTCCTCATGGACTTTATCTTGTGTCTTGTGTTTCTTGTTTTATCACCTATTTGTCCCAATTGTCATTTGTCCACCCAATAGTATGAGCTTGCCCACATGTTTACTTTTTACTAACTCTATATTGACAAGGGTTTTGCATAAATCCCACTACTAGTCTGACTTCGAACGGGCCCATCAGCTAGACTGATTTGTCACCGTCACTTAATGTCCTGTTAATTTCGGGTCTACCCCTCTTTCCCATAGTCAAACTTAAGTAAGTTTATGATCTTCAATCCCATAACTCATGTTACGACATGACTATATTCTATATCACTTTTCTTAATCGTTATAGTATCACGTTGTGTTTAAGTTTTGATAATCTTTTCGTTATCAATATCTTCTTCCTAATATATCGTCTTACACCCATCGGTGTTAAGACCTATGTCCTTTATTATTAACTGTTTTCTAATTTGTCTCATAGCATTCATTTTTGTTAAACTTTGTTCATCACTAACACTGAATTTCTGTTTAACGTTTACCTCTTTTAACTTATGTCAATTATCCATATCCGAGAATTGACGACAAGAATTTATTCTTATCCGCTATTTTATTACGCGGGGAGTCGTATCCAGCCCTCTTACTATACCCCGAGTGTCCCGAAGGTTCTTTTGCTTAGCCTCGTAGATTATTTCTTAGGCTTTCATCCCTTTTTGGTTCATTTCCTTCTATTGCTAATACCAGATTTATTTAGTCCTTTAAACCCTTATTCTGTTTATAATTCCAAAGGTTAAGATGATCCCGCAGATCATCTTTGCTTGTGAAATTTTCGTATACTTAGAAATACATTTCTGGTGTCATGGCACCCTTCTCAAGCCTAAAATTAATTTATTTTCGAATTTTATTGATTCGACCGTAGTCCAAGGCTACACCCGCTTTCTTTCGGATTATCTTTCCAACTCTTTGACTTCTTATGTCCCTTTCGCGTCGGTTTGTTTTGCTCATACCGTCATTCGATTTACGCCCCTATTCCTTTTAACCCGTTACCCGGGTTCTTTATCTTAATGTTTTTAACACTCCGGTTTTATTGGTTTGCATTTTCCTTTCCATACTCTTTTACGACTATCACACAGATTCAGTACTATTTCGCACTTCTATTAATCGTTTTGCGCTTACTTGAAATATTAGGTATTATACTTTATTCAGCCCGTCCAGCGTTGCAATAGTTGAACATAACTATCGAAATTTCTGTTTTGCGAAATTTCATCTTCTTTTAGTCATAGCTCTTAATCCGAGTCTTTTGACTTTTAATATGCGTCACCGTCTCTTGGTTTACGCATATATCCGTAGTCCTACCCATCTATCAGTTATTTTACCGAAGTCATTATTAGAGTCATCATTCCGACATGCATTAAGATTTCGTTTTGATTTATTCGGTGGTATTAGTGTAACCCATTGCCTTTATTTCACCAATTCCTTAATTCTTCCATTTATTTTGTTTGACTTGTTCTGATGAACTTTATTACTTATAATAGTCAAACTTTATCCTTGTGCCTTAACCTTCTTGTTTGTTAGTTTATAATTTTAATTACCTTGATTCTTATCCCTTCCCTTGGGCTCATTACCTTAATGTAATACGCTCCCGTTATCCGGCTTCCATTTACCTTTATTATCACGCATTTTACTTATTTTATCCGAACACCGCCTTTCTTTTGTTAGCGACCCTTAGGTCTATTTCTTTTGCTAATGTCCCGAAGCCCCATTTCTCAAGTCTTATTTGGTAAAACTACTGCTATTGTTATTCGGCTTTTGGGGTGTACCCGTCCTTATCCTAATACTTTCATAACGTTTATTTTACTAATCTTTTATATAATCACATCCATCGCTGTGATCATCATCCTTCCTCATAAAGGTTTGATTAATAATATGTTATTTGGATGGTTACCCATACCCAAGTTTCCAAATTTTCATTTATTGATACTTTATTATTTATAGTAACGAATAACACGTATCATTCATTTGACTTCTTTCTCGAGGATATGTTTGGTCCGAGTCGTAATTTCTCATCTTTAACCTTAATCCTATTGTAACCATAACAGAATCAATTCGTTTCGTTTTATTATTCCATATCATTGTATGAAATTTATCCACATCGTTTATTTATATAACGAAGTTTCTGCATATTTTATTTGGTTTGGCCAAGTCTATAACCTTGTCATCTATTTTTATTGCAAATTTTCGGGTTCGGGTGTTATTACACTCCATCCCAATACGTCAGTTATTCACTTTATTAAGTTCCCGGGTTCGAGTGTACGCGCACTCCTTCCCACGACTATATTGACCGTGATTACTTTTGCCTTGGTTTCACATGCTTACCATTGTTTATTTTCTTATGCATATATATTTCATTCACATAATTCGCCCGTTTCACTACTCATGTATGCCCCTATGCAACTATTGTTCACACTAGTATTGAATAAAATTTATAGTGAAATTAAATTTGTAATAAGCATAACTAGAACAAGATCAGGTTCAGCTTTAGCCTCCGCGGCTATCGTGTGGGAAGACCTTGTCTTCTCTTTCGAGGTATCAGGCTTTAATTTCTTTACCGGTCTTGGGTCCATATCCGACTCACTCCCGTCATCTTTTTCTTGTGAGAGACTATCTTTTAATTCAGTTATCATATCCTCTATTGCTAGCAAAATTGTGGTTTGTAGTCTCTCGGCGAACTGCGGTAGACTAGCTTCTATTGCCTTTCCGACTTCCTCAGAAATTTTAGCTTCCACCTCTTCAGATAAATGAGATGCTAATTCGCTCTCGGTTACACCGGACATTTCTTTCATCTGTTCGGTGACCTTCGCCACCGTATCATTATCGTTGCCTTCATCAGTCATCTTGAATCTGGATGTTTATATTAATTGTTAAACATTTCATTTTGTATCATTTGCATCTTTCGCTTTGGTTTAGCCAAGTTCCTTACTTTCTTAGACCATTCATGTTTGGTGCACTTTCCGGGTTTGAGTGTATTACGCGCTCTTCCCATGCACATCTAATCGTATTTATTTTTCTATATTTACTAAGTCTACTAAAACCAATTAGCTCTTACCGGATGCTTGATCAAGCTTGAACCGAACACTTTGTTGACAACCTTGGGCTCTGATTACAAACTTGTAACAACCGTCTAATTACTACTCGGATATTATTGAAAATAAGCGTGACTTTATCAAAAGGATACTTTACTTCATCACAAGTGCAAAATTTGAAGTTTTAAAGTAACTACATACCGGTTAATTACTAAACTAGTTTAAACAATTAAAAACACGTTTAGTAAATTGTTTACATCACAACATTGTCTAACAAAGTTAAATTAACGCGGAAGCTTCAAAAGTGCGTGTTCGGTTCTTCAAAACATGCTTGATCGCCATCCGGGAAGACCCCATCATTACCTAGAGTCAAAAACACTTAAAAAGTTAGTTTTGACATTGATCTGATGCATATAAACACGTTCTAGTATCGAATCATTAAAAATAAAATAAAATTTCAGTTTTGGTCCAGTCGCGTGTCGCGCCAGAACTACCTTGAGGACTCCCGCGTGTCGCGCCAGATCCAAAGGATCATGTCGCGTGGCGCGGGGGAAACCATTTCCCAGCAAGTGCAGGTTTTTGACCTGCATTTCTTGCTAGCTCCGAAATTCACCAATTTTAACTTCAAATGCCCATAACTTTTGATCCGTAGGTCCGTTTTAGGTGATTCTTTTTCCTATACGTCTGTAATTTAATTACCGATGTATCTATTACAATTATCATACCGAAAATTTGGTTTACGGGCTGAAAGTCTATAAATCCCTAACATATTTGTTCAACCCGCCTAGTTTTGCACTAAAACTATTATCAATATTTTTATGACCACGAGGCTTATTTTACCCATCTTCCGGGGCTTACGATCTTTGGCGTTTCATTACCAATTCCATGGTTTACGCTCTTATGATCTACAATCGCCAAGGGATCTTTCAATAATTTCATAGTATCGATTAAACACACATTTATTTGACCCGTTTGGCCGATTTATGGAGTCCACCATTTCAACAATAACCAAACGTTTTCTAATCTAGTTTTGACTGTTCAATTAAGTAGTGATCATCGCCACTTTAACTAACACAAATCCTTATTCTAAAACCAAACTTTGAATAACTATAATATCAAATTATCATAATGTAACGAAACAAGTTACATACTTACATAATTCATCAACATTGGTTTCTAACCATAATTACCCATTCCCGGGCTTGTCAATCTTAGCGTATCATGTCCATTCCATGGTTTACGCTTTTATAACTCAAATTTAATGAATGACGTTTAAGTCACTTCGAACACTACCATTTCGACCATTATTTTAACTTGTTTCTTTATCTAGTGAGTTACATCATTTTATTTACATTCCATAGATGACTAATTAAACAATATTATCAACAAACATTTCTAGTTAACTATTTTGACCCGTTTGGTTTGTCGAGTGAACTTCATCACTTCTATGACATACCAAACTCGCAATTGACACTACAATCTCATTAACATTTCTAAGACTATTGTTTATGCATAATGTAACGAAACCGAAGTTATGTACCTTTAGTTTTCCTTCAAGCGCGCATCAACTCCGGCTCGTCCGCTTGAAGATTCAATTCCTTTGCCTATAGAGTTCAATCAATGACTTGTTTAGAACTCGTATTATTTCATATAACGCATAATTCACCATAACATTCAAAATGCGTTTTTACTTAAAATTTCAACATCTAGTTTTCTTTTAGGCATTTCAACAAACACCTAAAGGGCATAGTTTTGCTAAATCAATAACCAAGTTCCATAACTAGTCATTTAGCCAATTTTGAGCATTTTTCACAAATTCAAATGTCTAGTTCTATATCAACACCTAGACTTATTTCATGGAGCTCAAATAACACTAGATTAATAATCATAATTCTAGTGTTCATCATCTTTTACAAAACTCATTTAACACGTAAATGGGTAAACATGAATATTCATAGTTTGAGCACCAATTTCACAAATTATTAGCTAGGGTTTACATCAAAACTTGTTTTTATTACAAGTTTCATCTAAACATCCCTAATCCAGCTCCAAATTTTGATTTCTATAATATACTTGGAATGTGAGTTGAATCAAAACAACATAATTTAGCATACCTTATGATCCCTTCAACGAGGTGATCACGAATTTGCTTGAAAATTGATTTAGAGATGATTAGAACCTTCAATTTGAGGGAAAGCTGCATGAACTAGGGTTTGTGGAGAACGCTTATGTCGCCCCTGGGTTTGGATCGACCAGACACACTCCTTTTTGTGTGTTTGGTGTGATTTATTTTGTTTTATTGTTTTAAGTGTCTAATTTAACAAGTTTAGTCCCTCAACAATCACTTGGTTCTTATTTTAGGTATTTTAACCCACTTACATGTTATCACAAGGCTAATAACTAACTGGGTTATTTATTTCCTAGTTAGCTTATTCTTGTTTATTTTATACTTTATAATTCTAATATAAAGTTTATATTTTCGGGGCGTTACACTCGTATACATGTTGCAATGACTCGAACGACTACATGAGTCGATAATTGAAAACCTTGTTTTGAAAAGTGTTTTTATTGCAACATGAATCACTAACTCAAAACAAGTTGGTTATAGTTTATAAAACCTCGTAGCCATGAATCGTGACTAAAACATTTATTTATGTAAACAAAATTGTAAATCGTTCTCGTAATAAAACTCATATGGTTTATATCATATAGTAAACATTGTTGGGTGTCATCGTTTAAAATCGTTCGTCCAAGTGAACTAAATAATGCCACAGATTGTAATATGATAAAAGCATTTATATATAAGAATTACCAGTGGCGTATCTACCATGATTTTATCACATTACACCCGTCCCGTTATCTAAACACTTACTAAAAACCAATCATTTAATTGTACTTGTTCTTAAATCGTTCATGTTATCAAAACTAATCGTTTAATTCGTTTAACTCGTTCATATCGTTCAATCATTCAATCGTTCAAATCGTTCGTATTTTAATTGTGAAAACTAACTTTTGGTCATCTCGATGAATACATTCAAACCTTCGTAACTCGTCCATCATTCAACTCGCATTAACAAACCTCCATAGGGTAAGTTAACAATCATCAGGTTCAGTCGTTACCCACATAACCCCCATACATAACAATGACGGCAGTCTGATAAGGGGATTTGTCAGATCCTATGGTACCATAACATACTACTGGTCGGCTCGGCCAAAGCTAATGAATGTCATTCGTTATGTAAATACGTCGCAACAAGTTCGTTCACATTATTGAAATCGTTGTGTTTAATATAAATCATAGTATTCGTTTTTTAAATCATCAAAATTGTTTAACACATATGAATCACCCCAAAACAATTGAAAACAGTAAAATAGGGGAACTATGTACTCACATTGAATTGCAAAGTATCATTGATTAAATGAACTTAACAAAGCTCGGGCAAACCAAGGAAATCAAGTGGCACCTAGTATTCGGATCGCTATGTTAATAAATCGACACCTAAATCGGGAGATCGGGTAGAATGAGGTCTCGTAAACCAAATGAGTATTGGAACTCATGTGATATGGTTTATCAAAGCCTACATTTTGATTCGGAACCTATCCTAAGTGCTTACAACTCGTTATGACCCGTTAAGGTAGTCTACGCTACTTTCGAGATGCCTAACAAGTCCTATGACAAGTATTATATGCCCTAACATGTTTAAATATGTTGCATAATCAGTTTAAGTGTCAAAAATTAAGTTACATATGCTTAAATTCAAATTATGCATGAAAAGGGAATTTTGGTCATTTTCCTAAGGCATATAAACTACCTATCATACAACTAATTAAACTAAGTGACCATAAGGTATAACCTCGGAAGATTGTTCCCTATACAACTATGGTCACAAAATATGCTTGGTCGGATCCTAACGATCGACCAAACGGGTCGGGTTCGAATGTCTAAGCGGTTGTCAAGACCACTTGACTTACTACCCTAAACAAGCACTAGACTAAAAGTGACGAGTTAAACATTTTAAAACATGTTTAACTAAGTTAGAAAACATGTTTGATATCAAAACAAAGTGTTTTGATACCCGAAAATAGCTTCGTCGCAAAATACGCATAAATACGTATTTTGACCGAAACTTTGACTCATCACTTCGACTAATCAACGTGGTAATCAGTAGGTATAGTCACAATGGACTATAAACATCGTGATTACGCTCACGTTGCAAAGTTCAAACGAACTTTGTGTTGACCAATTCATGGTCAAAACAGAAGGTCAAACATTGTTTGACTTTCATGCTTGAAAATCATAAGCAAGCATGAAAGAAGCTTACAAAGGGTCCAAGCTTGAAGATTAGAACACAAAAACTAAAGAATGAACCCTTCAACCATAGGGATAGCTTCACTTAGAGCAGATGAGAACATAAAATGCAAATGAGCAACGAAAAAGTTGGAAAGACCCAAGCTATTTATAGATTTCTTAGATGAATTAGATCATTACAAGTGTTTTTGAAACTCGATCTTGGCCATACACTTTTGGCACATTGTTTAGAATACCAGGGGAGCTCAAAAACAAGCCAATGGTATGCTAAAACCATGGTAAAATCAAAGGAATCAGCTGCTGTTTGATGAAAACTGGTTTCTGTACTGGGACTGCTCAGGCAACATGCAGAAGAGACCACAGATTCTTCCGCGACACTCCTGGCCGAACCAGCTGAAACTTGTTCAATTTTGGTAGTTGTGGTCCCTGCACTTGATTTCTGGCATTTTCTACGCGTTTAAGCCCCGTTAACCCAATTTCAAGGCTCTAAAATGATGTTAAAGCATAGGGAACATGAAATATGCTTGAAAACATCTCGTATGTTGGTTCGTTTGGTCGTATGATCACATTATTCGGTTAATTACGACGAAACACGAATGGACGCGAAAACGATCCAAATTGCACGATGAATGGTATATTTGCATTCCAACCACTAAAATAAAATATTTTAATGATTACAAAAATTTTTGGATGTCCGGATATGTTCAGAACGTAAGATATACGCGTAAATGCAAACTTATGCATTTTTTGACGCTTTTAGTCCATATTGATCAAATAAGCGTATTTTCGCATACCGAACCCCTCAATGCCTATTTCTAAGCTATTTAAAGGATATTTAGAGTATTTTTAGCTTATGATCATGTTCCAGAATGTTCGTTACTATACGAATCAGCATACATTCACAGTTTGTCGCAATTAGTCCCTCTGATTCAAATAAACTTGTTTTCGACACACCAAACCCTTCAAAACTTATTTCTAAGTTATGTAAAGGTTATTTAAGGTATGTTAAGCCTATTTCACTATTCCGGAGTGTTTGTCGCATTAAACTGATTACGTTTACGCATCAGTTTGCGTATAACTTTCTAGAAATCGATTTAAAGCTTGAAATCGAACTAGAATCAAAACGTAAAATCGTCCAACACAAATACACAAATATTGACACAAAAACACATCGTTTCATTGATAATTGATATTGTTCTACATCGTACATTATTTACAGAGCACAAATGTCACATCTGCAACAGACATCGCCATATGATTCAGACGCGATTTAAATTAAATCGAGTATAGTCTAGCGTATCTCCAAAAGCTACTTTATATAAAGCACATGAACATGTCCAATCACATAGGCACATAATCATGTAGGCACGTAAACCACACAGGCACATAGCATATAAGCACGTAGAGCACAGAAGCACAATAGCAGGTAGTCCACATAAGCACATCTTCAGCTATATTTTGCACGTATTCATCTACATATATTGCAGGTATTCACCTATCTTTCAAATCTGCGATGGCGATCGAGAATGTAGTGCGAGTAGTATAGCGAGTAGTATAACGTGCGATTTGTTAGCGTATTGAGGTAGATATGTAGTGCGAGCTATGCGTGTTTGTCGAAGTGAGGAGCGAAAAGCGAATAAGTCATCAAAATAGAAATGTATATAAACACACAAATCCACATAAAACACATAAATCACGTAAAAATCACATAAAATCAAAGAATCAGCGGTTACGAATCCAGTATCGAAACACATAAAATCGGCAATCGTAAATAGATTGTCTTGGGTGTTTGACATCGAATACCCAAAGTGATTTTACTATTCTCAAGGACTTCGAGTACGCGCTTTGGCCTAACAGACTGTGCTCTCTCATCGTATCACGGTGAATGACACTCATCCTTTCTGTTACTGCGCAACTCAAGTCATTGGAGTCCATCGAGACTTCGGTGAGAGCTTTGTAAAACCAAAATAGAGATTGGAACAAGTCATCAAGGTTCAGGTTTCGCCCTTAACTTAACGACTGTATTCCTACTTGTGTGTTAGAATCACGAGATAGAGAGGGAGATTTGCGTCGAAGTATGGATGTTATTCCTGATTCAAAGCAAATTATCGTGTTTATAGCAGAAATGCGCGTCATGTGAGCGATTTTGTCTAGAGTTTGCGGTTTTCACACCTAATCTCAACCAAATCATTCGTTTACGCGAGTATCTTCGAAAAATCATGCGTATTGCCAGTCTTAGGAAAGGCTTACCTTACGCGGAGCGGTAATATGCGATGTCCTTGCAAGAGTGTAGTTTTCAGTGAGTTTTCGAGCGAGAATATCAAGTAAGCTCGTACAAAACCCCTACCGGGTATGTACAAGCCAGTCTGTTGGTACTTAGACTATAGACTAGGTCATTTCTAAGACATCGACCCGGACTAGGCCGAATCTTGCCTAATTCCATATAATTATGGCTCTGATACCAATCTGTCACACCCCAACCATGGCGGAAACATCTGGGCGCGGAACTGAGCTAAACAGATTTTCCAGGAGAAATTCATAACAACTAATATTACAAAATATTTAACGTTACGTCCCATACTATAACATATCCAGCAAAATAATTATTACTGACATAGTGTTCTCAAAGACAAACATTGTTTCGACAACTCAGATTTTATTTAATTCGTTTCTAGACTCTCATAGCTTGATTCCACGGAGTTCAGCAAACGTTGCACGCATCCTAAACACCTGTCACATACGTTAAAATAAAGTCAATACACATAGTGTAAGGGTGAGCATACAAGTTTAATAGTATCATAGTAGCGGAATTGATTTATGTATAACCAGCATGTAACACGTAGAAATGTGAAGCAAGTAAGTTATCAAAAATGAAATATGCATAGACGTGACTACGAGTTGTAGAATGCTCAACACATATCACCACTGTGACACGTAAAGAAAAGCCCTTGACAACCACTTTCCACGACAAGTGCTGAGTCCAAACTTATAGTACTATCGTTGCTAAGGTGTCATGCAACAATCACTGTGTAAACATAACAAGCATTAATCGAATAACACGTATAACATACAGAGCGGTTAGCGTGTAAAAGTGTTTGCGTTGTGTGATCGATGTGATTTGATATAGGTAACGTATGTAACACGCAAAAGCGCTTCAAGCAAAAAGGGATCGAGTATACTCACAGATCGTGTTTAATGAATAAACACAGTCTTGGATTGAAGGGAGCGTTGTGAGATTAGCCTAAATATAGTACGGCAGTATTAGCGTTGATCGGTGCGTAAAACAGCGTGTCGGAGTGATGTGGGATGGATAGTGATCCGATCGGATGACTGTTGGTGCACAGAATGTCTGTTGACTACGTTTACACTGAGTCTTAGGACAAAATAAGTTAGATTGGATCTTAAAAGTCAAAATTAGGGTTTTATGATGTATTTCGCTTATGTGTACATAGGTTAGTAGGTGATTTCGCTCATATGTACAATATTGTAAGTGGTTTCGCTCTAATGGTCCTGGTGGTTTCGCTTATATGATCATATGGGGTTTCGCTCATATGGCAGTCCATATGAGCGAACCAGCTGGCCTATATATACCCAATGTGTGATCTCATTTGGAGACATTGGAGCGAAACCTTGTCATTGCTTGTGTAACCAAACTCTGTCAAAATCCATTCAGAAAGCAATAAAAGAGAAGGAATTGAAAGGAAAAGCTGTTGTAACTTCGTGTATACTGATTCCGCCTTTATACGTGAAGATGAACGTCCTTGACTGACTATTCAGGGTCATAAAACAGTCCAACAAGTGGTATCAGAGCTTCAGGACGAGGAGTTCATACTACTACAGCTGATTCGACCAAATTCTCTTACTTCTAGTCACTTTCTTTCATATTTTTTTCGATTTAAACTGGTTCCTACGGTTGAAATGGCCTAAAATTCTAGTATAACGTGTAAAACATACGTTTAACAAACCCTAGAAAGTTTCAGGTTAAAACTCGACTTAAAAATGGTAAAAATTGGGTAAAAACCAGGTTTCGCTTTTTCGGTAATCTGAAGGTTTCGCTCATACGAACTATAAGGTTCCGCTTATTCATACACTACTTAGTTTCGCTTTTATGAACAAGTTAGTTCCGCTTGAACGGACATTGGGTAGTTTCGCTCGAACGGACAATTGACTTTCGCTCATTCGGACAATTACACACTTTCGCTTATACGGTCAAGTGTGGTTTCGCTTTTCTGTCAAAACATAGTTTCGCTCATCTGTCAAGAGTAGTTTCGCTTCTGTGACACTTAGCATATTTCTCTTATCTGTCACACAAGCTGGTTTCGCTTTTGTGTCTTTATTGTTCAAAATTTTAGAAAATTCGTCTAAGTGTTTGGTGATTTTGCAGGTACATTCAAGATGGATTATATATTCTTGAACCCGTTCAGCGATATGTACGCGTTTGCAGGAAACTCGGGAGACGATTCATCTACAAGCAACAACAATGAGAATCCACCGAATCCGAAGAAAAAGGAAGCTTGGGAATCGGAAAGTGCCTTCGGAACCTTCAATAAACCTCCAAAGCTAATGGCTATCGAGGAATACAGTCGGTGGTCAAGAAAGTTTGAAGATTGGTTGATGGCATTCGCATTTTCCAGCTGGAAGAGTTTGAAAAACGGTTATGTCAATGGAAACAAAAATGGTGAAACTCTAACATCAGCTGAGGAGATTGATTCGTTTGTAGTTAAACAAAAGTGTGTGGCTTTGTTGTTTCAGTCCGTCCGGGAGGACATAATTGCTTTGATCGATTATTCAAATGCAAATGATCTTTGGGAAAAGCTAGAAAAGAAATGTATAGGTAGTGAAGAAATCAAGAAAAACAAAAAGAAACTACTTAGAAAAGAGTTTGATATGTTTGGGTGTTTAAAGAATGAATCAGTGTCAAAAATGATCAAGAGGTTTGGGCACCTGAAGCTGGAATTAGCTAGACATGGAATTAAATATTCTGATGATGAGCAAGTAGACAAGTTGTTCGATTCATTGCCAGACGAGATGGAATGGAGATATTATGCTCTCATGCTAAAAAACACTATCTTGCCGGAAGATCTTACTCCGGATTTGCTGATTGAGAGACTCGAGAGTCACGAGTTGGAACTGAAGAAGACATTCAAAGTCAATCACTCATCTTACTAGCAGAATTTGGATTTGTATTATCCAAAGAGCATGATGCCAAAAGCAACTTCTCCCAAGACTGCGTTTTCTGCTGAAAATGTGTCCACAGCAAGCAAAGAAAGTCAAAGTGGTCAAAGCAGTGGAAGTCACAGTGGTTATCACAGTGGATCTTCATCATCTGGAAGTCATTCTGATGCAAAGAATCGTTTTCAATGCAACATCACAATAGATTTAAAGAATGCTCAGAATTTTGACGAGGAGTCGGCCAAACAACAGATGATCTTCCTAGCATCGGTGTTGGAATCGTATGAAGGGTTAGTAGCTGAGAAGATAGGCAACACCAATCTGACGAAAGAAGATTATGATCAGATTGATCCTGAGGAAATGGAGCTGATCGATATTCGTTGGGCTATGGCCAGTGCTGTTCGTCGAGCACAGCGTTTCATGGAAATTACTGGCAGGAAGACAATTGGTGGTCCATCTACCAAATTGGGGTTCGATAAGTCCAAGGTGACTTGCTTCAAGTGTAAGCAGAAAGGTCACTTCAAGCGAGAATGCAGAAACGCTTATGCTGATGAGTCGGAGAACCCTTTCAGAGATGATTACTACAAGAAGGCAATTTATCATCAGAATAAATCTGAGCCGCCTAGATTGAAGCAGGTTGAAGACAACAAAGAGAAATCTAGAGCTATTGCAGTGATTTATGATGATGAAGGGTATGATTGGAGTAAAGAAGTTCTACCGGAAGAAGATGCGGTTGGTTACGCATTCATGGCGAAAAAACAAACCTATTCTGTGGAAAGACGATAGAACTGAAGAGCAGAAATATAGATACAGAAAAATGCTGGCTGAAAACAGAATAATTAGAATATCTCGTATCTATTTGGAAGCGAGGAGAGCAAATAGATGGGATCCGGACAGAGAGTGTTATCTTGATGAATATGGAAATATTGCGATCGATGACAAAACGCTTGATATCGAAGCCATAATCAAGGAGTACAAAGAAGAGGATGAGTATTGGCAGAATAAATGGTGGGGAACTAGAGACGAGAAAGAGAAAGAATAGAAAGAGAAGAAGGAGAAAGAAGAGCAGGAAAAATCAAAGAAAGTTGATACTGGAGTTATTGACACAACGCAGGAGTTGACTGCAGAGAATCTGGGAAAAATGGCTGACAAAGTGCTGGCTGCTAAGGCACTTGAGGTAGACTCTAACTCCGTGTCTGAGTCAAAAAGGCAGGTCAGTTCAAATTTGTCAACAAATGCGTCAGGTAAGAAAATTGATGGAAATGCTGATTGCAAAAATTGCAACAAAGAGTGCAAATTTTGTAGCACAGTCACGTATCTCAACGGGAAGAAAGTTGATGATCTGACAGCAAAAGTCAGAAGCATTGAGAATCAGATTCTTGATCGAGACAAAACAGTTAAAGCTTCAACTGAACGGATAAGAGAATTAACTAGTCAAATTGAAAATGATAAAATTAATCATGAAAAAGTTAAAAAGGAAAATGAAAAGTTAATTCTTGAAAACCGTCAGATTTCTGAAAAGTTTGAAAAACTCAAAAGCACAATGAAAGATAATGATGATAGAAATGGTAAAACATATAAAGAAAATGTTCACCTAAAAGCAGTTCTTAGAGTAAAAGAAGAATTAATCAACCAACAACTGGATGAAATCGCTAAACTGAAACTTAAATTTCAAGAGGCTGAAATTGAAAACGAGCGAATCTAGTTGAAGCTTAACAGTTACAGCTCCGCAAGCTTTGTTTTACAACACATTGTTCCCAAACCCATCAGGAAAAACAAAGCTGGCGAAGATGTTTATTTTAATGGAACTGGGGTGGGTTTTCATCAAGTTCCACCACCTGTTCTTGATAACTACACGAAAAAGCAATCAGGGTTGGTTGAAATTGAAGAAGAAAGTGAAATGAATCTTCCGGATTCAATTGATGTCACGTTCACATCTTCCAATGACGATAGTGTTCAAAATGATATTGTAAAAGGTGTTGTTGAAAATGTGCTAAAAATGGATAGTGACACTACTGAGGAAAATGGATGTTTCTTGGACAAATACATTCAGAAACGAAAATCCAAAACCAACTTAAGTGATGAACCGGGTCTTGTGATGTACAAGATGGCTGGATCTGATAAGTTGTATTCGGATTCTGAGTTTCCCATTGAGAATGTTAATGTGAAAAAGTTGACAAATGTTTTCAAATTGGTTGAAGTTGAGTTGTCAGAAGTGAACAGTTTCAAACAAACAAAAAGGCAAATGAATTTTGAGAAAGATAAAGCTTACTACAAAAAGCCTGTTGTTCCACCACGTTTTTATAATAACAATCGAAACAATTGGTCGGGTGGATATAAGGGTGGTAAGAGTTATCAGAAAAAGAGTTTTCAAAACAAAAGGTTTGCTACAAAGAAGGTGTTTGTGAACGGTTCAAGTTCACTTTCTGATGAGGAAAATGAAATCTTTTCAAAATCAAATGAAGAGTTCTTTGAGAAAAGAGCTTCACAGTCTCAGTCTGAAGGCACAAGTCAAGTTGTTGATACTCGAACATGTTTCAGATGTAATCAAGTTGGTCACATTGCACGAAAGTGTACCAATGTGAAGCCTAAGACTGAAACTGTGAAGGTTCAACAGAAGAAAGTTGATGTGAAGGGTAAAGCACCAATGGTTGTTGAGAAAAAGAGTGTGAAAAATGACAACATCAAAGTGAAAAATGAACTCGTAAAGAAAGTGGTAACTAAAAATGACAAATTTTACAAGTGGGTTGCATTATCTCAACAAGTTTGGAAACCAAAAACTGAGAAGAAGGTGAAATCTTCTGAGGATTCAATTCAAATTGATTATGATGCAAATTTTCCACCTCTTAAGGCTGAAAACTTCAAAATTCAAATTGCGAGAGTCAAGGTTACACCTAAGGCTGATGAGGCCTGGGTGGACTCCGTGTTCGACTAAACAGTTTGAATTGCCGGAGCTTCCTTGATCGCGAAGCATGATTCGACATCTTTCTTGAAGTTTTTTAAGTCAAAGTTTGTTATGTGCAGGAACTTCCAAAACTTGTATCCAGATGGATCATGGATAGTGGAGCTTCAAGACATATGACAGGGAAGACTGCGTTGCTGTATGATGTGAGAAATATCAATGGTGGTTACGTAGGTTTTGCGGGTAATCAAGGAGGAAGGATTATAGGTGAAGGAACGTTATCCAACGGGATTGTGACGTTTGAAAGAGTTAACTACATTGCTGAGCTGGAGAATAATCTGCTGAGTATCTCCCAGATCTGTGACAGGATGTATACTACTCACTTCACTGATAAAGAATGTTTGATCTTGAAACCAGGATTTGTTATCCCTGAAGAATGGATTATCATGAGGGCACCTAGAGTGAATGATTTATATGTGTTGGACATGAGAGTAGCAACTACAACAACAGGTCAAGCACATTGTTTTGTTTCCAGAGCAACTGAGAAAGAATCGAGATTGTGGCACCGCAAGATGGGGCATATTCACCTAAGGAAGATGAATCACTTGGTGCACAATGATTTGGTTCCTGGAGTTCATGAAAAAGGTTTTCATCTGGAAGGGGAGTGCATTAGCTGTGTAAAAGGCAAGCAGAAGAAAAAGTCACACCCTACAAAGCAAGTCAATTCAGTTTCCAGACCATTAGAGAGACTACATATGGATCTGTTCGGTCCAGTAAACGTCAAAAGTACTACAGGGGATCTCTACTGTCTTGTGGTTACTGATGATTATTCCAGATTTTCGTGGGTTTCTTTCTTGAAGACGAAAGACGAAACATTTGATAGTTTGATGGCGTTGTTCAAAAAGATTGAGAATTTGTACCAAAGGCGTATCAAAAGAATTCGTAGTGACAATGGTACTGAATTCAAGAACAGTAAGATGGAAGAATTTTCTGATGAAAGAGGTATATTGCATGAGTTTAGTGCTCCGTACACTCCGCAGCAGAATGGAGTCGCAGAACGCAAAAATCGGACACTAATCGAGACGGCTAGAACTATGCTCGCAGATTCAAAGTTACCGATAAATTTTTGGGCTGAAGCTGTTTCCGCTGCATGCTATACGCTCAAGAGGGTTCTCACTGTCAAGAAGTTCAACAAAACATGCTTTGAGCTAATCAATAACCGTAAACCGAATTTGAAGTATCTAGAACTGTTCGGGTCACCCTGTACTGTTATAGAACCTTATGGAAAGTTTGGTCCGAAGTGCATTGAGGGAATATTTGTTGGTTATGCAAATCCGATGCGACGTGTCTTCGTTCCATGTGAGAAGCGGATTATTGAAGCTGCAAATGTTGAATGTCAAGGTTATACTATGCCGCCACAGAATCCTGGAGATTCATGGCGTTATCATTATGACAAACTGTGGGATTCGTTTGACATGAGAGAAGAATCAGAGGATGATGAAGATTTCTTTGATGAGTTGGATATTTTGCGTGAATATGAGTCGCAGCTAAGGTTCCCAGCTGAGTATTCTAGAAGACCACGGGAAACTTCAAATGACGATGAAGCAGGTCCGAGTAATGCTGGTGAACATGATGTTGTCCAACAGAATGAAGTTGCTCATGATAATCAGTCGGTTCAGAATGATAATCAAGAAGCTGAAAACATGCCAGTCTTTGATCATGGTGATTCAAATTCTGAGGGGGAGCAAATTCAGATTTCAAGTCAAACAAACCAAGTTAGTGAACAAGATGCAGATCGGAATGTTACTAATTTGGAGGGAAATGTAGATGTTCCAAGCGAAGTGATGCCGCGAACTTTTTCATATCATCCAGAGGAGTTGATCATAGGAGAATTGGAAGCAGGCGGTCACACGAGACGTCAAATTGACCAGGGCCTTATATGTTTTTATTCTACAGTAGCACCTTTATAAACTGAATATTCATTAAGTTGTTTCATTTCGCAGATCGAACCGATTACTTACAAAGAGGCGCTTACTGAAGACTCTTGGGTCATTGCAATGCAAGAAGAGTTAAGTCAGTTTGAAAAGTTGGGAGTGTGGAAGTTAGTTGATTTGCCGGATGGTCATAGGAAAATCAATACAAAATGGGTATTTAAGTGTAAGAGAGACGACAGAGGAGTTGTTGTAAGGAACAAAGCTCGACTCGTTGTTCAGGGCTTTAGTTAACAGGAGGGGATTGATTTTATAGAAGTATGCTCCTGTAGCACGTCTAGAGGCAATCATAATTTTCCTTTTATTTGCGTCTTGGAAGAACTTCAAAGTATATCAGTTAGATGTAAAATCAGCGTTTCTTTATGGGAATGTCAAAAAGGAGGTTTATGTCGGACAGCCACCGGGCTTCACCGATCCAATCCACAAAAACAAGGTCTACTTATTGGACAAAGCGCTGTATGGTTTACACCAGGCCCCGAGAGCTTGGTACGAGACTTTGTCTCAACACCTACTTGCCAACAAGTTCATTCGTGGAAAAGTGGATGCCACTCTTTTCACTAAAGAGGTCGACGGTCATCTTCTGATAGTTCAGATTTATGTGGACGATATAATCTTTGGGTCAACGAATGAAAATTTATGCAAAGATTTTGAATCAGTGATGAAGCAAAAATTCGAAATGTCATCAATGGGGGAGATGAAATTCTTTCTCGATAACCATCTTTTTCCTATTGACCTTACACTAATGCAACTTGGAAGTTTCAACATTATCGTAGAAATGGATTGGTTAACCAAACATCATGCTGAGTTAGTTTGTTTCAATAAGATTGTTCGTATTCCTCTTTTATCTGGTGAAGTTCTAGGTTGTTAGTATTCCTCTTTTATCTGGTGAAGTTCTAGAGGTTCGTGGCGAGAAACCATCCGGTGGTTTGAAACTCGTGTCATGTACCAAAACCCAGAAATATTTACGAAAAGGTTATGTAACCTTTCTGGCACATGTCGTAGAGGAGAAAGTCAAAAGCAAGAGTATTCAAGATATTCCTATTGTTCGAGATTATCCAGAGGTGTTTCCTGATGAACTGTCTGGTTTGCCTCCAGTTCGTCAAGTAGAGTTTCATATTGATCTTGTACCTTATCGACTTGCACCGTCTGAGATGCAAGAGTTATCTAAACAGCTTCAAGAGTTATCTGACAAAGGATTGATCCATCCAAGTTATTCACCGTGGGGCACTCCAGTCCTGTTTATGAAAAAGAAAGATGGATCTTTCCGTATGTGTATCGATTATCGTGAGCTCAATAAGCTCATCATCAAGAATTAATATCCCCTACCATGAATAGATGATCTTTTTGATCAGCTGCAAGGTGCTACATGTTTTTCCAAGATCAATCTGCGTTCTTTGTATCATCAGCTTCGTGTACTTGAAGAAGATATTCCAAAAACTGCTTTTCGTACGAGATATAGTCACTACGAGTTCACTGTCATGCCTTTTGGTTTGACAAATGCCCCAGCTATTTTCATGGATTTAATGAATAGGGTTTGTAAACCTTATTTAGACAAGTCCATCATTGTGTTCATTGACGACATTCTCATTTATTCGAAGTCTCGAGCCGATCATGAACAACACCTTCGTCTGACTATGGAACATCTGAAGAAGGAGCAACACTTTGCCAAATTCTCCAAGTGTGAATTCTAGCTTAAAGAAGTTCCATTTTTGGTTCATATTGTTAACGAGCAGAGTATTCATGTGGATCCTTCCAAAATAGTTGTAATTAAGGATTGGAACACACCTACTACACCTACAGAAGTTCGCTCTTTTCTTGGTCTTGCTGGTTACTATCGTCGATTCATTTTGAACTTCTCGAAGATCACGGTTCCTCTCACTGCTTTGACTCAGAAGAATAAGCCTTTTGAGTGGGGACCCAAACAAGAGGAAGCTTTCCAAACACTGAAACAAAAACTCTGTGATGCTCTTGTCTTATCTTTGCCCGATGGAAACGATAATTATGTTGTCTATTGTGACGCATCGAATTTAGGCCTTGGTTTTGTTTTCATGCAACGAGGTAAAGTCATAGCTTATGTTTCGAGACAATTGAAAGTTCACGAGAAGAACTACACATTTCATGATCCTGAGTTAGGCGCTGTGGTTTTTGCTCTCAAAATCTTGAGACACTATCTTTATCGCATGAAATGTGTGGTTTTCACAGACTACAAAAGTCTCTAACACATTTTCAGTCAGAAGGAGCTAAACATGAGACTACGACGCTGGGTTGAGCTATTGAACGATTACGATTCCGAGATTCGCTGCCATTGTAGGATCGTGTATCGACCCGAATGAGTCATTCAGAGGAGTTTACTTTGTTTCAGGTGTGGAATAACAAGAAACGGAGTTAGAAACAGCTGAATCTTCTCTTAATCTACTGATTTTATTGAATTGACAACGTTTACAGTTCAATCTTCACACCGGAAGAGCTTCGGTATGGAATCCAAGAGAACAGTTATGTGGTTTCGCTCAAGGATACCTATATATAGGCCACAGGTTTCGCTCCAAGGGACATGACACATGAGCGAAACCTCATGTGTCCATAAAAGCGAAACCACTTGTCCAAATAAGCGAAACCCCCTCACTAAGACCATATGAGCGAAACCTGTTCCTAAACCACTATACACTTCCTATTTTCTCGTAAAACTCGCCCTAATCTATACAATATAATGTAAGACTCGATCCAAGGCGAAGTAGACAGATGTAGTGCACCAACAGACTCCCCCTCAGATGTTGACGAGTCGACTATCAAGTCACGACAATGCTGTGTCTTCACTTCTTCAGTCTTGATTAGTCTCTGGGCTTTTCTCTCTCTATCTTCATCAACAGACTGCCTTTCACTTAAAAATCTTCAGACTCACCCTAATGATTTGCTGGCATTCCTTTGTTCTTCAGCAAAATCTGCTTCAGGATCTTTGTCTGACTTTCACAGCAATTCATTTCCAGGATCAAAACTTGGCTCTAGTTCTGTTCATAGAATCTTCAGGATCGATACCTGGCTAAACCTGCACATTCTTAACCCAAATATAAATTTTCTAATTTTAACAATTTGTATGCACCAACACTCTGAAATAATCAGACGACTCCCTCTCATAAACATATGCACCAAAAATTACTCTCCCTCAGATCACAAACACATCTGACGAACCACTTGTTGATTTAGAAAACATATTTTGACATTTTAAAACACACTCCCCCTCACAACAATGTCATCATGTTTAGCACTTGGAATTTTGACAATTAGCATTCCAACATCAGTTGTCGAAAATCTTTTTGACTTTTTAAAAAATTTATGCTAAAACACACTCAAAATCTTTTTTGGATTTTTCTGAAAGAAAGTAACTGACACCACTTGTAAAGACAAAGACTGACACCAATTACAGAAACAACAAAAATACAGAAATGAAATATTTACAAACAGTATTTTTGTGAGTTTTGTGTAAGAGGATCATATCAGTTTACGACAAGTCACAAGTACCGTTGAGCTTAGTTACACATTAAGAATTAAACAATTCACTTAGATTGCCGATATACTGATCCACTTAAATTTTCACACAAATTTCAACTAATTCAGGATATGAGTTAGGTGTATTAAAGACTTAAACTCATTCATGTGTCCCACCTCTTGAATATACTCCCGTATCCAGATCCCAATATTCAGTCTTACAGGTGAGTATACCACAGATGATATCTGTAAGGGGTTAAATTGAGAGGGCCGTGAGAGCTCAGGTCGATCTTTCGATACGCAGAGAGATGCGGCTTTGACTTTTGGTGTGTCCCCTTTAGAGGATCTTTTGATTACAACAGCAATGACTATCAATTTTATTGTTTCATCAATTTGCTGAGGGCGGCGCTATATTTCAAGCATGCGGAAAGTATTCTCCGGGGACTAGGCCATTGCTTCCGCAAAATAAGAAGTCCCGGGATAATACCCCAGATATCACTGAGTATAAAGACCTAGTTTCTCAGAAAGAGGGACCTTTCAAACGAGATTTCAGGGGTTACCTATATATCCAAGTAGTGTTCCCCACGAAACAAGCAAGTTTGAATTTAAGTTTATATCCCGAAAAAGCTTACTAAGTGTGTAAAAATCTATCGGCATATCATCAGTGAGACTGTTTAACGCTATTTAAACATTACATTTCTTTAGCATACTGTGACTTTCTACTGATGTACTATCATTTCCTCTACTTTGACACAAAAACTCATTTTTGATTTTATCATGTTTTTGTCTTTTTCAAATTTTCAAATGTTTTTGGATTTTCTGAAATTTTCTACTCCCCCTAAAATGCAAACACATTTTAGGAAATTTGAAAACAAACTGTACAATAAACTTGACAACTGATATCTAATCGCTTCAAATCGCCATCCACTTGGCATAAACAATCAGAACTCCCCCTTTCACAAAACTATTTTCTCATAATGATTTCAAAACACTTAAGTTTGTTTTAATCAGAATGTTTTTTCCGGAAAATAAGTTTTGTTGGTTTTACCACTTGTAAAGTTAGGGGTTTGGTTCATCATATTATCCATTCAATCACTTGTATCAGGATTACATCAACTTCAAACTAATGACCTTGAGTAATCACTTTGTCAGAATCAACCTCTCACCACTTGTAAGAATATCCAAAACATATAACCACATGTAGGAATAAACCTCTACACAAACCATTTTACCAATCAAGATGCCAATTCCTGCTTCACACTTACCAACCTGGAAGCTCCGGCAATTCACACTTATCCTGTAAAAATTGAACTTTTATAAGATTCATTCACAATCATCAAAATATCAAGAAAGGTGCCGATTCCTGATCCACGATTACAAACCTGGGATCTCCGGCAAAGTCCTAAAACTTTATGGGAAACAAACTTCCATCCAAGTCTTCTCAGACTTGATGGCTTTCAATTCTTGCGCAGTAGGGTTGTAAGTTGCCTTTTTAGTTGCATAAAATTCTTTAACCCCCTTAGCTTTCCCATTCAACATTTTCCCAAAAATTTTCTTAACACTCCCATTGAATGTTTTCTCGACATCAAACTTAGTTTTCTCTGTGTAAAACTGATTCGAAATATCAACCTTACCAACTTTCTATTTAACTTCTTCAAATTTCAGTGATGGAAACTCGTCATCATTCACTGAAATTTTCATTTCAACCTGTGGCACTTCTGGCTTTGTGGAACCAGATTCATCGCCAACATTCACATCAACTTTCTTAACAACCCACACTTGGTTGTCATTCTCTTTCTTTTTATAAAAATTCTTTTTAGAACACTCACCAACCTCATAAGTTGAATTTTCAAAAATTTTAAGTCTGTCAGTTGGTGGTTCAACATCAACAACCTTTTCTTTCAATTTCTGAGAAACTCCCTGTTTTGTTTTGGCATTTTTCTGACAGTTCCATGCAATGTGACTAGTTTCATTGCACTTGTAACAGGTACGAGTCTCTCTTTGACAAAACACTTCAGTTCCATTCTTCTTCTTTTCCGCAAGAAACTCTTGATTTGACTGTCTCCATAATGGTTTCTTATGTTCCTCTTCTGCACTTCCACCTGACACAAATTCTGTTGTTGTTTTAGAATTTTTCAAATTTTTATGATTTTCTAGTGGAATAAATCCAAGACCTTTTTTTGGTAGCTACGATTTTGGTTTGATTTCTTTTGAAAACCAGAACCAGAATTGTAACCTTTTTTTCCTGTTTAGACGTTGTTGAACTCTTGAAGTGTACTTTTTAAGTTTTTCAGCAAGATTTAAATCTTTTATTTCAGAAATATTAATTTCTGTCATTTTGAAAACCTTTTTGATCATGTCAAAACGAACACTTCTTATTAGAAACTCTTTGTCATAGTATAATTTGTCCGAATCATTTAAAGTGTATGCAACTTCAAATGTTTCATCATCCAAATTTGCTTTTGATAACAAAAATTCTTTACTATAAGACCGTTTAACCGACAACTTGGAACTGTTGACCGACGAACTCGAACTTTTGACTGACGAACTTGAACACCCAGACTCGGACTTTGACTCAGACTCCTCCTCAGTATCCAACACCTGATCGACCACCTTTTTGATTAACTCAGACTCATGATCAGTATCGGACGAGGTAAACGTGACATCAATGTTATCTGGTAAAATGTCAGTTGTGTCGGTTTTTAGCTTTATATTGACTGCTTTTTCAAGTTGCTCCTCGTTTGGTTTTCTAGGAGAGTACCCTTCCCAAATTGGAGGCGGACACTTGTTATAGCTAACAGTCGGTTTCTTACCACAATCCTTCTTCTTCTTTGGCTTCTCGTCTTGAAAAGCTTCCATACCTGAAACAGTTGGGTAAATACGATCAATGAGATAATCAGAACTAGAATAACTTTGTAATAAACGTCTAATTCTCTCATTCTCAATCTTCTCTATCTCCAACTCTTGCTTCCATTTAGCACTCTCTTCGATGTAAAAGTTGATGGCTTTTTGCTTTGTCATCATAACAGCATTCATCATCGTTAGTGCTTGTTCTCTTTCTGAATTTTTCTTTTGAAGGCCAGTTACTGTTTTGTTCAAGACATCATAAGATTCTTTTACATAGTTGAGATTGAACAATAACTGTTCTTTCTTCTTCTCATATTCTTTTACACACGCCTCGTTACTTAATCACTTACTCAAACCAAACTACCAAAGTAAAATGTTCATATCTAATGTAAATCATGTAATGTGTATCCAAAATGTAAGCATGTGATGAATAACAAATGTACTAAGTATGCAACAAAGAACATGCATAGCATAAAGTGTAATGTATAACAATGTACTAAGTATGCAACAAAGAACATACATAGCATAAGTGTAATGTAAAACAATGTACTAAGTATGCACACAATGGACATACATAACATGAAAAGTAATGTAGGACGATGTACTAAGTACGCACACAATAGGCATACATAGCATGAAATGTAATGTAGAACGATGTACAAAGTACGCACCCAATGGGCATACATAGCATGTAAAGTAAAACGATGTACTAAGTACGCACATAATGGGCATACATAGCATGAAATGTAATGAAATCATGTACTATAATGTACTAACGAACATAGCAGGTATATGATGTGAAAACATGGAAAGCATGAAAGTAACAAGTAGGCACATGTGTTTCACCCCAAAATGTTTGGAAAACAGTAAAAGAGGGGTCTATGTACTCACTTGAGATTGCTTAGTAGTCCTTGAGTAACAACCAAACAATGTTAGAGATCACGGATATCAAACGGCACCTAATATAGGTAACTATGTTAATAACCCGGACCTAAATCGGAGGATTGGATAGAATGAGGGATCGTAAACCAAATGAGTATGGGAACTCATGTAGTATGGTTTAACAAAGCCTACATACCATAATGAAACCTAACCTAAGTGCTTACGACCCATTACGACCCGTTTAGGTAGCTTATGCTACTTTAACGCGTAAAACGCGTTCGGAACGCCTAGCTAGCCCTATGATAAGTAAAATATGCCTTAACATGTCTAATATTGTTGCTAAATCAGTTTAGATACCAAAAGTTATGTTACATATGCTTAAAATGAATTTTGGTGTCAAAGGGGTATTTTGGTAATTTACCTAAGGCATATAACCCACCTATCATACAACTAAGTAAACGTCGTGACCACAAGGTATAACCTCGGAAGGTTATTCCCTGTATACTATGGTCACCTAATGTGTTTGGTCGGATCCTAATGATCGACCAAACGGGTCGGGTTCGAAAGTATAAGCGATTGTTTAGATCGCTTACCTTACGACCCTATATAAGCACTAAACTAAAAGTGACGAGCTAAGCATGTTAAAACATGCTTAACTAAGTTTAGAAAATAGGTTTGGTATCAAAACAAATGGTTTTGATACCTAAGAGTAGTTTGGTTACAAAATATGCAAGAATGCGCGTTTTGGCCGAAACTACGACTCGTCACTTAGCCTAGATAACGTGGTAATTAGTAGGTATAGTCACTAGGGACTATAACCATCGTGATTACGATCACGTTATGAAGTTCAAACGAACTTCGCGTTGACCATTGACTGGTCAACACCGAAAGTCAAACATAGTTTGACTTTCGGACTCGAAAAGCAATAAAAGAAGGAAGGAACACTTACAAAGGGTCCCCGCAAGCAAATCGTGATCGAATAGCTCAGGTATGAAGCAAAGGCCTCAACTTAGAGCATTTTGATCAGATTTGGTGGGTTTTGAAATGAAGTGGGTTGGGTATTTATAGTATTCTTCGAACTGTTAAGATCGTTTCTTGAATAACGTGATTGAATCTCGTGCGTACACTTGTTGGAATGTTGTGGTGACTAAAAATGGCCTCTAATGAACTGAAAGGGCAAGTGTGAGTGTGTGGTTGGGAGTTTAACAGCTGTAATCTGCTGATTATTTGATCTTATCTGATCTGGGAGACTGACTCGGCCCCCGTGAATATGTACAAAAACTTAGGCGGGCCGCATGGCCTTGTCTGATCAGAAACAACTTTGCATATTGACAGTTTCAGTCCCTGTTGGTGTTTAAGCCCATTTCCGACACTTCTAAGGCCCGTAAATCCAACTTCAAGGCCCTAAAATGATGCCTAAACATTGTGGACATGAAACATGCTCAAAAATATGTCGGATGTTAGTTCGTTTGGTTGTACGAACGCGATGTTCGCTTAATTACGACGGAATGCGCATAAGCGCGAAAAACGATCCAAAATGCGTGACGAATGGATTTTTCTTATGCCGAACACTAAAATAAAATATTTTAGTGCTTACATAAATTTTTGGATGTCCGGATGTATCCAGAACGTAAGTTATGCGCGAAAATGCAAACTTGTGCACTTTTTGACGCTTTTAGTCCCTGAATGACCAAAAAGTTTATTTTAGCACACCGAACCCCTCAAAGCCTATTTCTAAGCTATGTAAAGGATATCTATGGTTTCTTTAACTTATGGCCATGTTCCGGAATGTCTGTTACTGTTCAAATTGGCATACTTTCACAGTTTATCAACTTTAGTCCCTCTAAGCGATTTAACTTGATTTTGCCATACCAAAGCCTTCAAAACTTATTTCTAAGTTATGTAAAGGTTATTTTAGGTATGTTAAGCCTATTTCACTATTCCTGAGTGTTCGTTTCGTTAAACTGGTTATATTTAAGCATCAGTGCGCGTATAACCTTCCAGAAAGTGATTTAGAGCTTGAAATCGAACAAGACTTGATATGTGCAAAAGATACACATATTTATACAGATCCCAAGTATGAAATAAATATTTAATTGGCTTGGCATCTGTTTGATGGTCGCAGTGACCCAGGTGTCACAGTATTTTGGTCCGAAACTTTCAAGGGTTTGTCTATGTTCAATTGCGCACAGTCTGTGAAATTTTGAACGAATTCCGACTGGTAAAATTTTCTGAATTGATTAAAGAAGGTGTAGAAATAAGAAATCTCGATAAATTCCAGCTAATCTCTACAGAACTCCTCCTCCCGAGCTCTGATACCACTTGTAGGATCGTGTATCGACCCGAATGAGTCGTTCAGAGGAGTTTACTTCGTTTCAGGTGCGGAATAACAAGAAACGGAGTTAGAAACAGCTGAATCTTTTCTTAATCTACTGGTTTTATTGAATTGACAACGTTTAAAGTTCAATCTTCACACCTGCAGAGCTTCGGTATGGAATCCAAGAGAACAGTTATGTGGTTTCGCTCAAGGATACCTATATATTGGCCACAGGTTTTGCTCCAAGGGATATGACACATAAGCGAAACCTCATGTGTCCATAAAAGCGAAACCACTTGTCCAAATAAGCGAAACCCCCTCACTAAGACCATATGAGTGAAACCTGTTCCTAAACCACTATACACTTCCTATTTTCTCGTAAAACTCGCCCTAATCTATACAATATAATGTAAGACTCGATCCAAGACGAAGTCGACAGATGTAGTGCACCAACAACCATCCTAGTAAGGCGAATGTTGTAGCCGATGTGCTAAGTCGAAAGGAACGAGCCAAGCTTCATTATGTTCGAACTCTATCCGATATTCAAACTTGCATCTCTCAAGCTCAACGTACTTGTGTTACACAAGACTTGATAGCTAAGGAATTACCGCGTCAACTTGAACTAAACTCGAAATGAAAGACAATGGGTTACTCTATTTTTATAACCGCTTGTGGATTCCGAAACAAGACAATATTCGCACGTTAGTGATGGACGAATCTCATAAGTCTCGCTATTCTATCCATCCTGGTGCTGACAAAATGTACAAGGATCTTCGTACTCAGTACTGGTGGCCTGTTATAAAAAAGGATGTTGCCTTGTATGTGTATAAATGCCTAACTTGTCTCAAAGTCAAGGCTGAACACCAACGACCATCTGGTTTGCTTGTACAACCAGAGATACTGGTATAGAAGTGGGAGAACATTGCGATGGATCTCATTACTAATTTACCGCACACATCTATAGGTCATGATGTTATTTGGGTAGTCATTGATCGTCTTACGAAGTCAGTTCATTTTATACCGATTCGCAAGGATCTATCTGCTGATAAACTTGCTAAGATTTATGTTGATGAGATTGTGTCTCGACATGGTGTTCCTTTGGATATTATATCTGATCGTGATGCTCGATTCTCATCTCACTTTTGGAAGACCATGCAATCTGTTATGGGAACTCAACTAAATCTAAGCACTGCTTATCATCCCTAAACAGATGGACAATCCGAGAGGACGATACAAACATTGGAGGATATGCTTAGAGCATGTGTGATAGACTTTGGTGGTAATTGGGATTCTCATCTACCGTTGATCGAGTTCTCTTACAACAATAGTTATCATGCTAGCATCAATATGGCACCGTTCGAAGATTTATACAGTCGAAAATGTCATTCACCGGTCTGTTGGAATGAGATCGGTGAAGCTGAGCTTACTTGAACTGAGCTCATTCTAGAAACGACAGACAAAATCAAGAAAATTCGCGATAATCTTCTGGTAGCTAGAAGCCATCAAAAGAGTTATGCGGATATGAGACGCAAGCCTCTGGAGTTTCAAGTCGGAGATCATGTCCTACTCAAGGTATCCCCTTGGAAGGGAGTGGTGAGATTTGGAAAGAAAGGAAAACTTGCACCACGATACGTTGGACCATTTAAGATTGTTGAAAGAATCGGAAAGGATGCCTACCGACTAGAACTACCTCCTGAACTTGGGAATATTCATCCGACTTTTCACGTGTCCAATTTACGAAAGTGTTTAGCCGATACTGATCTTCACATTCCACTCGACGAAATTCAAGTTGATGACACGATGCACTTTGTCGAGAAACCTATGGAGATAGTGGACCGTGAAATCAAGCAATTGAAGAACAAGCGAATACGATTAGTCAAGGTTCGCTGGGACTCCAAACGTGGGCCAGAGTATACTTGGGACCGTGAGGACCAAATGAAAGCGAAATATCCACAATTTTTTCACAAGTTTCCTCTAGTTAAAATTTCAAGACGAAATTTCCTAAGTAGGGGAGACTGTGACATTTGTGCTCTGTAACTAATGTACGATGTAGAACAATATCAATTATCAATGAAACGATGTGTTTTGGTGTTAATATTTGTGTATTTGTGTTTGACGATTTTACATTTTGATTCTTGTTCGATTTCAAGGTTTAAATCGCTTTCTGGAAAGTTATACGCAAACTGATGCGTAAACATAATCAGTTTAACGCGACAAAACTCCAGAAAAGTGACATAGGCTTAACATACCTTAAATAACCTTTACATAACTTAGAAATAAGTTTTGGAGGGTTTGGTGTGTCGAAAACAAGTTTATTCGATCATAGGGACTAATTACGACAAACTACGAAAGTATGCCGATTCGTATAGTAACGAATAATTTGGAACATGATCATAAGCTAAACATACCCTAAATATCCTTTACATAGCTTAGAAATAGGCTTTGAGGCGTTTGGTATGTGAAAATACGCTTATTTGATCAATAGGGACTAAAAGCGTCAAAAAATGCATAAGTTTGCATTTACGCGCATATCTTACGTTCTGAACATATCCAGACATCCAAAAATTTTTGTAAACATTAAAATATTTTATTTTAGTGATTGGAATGCAAATATACCATTCCTCGCGCAATTTGTATTGTTTTCACGTCCGTTCGTGTTTCGTCGTAATTAACAGAATTACGTGATCGTACGACCAAAAGAACCGACAACTGAGATGTTTTCAAGCATATTTCACGTTCCCTATGCTTTAACATCATCGTAGAGCCTTGAACTTGGGTTAACAGGGCTTAACTCGTCGAAAACGACTTAAATCAAGTGTAGGGACCAAAACCGCCAAAAATTGAACAAGTTTCAGCTAGTTCGGCCAGGAGTGTCGCGGAGCAGTCCTAGTGCAGAAACTGAGCAGTCCTAGTGCAGAAACTAGTTTTCAGCAAACAGTGGTTGATTCCTTTGATTTTACCATGGTTTTAGCATACCATTGGCTTGTTTTTTAGCTCCCTGGAATTCTAAACAATGTGCCACAAGTGTATGGCCATGATTGAGTTTCAAAAACACTTGTAATAATCTAATTCATCCAAGAAATCTATAAATATCTTGGGTTTTTCCAACTTGTTCCTTGCTCATTTGCATTTTATGCTCTCATCTGCTCTATGTGAAGCTATCCCTCTGGTTGAAGGCTTCATTCTTTAGTTTTCTTGTTCTAATCTTCAAGCTTGGACCCTTTGTAAGCTTCTTTCATGCTTGCTTATGATTTTCAAGCATGAAAATCAAACAGTATTTGACTTTCTGCTTTGACCATGAATTAGTCAACACAAGGTTCGTTTGAACTATGCAACGTGAGCGTAATCAAGATGGTTATAGTCCTTTGTGACTATACGTACTGATTACCACGTTGATTAGTCGAAGTAGCAAATCAAAGTTTCTTTCAAAATACGTGTTTATGCGTATTTTGCGACGAAGCTATTTTCGGGTATCAAAACACTTTGTTTTGATATCAAACCTTTTTTCAAACTTAGTTAAACATGTTTAACTTGTCACTTTTAGTCTAGTTCTTGTTTAGGGTCGTAAGTCAAGCGGTCTTGACAACCGCTTAGACTGTGACAACTCGTATTTTAGAACTTTTCTTTGTGCTTCAGTGTAACCTGTAGGAACGTTATGTGATTAACTAATGTGTTTGTTTGCAATGGAATAGTATCTTTTGAGTATGTTATGTGTTAAGAGATTATAATGTGTATATATGTTTAGTCGCACAACATGAGTCCGATCGCACAAGCCCTTTGGGGCCGCACACCTTGTCCCTTGCCACACCTCTCTCCGCCCATTGTTGCTTGTCTTGTACTCGAAACCAAAGGGCAGCCCAAGCATGGGTTCGGCCACTCCCCTTACACGCATACACAAATCCCTTAGGGAGTTTGTTTCTCATAACTTGCAAAATACACAACACACATAAACCCTAGTTCTCTCCTCTTCTCCTCCTTTGTTCGACGGCAGCCCTTCCTTCATTCGGATCACTTGCATCGATCAAACCAATTCCCTCCACTTTCCGGTTAGTGTCTCATTGTTGGTTAACTTGTTAATACATGATAATTGATATTGTGATGTTATAATCTTGGATGGTGACTCGGATATGAAGTGTGTGTCAATATAATCTTACATGATGTTTAGAGGTTAGGTTGGTATGATGAGTCATTGTGCAAATTGGTTCAAGTTTGATTAAAAGATTTGATCGACTATTACTGTTTTAATCTAGCCGATGATTAGAGTATTGTGGTGAGAAGTAATCAATGTTAATGATACTAATGATTCGGTTTGGATGTTTAGGATGTTTTGTTGATGATTGTTAGTCGATTGAATTCAAGATAGTAGCTAGGGTTCATGAAAGTGCATGATAATTGCATGTTTGATCGAGTAGAGGAATAATTGGAAAAATGTTGGTATTGATTGAGCAAAATAAATTGTGTAACTAATTGCCATGATTTAAGGAAATTTCATAACTGATCGCACAAGGCCAGTCGCACAAGCTAGGATATGTTAGGGTACAACTGTTAAAACACTGTGTACAACTCCTTATTACAGGATCGCACAACATGTTGTTAGTCGCACAAGGTTGTGCTGATCGCACAACATGTTGGGCCACTCAAAACATAAAACTGTTAATGTCATTTGGGCCTCACAAGATGTTGGGTTGCATGATAGTGGACCGGGGCATGTTTGGATCGCACAACTCATTGTGGCTCACATAAGTTTGTGCTGATCGCACAACAGGTTGGGCCGGTTATTGATTGGGCTTTAATTACCGAATCGCACAAGATTATTGGGCTCACACAAGCTCACCAGCCCAATCATCTGAATCACACAGGTTTGGCCTTTATGTGAGTAGTTGTCTGATATTGTGAACGTGTTCTATGTGTATGCCATGATCGTTATGTGTTCGTAACTTGTTAGTTTATGTGTAAACAAACAGCTCGATTGACTTTTTGCTTATTTGCCGGGCTAACCTAAGGTGAGTTCACACTTTCTACAAGGCATGGGATTCCCGGTGGTTTTGGATTGGGTTAATGATTAAAAAGGAAACATGCGCATTCTCTTTGGGTAGAATACGTACTCCACCCTCTTAACTGAAGGCAGGCAACATTGGAACCTGCGTGATCTCCTTGTATGGGACACGTACCTCCACCCTCTTAACTGAAGGGTGAAAACATTGAAACTAGACAAAAACTCTATCACTAAGTCCCTCATTTTTATATCAACTTAATCGTCGGGCCAATGGCGAACGGGTCATTAGTTAAATAGCACTATTAGGTTTGACAAGCCTCACACCGTGCCGCGGAGGACGGGAGTGGACTAATGGATCTGGGCAAGTCAATGATGATAGACATTGACTTAGGGCACCCAACTTCTTCAGTCAGTGATCGATATGGTAACAGTTCTAGTGGGATATTCATGGGGTAGCCCCCACGGCTGGGAGCCAGGGTAAAAAGGAAAGGAATGACTATGTTTTAAACTATGGGGTAACCCCCACGACAAGTAATCCAGCTAAAAGAAACTTATGTTTTTGAAACAATTAAAACGAACACCCAACTGTGAACTCGCTCAACTTTGTTGTTGATTCGTTACTATATGCCTTGCAGGTCGTTAGGTGCTTAGATGGAGCTTGCACGGGAGGAAGAGGTCGTTGTGGGACATGGACGGTTGAGTTCCATGTTAAACGTTATGAACTTATAACTTATGTTTTTATTTTAAACTTTATGCTTCCATTGATAAATTGAACTTGGTTAACTTGTTTTGGACATCAATTATATTGTTGGCTGGTTTTATATTTACTTTAATACATTGTTCAATTTGATTGGTGGCTTGATCCTGGTCATGTCACGCTCCCTGCGGTGATACTCCGCGTGTGGAATTTGGGGGTGTGACAGATTGGTATCAGAGCCATTGGTTATAGTGAACTTGGTTTTCAAAAGGGGAAAAGCTTTTTGACAAAACCAGACTATAACCGGTACAATGCCCAACGATCCACAATGACACTTCGCTCCACGTGCAAGACTCAATACAATAGGTGGTATGGTTTATATTTGTATTGCCTGCCTGTTAGTTTACATAGTTCATGATTCCCAGCATGCTTAGTTGACATAGCAACTGATTGAAACCATGTGTGCTTACTCTCTTCTGTCATCCCATACTTATGCACTTTCACGACACCTTTCTCACTTTTGTTTACTTCGATGTGAAGATCATGAGTGGACAACTCAACTTGACTCAAGCCCAGCTGACGGCTCTAATCAACGAACGAGTTGCTGAGGCACTCGCAGTAGCTCAAGCAGGAGGTATAACCTGCCATTTCGACCTATCCTAGGATGTTTAGATCCTACTCTCGTGCTCAATTTTGTCCTTTCTTTCTCACACGACAGGTCAACATGCTCAGCCTCCTGTATGTACATTCAAAACATTCATGGATTGCCGACCCAGTACCTTCAACGGCATAGAAGGAGCTGTAGGTCTTCTCCACTGGTTCGAGAAGATCGAATCCGTCTTTAAGATGTGTGAATGCCCTGTAGCTCGTAGGGTGAAATTTGCTACGGGAACACTTGAAGGCGGTGCGTTGTCTTGGTGGAACGCACAAGTGCAGATGTTAGGGTTGGCAGCTGTAATAATCCTCGGTAAAACCAACACCCTCATAACATTCTGACACTCTAGTATATTATAGAATGTTCCAATATGTATTATATTACACCCCGTATGTGAAAACCGAGCCCGAATTATGTTATATTATTTAAATAAAATATAAAAGCTTAAATTTAGGGCTGAGGCGGGCCGCGTGAACCCACCCCAAACCCTTACGCGGGCGGTATGAAGGCTAGAATCAGAAATCATTGATTTATTTAGTTGAAGCGGGCCGCGTAAGAGTTCTCGATAGTGTACACGGGCCGCGAGATACCTACAACGCGGAGACATCCCAGGCCGACACGTGTCGACATTGTGGCGGACCTACACATCGAATCAGCTAAGCTATATGTTGACCGAGTGTTGACGCGGGCCGCGTAAGCGCCCCTCATCTTTCACGCGGGTCGCCTAAGAGTCGAATATCAGCACTATAAATAGAACGCATCAGTTTTCGTTTTCCGTTGTAAGTAGAGGCATTATAGTCGGGTATTATACCTCTAATTAGCGAGGTTCTGCTCCGTTGTAAGTATTATAACCCCAGTTTTGGAATAGTTACGCTGCCCGATTGATTTAGGGTTCCGTAACAACTGTCGTGGTTCTGCCCAACGTAGTTGTTGGAATGCCGTCTCGAGGAGGGTATCATTAATATTTTCAAAGGGTTATGATACTAACCTATGTACATTTGTATAAATTATAGATTATATCCAGGAAACCCTTACAAGAAGTCTAAGATAGCAAAGTGAGTTTATCCTCTTTTTGTTAACCTTTTTGGAATATTTTACAAAACCTTAAATGCTTAATAATGTAATTAAGCAGTGATTGAGTCTTTGTAGTTCTTCAATTACTGCCGGTATGTTGGGGTTTTGTATACAAAATTTACTACCTTGTGAGTTGTAAGTCGGGGACGACAGGACGTTACCATTGGACAACGAGTTAGCCAATGAGTAATATGACCCACAAGTAAGGATTGACAGTACTGAATGAGTAATTGTGTAGAAATAAACAATGTGATCGCTCTCAATACTGTTTTAATTGATAAAATGTTTCTTGATTAAACTGGGATTCACTCACCAGTATTTCCCGCTGACAAATATTTTTAAAACATGTTTCAGGTAACAAAATGTGACAGCCAATTAGTAAAAAGCCAGCTGGAGAGCACTGAAGGCTTGGGAAAAATATGGCTATAAAAGTTACCTAAAAGATGATGTTTTAAATTCACTAAAATAGGGTTTATCCCTATGAATGTATTGTAATAAGAAACTTCGGTTTTACCCATGTGATTGTTAATATCAAAAATGGTGGTTTTACTCTGATAAACATTTCCTAACTATGGTCCTGATGTAAATTCCGCTGCAAGATTAAATAACTAATACCACCGCTACTGAGCTCGCGTCTGCCCGTTCCCGGAACAGATAAGGGATCGGGGGTTGCGACAGGAGGTGGTATCAGAGCCTAGCCACTGGTCTGAGCCAAAGAAGTGTTTTGCTGACACTTAAATTCTAAATTTTGTGTTAGGAAATAAATTACGGAAATACGTGCATAACTGTATTTATTTGTTATATGTTATTTGACTATCTGTTAGTTTATAGTATGAGTGATCAAGGACCCTCAGACATGAATCGTCAGTTGTCTGATTCACCTAGGAGTGAAGGTACCTCGTCATAGCCTGCCCTCTCGGGGTATACTGCTGATCAGGAGGAAGGAATATTTGCCTTTAGAGCTCAGTCGGGGGAGCCATTTCCTAATAAGAAACGAGGATGGTTCAGTAAGGAAGCTTTTGCTCGTAGGAAAAGAATGCGAAAGTTGCAACAGCAAAGAGTTTTAGCAGTTGCTAAGCGAGAGACAGATACCCAAACACAGGATATGCTTAATAGAAGCCTTGCTAATTTCCATATCCTAGCTACAACTGCTGCTGACCCAAGTCCGGAACAACTGGTAGCCCCACAACCACAAAACCCAGAACAACCTATGGAGATAAAAAAATCCTGAAAACCAAGTGGAGATGCATGACTTTAACCCAGAAGAAATCCCTAGGGTACCTGCACCAAACCCCCTAGATCCAAATTACGACCCCTGGTGGGACGACAATAGGGACTTTGTGCAACGTTACCCTATCCAGGAATACCCACCCATACAGAACATAGAAGCCTACCCAGGTATGGACCCTTTAGATCCCTATTACCAAAATGATTATATTAGGGAGATTTTAGAGGATCCTTACCAATTTCAGGAACTTTCACCCCCATATCAGGAACCCGCACCCCAGATTCCAAACCCAGTCCGAGAACCTGCACCCCCAATGAGTGTAGAAAACGTGCAAGAACTTAGGACTTTCGGGGAGGAAATTTTAGAAAGAAGTGAGAGAATGCGTCAGGTGGGAGAGCGTCTCGTATGGAAATACGATGAACGCAATATGGATTTTTGGATAAATCCATATCCATGAATGTGAGAATGGAGGGAATGGTAGTAATAATAATAATAATAATAATAATAATAATATAATAAAATAAAATTATGTGTGTACAGATGCATAGTACTATTAGTGTAATTTTCTTTCTGTTGGTATTGTAATCTTTATTTCAGTACTAGTGTGTAATAGACGCATAGTATATGAAAATAGAGTACCAGTCGCAATGATCGACGTTTTTTGCTAGATTGCGTGTCATGTGATTTACGATATTATCAATTATCTTGTGATAGTAATATGGGATAAATGTTTAAAATTCAGATGGCCGATGAAGGAAATCTGAATAACGATAACCAGAGTAACATTAACGTGGTTAATGAGAATCCAAGCATCAATAACAATGGAAACCAGATGAATAATAGTGCTATCAAACACATAGTGGCACAAGGAATTGTAGATGCAATGCCATTTATCTTCAAATGGTTCAAGAAGCGAATAATAAAAGTAAACAAAGTAGTAAGCGGCCACTTGAACCAGAACACAACGTGAACAATGGACCTGTACTTCAAGTGCCCATTCCCAAAAGAAGAAGAACCATGCCTTATGGTTGTTCTTGTAAAGAATTCTGGTCTTGCAAACCAATGGAATTCTCGGGCAACGAAGGGGCCATTGCAACCTTACGCTGGATAGAGAAGACTGAGACAGTCTTGAGGATAAGTAAGTGTGCTGAAGAAGATAAAATATTGTTTGCTTCTAATCTGTTTAAGAATTCAGAACAAGAATGGTGGAACACTATCCTCCAATCAAGAGGAAGTGATAGAACTTACAACATGGAATGGGAAGAATTTAAGAACAAGGTAGAAAGGAAATTTTGCCCACCCAATGAAAAGGAACAAATAGCATACAAATTCCTAAACCATAGGATGACTAGTGTGGATAGTAAGGGATACACTAAAATATTCTTTGAATATGCTAGAATAGTGCCAACTCTTGCTTCACCAGAACCAGTGTTAATCTCCCGTTATATCTGGGAATTAATTGGAGAAATTAGATACGTAGTCAAGGCAGCTAGACCTCAAACCATAGAAGAAGCTACAAAACTAGCCAATACCTTGACTGATGAATTAGTCCGTACCCGAGAAGAGGATCAAAGGAGGAACCTAACCCAGAAGTTGACTCAAGAATTTCGTTCTGGAAATTCTAACCGTGGGAGAAATGTAGGTTCTACATCTACACCCTAATGTAGGCATTGCAAAAGAAAGCATTCAGGAAGATGCTCCATATACTGTAACTTTTGCAAAATATCGGGACACAAGGAAGAAGACTGCAGGAAGAAAGCTAACAATAAAATATGTTACAACTGCAGAGAACAAGGTCATATCAAGCTCAATTGCCCAAAATTAGCTCCAGCTACAAACAACAAGAATACTCAAAATGCTAGAGCATTTGTTCTGACTGCAGAGGAAGCCAAGATGATTCCAAATGTCATCGCGGGTATGTTTTTAGTTAATGATATTTTTGCTAAAGTATTATTTGACTCTGGTGCAAACCAAAGTTTTATTAATACATCATTTTGCAAATTTATAAATCAGTCATTAACTAAACAACCACAAGAATGTCTAGTAGAGACCGCTAATGGAGAAACTGTTAGGATTTCTGAAATCTTGCAAGGAGCAAGAATAGAAATTTCAAATCAGAAATTTATAGCAAACCTATATCCCATGAATCTGGCAGGATTTGATGTTGTTTTAGGAATGGATTGGTTGATAGCCAATAAAGCCAGTATTTTATGTGATCAAAAGTCAATTCAAGTAAATTCACCAAAAGGTAAAACGATCACAATTAAAGGAGATAAACCCTCTAGGTCTACTAAATTCATTTCTGTGATGAAAACTGCAAGCTATATAAGAAAAGGTTCCATAGTGTATATGATTTCCATAATCACTAACACTAAAGGAAAAGATTCAAAAGATATTCCAGTAGTATCTCAGTTTTCAGATGTCTTTCCAGAAGAATTACCAGGACTACCTCCAGATAGGGAAGTTGAATTCAGAATCCATTTAATACAAGGAACATCACCGATTGCCAAAGCACCTTATCGTTTGGCACCTACAGAAATGCAAGAATTGAAGAAACAATTAGACGAATTGTTAGAGAAAGGATTTGTACAACCAAGTTCGTCGCCATGGGGAGCGCCGATACTGTTCGTTAAAAAGAAGGACGGATCAATGCGTTTGTGCATTGACAACCGTGAATTAAACAAGGTCACGATTAAGAATCGGTACCCATTACCGAGAATCGATGATCTGTTTGATCAACTGCAAGGAGCTCAATTTTTCTCAAAAATTGATTTAAGGTCAGGATATCATCAATTAAAGGTACAGGAAGAGGACACTCCTAAAACCGCTTTCAGCACAAGGTATGGCCATTATGAATTTACTGTCATGCCATTTGGATTAACCAATGCCCCAGCTGCATTTATGGACATGATGAACCGAATATGTAAGCCATATTTGGATAAATTCATAATTGTCTTTATAGATGATATTCTAATTTACTCTAAGAGTAAAGAAGATCATGCAAAGCATTTGCACGCACTTTTGAGTCTATTAAGAAAAGAAAACTTTATGCTAAGTTTTCAAAGTGCGAGTTTTGGTTAGAACATGTACAATTTCTTGGACACCTAGTCGATCATGAAGGAATTCATGTAGATCCAACAAAGATCGAGGCAATTACTAAATGGAAAACCCCTAAGTCACCAACTGAGATTAGAAGTTTCTTAGGATTGGCCGGTTATTATAGAAGATTTATTAAAGATTTCTCTAGAATAACCATTCCTTTAACTAAGTTAACCTGTAAAGCAGTTAAGTTTGAATGGGGATTAAAACAAGAAGAAGGTTTTAGAATTCTTAAGCAAAGATTAACCCATACACCCATACTAGCGTTACCAGAAGGAACTGAAACTTTGTAGTCTATTGTGAAGCTTCTAAATTAGGTTATCGATGTGTATTAATGCAACAACAAAAGGTTATAGCTTACGCATCAAGACAACTTAAGAATCATGAAGAGAATTATTCAACCCATGATTTAGAGTTAGGAGCTATAATTTTTGCTCTTAAGATTTGGAGACATTACCTTTATGGTAGTAAGTTTACCATATTCACTGATCATAAGAGTTTATGGTATATTTTCAAGCAAAAGGAATTGAATATGAGACAAAGATGTTGGATGGAATTTCTTAGTGATTATGATTGTGATATCCAGTATCATGAAGGAAAAGCAAATGTAGTGGCAGATGCTTTAAGCCGAAAGTATCATGAAAAGCCAAAAAGGGTACGTTCTCTTAAATTAAATCTGCAAGTAGATTTAAATGATCAAATAAGAGAAGCACAAGAATCAGTAATCAAGGATGATTCTGAAAAATTAAAAGGTATGCTGAAAGAATTAGAACAAGGAACAGATGGAATTTGGAGATTCCATGAAAAGAGAATGTGGAGACCTAAATTAGGAAACCTACGTCATCGCATATTAGAAGAAGCCCATAAGTCTAAATATACGATGCACCAAGGAAGTGATAAAATGTATCAGGATTTAAGGAAAAATTTCTGGTGGATAGGAATGAAGAAGGACATAGCAGCCTATATTTCTAAATGTTTAACTTGTTCACAAATTAAAGCTGAACACCAGAAACCCTCAGGTTTGTTACAGCAATTAGAAATGTCAGTTTGGAAATGGGAATTGATAACAATGGATTTTGTTACTAAATTACCTAAAACAAGGAAATGAAATGATACAATCTGGGTGATTGTAGATAGACTAACCAAGTCAGCTCATTTCCTACCAATGAAAGAAACTTTCAGTATGGAACAATTAGCTAAGTTGTATGTAAATGAAATTGTTTCTTTACATGGTATTCCTTTATCAATTGTTTCTAATAGGGATAGTCGATTTACCTCTCATTTTGGTCAAGTTTCCAAAAGGCAATGGGAACCAAGTTAAAACTAAGCACTGCTTATCATCCTCAAACGGATGGACAAAGCGAAAGGACAATTCAAACAATGGAGGACATGCTTAGAGCTTGTGTAATTGACTTCGGAGGTAATTGGGACGATCACTTACCATTAATAGAATTTTCTTATAATAATAGTTATCACACAAGTATCAATGCTGCACCATTCGAAGCACTTTATGGACGAAAGTGCCGAACCCCAGTCTGTTGGGCAGAAATTGGGGAAAAGCAACTATCTGGACCTGAGATAGTGCAAGAAACAACTTATAAAATCATTCAAGTCAAGGAACGACTTAAAACCGCACGTGATCGACAGAAGAGCTATGCTAATAACCGACGCAAGCCATTGGAGTTAAAAGTAGGAGATAAAGTATTGTTGAAGGTCTCTCCTTGGAAAGGAGTAGTAAGATTCATCAAACGAGGAAAGCTAAGTCCCAGGTATATTGGACCTTTTGAGATTATTAGAAGAGTAGGACCTGTAGCTTATCAGCTACAACTGCCAGAGGAAATGGCAGGAATACAAGATGTGTTTCATGTATCTAATCTCAAAAAGTGTTTAACTGATGAATCATTAATAGTACCTCTTAAGGATATAGAGGTAAATGAACAACTCAAGTTTGTAGAAAAGCCTCTACAAATTGAAGACAGGAAAGTCAAGAATCTCAAACACAAGAGACTAGTCCTAGTCAAAGTGAAGTGGGACTCCAAAAGAGGACCTGAGTATACATGGGAACTTGAATCAGAAATGCAAAAGAAATATCCGCATTTGTTCCAGTAGATCTCGAGGACGAGCTCTAAAATAAGGTGGGGAGAATGTAACAATCCTCGGTAAAACCAACACCCTCATAATATTCTGACACTGTAGTATATTATAGAATGTCCCAATATGTATTATATTACACCCCGTATGTGAAAACCGAGCCCTTGAATTATGTTATATTATTTAAATAAAATATAAAAGCTTAAATTTAGGGCTGAGGCGGGCCGCGTGAACCCACCCCAAACCCTTACGCGGGCGGTATGAAGGCTAGAATCAGAAATCGTTGATTTCTTTAGTTGAAGCGGGCCGCGTAAGAGTTCTCGATAGTGTACGCGGGCCGCGAGATACCTACAACGCGGAGACATCCCAGGCCGACACGTGTCGACATCGTGGCGGACCTACACATCGAATCAGCTAAGCTATATGTTGACCGAGTGTTGACGCGGGCCGCGTAAGCGCACCTTGTCTTTCACGCGGGCCGCGTGAGAGTCGAATATCAGCACTATAAATAGAGCGCATCAGTTTTTGTTTTCTATCGCTCATTCTCAATTCTAAAATCACAATTTCTGTAGAAGAGGCATTATAGTCGGGTATTATACCCCTAATTAGCGAGGTTCTGCTCCGTTGTAAGTATTATAACCCCAGTTTCGAAATAGTTACGCTGCCCGATTGATTTAGGGTTCCGTAACAACTGTCATGGTTCTGTCCGACGTAGTTGTTGGAATGCCGTCTCGGGGAGGGTATCATTTGTCACACCCCGACCACGTAAAACAACAAAACGTGGCGGAATCGTCGGGGAGTGTTGTAACAGAATCATTGTTTCATAACACATGGAAAATTGAAATATTGTTTTATTGATTAAAAGAGTTACAATGTCTTAACATACAAAGAAGTATAACAAAATTAACTAGTCTTCCATCTTTTATTGTCACTATGGCCCAAGTCCGCCTAAGTGTATCTTGATCAATCCTATACATCATTTCCTGAAACACATGTGAAAATAGGCACATCAGCATAAAAATGCTTGTGAGATACATAGGTTTTGTGAAAATAGGATTCATGACTTAAGTTTAGAAAAAGGTTGTTTACAAAAGTCGGTCATGATCCTTGTAAAATGTTTTGTTTTATAAATCATTTGAAAAGCGATGATAAAGTAGATGATATGTAAAAGAGTAATGTAAGATTAAATGAATAACCAAGAAAAATGAGTTTGTATAAGATAAGTTGTTTGTAAAACAATGCCTTGTGAAAAATATGTTATTTGTATAAAAATGTTATATGTCTAAACTGAAATGATTTAAATAACGCTACGATATGTAATATCATACAAGCACTTATATATAGGAAGTACTGCGGCGTATCCACCATGCTTGTATTATATTACACACGCCTCGTTACTCAAACCACTTACCCAAACTAACCACCAATGTAAATTGCCCATGTCTAAACCATTTGTCAAATGTCTTTGGGTAAACCAAGTCAAAATGTTTATGTCAAATATAGTCCATGAAATGTGTATATCAATATCAAAATGTCTATGTCAAATGTCTTTGTGTAAACCATGTCAAAATGTTTATGTCAAATGTAGTCCATGAAATGTGTATATCAATATCAAAATGTCTATGTCAAATGTCTATCATATAATGTGTAAACAAAATGTCATGTACGGCAGGTGATATATATATATATATATATATATATATATCCATTGAGCCATAGGTAAAAAAATGCACAAAACAATGTATTGAAGTAAAACATGGTTTAATTCAACGTTATGTCTTGTGGAAATGCATGCCATACTGAATATAAACATTTATGCGGTAATGTGAAAATGCATACATTCAAGCCTTGTGACTGTGGTGATAGACCTTTAAACAAATTAAAGGTTTATCTGTGTTATGTTTATCGAATTCGGTCATTCCTTCCATCCAAACATACCTAGGATGTTAGGAATGGGAGTTGTCAATTCCTATGGTACCACTACCTACTAACGAATGGCGTAGCTAATGTTAATGAATGTATTTTTGTCCCATTTAAACAAACCAAATGTCATACCAAAATGTAAGCATGTGAAAACAATGCACTAAGTATGTAATCAAATGACGTAGAAAAAACACATTGAAATCATGTACTGTAAGTGTACTAATGAACATAATAAGCATATGATATGAAAACATGGAAAGCATGAAAGTAACAAGTAGGCACATGTGTTTCACCCCAAAACAGTTTGAAAAACAGTAAAAGAGGGGTCTATGTACTCACTTGAGATTGCTCAATAGACTTTAGATATCCACCAAGCAAAGCTAGAAGATCACGGAATTAAACAGTACCTAATATAGGTAACTACATTAATAAACGGACCTATTCGGAGGATCGGGTAGCATGAGGGTGATGCGTGTGAAGTGTTATATATATTAGGTGTATATTTTAAGCCCCTTTAACACTTATTTTTAGCCAAGTTTTAAATTTATAAAACACGATATTTTACTAACACTAAACACACATATGGGCAAGTGCACCCATCGTGAGCGTAGTATAGCGTTGGTAAGATACCGAGGTCGTCCAAGGACACAAGAGCTTTTAGTACAGGTTTATCCTCAACGTCTAATCAAAATAAAAAGTTTAGAAAAATGTTTTAAACTAAGAAAAATAAAAACTAACTAAAATGTTGAAAATAAAAATAAAAGAAAAAACAGATAAACAAGATGAATCACTTGGTTCCGACTCGTATCTAGTGTAACCTTTGATTATTTCCGCACTTTTGCACATAATTAAGAGATTATCTTAGTTATTGTAGTAGGCTCCTCTTTTGAAGGTGACGTTACCCTCACCCCAGTAGTTTGAGTCAGCAAGGATACAATCCTAAAAGGGTGGATTATTGGAAGATAATGAATTATGTTATTAATGCAATATTATGGTAGGCCCCTCTTTTGGAGGTGACGTTACCCTCGACTAAGTAGTCTGAGTCAGCAGGAATACAGTCCTAAATAGCCGGGTTATAGTATTAATAGTAGTTAACTTATGAGGGGATCAAAGAGTTTGGACCCCCGCCATCCAATACCGTGAAGTATTGAAGGAGGTCCTACTAAATTTGACCCAGGTCCATTGTAGGACCTCTAAACGCTGAACAATGGAAAGACCTTTACCAAACCGTTCCCTTAACCCCCGACCAGGTAGCCAACATACCTTCATATAGACCGTGGAGATATGAATGGTGAAAATCTTTTATTTTATATAGACAGTAAAATAATTTCAAGACACCACGGACAAACGATAAAGAAAGATCACCTTCAACATAAGCAACTAGTTATTAAAGTCATTAATACGAAACCAAATAAAAAGTGCAAAAGATTAGAAATAAAAAGTTTTACACTAGACACTTTGTCTTCACCAAGTGATGTGAGAGACTTAGGCAAACATGGCCTTGATTGTCAAGAACTCTTACGATCAATCTTGGATCCCGAGACGACTCACACACTCTACGATGGAGAATGGATGATGGTGTTATGGTGGTGGTGGGTGGTGGGTGAAGTGTGAGAGAGGTGGTGTGCCAAGGGATGGTTTGAGCTTGAGCCAAGCACTTCTATTTATAGGCTGAACAGAAGCTCGGGCACGGCCCCATGTCCAGTGGGCACGGCCCCGTGTCCACATCCTTCTCTTTCTTCATTTAATGCAGCTTTGTCTTATTAGTTGACCACGCCCCCGTGTCCGCTGAGCACGACCCCGTGGTGCAGAAGAATCTTTGTACTATGCAGATTTGCTGGATTGTGCGAATCTTGTAGTTGACCACGGCCCCGTGTCCGCTGAGCACGGCCCCGTGGTGGGCAATAGAAGCTTCTACCACTTTCTCTTTTCTGCTGACACTTGGGCCCGCCCCCGTGCTGGCTGAGCACGGGGCGTGTTCAGGCTTCTGATCTCTTGTTTTGCTTGGGAAGATGCTGTCGTGGGGTCGGGCATGTCACGTTTTGTTCCTTTTCTTGTATTTATGTTAGATTTTGATATCTTTTTGCTTCTTTTGTTAATTTGAGCTCATTTAATCCTGAAAATACAAAAGGAAGACAAAAGCACACTTTTTCCAACATTAGTACTAAAAAAGGGTTAGTTTTATGCCTCATTTGATGAAATTTATATGTTACATTTTGAACACATCAAATACCCCCACACTTGAATCTTTGCTTGTCCTCAAGCAAAACTCTTTAATATGTGGCTATTTACACTCCCAAATGGAATGGGTAGAAAAGAAGGTTTTGGGCTTGTCGTAGAGTGTCGGGATTTCCAAGATTCTTTATTTAATTTTATTTTTATTTATTTACAATCCTATTCGTCATGATTTATTTAAAACTTTCCATAAGGTAAATTACTTATTAGGGCATAACATGCCTTTGTAAAATTCTATTTATATACAAGTTCACATACCTTACGGGGATCACTCAACACTCGGCCGAAAATGTATTTTTGTGGATCACTCGAGAGCGGCATGGAACTTACTCCTACCATAGGCTTGCCAAGCAATCAATCCTCCTCCTTTTTAACTTATATACCTTTGTAAATATCAAGAGGACTTTGTGGGTTAAGGGTTAGGCTTGGGTTAAAGGTAGGTGGTTGGGTTGGTGGTTAGTAGAAAAAGGGCGAAAAGCGTAACAAGTGTCGGTTTTCGTATGACTTTCTATTTTTGTAACTTTTATTTTGATGAAGCTATTTATTCAAACAAAGTTATTTTTGATGAACTTGTTTGTTTATTTTCTTTTGCTTCATCATCAACACAAATATTTTTTATTTATTTATTTATGTTTTTGAAAAGTCATATGAAGAACCGAACTTGTTACTAAAACAAAGGGTTAAAAATGAAAAAGGTTTTGGTGGGTAAAAAGGGTGTTTGGTTTGGGTTATGAAATGAAAAGGTTTAGGCTCAAAGGGGCTAACTAGGGGGATATTGGGTAGGTGGTAAAAAAAAGAAAAATAATGGTGTAGAAATAAAAAGGGTTAGTCCTAATGCCTCCATCATTTACTTACTCGGGTGTAAGTTGGTAAGGACCGGGAATGTATCGTCATGGCAAGTTCTAGAGTCGTAAGAACCAAGAGGCTATTCACACAAGAAACGAAGATGAGCATTTAGTCAAATGATATGTAAGTGTTTGCTCAATAAAGGCTCAAAACTCACTTTTGTGGGAATGGGTTTTTATGTGATCAAGTATATATAATTAAATTTTAGCTAAGCTTGTCATGCATTTTCATAATTTTCTTATGTTGGTTCTTTTTATCACGACGCTATCGGTTGTAAATTCGTAAAAATATAACCTTTTTAAGAACTTGAATTTCCCGAGTTAAACCTAGACAAGTAAAAAAAATGAAAATTTTTGAAAAAATTTGGGGTGATTAGCGGTTCCAATAGAGTTTTGTGTAAGGCTTGTATTTAGGACTTGCAAGATTCAAGGTTTTAGCATCCCCCCACACTTAAATTACACATTATCCTCAATGTGTCCCAAAAATAAGTTTTTAGGTTGATTGAATGTGTAAAAAGGTGTAAAAAGGTGTAAAAAGCAAAAAAAAATTGTGTTACTGGGCGCTGAACACGGCCCCGTGTGATCCGGGCACGGCCCCGTGTTCAAGTGCCAGTAACAAAATTAAAACAAGAGAAACAGAAGTCTGGACACGGGGGCGTGTTGGGTGAACACGGCCCGTGCCGGGCTTACTGTAAACGAAGAAATTTGTCGGACGGTTCTGTTTTCCTGTATGGAGTGCTGGTTCAAGTTTCCCTTGCATCCTTTGCCATCTAAAGTGTGTTTTATTCCTGAAAATTAAAACTAACTAGAAAACAAAAAAATAATCTAAAGTAAACTAAGGATAGTTCCGTGGAATGCCTCCATGGTGCGCCACGTTTATAAGGGTCCTTGGCTAGACCCAAAGCCTGGTCATATGTTACCCAAGTGGGATGTATTGCATCCCATGCTACACCGTCGGAGAGCGTTATCCATGCTTGAGTCTATGACCTTCATGTAGTTGACCGGGTCTTCTTCCTCTTTCTTCTTTACACATTCAAACTTCACTTCCTCGTCCCCAAACTTCAATGTTAACGTCCCGTCATTCATATCCACCACTGCTTGGGCGGTTGCTAGAAATGGCCTCCCGAGGATGAGAGGGACATCGGTGTCTTCATCCATGTCTAGGATGACAAAGTCGGTTGCAAAAACGAAGTTGTCAACCTTGACCAGTAGATTTTCAGCGACACCTTGCGGAAATTTGACGGACCTGTCGGCGAGTAGTATGCTCATCTTTGTAGGGTTTGTTGTTCCTAGGCCGAGTCGTTTGAACATTGATGTGGGCATGAGGTTAATGCTAGCCCCAAGATCGGCTAATGCATTACGAACGGGGGACTTCCCAATCGAGCAAGGAATTGTGAAGCTCCCGGGATCGATTTTCTTTTGTGGAAGTTTGTTGAGTACTAAAGCGGAGCATTCTTCGCCTAAGTTAACTAATTGCAATGATTCAATTTTCCTTTTGTGAGTGAGGAAATGCCTCATGAATTTTGCATATTTAGGCATTTGGGTTAGAACCTCAATAAAAGGAATATTAACATGCAATTGTTTTAGTAAACTTTCAAACTTTGCGAATTGCTCATCGGTCTTTTGATGATTTAACCTACCGGGGTACGGAATTGGAGGCGTCTTGGTGGGCTCTTGATTTGGAGAAGAAGCCTTTTCTAGTTGAGGTGTAGGTGAAGTCGTGCTTTGACGTTGACCTCCTTCAACTGGCGGTAATGGGGTATCCTCGGGGCCCACGGTTCAGTTTCTCAATGTGATGAGGTGTACTTGTGCTTTTGGGTTGGTTTCGGTATTACTTGGTAACGCGCCTTGTGGTCTCTCGGAGAAATTTTGAGCTAGTTGATTTAATTATTTTTCAACGTTTTGAATACTAGCTTGTTGATTTCTAAAATTCGATTCCAGTTGTTGAAATCGATCCGAGTTTTTCTTTTCGGTGTCGGAGATGAGGCGAGACACGGTATCTTCTTGCCTTTCTCTTCCACCTTGTTGTTGAGAGAAATTTTGTGGTTGTTGAAAATTAGTTCGTTGGTTCTGTTGGTTACTACTATTGCCGGGATCTCTCCAACCAAGATTTGGGTGGTTACGCCATCCTTGGTTGTAGGTACCCGTTGGAGGACCCGACGGCCTAGGTCTATTATCAATGTAGTTTACCGTTTCTGTTTGTTCATCTAATTCTTTCATACACATAATAAGTCTTACCGAGGTTTCCGTGCACTGAACTTCGCAATTATGTATGCATCCATAATTACGTAATTCCTTTCATAGTCACGTAGTGCATCTTATAATGTGTAGGGGAAGAAGGCAATGAACGAGCTTGTGATGATTGTGACTAGACCACCATAGGGTCCTTTCAATTAAATCAATAAATGATTTAAATAGACTACCAAGGAGTCTGTTTAGCTACATCAGCGCATGTCATTTCTAACCAGATTCTGATTCAATCTTTTTGACTAGACCACTAGGAGGGTCTCTTATGAATCATGGAGTGGTACTATATAATTCAAGGGTCTTAACTAACACGTAGAAGCCCAATAAGGATTTAGGGTAGTACCTTTTTGAATATCTTACTACGAATCCGTCATATGAAGATACGAAAGGTTCTACGAGGATTTGGATAACGAATATCCAGAGTATACAAAAACACAAAAATGCATAAAAGAAAACACAAAATGCATAAACACATAATCACATAATTGTTTAACTTGATTTTAGATTTGTTATCATTTTGTTAATTTGTTCTGCTAACTGTGCACATGTATTCAAAGCACACCAGGTATCCAATCAGTGGATTTTGATTGGTGCTTAAAATATTTCCAAAAATCTAACTATAAAGATAGAAAGATCTTTTAAAGAGAAAAATCGATTTCGATTATAAGGAACCGAAATGTTAGAATTAAGGTACGCAAGGAATCCAATTAAGGACTCTTATTTGAATGATAATTATCCACAAGGGTCTAATTGTGAAGATAAAAAGATCCCATATTGATTTTAGAAGTTGAAGATGTTTTGAAACCTTGCACTGGATGTGCTTAAGTCAAAACATGAAGTAAAAATGCTTATGAAGTTGAGATGCTAGATATGTCAATGCGACATATGAAGCAGAATTTGGAGGTTAAGTCAATGTATGATAAAAAATATTTTTGAAAATTATGCATGGAGTTCTAAAAAAAATGTGTTCAATGTTTTTGAAACCTTATATATAATACCTTTGAAATCATAAAGTAGGTGTACTAGGTAGGTATATATTTATATATAAAAAAATTGTTTTAAAATCATGCGAGATGAATTTTGAAATTATGTATAAGGTTTTTGAAAACATGAATGATGCTTTTCGAAATCATGCACTTGATAAGAAAATGTACTGTGTTAATATTGTTTTCAGACTATATGAAACATTTTGAAATTATGAAGGTTGTTTTTGAAAACATAGCCAATGTTTTTGAAATAACATAGACAATGCATTTGAAAAAAAATTGTTTTCAAACTATATGAAATGTTTTGAGATCATGAAGATTGTTTTTGAAATACTTGTACTGTGTATATTGTTATGAAACCAGAATGAGATGATATGGGTACGAGATTGAACATACCCTCAGTTATCTAACCAAGGATTTCAAAGGCACAAATGTGCAAAAAAAAGCACGATCACTCATAACGTCACTTTATTTTCTATACTTTGTTTCTTAGAATGAAACGAGTACTTAGAATTTTCCAAGGGAATCATGAGAAAACACAAGAATGGGAATTTCGCAAGAGTAGTTTGTAAGAAACATAGTTCATTGATGTAGGTATCATAGGGAAAAGTCATGCACACATATAAGTACACTTGTACATCAGAATTGTGAACAACGATTAATTTATAAACAAAACAGATTGTTTCAGGGTTCAACAAAAGATACAAAAGAAACAGATACAAACTATTAAAGTAGCAACATCTCCAAATCAGTCAACTGTTTCATTCGTGGGCCAGATTTGCAACAGCTAGCTTTGGGAAATTTCTTCGGAAATGGCCCGTCTCGCCACAGTTGTAGCAGGACCCAGGTGGAAAGCGAGCTTGAGCAGGGTTGGCTTGTGGTTGATTTGGACCACTTTTGTTCGGTTTAGTTCGACAAGCACTTGCCAGGTGACTAACTCGCCCACATGATACACACAGACGACACTGTAAGTGAGCTTGGTGATGCCCCTTACATTTGTTGCATAATGGTGATGTTCCCTTGTATTGCTTCTTAGCAGGTGGTGTTGCCACCTGGCTAGGTCTTGCTTGATTTGGTACAGCTGTAGTTGGGTAAACCCTTGCTGTATGACCTATAAGTCCACAAATTTGACATTTGCGGCACTTCACACTAGCCTGATGATGAAGGCTACATTGGTTGCACAAGGGTGCAGTTCCGTTGTATGGCTTCTTGGCTGGTGGTGCTGTCACTTGGCTAGGTCCTGCCTGTTTTGATGCAACCGCTGTGGGATTCTTTGAAGCTTTACGTTTCTTTGGTTTAGGTGAAGGCTTGGCCTTTGTCTCTTTTGGTGACTCTTGAGTGGCTTCATCCTGGAGACGATACATCGCAGTAACTAATTCGACAGTCTTCAGGACTACTTCGCCTATTTGCTGGGCAAATTTGGCAGTCTGCTCGGACATCTGCGCATCGTTGCGATGAAGAGGCATTCTGGAGGAAATGAAAGATATAGGAGGAAACAAATGAAATGTTATCGGATAATTAAAACAAAATGACAACGCATAGATATTGCAATCATGTGTTTGTTACCTAAGGCAAACAAATGAGACGGTGACAAATCAAAGCAAGCAGGTCATAATAATGTATCGCTGAAGACATGCTTGCCTATAAGTGAACACTCACCCCAAGAATTCCCAGGTAAGAGTGACTGGTCCGATACTACGGATTTGTACGAACACTCTAGCCTTAGACAGAAAACTCAGAGTATAGGCATTCACCCTTCCAGTTTGCACGTGTTCACATTATAAGACCCAAACTTTGACGAGATTTGAAAACTTAGAGGGTTCAAAACCTAGTAATTAATCATCCTAGAACAGATGATTGCTTTTCAAAGCGGTTTTGAAGTTTGTGTTCTTGTTGTGGTTGTCGCCTAAGGATAGGTGACGGTATTGTTTTATGACTAAGAGCAAGTAAACTTACGTTAGGGTCCTAGGAAGGTTATAGACTAGATCAAAGCATTACTAATAACCTAATTCCCTATAACCATGAGCGCTGATACCAACTTTTCTGTCACACCCCGACCACGTAAAACAACGAAACGTGGGGGAATCGTCGTGGAGTGTTGTAACAGAATCATTGTTTTATAACACATGGAAAATTGAAATATTGTTTTATTGATTAAAAGTGTTACAATGTCTTAACATACAAAGAAATATAACAAAACTAACTAGTCTTCCATCTTTTATTGTCACTAAGGCCCAAGTCCGCCTAAGTGTATCTTGATCAATCCTATGCATCATTTCCTGAAACACATTTGAAAATAGGTACGTCAGCATAAAAATGCCTGTGAGATACATAGGTTTTGTGAAAATAGGATTCATGACTTAAGTTTAGAAAAAGGTTGTTTACAAAAGTCGGTCATGATCCTTGTAAAATGTTTTGTTTTATAAATCATTTGAAAAGCGATGATAAAGTAGATGATATGTAAAAGAGTAATGTAAGATTAAATGAATAACCAAGAAAAATGAGTTTGTATAAGATAAGTTGTTTGTAAAACAATGTATTGTGAAAAATATGTTATTTGTATAAAAATGTTATATGTCTAAACTGAAATGATTTAAACAACGCTACGATATGTAATATCATACAAGGACTTATATATATGAAGTACCAGCGGCGTATCCACCATGCTTGTATTATATTACACACGCCTCGTTACTCAAACCACTTACCTAAACTAACCACCAATGTAAATTGCCCATATCTAAACCATTTGTCAAATGTCTTTGTGTAAACCATGTCAAAATGTGTATGTCAAATATAGTCCGTGAAATGTGTATATCAATATCAAAATGTCTATGTCAAATGTCTGTGTAAACCATGTCAAAATGTTTATGTCAAATATAGTCCATGAAATGTGTATATCAATATCAAAATGTCAATGTCAAATGTCTATCATATAATGTGTAAACAAAATGTCATGTATGGCAAGTGAAATATATATATGTATATACATATATATATATATATATATATCCATTGAGCCATAGGTAAAAAAATGCACAAAATAACATATTGAAGTAAAACATGGTTTAAATCAACGTTATGTCTTATGGAAATGCATGCCATACTGAATATAAACATTTATGCGGTAATGTGAAAATGCATACATTCAAGCCTTGTGACTGTGGTGATAGACCTTTAAAAAAATTAAAGGTTTGTCTGTGTTATGTTTATCGAATTCGGTCATTCCTTCCATCCAAACATACCTAGGATGTTAGGAACGGGAGTTGTCAATTCCTATGGTACCACTACCTACTAACGAATGGCGTAGCTAATGTTAACGAATGTATTTTTGTCCCATTTAAACAAACCAAATGTCATACCAAAATGTAAGCATTTGGAAACAATGCACTAAGTATGTAATCAAATGAACATACATAGTGTGAAATGTAATGTAAAACAATGTACTAAGTATGCAAGAAAGGACATACGTAGCAAAAACACAATGAAATCATGTACTGTAAATGTACTAATGAACATAATAATCATATGATATGAAAAATGGAAAGCATGAAAATAACAAGTAGGCACATGTGTTTCACCCCAAAACAGTTTGAAAAACAGTAAAAGAGGGGTCTATGTACTCACTTGAGATTGCTCAATAGACTTTAGATATCCACCAAGCAAAGCTAGAAGATCACGGAATTAAACGATACCTAATATAGGTAACTACATTAATAAACGGACCTATTCGGAGGATCGGGTAGCATGAGGGTTTGTAAACCAAATGAGTGTAGGAACTCATGTAATATGGTTTAACAAAGCCTACATACTAAAATGAAACCTAACCTAAGTGCTTACGACCCATTACGACCCGTTTAGGTAGCTTATGCTACTTTAACGCGTCGTTCGCGTAAAACGCGTTCGGAACGCCTAACTAGCCCTATGATAAGTAAAATATGCCTTAACATGTCTAATATTGTTTCCAAAACAGTTTAGATATCAAAAGTTATGTTACATGTGCTTAATATGAATTTTGGCGTAAAAAGGGCATTTTGGTCATTTACCTAAGGCATATAAACTACCTATCATACAACTAACTAAACGTCGTGACCATAAGGTATAACCTCGGAAGGTTATTCCCTATACAACTATGGTCACCTAATGTGTTTGGTCGGATCCTAATGATCGACCAAATGGGTCGGGTTCGAAAGTATAAGCGATTGTTTAGATCGCTTACCTTTAGGACCCTAGACAAGCACAAAACTAAAAGTGACGAGCTAAGCATGTTGAAACATGCTTACCTAAGTTAGAAAACAAGTTTGGTATCAAAACAAACGGTTTTGATACCTATAAGTAGTTTGGTTACAAAATACGCAATAACACGCTTTTTGGCCGAAACTACGACTCGTCACTGAGCCTAGATAACGTGGTAATCAGTAGGTATAGTCACTACGGACTATAACCATCGTGATTACGCTCACGTTATGAAGTTCAAACGAACTTTGCATTGACCATAAACTGGTCAATGTAGAAAGTAAAACAAAGTTTGACTTTAATGCTAAAATATTTCTCGGGTATGAAGCGTTTTTACACCTCAACTTAGAGAAGTTTTCAGAAATCAAGTGGGTTTTGAGTTGTGAATCAAAGGGGTATTTATAGGATTTCTAGGACCGTTAGGATCGTTCCTCAAATACCGTGCTTTGATCTTGTCCCTACACTTGTTGCAACACTAAGGTAACTCAAATTGGCCCCCCAACATCAGGGATTAACATGTGGCATTGGGTTTGGGATTGCTTAACAGCTGTTAACAACTGTTTTAGAAGTTTCTGATGAGCTGGGAGTCCCTTACGGACCGTAAGGTTGAGGGATTACGGTCCGTAAGCCAGCAACTTTGCTGAATTGACAGTTTTGGTCCCTGTTGGTGTTTAAAGCTTATTTCGTCATGTTTAAGGCCCGTTAGGCCAACTTTAAGGACCTAAAATGATGCCTAAACATTGTGGATATGAAACATGCTCAAAAATATGTCGGATGTCAGTTCGTTTGATCGTACGATTGCGTTGTTCGGTTAATTACGACGGAAGTTATAACGGACGCAAAAACGATCCAAATTGCGCGACGAATGGATTTTTTTTATGCCAAACACTAAAATAAAATATTTTAGTGCTTACATAAATTTTTGGATGTCCGGATGTATTCAGAACGTAAGTTATGCACGAGCATGCAAACTTATGCACTTTTTGACACTTTTAGTCCCTGAATGAGCATAAAGTTTATTTTAGCACACTGAACCCCTCAAAGCCTATTTCTAAGCTATGTAAAGGATATTATGTTTAACTAATAGTCATGTTCCGGAATGTCTGTTACAGTTCAAATTGGCATACTTTCGCAGTTTGTCAAATTTAATCCCTGTAAGCGAATTAACTTCATTTTGCCATACCAAAGCCTTCAAAACTTATTTCTAAGTTATGTAAAGGTTCTTTAAGGCATGTTACGAATATGTCACTGTTCTGGAGTGTTTGTGGCATTAAACTGGTTATATTTATGCATCAGATCGCGTATAACCTTCCAGAAAGCGATTTAAAGCCCGAAATCCAACAAGAATTGATATGTGTAAATGATACACATATTTATACAAATCCCAAGTATGAAATAAAATATTTCATTGGTTTAGTATTTGTTTAATGGTTGAAGTGACACAGGTGTCACATCATTAATATTTTCAAAGGGTTATGGTACTAACCTATGTACATTTGTATAAATTATAGATTATATCTAGGAAACCCTTACAAGAAGTCTAAGATAGCAAAGTGAGTTTATCCTCTTTTTGTTAACCTTTTTGGAATATTTTACAAAACCTTAAATGCTTAATAATGTAATTAAGCAGTGATTGAGTCTTTGTAGTTCTTCAATTACTGTCGGTATGTTGGGGTTTTGTATACAAAATTTATTACCTTGTGAGTAGTAAGTCGGGGATGACAGGACGTTACCATTGGACAACGAGTTAGCCAATGAGTAATATGACCCACAAGTCAGGATTGACAGTACTGAATGAGTAATTGTCTAGAAATAAACATTGTGACCGCTCTCAATACTGTTTTAATTGATAAAATGTTTCTTGATTAAACTGGGATTCACTCACCAGCAATTCGCGCTGACAAATATTTTTAAAACATTTTTCAGGTAACAAAATGTGACAGCCAATTAGTAAAAAGCCAGCTGGAGAGCACTGAAGGCTTGGGAAAAATGTGGCTATAAAAGTTACCTAAAAGATGATGTTTTAAATTCACTAAAATAGGGTTTATCCTTATGAATGTATTGTAATAAGAAACTTGGGTTTTACCCATGTGATTGTTAATATCAAAAATGGTGGTTTTACTCTGATAAACATTTCCTAACTACGGTCCTGATGTAAATTCTGCTGCAAGATTAAATAACTAATACCACCGCTACTGAGCTCGCGTCCGCCCGTTCCCGGGACAGATAAGGGATCGGGGGTTGCGACAGCAGCTGCTAATGCCACCCTATGGAACGACTTCAAGGATCTAATCAAAGAAGAGTATTGTCATCGCGATGACATTCATAAGCTAGAGGTGGAGTTTTACAATTTGAAGATGACGGGATATGAGATCGAAGCGTATACTAAGAGATCGAATGAATTAGCTGCATTGTGTCCCACCATGGTGGATCCTCCTTGCAATCGTATCGAGCTATACATCAAAGGTTTAGTGCCAGAGATTCAGAGCATAGCGACTTCAGCTAATCTTCCCATGATTCAGCAGATCATACGACTGTCCCACCGTCTCACTGATCATGCAGTTGAGCATAACAAGCTGCCTAAGCGTATCAGTGCCACTACTTCTAATGCTCCAAGTGACAACAAACGCAAATGGGATGCAAATTCAAGCAAGGGTTCAAGTTCTGTTCCGTCTCAATCTCAGCAGTGAAGGACCGACGACTACAAGAGCCTTAGCCACCAGTCTCCTGGTAATCAAGGACAGGGTGGGTACAAGGGAAACCACCCTAAGTGAAATTGAAGTAACTTGCACCACAGCGGGCCGTGTAGCAAGGGCAACTGTCAGAGATGTAACAAGCCAGGCCATGCAGCAAAAGATTGCAGGAGTCTTTATCCTACAAATCAGAGATGACAACAGCAGCAGACTCCGCAGAACCAGCGCCAGCAGCACCAACAACAACTAGGTAATAGCAAGTGATGTTTCCAGTGTGGTGCTGAGGGCCACTTTAAAAGAGACTGCCCCCAGCTGAACCAGAATCAGAACAACAAGAACAATCAGGGGAATGGAAACAACTTAGATAACACTGATGGTAATGGCGCCAGGGGACGCGCTTTTGTGATTGGTCTGGGTGATGCTAGGAACGATCCCAACGTCGTGACGGGTAAGTTCCTACTCGATGATTTCTTTGTTTCATTTTTATTTGATTCGGGTACCGATACTAGTTACGTGTCCTTAAGGGTTAGTCAGATGCTTAAGCTTACCCCAATTCCCTTGAACACCAAGCATGTTGTAGAACTAGCAAACGGTAAAAATTTGGAGGCCACACACTTAGTTAAGGGTTGCAATCTCACTTTAGCTGGTCACGGGTGCCGATACTAGTTACGTGTCCTTAAGGGTTAGTCAGATGCTTAAGCGTACCCCAATTCCCTTGAACACCAAGCATGTTGTAGAACTAGCAAACGGTAAAAATTTGGAGGCCACACACTTAGTTAAGGGTTGCAATCTCACTTTAGCTGGTCACGGGTGCCGATACTAGTTACGTGTCCTTAAGGGTTAGTCAGATGCTTAAGCGTACCCCAATTCCCTTGAACACCAAGCATGTTGTAGAACTAGCAAACGGTAAAAATTTGGAGGCCACACACTTAGTTAAGGGTTGCAATCTCACTTTAGCTGATCTTATTCCCATCGTTCTTGGTAGTTTTGACGTTGTTATTGGGATGGATTCGTTATCCCAACATCGGGAACAAATACTCTGCAGGGAGAAGATTGTCTGCATCCCTCGTGCAAGCGGTGAACCCCTCGTTATTCGTGGTGATAAGTGTGACACCCCAGGAAAACCAGGAAAACCATGCAACTTAACTAGCTTCTTCAGTGAGTACGTGCTAAATTTCGGGACGAAATTTCTTTCAACTTGGGGATAATGTGACAACTCGTATCTTAGAACCTTTCATGATACTTTGATGTAACCTGTATGAACATTACGTGACTAGTTGACGTGTTTGATTATAATGGAATATTATGTTTTGTTATGTTATGTGCTACGTAATTGTATGTGAATTTTATAAGCTCGGATTGCACAACACTTGTCTAGTTGCACAAGCCATTAGGCCGCACACCTTGTCCCTTTCTCTCACACTCTTCTCGGCCCACTATGCTTGAACTCAAGACCATGGGTAGCCCAAGGGATGGGTTCGGCCCACTCTCTTTTGCGCATACACATACCCTTTTGTGGGTGTTTACTTCTCATTATTTGCAAAACCAGGAAACACACACACAAACCCTACTCGCTTTCTTCCTCTCTCTCGAAGCCGACAGCAAACACCCCTCTTATTCGAAGCCCTTGCATCGATCAAACCAATCCATTCAACATTCCGGTTAGTGTTCCATTATTAGTAGTTTTCCATGATCTTGTTGTGGTGTTGTTATGTGATAGCTAGGGTTTCATGCTAGTGCTTCAATTGATGAGGTTATGCTTGAACTTGTGCCCGATTATGATGTTAGAGGTGATATGACTTGGTGTTCATGTAAATCGGCCCAAGGGTGTACCCTAAATAGATTGATTTAAGTTTTGATGATTAATGATTCCAAGAGTAAATGGTTGATGTGTTTTGCATGATGATGATGTGATAATACATGCTACTTGAATTATGATTCTCGAATAAGTGTTGTGATGTATGCTTGGGTTGATAATTTGATGCTCATAATTTAGGTCACATGATAGTACTCGAAACTGTTAACCTAATGATCCGGTTGAATGCTTAATTGTGGTTCATGATTAGAGAATAATGAGATTTTAGGATTTCCGAATTGAAGGTTGTTTAATCCGATTTGAAACTGCCAAAGTTGTTTGCTGATATTTCGAAGATGATTGGCTGCAAATTAGGAAGTGGTTACACACCTAGTCTCGACACGGGTTGCGAGTCGAGAACCCACAGTCTCGACTCGAGACCACACCACATCAGCACAAAAACAGCATGACTCGAGATCATGGTTGCGAGTCTTGTTGCGACTCAAGACATGACTCGAGACCGCCTAGTTTCGAGTGATGAACGTATGACCCGAGACCTCCTCAGTTGCGACTCGAGAACTTGTAGGCTACAACTCGAGACCGCACAGTCTCGACTCAGGATCTCTAGTCTCGACTCGAGACCATATACACGTGCACACTGTTTTGGACTTGCATGCTGTTACGAGCCCAACTATTTGGGCCGCATACTTGGACTTTGCTTATTTACGTAGATGAGACTATTGGATGTGGTTGTGCCCTGTTGATTAACTGAAGTATTTATACGTGCGTACCATGATCAATACGTGTATGCAAATGTGTGTAGAAAACATACGTGCACTACCTAAATACGAACCTGACTTGTATGGTACAACTATGTTAGGACGTGGTTGACCACAATATAGCTTGATTGACCTTTGTTTATCTGCCGGCAAACCAAGGTGAGTTCACACTCTACAAAGCATGGGATTCCCAGGGGTTGGGAATGGGGTTAAGGAACATGGATTCCTCGTCCTTTCTTGGGTAGGACAGTACTGATTCAGGAATGTAATTCCTCGTCCTTACGGACAGATAACTTTTACTAGACCAAAACTCTATCACGAAGTCCCTCCTTTTTATATCGACTTAATCACCGGGCCAATGGCGAGCGGGTCATTAGTTAGATAGCGCTATTTAGGTCTGACAAGCCTCACACCGTGTCGCAGAGGACGGGCGTGAACTAATGGATCTGGGCACGTCAATGATGATAGACATTGACAGTTCAGGGCACTTAAACATGACGTTAGTCAGCAGTCGATATGGTAACGAGTCTAGTGTATACATGGGGTAGCCCCCGCGGCCGAAATGCCAGATAACTATCGTGGGGTAGCCCCCACGGCTGGATTGCCGGAGTTAATGGGTTAAACTAATCACGTTTTCAAATATGGGGTAACCCCCACGGCAGGGATGCCAGTTAAAGGAACTGTTTTTGGAATAACTTAAACCAAACACCCAACTGTGAACTCGCTCAACATTATTGTTGACTCGTTACTACATGCTTTGCAGGTCAATAGGTACTTAGCTGGAGCTTGCACAAGGAAGAGTCGTTGTGGGACATGGACAGCTGTGTGCCATGTTAAACCTTTGGATAATTAAGCTTATGTTTTGGTTTTGAACATTATGCTTCCGCTCATAACTTAAACTGTGGTTGTTTTGGACACTAATTGTGTTGGTTGGACTTTTACAATTAATTACTTGCTCGTTCAATATGATTAGTGGTTTGATCCTGGTCAGTCACGCCTCCAAGCGGTGATACTCCGCGTGTGGATTTTTGGGGGTGTGACAATAAGAGTGGTGCGGTTGTGGGCATCATCTCTTTCCTTAAGGCCCAAAAGTGCTTGCGGAAGGGCCACACAACTATTCTGGCCCTCGTTACTGACACCTCAACGAAAGAGAAGAAGATAGAAGAGATTCCGATTGTACGCTACTTTCATGAGGTATTCCCTGAGGAATTACCAGGTCTTCCGCCTCATCGTCAAGTAGAGTTTCAATTCGAGCTAGCTCCTGGAGCAGCACCAATAGCTCGTGCACCTTATCGCTTAGCCCCATCTGAACTAGTAGAAATGTCTACGCAACTACAAGAGCTTTTGGACAAGGGATTCATTCGTCCTAGCTCTTCGCCCTGGGGAGCTCCAGTTTTGATTGTGAAAAAGAAAGACAGTAACTTTCGAATGTATATAGATTATCACGAACTCAACAAGGTGACCGTGAAAAATCGCTATCCTTTTCCTCATATCGATGATCTGTTCGACCAGTTACGAGGGTCGAGCTTCAACTCTAAGATTGATCTTAGATCGGGTTATCATCAGTTGAGGGTCCGGGACAAGGACATCTCCAAGACAGCATTCAGAACTCGTTACGGGCACTACGAGTTTCTAGTTATGCCTTTCGGGTTGACAAACGCACCTGCGGTTTTCATGGATCTCATGAACCGAGTGTGCAAACCTTAGTTGGATAAGTTTGTTATTGTTTTCATTGATGACATCCTGATATATTCCAAGAGTCAGGAGGAACACGAGCGTCATCTACGACTCATTCTGGAACTTCTTCGAGCAGAACAGCTTTATGCTAAGTTTTTGAAATGTGACTTTTGGCTTGGTGAAGTACATTTCTTAGGCCATGTGGTTAACGAGGATGGGATTCATGTTGATCCATCCAAGGTTGACTCAATCAAGAATTGGCCTGCACCCCGAACACCAACTGAAATCCTTCAATTCTTGGGATTGGCAGGTTATTACAGAAGGTTTATTAAGGATTTCTCAAAGACTGCGCAACCTCTTACTTCACTAACTCAGAAAGGTGTCACCTACCATAGGGGTGATGTTCAGGAATCCGCATTTCAGCAACTAAAGATGAAGCTTTGTAGCGCACCTATTCTTTTATTACCTGAAGGCACAAACAATTTCGTTGTCTACTGTGACGACTCCATACAAGGACTCGGTTATGTGTTAATGCAACGTCAGAAAGTCATTACTTATGCTTCACGACAGCTCAAAGTTCACGAAAGGAACTACACAACCCACAATCTGGAGCTGGGAGCTGTTGTTATCGCACTCAAGATATGCAACGTGAAAATGAATTGCTTTTGAACACCGCATCCATCTCGAGAGTTTTGTTGCACGTAAGAATATTCACACCCGTATCCAAAATCCAGATACCCTTGTTGCGTTGGATAACATGGTTCATCAACAAGAGATGAGCCATCTACAGGGGATAGTTCATCAACAGGGGGAATGTGTATTCAAATCTAGAAACAGATTGTTTTGATTTCCTTGTACAAAGGACACAACCTCCTCTTGCTCATTAGAATCAGGAATGCCAGTCTTGTAACACCTGTGCCTCCACGCCCATCAAACAAATATCCAAATTAATGAAATATTGTATTTCATACTTGGGATTTGTGTAAATATGTGTATCATTTTCACATATCAATTCTTGTTCGATTTCGAGTTTTAAATCGCTTTCTGGAAGGTTATACGCGAACTGATGCGTAAATATAACCAGTTTAATGCAACAAACATTCCGGAACAGTTACATAGGCTTAACATACCTTAAATAACCTTTACATGACTTATAAATAAGTTTTGGATGGTTTGGTGTGTTGAAATCAAGTTTATTCGCTTACAGGGACTAAATTCGACAAACTGCGAATGTATGTCGATTCGTACTGTAACGGACATTCCAGAACTTGATCATAAGTTAAACACACCCTAAATATCCTTTACATATCTTAGACATAGGCTTTGAGGGGTTCGGTGTGCTAAAATAAACGTTTTTGGTCATTCAGGGACTAAAAGCGTCAAAAAGTGCATAAGTTTGCATTTTCGCGCATATTTTATGTTCTGAATACATCCGGACATCCAAAAATTTATGCAATCATTAAAATATTTTATTTAAGTGATTGGCATGATAAAAATCCATTCGTCGCGTAATTTGGATCGTTTTTCACGTTCGTTCGTGTTTCGTCGTAATTAACCGAACATCGTGATCGTACGACCAAATGAACCGACATCCGACATATTTTTGAGAATGTTTCATGTCCCTTATGTTTAGGCATCATCATAGAGCCTTGAAAATGGCTTAACAGGCCTCAAACGCATCAAAATGGGGATTAAAAGCATGCAGGGACCATTTCTGTAATTTCTAAAACTTGTTTGCTGAACAGAAAGCTCAGGCGGCCCGCGTAAGACCCCCCTTACTATTACGTCCAGATGTGGCACTTGCAAATGGTTTTCTAACTTACTAGGGGCCATTTTTAGGTGTCCATGGTTTTGCAAAACCATGGGTGCACATGTACGGTTGAGATCAAGGCTCGTTAAACGATGAACAATCTTAATGGTTGTACAAAAACTATAAATACCCCAACCCTCATTTGTTCAAAACCCACATTTGATTAGATTTTTCCCTAAGTTGAAGGATAAAACCTTCATACCTGGGAATTATTAGATCAAAACCTCCATTCTTGGACCTTTTGTAAGTATTCCTTCATTCTTTTATGTGTTTTAGCACGAAAGTCAAACTTTGTTTGACTTTCTGCATTGACCAGCTTATGGTCAACACGAAGTTCGTTTGAACTTCGCAACATGAGCGTAATCACGATGGTTATAGTCCCTAGTGACTATACCTACTGATTACCACGTTGATTAGAAGTAGTGACGAGTCGTAGTTTCGGTCAAAATACGCTTGAGCGCGTATTTTGTAACCAAACTACTCTTGGGTATCAAAGACGTTTGTTTTGATACCAAACTTGTTTTCAAACATTGTTAAACACGTTTTAAACATGTTTAACTCGTCACTATTAGGTTTAGTGCTTATATAGGGTCGTAAGGTAAGCGGTCGAAACAACCGCTTAGACTTTCTGAAATATCTCGAAAATGGATATTTTATTTTAATTAAGATAAATAAATAAATAAATAACTGATAAATAAAAAGAAAAATACTAATACATATGTGTCGATTGGGTTATTAAAAAATATATATATATATGAATAGTTAGTTACCTTTGTGCATAAAATAATAATAATAATAATAATAATAATAATAATAATAATAATAATAATAATAATTATAATAATAATTAAAATAACGATAAAATAATCAACACTTGGGGATACATACATAGATGCTTGTTTAATAAACAAAAATAACTACATAAGTTACATACATGTTTGCTGGTTGAACGAACCTTGAACCAAAAAGAAATAAAATTATAATATTTAAAGGACTGAAATAATTAGAGGCCACACGTTTCTTATCAGAAAAGAAAAGAAGGGACTTGACCCTGAAACCCTTAGCTGCATAACGCTATCCGTACACAGCCGTCTGTGAGTCGCCCGACAAGACGCCGCAAGATACCGCGGCCAGCCGACCTGGCCACTCAACAACGCGCCGCACACCGGCTGTTTGCCCTGCTCACCTGCAACCGCCACCAACCTCTTGCAGCCACCTGACCAACCGCCAACCGTCGTCGCAAGGCACTGAAATCATAATCTCCTTCACATCCTAAAGTGCAAGGGTTAATAGTATACAATTAATAGTTAAGAATTATATTAGAATTAGATTAGTGATAGAAGTATAGGGACTAAAGGTGACAAGTTGAAAGTGGATAACCTACATGTTTGGAGCGACATCTCCTTGGGTCGTGACTCTTCAGTTTGGCGGCAACAGGAAACAAGAAACACAGGGACGTGATCTTTCAAGGAGAGACACACCTCTTCATCTTCAATCACAACCACAAGATTCTAGAGACGCAACCGTTCAACAAGGGACACGTCTATTGGATCGTACCTCTTCAATTAGTATAAATAGGGTTAGATTTCTATTGTAAAAATACTTGTACTTGTACGAATTCACAATCATTATTCTTTCAATCAAGGTTAGTTTTTGTTTATTCGTTCATTGTGATATTCGTTGTTCATTAGAAGATTCGGGGCAACAGTGGTATCAGAGCCTAGGGCTCAAATTCGTTTCGGGAGGATAATCATCAGGCGGGTGGTTGAATTCCCTAACAATTCTGATCACGCAGAAGGCGTTGATTGGGTTGTTCTTTGTTAAGTTTTAACATCAATCGCATCAAGCGGGTACGATTGTTGTTCGTTCGTTAATCGGTCATCAGGATGGTGTTCGATTTTTATCCGATCATCACTGACGGTGTGTTCCCGAGTTAAAAATCTCTCCCCTTCCCTTCCCTCCCCTCCCCTCCCCTCCATGTCTTTCCAAATTGGAAAGACTATTTTCAGGCAAAAAAAAAACCATTTTCCCTCCCCTCCCCCTGTTAAGTGGATCTCTGGAACACCATTTTCCCTCCCCTCCCCTCCCCTCCCCCTGTTAAGTGGATCTCTGGAACACAGCATGAGGGTGTTTGGATTCTGAGTTTTTTAATTCAAATCATGGCAAGAGGCTACGATTCGGGTTAAGAAGACGGAAGCAAATCTGAGAAGTTTGGGTTGTTTGAAATTTGCAAAAGACACAAAATCTGAGAAGTTTTGTGATACCAAAGCATCAAGAGGGTGTTCGGTTGAGAAGTTTAGTTGCAAATCAAGCGGGTTTGGGGCTGATTTTTTTGTTCGTGTTTAGAGAGTCGCGAATCAAGCAGGAAGGAAATAAAAACGCACCCAAGAGGGTTGTTAAGAAAAGTCAGAAAACCGTGTGGAGAATCACGATAAGAGAAGTCGGTCGGTTCGCAAATTCCAGGTTCTACGTTCTATTTTTTCTGGAATTTATATAAGGTTTAGAAATTGGTTTGATTCCGTTAGAAAGTTAGTGCGAATTTTTGGAATCATAGACTTCGGTTTTAGGAGAAAACCAAAGTTTAGAAAGTGAAAATTGTTGGAAAAACAAATTATGGCGGATTCAGGAGGAGCCTCTCCGTCAAACGCGGTAGTGATTAAAGAGGGTAGTTCGTTCTCCCAGTTTCAGTGTTCTATCTTAAAGTCTACAAACTATACGGTATGGGCAATCCATATAAAAACCATTTTGAGGGCAAACGGTTTATGGGAAATGATAGAACCAAAAGAAAATACGCAAGCGGATGAAAAGAAGGATATGATGGCGACAGCTTATTTATATCAAGCACTACCGGACGATATAATAATACAAGTTGCAAGTTGCAAGAGTGCAAAAGAAATTTGGGATGCATTAAAGACTAGGCACGTCAGTGCAGATCGAGTGCAGAAGGCACGTCTTCAAACACTCAAAACAGAGTTTGAGATGTTAAAAATGAAGGAGGAAGACACTATCGATTCGTTCACTGCAAGACTAAATAGCATTGTCACGAGGGCAAGTGGTCTTGGATCAACTTTTGATCAACCGACTTTAGTACGGAAACTTCTGAGTTCTGTACCAAAAAGGTTCGTTCAAATTGTTGCAACCATTGAACAATTCGCTCATTTAGAAACAGCGACGCTAGATGAGACAATTGGAAGATTGAAGGCCTACGAAGAAAGAACCAGTTTGATGGATGAAAACCCGGTATACAATCAAGAGAAACTTATGTTTACACGACGCGACAAGAACTATGGTCGTGGAAAGCATTTTGGGAACAATGGACAAGGAAGGTTCAATACATCAAAAGGCAAGTGGCGTGATGGAAAGTTTAGACAAGAAGAAGATGAGGAAGATCCTTCACATGATAACTATGGACAACAATGAAGGGAAGAGAATACCTCACTGAATGCTTACAAGAATAGAAGTAACCAAAGGAAGTTTGGGAAGGATTTAAGCAAGATTAAATGCTATAATTGCCAAAAGTTTGGTCATTATGCCTCAGATTATCCTGAATCAAATCAAAGAGGAGAAGAATCAAATCTGGTGCAGGAAGACGAGGAACCAACTCTCCTAATGGCAATCAAAGAAGACTGCAAGGATCTTCAACAACAAGCTCGAGATAAAAACGGAGAAGCACATGATGGCAAGCAAGACATGGAGAAAGATCAAGGTGCAACTTAAGGATGTTCGAGATTAGGGGGGTGAATGAAATCATAATCTCCTTCACATCCTAAAGTGCAAGGGTTAATAGTATATAGTTAATAGTTAAGAATTAGATTAGAATTAGATTAGTGATAGAAGTACGGGGACTAAAGGTGACAAGTTGAAAGTGGATAACCTACATGTTTGGAGCGACATCTCCTTGGGTCGTGACTCTTCAGTTTGGCGGTAACAGGAAACAAGAAACACAGGGACGTGATCTTTCAAGGAGAGACACACCTCTTCATCTTCAATCACAACCACAAGATTCTAGAGACGCAACCGTTCAACAAGGGACACGTCTATTGGATCGTACCTCTTCAATTAGTATAAATAGGGTTAGATTTCTATTGTAAAAATACTTGTACCTGTACGAATTCACAATCATTATTCTTTCAATCAAGGTTAGTTTATGTTTATTCGTTCATTGTGATATTCATTGTTCATTAGAAGATTCTGGGCAACAGGCACCACCACCATTCACTTGAGTACTTGACAACCGCCTCACAACGCCTATAAATTGAGACCCGGCCTTTTTCAACCGCCACTTCACAGCTCTTACTCCCCTCTTTATCTCCATCCGACTTCTTGGAATTTCTGGCAAAAATAATAATTTTGGTGAATAGAAACAACCCCCAAAACCCGATACCAAGGCCACCCTTAGCTGTCTCCACCGTGTTACCAGTTTCGTCGACCACCAGTAGCATCCCAAAAAGCCCCACCATCGGTTCCCAAAATTTTCCGGCGAACCAACCAGTTTCAAATCTATCGTTTGCGACAAGGTAACCAAAGCTCTATTTACTTTTCGATGTTAAGTTTTCTTTAGTTAATATATACCGATGAAAAAAAAACATGATAACAACTGAGTAATTCATGTATTAGAGTTTCAAATTTGTTTAAAGAGGTTGCATTGAATAAGACGTCGGTTTTTAATCTGATATAGTATACTAGATTATGCAGCACATTAATGTTGTGGTTGAGTGCTTAAAATGCTTAAACCATAAACATGAGCTTGCAGGTTTTGTGTTTTAATTTTGAAATGCTTGTGGCTTGGCTCGCAGTTATTAATATAAAGTGATTTAATCTTTCAATTCATACAAAATGAATTTTAAATTATTCATTTGCTGTTGTAGATTGTATAAATAAATAATTGGCATAATTAAACTACAAGATGATGCCTAGTGTACTAAGCTTATAGCTGCCCAAAAGTATTGGTTTTATAAATTCATAGAACCTACGGTTAATTCTTAACATATTGATAAACAATTTTGATAGTTGTTTAAAGGATTTTTTTTTCTTTTCTTTTTCACACATTAGAGAAAGCTAAATTTTACAATAAGAGGAGTTAGTTAACTATAACAATAAAATTAATGGTAGTCTTAAAAGTTTAATAAGAACTTAAATACATAAAGCTAAGAATATTGACGAGATATCAAAGGGTAATGGTAAACCAATCTTAACATGTGAACAATCTGATGAAGAGTATAACTACAATGTAGGTTGTCACGAACCCCCTAAAAGATCGAGTCTAACACCAGTGTGAATTATCTTTCGAGGTACGGATTCTTACCCAACTTTTATTGTTATCTTGATCGATTGTTTGTGTATCCCTTTTCTTTTTGAACGGATCTTTACCCCTATCCTCATAGTTATCATATTCGATTCTTACTAACGTTGTTGCTTATTTTCTATCCTTCGGAATTCCTAACGTTTTTGGCAATTCTCATCATTGTTTGATTATCCGTTCAATTCGTGCGATTTATTTTGTATTCGAAATATTGAATTATATATTTATTGCATGCGATAGGAATTTATTTTGTTTGTATTCATTATTGCATGTTCCCGTGTTACGATTTGGTTATGTAATTGTTTTCATGCTTAGAGAGCGTGTTTGAGATGTGATGTTGCAGTACCATTCGAGTTGTATTATGTTACCCGAGCATGTTCCTACTTGTGGGGGTGACCACAAGCACGTCATTGCGGCATTGATGACGTGGCACCTATCGTGACGGTGAGCCTAAATCACGGCGTCTCCGTAGTACTAGTGAGGTACATGAGGCCATTAGGAGGCGTATGGACTGGTCGTAGGATATATGTGTACGTTTTCTAGTGAATGCTTGTTGTGTATGCCCACACACCATCTCACGTCCGGTACGTAGGGTCTGCAGCTCTACGTGCATGTCTGTTATGTTATTCGGCTCAATGGGTACATCCAGTTGATACGATTATTATTGGCTTGTTTTATTTGCATCGTATCATTTCAGGTTATGATATTTCTGACTTGTTATATTAGTTGTAACTGTTAGAATTATTATTTTGGTATTTTTTATCCGTACTGGGCATTTGGCTCATTCCGCAAATTCTTTTTAACAGGTTCTTAGGATAATCAGGGCGGGGTGTGAGAGAGAGAAGAATTAGCTCTAGAATTTTGGGAAACGAAAAAGTTAGCCATTTTTGTAGCACATGCTAGTTTATCAAAATTGGGCATTTTATAATATGTAATAAACAATATAACTCTAGGGCTACTGTACACTCTTTTGGTGATATAAAATGTTTAATTTATGGAATGTTGTCTTTTGTTTTGAATACTGTAATAGTGACACGTCACTCCATTCTGGGGCGGGGTGTTACACTTTCGAACCCGACCCGTTTGGTCGTTCATTAGGATCTGACCAAACACATTAGGTGAACATAGTTGTATAGGGAATAACCTTCCGAGGTTATACCTTATGATCACTACGTTTAGTTAGTTGTATGATAGGTAGTTTATATGCCTTAGGAAAATTACCAAAATGCCCTTTTTACGCATAAATTCATTTTAAGCATATGTAACCTAAATTTTCACATCTAAACTGATTAGGTAACATTATTAGACATGTTAAGGCCTATAATACTTGTCATAGGACCAGTTAGGCGTTCCGAACGCGTTTTACGCGAACGACGCGTTAAAGTAGCGTAAGCTACCTAAACGGGTCGTAATGGGTCGTAAGCACTTAGGTTAGGTTTCCTTTTAGAATGTAGGCTATGTTAAACCATATTACATGAGTTCATATACTCATTTGGTTTACGAAACCTCATTATATGCGATCTTCCGGTTTAGGTCCGTTTATTTACATAGTTACCTATATTAGGTGCCGTTTGATTCCGTGATCCCTCTAGCTTTGCTTGGTTGTTATTCAAGACTTCTAAGCACCCTCAAGTGAGTACATAGACCCCTCTTTTACTGTTTTCAAACTGTTTTGGGGTGGAACACATGTGCCTACTTGTTACTTTCATGCTTTCCGTGTTTTCATATCATATGTTTATTATGTTCATTAGTATACTTATAATACATGATTTCATTGTGTTTTTGCTATGTATGTTCTTTGTTGCATACTTAGGGACCAAAATAAATTCATTAACATTATCTACGCCGTTCGTTAGTAGGTAGTGGTACCATAGGAATTGACAACTCTCATTCCCGACATCCTAGGTATGTTTGGATGGAAGGAATGACCGAATTCGATAAACATAACTCAGATAAATCTTTAAATTCGTTTAAGGGTTTATCGCCACAGTCACAAGGCTTGAATGTATGCCTTTTCACATTTCCGCATAAATGTTTGTATCAGTAAAGCATGCATTATTTCACAAAGCATAACTTTTGAATTATTCAAATACTTTGTTTTGTACATTTTTACATATGATTAAGTAGTCACTTTTTGCTTAACATACATGACATTTGTTTACACATTTCATGATTTACATTTTACATTAGACATGGTTTTCACACAAACATTTTGACATTTGATTATACATAAACATTTTTACATTGGTGGTTTGTTTGGTAAGTGATTTAAGTAACGAGGCATGTGTAATATGATACAAGCATGGTAGATACGCCGCTGGTACTTCCTATATATAAGTGCTTGTATGATATTACATATCGTAGCGTTATTTAAATCATTTTAATTTTGACATATTACATTTTATACAAATTCATTTTTACTTGGTTATTTATTTAACCATACATATTTCTTTTATATCATCTGTTTCCTTATCAATTTTTATTTGATTTACAAAACAAAAACATTTTACAAGGACTATGACTGACTTTTGTTAAACAACTTTTTTCTAAACTTATAAGTCATGAATCCTAAATCAATAAAACCTATGTATCTCACAGGCATTTTTATGCTGACGTAGCTATTTTCACATGTGTTTCAGGATATGATGCATAGGATTGATCAAGTTACACATAGGCAGACTCGGGCCATAGTGACAATAAAAGATGCAAGACTAGTTAATTATGTTATGCTTCCTTGTTGTTAAGAAATTGTAATTTCTTTTAATCAATAAAACAACATTTAAATTTCCATGTGTTATGAAATAATGATTCTGTTACAACACTCCCCGACGATTCCGCCACGATTTGTTGTTTTACGTGGTCGGGGTGTGACAAGTCTCCTTAAAAACGTTTTGATCATTAGTAAGTAATCAATACAACAAGTAAGTTAAGCTAATAACTGTTTACCATATTAGTTTCGGAAACCGGGACTCGCTAGAATACGGCCCAAATAAATAGTTGATGTCCTAGAATGATGACATTGTAGTGTGTTGAATTAATAAGGCTATCTTTTAGCACCTTTGAATGAAATTAAATAGAATGCAAAGAAGAAGTAAGGAATTGTGTCGATGGTTGAAGAATGCTCTACAGGTCCCTATTTCAATAGTTTGAATTCCAATATATACACCACGTACAACTCTATACCCATCTTATTACCTTATTTACGTGCCCAACAACATTGCCAAATCAGACTTCAAGACGCCTTGTCTAGACCACATACGAGGCGTCTTCCTTAGTCATCTAAGTCCATCGTCTAGTCCAACACCTAGCATATGAAGTGATTGATTTGACATGGTATGAGGTTGACCAACTGGTTGGAGACATGAACCCTAGACACCCCGTCTAGGCCTATACAAGGCATCTTGAAATGTGTAGAAATTGGCCCCTTTTTTTTAAAGGTAAAATTTCATTAACCAGCGAAGCCAACCCAAGCTGAGCCGATCAAAACAACACCACTACAAAATTACATATTTACAAAAGAGCTCCACTCACCCCACTCTATACCTTTATACTTGGACCTATTAGAAAACCAAAAATAACCCAAATCCTTAACCTCACTAAGAATAGTATCTATCTTAACCGATTTGTTTGCAAAAATAAAATTGTTCCTGGCACGCCAAATACTCCAGCAACCTATCATTATGATACCTTGAACAGCTTCTTTCTTTTTTTCCGACGCCCTGAGCTCCTTGTAGATGCCAAGAAGGTCCCGAATAGAAAAAAGAAAAAATATTGGGGATCTTACACCATGAGCTTATGCCATTCCAGACCACCGAAGCCACACGACACGCGATGAAAATATGATCTGCTGACTCTTCATCCGATCCACACAACGGACATGTAGAATCATCTAACTGCACATTCCTTTTTTTAAAGCAGCTCTTGTAGGTATTTTCTCCATTTCCATTCTCCACGAATGGAGATTAACCTTGGCAGGGGTCCATTTGCACCATTCCTGAATATATCGATCACTTATGTCAACTTCCGCACGAATCAAAAGTCTAACAGCCTTAGCCGAGAACTTCCCAGCCGATTCGGATGACCAAAACCATCGATCGACGGCTTCCGAGACTTGAATGTTCTGCAGCATCGACTGAAGTTGCTGGAAGTCAGCAACAAGCCCCGGGTCAATGATCGCCACCCTCCAGCACCACTGAAACATAATACCACTGCCAGAATTCATAATACGATCCGCAACCATACATTTTTTATTCAACTCCAGCTTAAACAATTCAGGAAACCTGCTTTTTAATGGTTCATTGCATACCCAAGGGTCGAGCCAAAACGAAACACTCTGCTCATTACCAATTTCTCCTTTTAAAAAGTTTCAAAGTGGCGAATCCCCAACGTTAATATTAATAAACAGTTTAGCTATACTACTCCAAACCCCATTTAGCCTTTTTTTAATGGAATACATTCCCAGCCAACTCTAGTGAAATGCAACGCATCTATGATTCTTTTCCAAAGATTATTAGCTTCCGTTTTGTAGCGCCTTCCCCATTTGGTTAAAAGGGAGATGTTGACTTCCGAGAGCTTTTTTAACCCAAGACCACCTTCTTTCATACCTCACGAGACCCGATCCCAAGCCACCCAGTGCATCTTTTTTTCTTCAATGGATCCTCCCCACAGGAACTTTTTAATCAAAGATTCTAAGTCCGAGATGACCTTTTTAGGGGCTTTATAGAGAGAAAAATAGTAGATTGGCAAACTTTCCAAGACCGACTTTATAATCACCACCCTTCCCCCGATGGACAATAGATTCGATTTCCATTTAGCGAGCCGAGCACGGAAAAAATCATAAACCGGCTGCCAGTTACTAATTCGGTTCATATTAGCACCAACTTTCAGCCTGAGATACTTGAAAGGCGTAGATTCCGGTTTACATCCAACCTCCTTAGCCATATCTCCGATCTCATCCCAACCCACTCCAATACCATATAGATTGGATTTATCTAAATTAATTTTCAACCCCGAGCAAACATGGAAAACCCGAAGGATTATAACGACATTAGAAACCTCCAACTTAGACCACTCCCCAACCATTATGGCATCGTCCGCATACAAAAGATGCGTCATTATCGGCCCATTATTAGGAGTGGAAATACCTTTCAACAACCCCGCTTCTCTAGCACAATCAACCATACACGAAAACGCTTCCATCACTACCAAAAAAAAATGGAGACAGGGGGTCGCCCTGTCTCATACCTTTCTCACATTTGAAAGTTAATGTAGGCGCACCGTTCACCTGGACTGAAGAACTAGCCGACCTAAGAATTCCCATAATCCAACCACACCACTTGTTTCTGAATCCCATTTGATGGAGGACATCAATCACAAAATTCCAACTTACATTATCATACGCCTTCTCGAAGTCGATTTTCAGGAAAAAAGCCTTGGATTTTCTCTTTTTAATCCATGAGATAAGCTCGTTAACAATTAATGGGCCATCCAAGATAAATCTCCCCTTCAAGAAAGCCGATTGGGATTTCGAAATCACACCATTCAAAACCTTCCTTAAACGGTTGGCTAAAACATTGGAGATCACCTTACTAATAACTCCAACTAAGTTGATCGGTCTATAATTATTAAGGGACACCAGATCCACCATTTTAAGGACAAGGGTAATAAAAGAGGCCCCACTTCCGCTACTAATCTCCATGCTACCATGGAAGGAAGCAAAAATTATAATGAAATCGTCTCTAAACAGATCCCAAAAGTGCTTGATGAATCTGAAGTTCAACCCATCTGCGCCTGGAGCCCGATCATCGCCACATTTGAAGACTGCTTCCTTGATTTCTTGAGGAGAAAAAACGTCTTCCAACAAACTACAATCCGAATCCGAGATCTTTTTAATGTTAAAACAGTGCAGCTCAGGTCTAGTCGGATGCAACTCTTTAAACTTATCACAGAAAAAAGAAAGAATATGTTTTTTAATTGTGGCCGGTTTCGAACACCATTCCCCATTGATAGACATACAATGGATAGCATTGACCGCTTTCCTGTTGTTAACCGATGCATGGAAGAATTTCGAATTCTCGTCCCCGTCTATAGCCAATCTTAACCAAGCCCTCAGCTTAAGATCACAATTTCTCCTATTATCCACTTCTTTGATGAGCTTCCTATTCTCCGCCATAGTCCACTCCTCCTCCTCCTCCTCCTCCTCCTCCTCCTCCGAAAGGTCCTTATTTTCCATTTCATTCTCTAATAATTCCAACTCAGCCAAAGCCAAACTTTCGGATTCCTTTTCCTTGGCAAGGAACTCGTCCCTCCAATTCTTCAATGATGACCGAATCCGAGCAAATTTAGCGGTGAGACACGAGTCAGGGGGATCAAACATCTCAAAACCCTCAAGAGCATTCTTAACTGCATCCTCGAATCTCAGTTTGCCGATCCACGAGTTATAGACCCTAAATGTAACACCTGTGCCTCCACGGCCATCAAACAAATACCAAACCAATGAAATATTATATTTCATACTTGGATTTTTGTAAAAATATGTGTATCATTTGCACATATCAATTCTTGTTCAATTTCAAACTCTAAATCGCTTTCTGGAAGGTTATACGCGCACCGATGCGTAAATATAACTAGTTTAATACAACAAACCCTCCGGAATAGTGACATAGGCTTAACATACCTTAAATAACCTTTACATAACTTAGAGATAAGTTTTGAAGGCTTTGGTATGGCTAAAACAAGTTATTTCGCTTACAGGGACTAAACTTGACAAACTGCGAAAGTATGCCAATTTGAACTGTAACAGACATTCCGGAACATGAACATAAGTTAAACACATCTTAAATATCCTTTATATAGCTTAGAAATAGGCTTTGAGGGGTTCGGTGTGCTAAAATAAACTTTTGGCTCATTCAGGGACTAAAAGTGTCAAAAAGTGCACAAGTTTGCATTTTCGCGCATAACTCACGTTCTGAATACATCCGGATATCCAAAAATTTATGTAAGCACTAAAACATTTTATTTTAGTGTTCGGCATAAGAAAAATCCATTCGTCACGCATTTTGGATCGTTTTTCGCGCTTATACGCACTCCGTCGTAATTAAGCGAACATCGCGTTCGTACGACCAAACGAACCAACATCCGGCATATTTTTGAGCATGTTTCATGTCCACAATGTTTAGGCAACATTTTAGGGCCTTAAAGTTGGCTTTACGGGTCTTAGAAGTGTCGGGAATGGCCTTAAACACGTGCAGGGACTGAAACTGTCAAAATACAAACATGTTTCTGATCTGACAAGGCCAGGCGGCCCGCATTATGTTTGGCTGATCCTGAAGCGGGCCGCGTCCGCATATCAGACCAGATTAAATGCATTTAATCACAGATTGCAGCTGTTACATTCACACCCACACATTCTCACATGCTTAGTCAGATGATAAGGATGATATTTAGCCACCACAACTTTACGACAAATGTACGGGCAAAATCATGGCACGTTTTCCATGAAACGATCTTAACGGTGGACCTTTTCCTATAAATACCCATCCACCCCAACCTCATTTCTCACTAGAATTTTGATCTTAGAAACTCTAAGTTGAAACCATTGTTTCATACCTGAGATTCTCGGATCGAAATTAGCATACGGGGACCCTTCGTAAGTATTCTTTCGTTCTATTATTGCTTTTCGAGTCTGAAAGTCTGAAAGTCAAACTTTGTTTGACTTTCTACATTGACCAGTTATGGTCAATGCGAAGTTCGTTTGAACTTCGCAACGTGAGTGTAATCACGTTGGTTATAGTCCCTTGGGACTATGCCTACTGATTACCACGTTGTCTAGGGTCGTAGGGTAAGCCATCTAATAAATCGCTTATACCTCGAACCTGACCCATTTGGTCGATCATTAGGATCCGACCAAATACATTAGGTGACCATAGTAAGTAGGGAATAACCTTCCGAGGTTATACCCTATGGTCACATCGTTTAAGTAGTTGTATGATAGGTAGTTTATATGCCTTAGGTAAATTACCAGAATACCCTTTTCATGTATAATTGGTAATTAAGCATATGTAACCTAAAGTTTTGTCACATAACTGATTATGTAACATGTTTAGGCATATAACACTTGTCATAGGACTAGTTAGGCGGTCCGAACGCGTTTCACGCGAACGACGCGTTAAAGGTGCATAAGCTACCTAAACGGGTCGTAATGGGTCGAAAACACTTAGGTTAAGTTTCATTTAGTATGTAGGCTTTGTTAAACCAAATGACACGAGTCTCTACACTCGTTTGGTTTACAAACCCTAATGCTACCCGATCTTCCGATCTAGGTCCGGTTAATTAACATAGTTACCTATATTAGGTGCCGTTTGATATCCGCGATCTCTAGCATTTTTTGGTTGTTACTCAAGGACTTCTGAGCAATCTCAAGTGAGTACATAGACCCCTCTTTTACTGTTTTCCAAACTGTTTTGGGGTGGAACACATGTGCCTACTTGTTACTTTCCTGCTTTCCTGTTTTCACATCATATACCTGCTATGTTCGTTATTACATTATAGTACATGATTTCATTACATTTTATGCTATGTATGTCTATTGCGTGCATACTTAGTACATCGTTTTACATTGACATTTTATGCTATGTATGTCCATTGCGTGCATACTTAGTACATCGTTTTCATCACATGCTTACATTTTGTTATGACATTTGGGTTGTTTACAATGGAACAATACATTCATTAACATTAGCTACGCCGTTCGTTAGTAGGAAGTGGTACCATAGGAATTGACAACTCCCGTTCCGGACATCCCAGGGAAAGGGGATGAAAGGAATGACCGAATTCGATATACATAATTTAGATAAACCTTTAAGTGGTTTAAGGGTTTATAGCCGCAGTCTCAAGGCTTGGATGTATGCATTTTCACAACACCGCATAGATGTTCGTATCAGTATAGCATGCATTTACACAAAACATAACGTTGATTTAAACCGAGTTTTACTTCAATACTATGTTCTTGTGCATATGGTTTAGTTGATACATTTCACTAGCCATACATATCATTTTGGTTACATATTACATGATTTACATTGATCATGCATTTACACAAAACATAGCGTTGATTTAAACCGAGTTTTACTTCAATACTATGTTCTTGTGCATATGGTTTAGTTGATGCATTTCACTAGCCATACATATCATTTTGGTTACACATTACATGGTTTACATTTGACACATAAACACTTTTGACATTGGTTATACATTATATGATTTACATCTTGACATAAACATTTTAACATATTATTGCAATACGTTTGGAAGTTGGTTTAAACATAGACATCTTACATTGTTTGGTTTGGTTTGATTAGGTGATTAAGTAACGATGCGTGTGTAATATGATACAAGCATGGTGGATACGCCGCTGGTACTTCCTATATATAAGTGTTTGTATGGTATTACATATCGTAGCGTTATTTGAATCATTTCAGTTTTTGACATATAACATTTTATACAAATAACATACTTTTCACAAGACATTGTTTTACAAAACAAAGCAAATTACAAGGTTCATGACTAAACATTTTCTCAAACATAAGTCATGAAACCTATTTTCACAAAACCTATGTATCTCACAGGCATTTTTATGCTGACGTACCTATTTTCACATGTGTTTTTCAGGAGCTGTTGCATAAGATGATCAAGATACACATAGGCAGACTTGGGCTTTAGTGACAATAAAAGATGCAAGACTAGTTAATTATGTTGTATTTCTTTGTTTGTTAAGACATTGTAACACTTTTAATCAATAAAACGAAACTTAAATTTCCATGGTTGTGAAACATTAATTCTGTTACAACACTCCCCGATGTTTCCGCCACGTTTTGTATGTTCTACGTGGTCGGGGTGTGACAGAAAAGATGGTATCAGAGCCAATGGTTATAGGGAATTAGGTTATTAGTAATGCTTTGACCTAGTCTATAACCTTCTTAGGATCCTAACGCGAGTTTACTTGCGTTTAGTCATAAAACAATACCGTCACCTATCCTTAGGCGACGACCACAACAAGAACATAAAATTCAAAACCGCTTTGAAAACTAATCATCTGTTCTAGGATGATTGATTACTAGGTTTTGAACCCTCTATTGTAAGGTTTTGAACCCTCTGTTATAAGGTTTTTAACCCCTTTGAGTTTTCAAAATTTCGTCAAGGTTTTGGGTTTTAAATAATGTGAACACGTGCAAACTGGAAGGGTGAATGCATGTATTCTGGGTTTTCTGTCTAGGCAAGCACTTCGTATACATCTCATCAGACGCGAGACCAGTTGTGCTTACCTGGGAATTCTTGGGATGAGTGTTCACTTATAGGCGAGCATGTCTTCGCGATACATTATTTTTGACCCATTTACTTTGATTCGTCACCATCTCATTTGTTTGCCTTAGGTAACAAACAAATGATCACAATTTTCATTCGTTACCATTCGGTATTGATTATCCAATAAACTTTCACTTGTTTCTTCCTATGTCTTTCATTTTCTTCTAGAATGTCTATTCCTCTCAGCAACGGTCAAATGTCCGAGCGAACAGCCAAATTCGCTCAGCGAATAGGCGAAGTAGTCCTGAAGACTGTTGAATTAGCTACTGCCATGTATCGTCTCCAGGATGAAACCACTCAAGAGTCACCAAGACAGGCAGGACCTAGTCAGGTGACAGCACCACCAGCCAAGAAACCAATCGAGGAATCAAAGACCATGGATGAACGATCCCCTAAGAAGTCAAAGAAGCGAAAGGCTTCTCAGAACTTCGCCGTGGTCGCTCACAATGGTCAAGCCTTCCCCAACCAACCATCTCAACCCCCTGCTAGGAAGCCATACAATGGAACTGCACCCTTGTGCAACCAATGTAACCTTCATCATCACCCTAATGTGAAGTGCCGCAAATGTCAGATTTGTGGACTTATAGGTCATACAGTAAGGGTTTGCCCAACTGCAGCTGTACCAAATCAAGCTGGCGACACTCCTGCTCAAGCTCATTTCTCACGAGGGCCTTGCTATAACTGTGGCGAGATGGGCCATTTCCTAAGGGATTGTCCAAAGCTTACTAATGCAAATCTGAACCACGGATGAGCATTCGGCTGAACAAAGGATGTTGCTGTCTTATGCCTTTGTTTCTTTTGTTTTCAAGTAATGTGAAACAATCTGTTTGTTTATAAATAAAAGTTGTTGTTCACAATTCTGATATACAAGTATAATTACATGTGTTTATGGCATTTCCCTATAATATCTGTATCAAGGAACTATGTTCCTTACAAACTACTCTTGTGATTCTCTCCTTCAAATGATCGCTCATGAGTCCCTCGAAAATTTTAAGTACTCGTTTCATTCTAAGATACGAAGTACAGAAAATAAAGTGACATTATGAGTAATCATGCTTCAGCACATCTGTGCCTTTAAATCCTTGGTTAGATAACTAAGGGTATTATCAAATCTCATACCCATTACGTTTTGATATTTTTCAACATACACAGTACCAGTATTTCAACATAATCTTCATGATCTCAAAACATTTCATATAATTTGAAAACAATTTTTCTAGATACATTGTCTATGTTATTTCAAAAACATCGGCCATGTTATCAAAACCAACCTTTCCTAATTTCAAAATATTTCATATAATCTGAAGACAATATTAACACGATACATTTTCTTATCAAGTGCATGATTTCGAAAAGCATCATTCATGTCTTTCAAAAACCTTATACATAATTTCAAAATTCATCTCGCATGATTTTAAAACGTTTTTATAAATATACTTACCTAGTACACCTACTTTATTTCAAAAGTATTATATATAAGGTTTCAAAAACGTTAAACACATTTTTCTTAAAAGAACCCCATGCATAGTTTTCAAAAAATATTTTCCTCGTACATTGACTTAACTTTCAAATTTCGCTTCATATGTCACCTTGGCATATCTGGCATCTCAACTTCGTTAAGCATTTCAACTTCATGTTTTGACATAAGCACATCCAGTGCAAGGTTTCAAAACATCTTCAACTTCTAAAATCCATATGGGATCTTTTTATCTTCATATTTAGACCCTTGTGGATGATCATCATTCAAATCAGAGTCCTTGATTGGATTCTTTATGTACCTTAATTCGAACATTTCGGGTTCTAATAATCGAAATCTAATTTTCTTTTTGAATCTTTCTATCTTTATAGTTAGATTCTTGATAATGTTTAAAGTACCAAATGAAATCCACGAGATGGATTCCTATTGTACTTTAAATACATGTACTCTGTTAGCAGAACAAACTTCTAGTTAAACAATTTTGTGGTTATGTGACTATGTGTTTATTCATCTTATGTTTTCTTTTATGCATTTTTGTGTTTTAATACTCTGGATATTCGTTATCCAAATCCTCGCAAGATCTTTCATATCTTCATATGAGGGATTCGTAGCAGGATATTCAAAAGGTACTACCTTAAATCCTCAATGGGCTTCTATGTAATAGTTAAGACCCTTGGATTGTATAAGTACTGCTCCATGTTTCATAAGAGATCCTTTTAGTGGTCTAGTCTAAAAGATTGATTCACAAATTGGTTAAAGAACGACATCTAGTGATGTAGCTGAACATACTCCTTGATAGTCTATTTAGATCATTTATTGATTTAATTAAAAGGACTCTATGGCGGTCTAGTCACACTCATCACAGGATTGTTCATTTGGTTTTCCCCTACACATTATAAAATAGACTGTGTGAACTGTGCAAGGAATTGTCTGATTATGGACGCGTACATAATTATGAAATTTAGTGCACAGAAACCCAGTAAGGTTTATTATGTGTAAGAACCGATAGTGACAACAATAACAAAATGAGATCGATGTAATGGAGGTACGGTGGACGCACCAATGATGCTTCATATACTTGTATATAAGTATCCCTCTTACATTGCAAGCATAATGTTATTAAGGTTACTAGAAGTTCAGAACCCTAACCAATATTGTTCGACCTTTTCAACTTCATGTTTTAAACTCTCACAAGTTTCCTCTAAATAAATTTCGGGACGAAATTTCCTAAAGTAGGGGAGACTGTAACACCTGTGCCTCCACGGCCATCAAACAAATACCAAACCAATGAAATATTATATTTCATACTTGGATTTTTGTAAAAATATGTGTATCATTTGCACATATCAATTCTTGTTCAATTTCAAACTCTAAATCGCTTTCTGGAAGGTTATACGCGCACCGATGCGTAAATATAACCAGTTTAATACAACAACCCCTCCGGAATAGTGACATAGGCTTAACATACCTTAAATAACCTTTACATAACTTAGAGATAAGTTTTGAAGGCTTTGGTATGGCTAAAACAAGTTATTTTGCTTACAGGGACTAAACTTGACAAACTGCAAAAGTATGCCAATTTGAACTGTAACAGACATTCCGGAACATGACCATAAGTTAAACACATCTTAAATATCCTTTATATAGCTTAGAAATAGGCTTTGAGGGGTTCGGTGTGCTAAAATAAACTTTTGGCTCATTCAGGGACTAAAAGTGTCAAAAAGTGCACAAGTTTGCATTTTCGCGCATAACTCACGTTCTGAATACATCCGGATATCCAAAAATTTATGTAAGCACTAAAACATTTTATTTTAGTTTTCGGCATAAGAAAAATCCATTCGTCACGCATTTTGGATCGTTTTTCGCGCTTATGCGCACTCCGTCGTAATTAAGCGAACATCGCGTTCGTACGACCAAACGAACCAACATCCGGCATATTTTTGAGCATGTTTCATGTCCACAATGTTTAGGCAACATTTTAGGGCCTTAAATTTGGCTTTACGGGCCTTAGAAGTGTCGGGAATGGCCTTAAACACGTGCAGGGACTGAAACTGTCAAAATACAAACATGTTTCTGATCTAACAAGGCCAGGCGGCCCGCATTATGTTTGGATGATCCTGAAGCGGGCCGCGTCCGCATATCAGACCAGATTAAATGCATTTAATCACAGATTGCAGCTGTTACATTCACACCCACACATTCCCACATACTTAGTCAGATGATAAGGATGATATTTAGCCACCACAACTTTACGACAAATGTACGGGCAAGATCATGGCACGTTTTCCATGAAACGATCTTAACGGTGGACCTTTTCCTATAAATACCCATCCACCCCAACCTCATTTCTCACTAGAATTTTGATCTTAGAAACTCTAAGTTGAAACCATTGTTTCATACCTGAGATTCTCGGATCGAAATTAGCATTCGGGGACCCTTCGTAAGTATTCTTTCGTTCTTTTATTGCTTTTCGAGTCTTTCGAGTCTGAAAGTCAAACTTTGTTTGACTTTCTACATTGACCAGTTATGGTCAATGCGAAGTTCGTTTGAACTTCGCAACGTGAGTGTAATCACGTTGGTTATAGTCCCTTGGGACTATGCCTACTGATTACCACGTTGTCTAGGGTCGTAGGGTAAGCGATCTAATAAATCGCTTATACCTCGAACCTGACCCATTTGGTCGATCATTAGGATCCGACCAAATACATTAGGTGACCATAGTAGGTAGGGAATAACCTTCCGAGGTTATACCCTATGGTCACATCGTTTAAGTAGTTGTATGATAGGTAGTTTATATGCCTTCGGTAAATTACCAGAATACCCTTTTCATGTATAATTGGTAATTAAGCATATGTAACCTAAACTTTTGTCACATAACTGATTATGTAACATGTTTAGGCATATAACACTTGTCATAGGACTAATTAGGCGGTCCGAACGCTTTTCACGCGAACGACGCGTTAAAGTAGCATAAGCTACCTAAACGGGTCGTAATGGGTCGAAAACACTTAGGTTAAGTTTCATTTAGTATGTAGGCTTTGTTAAACCAAATGACATGAGTCTCTACACTCGTTTGGTTTATAAACCCTAATGCTGCCCGATCTTCCGATCTAGGTCCGGTTAATTAACATAGTTACCTATATTAGGTGCTGTTTGATATCCGCGATCTCTAGCATTGTTTGGTTGTTACTCAAGGACTTCTGAGCAATCTCAAGTGAGTACATAGACCCCTCTTTTACTGTTTTCCAAACTGTTTTGGGGTGGAACACATGTGCCTACTTGTTACTTTCCTGCTTTCCTGTTTTCACATCATATACCTGCTATGTTCGTTATTACATTATAGTACATGATTTCATTACATTTTATGCTATGTATTTCTATTGCGTGCATACTTAGTACATCGTTTTACATTGACATTTTATGCTATGTATGTCCATTGCGTGCATACTTAGTACATCGTTTTCATCACATGCTTACATTTTGTTATGACATTTGGGTTGTTTACAATGGAACAATACATTCATTAACATTAGCTACGCCATTCGTTAGTAGGAAGTGGTATCATAGGAATTGACAACTCCTGTTCCGGACATCCCAGGGAAAGGGGATGAAAGGAATGACCGAATTCGATATACATAATTTAGATAAACCTTTAAGTGGTTTAAGGGTTTATCGCCGCAGTCTCAAGGCTTGGATGTATGCATTTTCACAACACCGCATAGATGTTCGTATCAGTATAGCATGCATTTACACAAAACATAACGTTGATTTAAACCGAGTTTTACTTCAATACTATGTTCTTGTGCATATGGTTTAGTTGATACATTTCACTAGCCATACATATCATTTTGGTTACATATTACATGATTTACATTGATCATGCATTTACACAAAACATAGCGTTGATTTAAACCGAGTTTTACTTCAATACTATGTTCTTGTGCATATGGTTTAGTTGATGCATTTCACTAGCCATACATATCATTTTGGTTACACATTACATGGTTTAAATTTGACACATAAACACTTTTGACATTGGTTATACATTATATGATTTACATCTTGACATACATATTATTGCAATACGTTTGGAAGTTGGTTTAAACATAGACATCTTACATTGTTTGGTTTGGTTTGATTAAGTGATTAAGTAACGATGCGTGTGTAATATGATACAAGCATGGTGGATACGCCGCTGGTACTTCCTATATATAAGTGTTTGTATGGTATTACATATCGTAGCGTTATTTGAATCATTTCAGTTTTTGACATATAACATTTTATACAAATAACATACTTTTCACAAGACATTGTTTTACAAAACAAAGCAAATTACAAGGTTCATGACTAAACATTTTCTCAAACATAAGTCATGAAACCTATTTTCACAAAACCTATGTATCTCACAGGCATTTTTATGCTGACGTACCTATTTTCACATGTGTTTTTCAGGAGCTGTTGCATAAGATGATCAAGATACACATAGGCAGACTTGGGCTTTAGTGACACTAAAAGATGCAAGACTAGTTAATTATGTTGTATTTCTTTGTTTGTTAAGACATTGTAACACTTTTAATCAATAAAACGAAACTTAAATTTCCATGGTTGTGAAACATTAATTCTGTTACAACACTCCCCGATGTTTCCACCACGTTTTGTATGTTTTACGTGGTCGGGGTGTGACACTAAAAGGACGATGGCCGAAATTTAATTAACCAGCTCCAAAATAATGGGACAATGATCGGAGTACCTACTCGGCAACACTCTAACACAGGCCGAAGGCCATTTGTTGAAAAAAACTAGACAAACCAAGAAGCGATCCAACTTACTTAACTTCTTCCCATTATCCCTAATACACGTATACTTCCGACCCTACATAGGGTATTCTAACAAGCCGTTATTGAAGATAAAATTATTAAAATTTTCAACACATACCGGCTTGAAATTAGAGTGTTTTCTTTCATCCGAGGACCGCACCACGTTGAAATCACCGGCAAGAACCCATTTCCCAACTGCTGGGTCAATTAAAGAAGAAATTTCATTCCACAACTGAAGCTTCGCTGCTATACTCTGAGGTGCGTAAATATTAACCAGGTTAATAGGGTCCCCACAGCCAATAATGAATCCTTTTATGAGCACAAAAAATATGTTCTGGACAACAGACTCAATCTTCAGCACAGCAGGATCCCAGATCCAAGCCAACCCCCCAGATAGACCAACCGAGGCCGCACAAGCAGACTCGAAATTTCCATTTCCCTAGAAACTAGCACAACAGAATCTGGACACGGACTCAACATTGGTTTCTTGCAAAGCAATAACACTAATCTTGTTTGAAATCCTGATATCTTTAATCCATGAGGCTTTAGCACCCCCGTAGATTCCCTAACATTGAAAGACATGAGATTCATCGGGGAACCGCATTAATACCTGAGAACTTAACCGGATTTGAACTATCACCTGAGGGAGGGCTAATTCCAGAATCTTCCTTGTTACCGTCATCTGCAGCCCTTAGGTTGAGATCAAAATTGAATTCCCCGCCATATCTTATCCGCTTCCTTGGTCTTTGGTCAGAAAATGGGCTTTTGTTTCTTAACCGGTTCTGCTTGACAATCCTGGGCCTGTTTTTGAAAGACTTTTTTTGGGCCTTTGGGCCTCCTCTGAGGATATGAATAATAAAATATTATCGACAGGAAAGTTCCTAGCACTATTAATTCTCTGTCCACCACCACAGACACTTTGCTGCTCACCTTGCATGTGGAAAACCGAAACGTTACCACCCCCTCCTTGAAAAAAGAGCCTTCTCCAATTCTTTCTCTTTCCTCACGCATGGGTTCCGAGCCTACATGGGAGCACCTATAATCAGCGAAAGGCAACTTTCCACCTCCCCCCCCCCACCTTACCAGACTGATCCGATCCATCAGCTTCCAAGACTGAAGGGTCCGGCCTGCTAACCACCGGAGAAGACTTCATCGGAGGTTTAGAGCCAGAGCTCTGTGACTGATTTAACGAATACCCCAGATAATCCGGAACCCAGGCATCCTGCTCCTCCTCCACCCAAATTCTAAAATTCCTTTTCTTCCACTCAAGCGACATCACTTCCCTGATCCTTCTAGCTTCCCCCGCTAAAACCCCCACCCTGACCAACGAGAGATCCTGATCAACGTCCAAACTTTTAGGATAATGCAACACTTTCCCGAAAAGCTCCCCAACTAGAACGAATACATCCTCTTCCATTAAATGAAGAGGGATACCAACCAGTTTCAGCCAGGCCACCTGCTCCAAGGGGAGAGACTGACCCTTCCAGACTTCCAACTTGGAGAACCAAGGACCCCAGACTTCACGTGATTCCAGGAAGTGATTTGCCGACGCCTCATCCTCGAACGAAATGAGAATAGAGAGCCCACCCAGGTATTGAATCTTGACATACAGAACCTTAGCAATCCGAAGGAGCTTATTGAAGTCAACCAACGTCTCGAGATCCACTGTTCTTCCAACCACCGAAACCCTGTATAAATCTTTGAACGCCGACGTCCTATCAGACACCACTAACACCTTGCTATTAAAGAGAGGAACATCCTGAGCCACGCCTGAAGAACCAGGGGTAGGCTTCGTCCCCGAAGAAGAAGCTTTGGGATTAAAATCCTTTTGGAATAATTCACTGAAAAGGCGGCCACCACCTTGGTTAACAAAAGCTTGACTCCTGCCAAAAGACTGTTAAGCAGCTCCATAACTATCTTTAGCAAAACCCTTCCCCTTATCCTGGAATGAGAGGCCATACAAGCCCGGGTTTTCCATCGCGAACTTAGCTACGTTCACTCTAAGTTTCGAATCATCCATTTTGGTCCCGTCTAAAGCCTTCTCCGGTTCTTTAACTTCCCGAACGTCCTTAAAACTGTTGAAGCCAAACCTATTACCGACTTTATCCTTCTTCCTGGCTATATAAACTCCAGTAACCTCCCCGAAGACCTTGACGAACTCCGAGACCTCCCACGGAGTACAGCCCTGAGGCAGGTTCGTCACAAAGAATTTAGTGATGTTCGCGTTACTTTCTTTACCTGTGGGTACCTTTTTCTTACGACGATGGCGCGGGTCCAACCAAGGGCCTCCTTCAACCTCAGGCTCCATGAGTCCAACCAGCCGGACTCAACAGACCCAAATGGCGAATGGAGGGCCCTTAAGAAATATCTATTCTTGGTCATTTTATTATTTAAATTATATAAACACATAATTTATAAGTAAATATACCATAACATCTTATTGGTACAATATCCACTATCCATATATATTTTTTGTCCTTTTTCTATCTTGGATGTTCGCATCCCCCCTCCCCCCCAGAATTTTCCGCTCATTAGTGTTATATATATATAGTTTTCCTATAATTTTTTTTTTGGTGTATACGTTCCCCCCCCCCCCCCCCCCGTTTTCGGAGGCAAGCTTCACCACTGGTTATAGAAGTTCGCAGATAAACTTGCTTGGCTCCGTGGAAGGTCCCATTAATTATAAACGTGCTTACCCAAGCTCGTTTTGTTTTGTCGCCTGTTTGGTGTTTATTTTTTGTTTTGCAAAACCAAAATGTTGGAGACTATGTGAATGGAACTCATTCCTGTTCGGTATAAAAACGTACAAGCTTTAACCAAATGAGCTAGACGACTGTTTTCTAAACCAACAATATTTGTTTTATTTAACCATTAGCAAGCTATTATTTTTTTCTTTTTTGTTAATATATATGTATTGTTGATCAGTTCTGTTTTAAACTAAATGGAAAACATGAATAACATACCTTTGATTGCATCAATAGAGAATCCAGTCAGAGACGCAGCCACGGAGTTCGACATAGTTGTCAGTTTGATCTGGTTCCTCCTTAGGGTGTAAGGTGATGATGGTGATGAAACCGAAAGTAGGGAGGTTTCGGTTAGGGAGAGAGAGGGACGAAAATTGATGTTATGTTGTTAGGTTATGTGTCTAACCTTTTACCTCTCTAATAATCTCCTTATATATACACCCAAGAGGAAACCCAATTAGTTAATAAGGGTAATATGGTCCATCAACAATTACCAACTAATTATTAATAGGTTATTAATATATTTTGATCTATATTATATAAATGATAATGATGGCTACTAGATTAAATATAAATAAATAAATATTTAATCTTACATTCTCCCACTTAGCCGAATAATCATTTATCATGAGTATTAGATAAGTCTGATCAGAAGTTAATACTCATTTTAGCCTTAAACAAGTACTATAGCAGAGAAATACAGCCGTTGAATCATTATGCGACTCAGGACCCCCATTAGTCATACTATAGCCTTAATTTAAAACCTAACAGTTATGATCAAAATAAGTAAGCCCTTTAACGTTTGATTTGTATTTATAGTTGTCTATATGTCATTACACCGGCAGAACATATGTAAGAGACATACAAAATCAAACTGATGAGGAAAATTAATTAATAGTTAGACATTCATAGTACGATATGCAGTTGTACATGGTCATCAATTAAAACCCGTCTCTTTTATGTGCACTCTTAATAAGACTTATGGGTAATAGACCTTCAATTATAGGATCCTTAAGCATATCATGAATGTATTCGATACAAAGATTTAGTTTCCTCAATTCGCTCATAAACGAATAATTAATTGTGTATCGAAATTTAATGCAGCACCTCTCGAACTGTTACTGTTCAAGGAGACATGGTAGCTGACTTTATCACAACAAGTCTTCAAAATATTAATTATATGGAGTTAATAAACTTATGAGTCCTCTGATAAATTTCCAACAACATTTAGTGACTATATTATGTCGTTATAACTTAGGTTGTTGATATCAGTCTATTATGACTCCTCCATGAGATAGGTTTTGTCTGTTGACATAAAGATATACCCGAAATTACATTTTGTCATCTTTGAACATTACAAAGTTAGATTAATCAACCGGTTTGAGTTCTCACTTCTTCTTTAAATTATAGCCTCTCATTTCTTTTAAAGATATTGTAATACTCTATTAAATGCTTCACATTAATCTAGACATATCTAGTGTGTTGCAATGTGAGTAATATCTAAACGAGTATAGACTTAAACTTACATAAGGCTTCTAATTAATGAAGCGTAAGAAATAATCTCATTTATCCTATTATCCTCTAAAGGAGAGCAGTATTGCTTGTTACATATGTAAGGACCAATTTAATGTTAAACTTATGGAACGGAAGTAATGTCCCATTTGGTCTATCTCAACATGTTATGATATCTATTATGTAAGAGATATCTCTGAGATCTATTATATCAAAGTTTGTGTTAACAATGCTTTGACTTATGTAACATCTACTTGTCAAAAGAATATCATCTATATAGACAAGTTTATCTTAGTTGCTCCCACTCATCTTGAGGTAGGTACATTATTCCACTTGGTTGTTGATGAAAATAATTGCGTTAAGATTTCATCACATTATTATGTTTGCATTAAACCATACATGGATTTTATTGGCTTATAGACAAACTGTTCTTTAACCTTAAGTTTGGAACTTTCAGGTTGTTTTATGAACATGTAAATATGTCAGCCATTTGTTAGGGAAAATTGTGTTTAATGTTCATCTAATGCAGCTTTAAACTATTATAAGCTACTAGAACAATGATGATCCTTTAAAGAAATCTTTTGTAAGATAGATAAGAAAGATTCTTTAATAATTTATCTCTTCCTGAGTGTAACCTCTGACAATCAATTATGCTTCTTTGTGTCTTAACGTTTATATCAGGATTTGGTTTAGTTATGAACACTCTTAGGTAATTCAATTAAATCCCAAACGTTATATGAACACATAAAATCAGTTTTACTAGAAAACTGTTTTATTCCATTCAGAAGATTGATTGACACTAATGGCTTAATTAGAAGAGATAGGATCAGTAAACTTTTCCAAAATCCATTTCAACTTCAAATAAGGGAGGTTATGTAATCATCAAAGTTAGTAGATTTTTAAACCTAGATGACCTCCTGAGTTGATTATTGGGTTAGTTAGAAGTTTCAGTTTTATGGATTAGCTCTTGATTAGGTTGCTATCATTTTCAGGATTCTAAGTTTGTAAGAGTTGGTGCAGTATGGTGTACAAGAGGTGTAATCGGAGTTAAATTTGGAGTGAAATTTAATGACACCCTTCCCCCCGCCTCTTGTATTCCTTGCAAGTCATGATAAGGACTTTGACTGCTCCCACTGACCTTAGAAAACTTTAGGAACTCAGCATGCTTAGGGTCAATATTTAACGACCAAACAAATTCTAAATAGAGAAAACATATTAATGACGTTAGTCATTGTAGTTTCTCTTGTTGAGGATTATGTTAGTTTAGGTAAGAAATCTAAGTGTGCCCACAATTAAGCAACAATGAAACTTTTGTAATAGTAGCATTAGATTTTAAGGAGACAAGTTTTGATGGAACAGTGTCGTGATGGAGCGGTGTCTTGTAGAAGAGGTGCAAATTTGAGGTAATGTGAAATTTTCACTCCCCCACCTCTTGCAACTATTGCAAGTTTGTTCTAAAACACTTAATGCTCCCACTGATCTTTCAATATCTCTAGAATGCTACAAGAGAAGTTTCAATTAGGTATGTGACGTGGGAACCTATCATATATATATGTTAGACTTTACTTGATTTCCTTAATGTCCAGATGTCATAAAAACTTAGGGACATATTTAATAGAAATCATGTTAAGCACATATATGAGTAGATTTCTTTAAGACCATGGGCCATATGCGACAAAATTTAGATACAAGTAGATAGTCTTTAAATGATAAATGAATTATGTCTGAATATTCCATTTGGCATAAGTTCCACGAATGTCAATGAATGACTTATGATGGACCCATACTTATTCCTTGAGCCAAGTAATATTTAGGGCTATAACGTCATGATTTAAAATCACTTAGAATGAGATTAGATAAGAAACCATCCTCATTAACCATGTCATGATTTCTCATGAATTTTGGTTATAATGGATGAAATTTGTAAGTCTCATTTTCCTTTTGTCAAATTTTTCATTTGCATGATGACAAAAAATTGTGAAAGTGTAAGGTATCATCTAGTTTTATCTTAATAATGTTTCAATCCAGATTTTTAGAACAAATAAGATGAAAGTTTAAGATAAGTGTGACTTTATGTTGACTATGCAAACCTCACAACCTTCATAACATTGCTTAATTATGATACTGTATTCCGATTAATCTTCAGAATATATAAGGTATCGAAAAGCGTTATTAGAAGACTGCTTATTATGGTTCTTATAGTCTTAACATTTAATTTTCTCACTAACTTTCATGTTAGTTATTTGTTGACTTCTGGTAAGGAAACGTTTAAACTAGAGTCAAGTAATCATGTGTTAATAGGAATATTATAATTAGTAGACTTAAATATCTTTAATGAGTGACTATCTAATTAATTCATCCAACTGTTCTTTAGAATAATGGATAGTCTCGTTACTTATGTCTAGTCTAATGACATAATCATGTAGTGAGATTTTCCCTTGAAGAACCTTAGAGTTGGGATTAGCACTTGTAATTTGTCTATGGACCTTAGAACAATCCTCTTTTTAAGGTTTTAAGTGGTTGTAAGGTGAGTAACAACTTATTTTTCCAGCTTCAAACATTTATTTCTTTGTACATATGTTGCTTATCAACACACTCATTATACTTTGGTATTTTTGAGTGTTATAGTTGATTTATAAGGCATCAAATTGTACAAGTGAAAATCTTAATATGTAATGTACTGGAAAAATGTACTTATTTCCATGCGTAAGCCCTTAACTTTATGGGTCATGGTATTGTACATTATTATGTATTCACATATACCACTTAACTTTGTAGTTTAGAGTTTTAAAAAAAAAAGGCATGCATCTTAGGAGTTCTAGTGATTATTCCATATATAAGCGATTAGCCTTAGGAAAGACTTAATCGGATATAACTTTAGTGATAGCATTATGTTAGAGAGTTCTTGATTATCATAAGAGACATCATGTTCGATTTGTCCTAATCATCATGCTCTAATTTTCTTCTTTATAATCTTTAGCAGAAGAGAGCAATAGGATTATCGTGTCTTAAGAAATAATCAAGGATTTAATTTAAGAGCTAATTCTAATAGAAACTTTAAATAAAGCAAACATTTTAGATTTAGGAATTAGAGTGGATGAGATATATGTAGAAGTAAATTATAGTGAGATAAAAAAATATGGGTACTAAGAATAAGACAGACGAGATGATCATAAAATTAATTAAGGATCATTAATATAAGGATCATTATATGAAGAGATTGTGATATGTCTATTACTAACATCAAAATAATAGACTTAGTAAAATTCTACTTAAACAAAGACAAATCAGCTTTGGCCAGAAGTGTAATCATTTAAGTATGTGTGCAAAGTAATCATGACAAATCAGCTTTGGCCAGAAATGAGACAATCACTTTAGTTATGCACTTGTCAAGCATGCTAAACATAAATGAATTAAATCAGCTTTGGCCAGAATTAAGACATTTCACGTTTGTAATGCATACTTAACATAGCCTTTTATAATACTTGAACAATAAATAGATATATTAAATCAGCTTTGGCCAGAATTAATACATCAGAAGCTCATTCAAGTTAAGCTAGTTTGGTTTTGTAAAACATTATTTGATCCTTATTAATTAATTAAGTATAAACAAAACCAAGTATTTAATAGCAAAACCACCTGTTAGCGCGGATCGAACTATGATGATTATGGTCTCGAGTCGCAATCTTAAGGTAATGAGGTCTCGAGTCAGTCCTCGAGTTATGATGATTATGGTCTCGAGTCGCAATCTTAGTCTCGAGTCGCAACCTTAGTCTCAAGTTGTGATGATTATGGTTGCGAGTCGCAATCTCAGTCTCGAGTTGTGATGATTATGGTTGCGAGTCGCAATCTCGGTCTCGAGTTGTGATGGTTATGGTTGCGAGTCGCAATCTCGGTCTCGAGTTGTGATGGTTATGGTTGCGAGTCGCAACCTTAGTCTCGAGTTGTGATGAGTGCGGTTGCGAGTCGCAACCTTAGTCTCGAGTTATGATGATTGTGGTTGCGAGTCGCAACCTTAGTCTCGAGTCGTGATCTCTGTTAACAGCTGCTGATTGTGATAAAACTGAAAATCGAAATTTGAGGGATTTGGGATAGTGTTTCCTATTTTATTTCTGATCTAATCTTATCAAAAAATTTCGAAAATAATAACTGTAAATCCTTTAACAGTTTTCGAAAATTTAATAGATAAAATTAAGATCAAAATCATTAAAACACCCACTAATCCAAATTACATTCCAAAATTTATGGAATTTTCGAATTTCCTTAGAACATTGTGATGAACCCTAATAAATTAAAACACAATTCTGGGTTCCGAAATCTGAAATTTTAGACTGTTATTAACAGATTTCGGATATTAACGTTTGTCCATTATTGTCTCGAGTCAATTTATCAAATTTTTCTTTTCCGAAAACAGGGATTTCGGCAACATGGACTCAAAACAGCCGAGATTTTTAAGGCTTTAAAACTTTCTGTTTTCCAGATTTATGATCCCAGAATGATGGATACGAAAACAGAACTGATTTATCAACATATGCTCTGATACCACATGTTGATCAGTTCTGTTTTAAACTAAATGGAAAACATGAATAACATACCTTTGATTGCATCAATAGAGAATCCAGTCAGAGACGCAGCCACGGAGTTCGACATAGTTGTCAGTTTGATCTGGTTCCTCCTTAGGGTGTAAGGTGATGATGGTGATGAAACCGAAAGTAGGGAGGTTTCGGTTAGGGAGAGAGAGGGACGAAAATTGATGTTATGTTGTTAGGTTATGTGTCTAACCTTTTACCTCTCTAATAATCTCCTTATATATACACCCAAGAGGAAACCCAATTAGTTAATAAGGGTAATATGGTCCATCAACAATTACCAACTAATTATTAATAGGTTATTAATATATTTTGATCTATATTATATAAATGATAATGATGGCTACTAGATTAAATATAAATAAATAAATATTTAATCTTACATGTATATTTTTTTTTTTTTGAGTTTTTTGTTTTAAATTTAAAAAAATGTATTTTTTATAATTAATGACAGTCTTTTACTATTAACAAATGCTTCGAATTTTGGGTTATTACAGTATCACAATTCTTACCAAACATCGGTCTCGGTGTTGCTTCTACCCAAACGGTTACCAATATTCGTTTTTATTGTTTTTTTTTTATCAGTTTAAATATGTATTGAAGTCTTTTTCAGGGTATATGATGATTTTTTGGTTTTGGATTTTCTGACGGATACCGATTGGGTTTGCGCAACGTAATGTGGGTTCATTTTACTAGTTATAAAAATATTAAGAATTTGATATCCAATAAAATAACAAGTAAAAAGAAATAAATAGGAGAATACAAAAGCGACTTAGTTCGGTTAACAATTGATGACCACTTGAGCTGTTGAATTAACTGTCACATGAGCAGTTTGATATTTAATAAGACCACAATAGATAATTATTATTGATATTAATATCACAAACCATAACCCCATCTCCATCCATTCATCCATCACCGGTTTTTGTTCTCTACAACAAACAGATCCATGATGAAGGAGTTGTTGCTGTTATTCTTGGCATTTTTGGTCTTCACGCAGTCAGTAAAGCTGGTCACGGAAGAAGGTACGTACTGCATATATTATCTGGTGGTCATTCGTTGATTACTTGGTGATTGTTGTGTGTTTCAGCAAAGGTAATACAGGAAATCTGGGAAAAGTTGGGTCTCCGGGAAACCGGAGAATGGGAGATGGGCAGGGATCCGTGCAGTGGCAGAGGGAAGTGGGGCATCTCTGTTGCATGCGATTGCTCCTTTGAAAGTAATACCAGCTGCCGTGTTATAGTGGGGAAAGATCCACTAAAAAGTGGATTTTGCCTAAGTAGCCTAAGAAGGATCGTAATGATGACATGTGGCACTCCTAATAAGTAGGAATAAAGGGCATTTTGGTCCTTATAAATAGGAGTGAAAATGACATGTGGCACCCCTTTTGTTTTTAAAAAATATAAACAAAAAAAATCTAGCACAAAAAATCTAGCACAAAAAATGTAGTACAAAAAAATATAGCACAAAAAATGTAGTACAAAAAAATATAGTACAAAAAAATCTAGTACAAAGAAATATAGCACGAAAAAATTTAGCAAAAAATGTAGTACAAAAAAATCTAGCACAAAAAAATTGAGGAAAAAAAAATTTAAGACAAAAAAATTCAACACAAAAATATAGTACAAAAATTCAGCACAAAAAATGTTATATAACATAGAAATACAACACATTTAAGTGGGTTTTTTTAGTTTTCATATTTTATATAGCAATATGGTACTCAAATTAAAGATAAAAAGACGCTCGATTTTACGGTGAAATTTTTATGAAAAAATAATGTCGTATAAAAAAGTTATGAACGTTTAAAATATGAGGGTGGAATATGCATGTGACTTGCATGTGGAGAGAGAAAGTCCATAAATAGGATTTTCCCAAGATACCCTTGCACTCCTACTTTCCCCTACCCTTTCATCTTAACCATTGATTTGAAAAATGAATGGTTAAGATTCCTTCTTAGGCTACTTAGGCAAAATCCACTTTTTAGTGGATCCTTCCCGTGTTATAGTTGTGTACGTTTCCCATTCAATAATATAAAACCTCTACCGGAGGAAGTCATATCACAATCCCGTTTAAACTTTTCCATTCATTTTTCTTTTGCAATCCAGGGATATAAATCTCCAGAATGTGTCGGCATCTCTTCCTTTAGAGTTTACCAAGCTTCCGTACCTTCAATTTTTGTAAGAAAAATATGTCGGCTGCATAAGACAACATTCAAAATACATTTTTTTTCATGTAGTGAAATGACTCTAATCAATGCATTTATCTGTCTAACCTAGGGCCCTTAAACGTAACAACTTCCATGGAACCACACCATCCCAATGGGCTACTATGCGCCTGAGCGAACTGTATGGACCACCCGACCATATACGAAAATACTTTTATTGGGTCTTATAGCTTACGTATATTTGTTAGCCGAGTTCGGCTAATTCCCGCTTGGACAAGCCACTCCGGGTTGGGGTCTCACTTTGGGCAAAATTCCAATAAAATGGATATTGGGTTCAAGTATTAATTATTAGGTAATTATGTGGGGTTTATTTAAGGTCTAATTAGATGTTGGAGCTAATCTCTAATTGTACCGAGTAATCAAATCAAAGTTGTGATTAGTTCATATTTGAGTAATTTTCTAGATTAACAATACGAAAGATGGTATTCCTGAAGTTTGTGTCATTCAAATACTTTTATTGCGTGCGTCTTATAGCTTACGTATATCGTTTCTAGGCTTAAATTTTAACCTCTAATCATGTATATATGCAGGTCCCTAATGGGAAACCGCTTGTCCGGGCCGTTTCCAGTAGCCTTGACTAGAATGACCACACTTCTAAGATTGTAAGTCACATCATCACTTATTTAGTTAGATAATAACAACAATAATAATAGTTCATGATGATTATAGTAAAAGGTTAGAATTATCAACATGGTGTAGCTAGCTCTACTTCAATTTGATAATGAATTGCTTCAATTTATGTTTGTTTGTAGGGACATAGAAGGAAACCTTTTTTCAGGACCCATACCCGAAGAGATTGCAAACATGATTAACTTAACGTTTCTGTACTTACTTTGTACCTTTTTAACCTCTATAATTGTGTTTCACAACCCCAAAAAATAAAACTAATCGAAATTGTACTTTTTTCATTGTGGATTTCTTTATTCACAATCAATCAAAGAAATATTTTTGGTGGATGCCTAAGTTGATCAGCTCATGGTCAACTATTACAAACAATTCGCATTTCACTAAGCTTTACATTGACCAACACACGATCACTGTAACCAACTATTTTTAAGTATACATTAAAAATTCAATCATAAAATCCATTGGGCCTAACACATTCGTTCATTCAGGAGCCTAGCTTCAAATGATTTCAATGGACATCTGCCTGTTGCACTTGCAAAACTTACCAACCTGACTTATCTGTGAGTATAAATCTTATGAACATGGAACATAATCCATAAATTAAAGAGATGATTTATACACTATTATTTGTTAATTTGTTATCCCCTAAACTATGTGTCGCCCTCTTGTTGTGTAAGTTAGAACTGGAAATCTTGACCCGGGAAACGAGAAACGATTTGAAATGAGTATATAAATACGGTGTGTAAAATGAAAACTTATATGAGTTGTGAGAACTTAGAGAACTCGACCTTAACAAAGGTTTTTTCAAAAAAAAAAAAAAAGTGATGTCATACTTATGTCATCACTTTTTTACTGCTGCTGTAAGGGACCGAAAAACACCAATTCGATTTTTTTTTGTTTTACGGCAGTGTTTTCTAACATTTTAATCTTGGGGTGTAACCGGGATCTTTAGGTTCTCACAACTCGAAGTGGTTTTCATACATATATACTAGTAGGAAGGCCCGCGCGTTGCAGCGGGTGTCCCGACTAATATCAAATTCAATTATGTCTATTACGAACCACAACTGGTATTCAATACATGAATTTATGTAAGTTTCGTATATTTTCTATTATGTACCTCAACAACGACATTAAAGAAAGATAAAAGAATTTGAACTTTTACACATCAATTTTCATCGTAAAATTCTAAATCTCTACTACATCAACTTACATTGAAAGTCAACTGAAGTCTACTAAGATAAAGAATGAACAGACAGATTTGACAAGCCTCAAAATGTTTCAACTCTTTAACACACTCTGAAACTCTCAAATTGATTCGATAAATAAGGTCTAGATCTCAATACCTCAACTACACATAGAATACTTCTGATTAAGCAAAAATAAAGCATAAAAACCCATATATGAAGTAAATATTACAATATCATTAAACAGAAATATAAAGTAGTTCAACAAAAATGAATGTCACCCCCAAATGTCAACCAGAACATAAAAATAACATTTGCAGATACTTTGAAAACATATTGTAGACAAAAAAACATATCACAGCCTCCTTCCTCTTCTCCCACTCTTTCGACGAGTGCTATCTGTTGGAATTGGTGTCACGTCCTTTGTCATCATCAAAACATATAACTTACTTATCAGCTACTCCTTAAACATAAATAAAAGTTCTTCAAAGAGCAAAAATAACAAATACAAAATTCGTATATAAAAAAATAAAGAATATAAGCATACCAATGTGACCAGTCTTCATCCCAGAATGGGCAAGAGCTCTAAGGGCAAACTATGCACCTGGATCGGGTGTCTTTATCTTGTTACCTCCATTTGCCCATAGTTTTATGTGAAGGGCATTGATTCCAAGCTCCAGTTGTTACAACAGAAATTTGTTAGTTGTAATGTATCAAACAAAAACAAACTGCTATAATTACCATATAGCAAGACACTAAAAGAAACAAGTAAAAACCTTGCATCTTGTTGAAACATCTTGTGCAGCAAGCATAGCTGCTTATGGAGACGACTCATCTCTATCAGCATTTACCTTCATTCCACCTAATGAAAAAAATAAAAGGATAGTAGATAAATATTAAGATATAAAAACTATAAACCAAACACTCAATAGCATTTGAATTACAGAAAATATCTTGTGGAAAAAATATTAAAACTACTAACCACTTTCGAAGAAAAATCTGTTGAGTAAAAGCCTAGACAAATAAACTTAATTCATGTTCTCTTTGCAATTAATCAGAAAAACAATGTGCATGTAATTATATCTCCCAGTATGAACATACAACACATGTTCCTAGCGGAATATATATTATATACACCTGAGTGTTTTTAGCATTTACTTAAGGGTTTTAACTTCAATATCAGTTACGGGTTTTGGTTTGTATCTAGATTAGTGTAAGGCCAAACCCTTCAAATACTAATAGTTAATTTCCTCATCAATTCAATAAATGATGGTCTTGATGATCATTACTTATTAGTACCCATAACCTTTTGAATTATTTTTATTTAAAAATGCCAAAATCCCTAAAATGCCCCTAAAGTGTCTTAAATTTATTGGACAATGTGCAAGTTTACCCTCTCTAAAATAATTTGGCTCTCTTGTACATGTTGCTTCAAAATATGTACACAATGTAAAATTACTATAAGGGTAAAAAACCTATTTATAGTCCATATAAATCTATTTATTATATTTATACATACTATTAAATCATGAAAATTCCAAATGTTGCATGTCTAACATTTAATTTAATCAATTAACTTCTTTAATTAATATAAAAGTTTTATTTAATTCCTTAATTTAATTCAATTAATGGAAGACATAAGTGGGCATGGATTCCATGGATGAAATGCTAGATTACCCTCAAAGTGTCTTAAAACTTTGGAGAATGTCCAAGTTTTTCCCCTCTAAAATGGCTTGCTTCATTTGTACATGGTGCTATAAGATTTGTACCTAGAAAAATTTACGAAAAAGGTAGAAAACCCAGTTCTCTTAATATAGTATAGTAGAAATGCCCGCGCGTTGCTGCGGGTACGTGTGTTTTTTAACATACGTTGCGTGACGGGTTTCACGTAATTTATTATTAACACCAGTTTGCTATGCATTAATTGTAAAAACCTGACATTTAACTTGATGCCTCAACAAGAGTGCATAACCAACTACATAAGACCGAAGAAAAAAAACAAGATTTCTTTAGAGCTCGTCCTTGGCCGACTTTGAAGTCAACTCGAAAGTGACTTCGCGATTCTTTTAAATGAACTTAATCAAGTCCTCCTTTCTCCTTTCTTTGTATCGCATAATCTTACCACATAAAGATTTGAATATAAGTGTCGGTAACATTTAACATCAAATGATCAAATGACTCGCTTAGAATGTTTTTGGTTCCATCCCACACTATATATGCCACAAGCGTGTTAGGAATAAATAATTGTCATGATGGTTTACGTCTACCGGGTCTGACACGTTACCCAATCCAAAGTAGACTTGCTCAACCTATTTCAGGACCTAAAGCAAAATTCAAATTTGAGGCTTTGTCTTAAAAAGTTTATTAGTGTAACAATGTCTCTTTTATCTAGGATTGGGACCGAGTTGGAAGTTAAATAAAAATGTAAATAATATAATATAAAGAATCGAGCATCAAATAATTTTTTTAAAAGCAAAACAAATAATGATTTGGGGCGATTAATTTTTTTGGCCTAAAGTAAAGAATAATAATTTAGGAACTATTAATGGGATTCTCATGTTAATTGGGTCAATGTAGATAAGATGTCTTTAACTTGATCAATAGAATAAATATAATTTACCTTGCACATTGCAATCTGCCATTTCCAGCCATTTGTCTCGCATGATTCTCATTCTTCTTCAATTTTCAAAAGCTTTATATGCTTTCTCAACTGTCAACAAATTTTCAGATTTACTACATGTCATTCCAGCTAACATTAGAATTGCTCCATTAACAGATCCAATTTTACAACATAAAGACACCAACTTTGAGAGCTCTAAGAGCAAGGAGACAACTTCTTCTCCCTTTTTTGATTTTTCATGAGACAAGAACTTGACCACCGTGCGCATATTATCCCCTTTCAGCCATTATTTCCTGCAAGACATATTTATCATACATATTTAGATTACCAGTTAAATAGATGATGTGTCAAGCAATTAATGTGTTAATGATTACTTTAAATGGATATTTTTGAAACATGGGATGCTAAACGGTCCATGTTCACGGGTTCAACCTGACACAATTCCAGACATGAACCAGAATATGTCATCAAACACATTATCCTGAACACGACTCTGATATGTTGACACGGAACACGCCCGTTTAGTTAGAATGTGTTCGCCGGTTCGCCCCAAAACTGACCAGAATCCGTATATACTAAATCCAAACTCACAAATATCATATCAGATTCGTGGTCGTGTCATAAATCCATACCCCAAAGAAAGAGGGGAGATAGTGTAAGTTCAATGTCAAATACAGGACTGAACGGTTGCACCACACGGATGTCATCAAGACCAAGAACTGCATCAGCATGTTCATGAATCTAAACAATCTGCATTTAGAACAATCGTCAGTTAATTATATGGATTTTATTAGCAACTGAAAAGGGCGTTGGTTGAAAATATAAAATAAAAGAGAACATTATGTTCCATCTTAAGCGACATTTTATTTCCAAACATGTGGCAATAGAAAGATTTCAAGCAGATTCATATCATGGAACTCGTGCATTCCCAAGGAGATAAAACTCACAGAATCAACTTGAAGAATTTTATGAAAAGTGAACCAGCAGAGTACTTGCTCCGTAAATGTCTTTCCAACATCAATTGGTATGTACTTATGTTCCCCATCACTCTATCAATAATCAATCAAAAGAGATGTATTGCACCTACAAAACATATAATCATTGATCCTTCTTATGAACTATGATTAATATCAAAATAATCTCAATAGAGCCATATTTAGAGATGTAAATAAGTAGGTGGCATGATATGGCCAAGTATGGTTTCCCCAGTCACATTCTTATACAAGAGCTTCAGCAATCATTTTAGAGTAGTATAAAAGGGGCTATCTTGGCACATACACCCTCTAATAGTAGGAACTTCTGAAGTCAAATCTTGCACTCTTAATTAAAATTCGATATACAAATTATGTAGGAAGTCTGACCAAGGGTTTTGCAATTTCAGTAATAGTAATAAAACTTATTGCATTTTTTCAGAATTTTCGAAACCTATCTTTTATTTCAAAACATAGTTAAATTAATATACACAAGGGAAGGTTATTTCAACAATCAACACATAGTGCCTAATGATGAAAATAAACAGTCAAGCACAAGACAGGTGTGCCAGTAACCAATATTTATGAAAATAAAAGGTTATTCATGAAAAACCATAAGCAAACAAGAACTTCAGTCTTAGGCCTTTGGAATTTAGAGAAGGTACAAAACCCAGTCAAAGGATCACCTGTGTTGCCTAGGCGTTTGCTTCACCTGTGTCTTGCATATGTTGCAAGGAGCTTAGGCGCCCGGGCTTACTTTTGACTAATAGGATCAATTTTTGGACATTTTACATAGAAAGTTTGTCGTTAATTTAACATCAACATGTTTCGATTTGTAATGCTCCCTCTTTAGGGTAATCAGGGACATTCAACTGAAAATGAATCAACAATCTAATTCTAAGCTTGCAAACCACAATTATATAAGTATTACCCTGAATGGGGGGCGAGTAGTCAGCAGAAAAAGTTTTATCTAGAGAACATTAATCGGTGTCTATAGGGAGGTAAAACTTTTACCAGACGAACCCTAATTAGCTTCAGAATTATCCCCTACAAGTCCCTATTCAGAATTAAAATTTGAACAACAACCTAGTCCAAGTGTAAAAGTTAATTTTACAAGTATATGTAAAAAGGGAAAGCTTAAGGAATTGATGGGAGAATTAAAACTCAGAACATAAGATCATTAGAATCGTAGAATGCACATAGCATACCATCAATGTAATTACTCCTAAATTAGACTAACTTGAACCTAGATAGCCGTGAGAAAAATAAAAACAAACAAACTCAAAGAAAAAAATAAGGTTTAGTATAGCAAACCAGGAAAGGGCAGCTACAAGCTACAAGTCGATCGATCTCTAACATTGTTCATCTCATGAAAATCCAGAAACTGATCAAATACCCCAACATAAACACAATCTATTAACAAAACTTTAAAAATTAGGGTTTCTGATGATAAAATGAAGAACCAGCCATAGGGAATGGGAGGTGAAAAGAGTGTGCAATTGAGAGAAGAGGATATGATAAGGAGAGAGAGATGTCTTGCTGGGAAAGACGAAGTTTGCTCTTATAATAAGATTTAATTGTAAAAGAGGGATTCTAACTGCCGATGGTAGGCAAGAGGTCGTTGTCGAAAATTGTTTAGCATGAAGAGTTATGGTTGTTAATTGTAACCGATGGCTTCATGATTGAGCATCGGTTGAAGGGCTTTTGATAAGGGAACCGAAGGAAATGCGTAAATTACCATCATGCCCCAACAATAATTCATAACATTTATTAAGGATCAAATGTCTAAATTGCCCCTAAAGTGTCTTAAAACTTTGGATAATGTGCAAGATTAGCCTCTCTAAAATAGTTTGGCTCTTTTATACATACTGCTTCATAACTTGTACCTATGACAAAATTACCAAAAGGGCAAAAAACCCAGTTTCCTTAATAAAGGTATATAGATTATAGATATGGAGAGGATCATGAGAAAACTCCATATAAATGAGAAAACTAAAAAAATAACTAGAAAAGCCTAAAAATCATTCCAAATTTCAATTTTTTTACAAAAATTGGCTACTTCTTATTTTGTAAAAAAAAAAAAGCTTTAGACAAAAAAAGTTGTACTGCATATTTTGCATTATATGTATATGTTGCACATGTGCATTATATGCTTAGAGTTAGTTTTTAGGGTTAGCTTTTCTGGGGATTTAGGATTAGGATTAGGTTTTTGAGTGTGGGGAGGGGGGTGGTTTAGGTTTTTTGAGCAGGTGGGGGTGGGGGGTTTATGTTTTTTGGGAGGGTTTATGGTGGGAGGGTGGATTTAGGTTTTTGAGGGGGTAGGGGATTTAGTTTTTTGTTTTTTGTTTTTTTTGAGGGGGGAAGGGATGGGTTAGGCTTTTGATGGGAGGGTGTACTAGGTTTTTGAGGGGTCGAGGTGGGGGGTTTAGGTTTTTAGGGGGTGTCGGTGAGTGGTGGGTTAGGTGATTTAGTCGTTTTCGTATTAATGCACATGGGTAGTAACTTTTTTTACATATAAAATATAGCATTTTTTATTAAAAATTTGAAAAAATCATTTTGGTATGCTTTTAAGGCTTTTTTAGTTAGTATTTTGGTTTTCTCATTTAAAATACTTTTCTCATGATCCATCCTCTATATGTGTGTGCGTGATATATATATATATATATAGGTACAGGATCAGAAGAAAACGCCGAAAACTGTGAGAACGGTGAGAACGCATCCTGGCCCAACACGTGACGCGGGACATAATCAGGGTCCGAGTGGTTTTTTTGTCTTATCAATATTCTTCTTCTTTCCCAATTTTCGCGTGTGACATGCTGCTTCATTTTTGGCGTGCAAGATAATTTTCGCGTCAACTATAATCATTAATTACTTGGTGTTTTACTGTTTTTCCCAGATTTCTTCTCGTTGAATTAATTCTTTTTGTGTTACATAGTTAATTTTTTTGGCGTTATGGCGTTTTCCAGGTCATTTTTTTGGTGTTCCGGGTCTTTTGTTAATAATTGATTACCACAGATTAATATTTTATAAAATTACAATAATACGAAATCAAAATAAACTAATAGTCTTCCGTGGATGGGATTACATTAGAGATGTACCCATCGCTTTGTTCATCACTTTCTTCAGATTCTTCATCATCAAATTTTAGATTGGCGTATAACGCCATTAGCTCGTCTCTTCTTTGCTGCAGCCTATTCTTGAATATCATTGCAGCCCTGGATTTTGGATCGTTTGAAGGTGCTAAATCACAAAGTTGTTGAATGAGAGATAGCCTCCTTGTCTTCAACATTTTCTCCATTGGAAATGAATATTGCACCCTGTGTTGATAAGTCACTTCAACCGTTCCTGCTTCTTCATGCATCACCCAACTGCTAAGTGTTGGTAGATGAGTATCGTCAATATCATCATCATCATCTTCAGCCGGAAATTTTCTCTTCAATCTTTTTATTACAGTTCGGGTTCTTTCACAATTGTTGGTCATTGAAACCCCAAGGGCCAGGATACACCTCTGAACCCCTTCATTCATACCAAGCATGGCTTTGATTGTCCTTACCTTCACCCTTCTCCTATCAGAGAACTTTATGATAAATCGTTTCTCTTTCCGTTCAAACCTCCATGCGATAACCTTAGCCATTATATTTTTGAAGTTTTTGGCGTTTTGGACAATATGTGGCGTTTTTAGTCAATGTTTTTGGCGTGGTTGAGGTTGTGTTCTCATGGTCTTCTTTTATATTGACTTTTTTTTCCCGCGCATGACCGGTAATCATGGCGTTTTGAAAAAGATAAATAAATTCAATTCCCCAACTGTTTGGCTTTCAGATTCATATGTTTTTATGGTGTAACACGTCTAATCTTGACAACTTTAATTATGGTGTTTTGTTTTCCAATGGCATTTAAATAACGATGGGACTTTTATGTTTTAAGAATTTTTTTAGATTTATTATAATAGTACTTGTTCAAAGTAATTTTATTATAGTTTGGTAGTTTTTTGGGCGTTTTATGGCATGATCGCGTTTTACAACCATTTGCCCGTTTGGCGTTTTATTATATTTTTCATTATAGGATTAATGTACTTTGTTGTTTCTTAGCTGAAATTAGATAACAAACAACTGATAAAGAAAATTAAAAAAAAAAACAAATAGAAGCAATTTATGATCTAAATCTTTAGTGTCATCAGTATCTTTCTTCTTTTGAAACTACAAGAACTATCACAAATAAATGGTGTTTTGGGTTTGGTGTGGTTTATTTTCTTTGTTCATGTGTTGATGTGTCTTTGTGGATGTTGCCATAGGGGTGAGCAGAAAACCGAAATCACCGAACCGTAACCGATAAAACCGAACAAAAAAAACCGAACAGAAACAAAAACTGACGGTTCGGTTTTCAGATTTCTAATAACCAAAAATTTCGGTTCGGTTTTTGGATAACCATTTTCAATAACCGAACAAAACCGATAAGTTACCATCAATATATTTTTAAGTTTAAGTTGTTTAAATGCTTGACCCAATGCTAGTATAAATTATTAATTTTATTCTTGAATGTTAAGTTTGTATAATAAAAACATTACATGTTTATTTATAATTGAAGAGATCCATTTATTACCTATAAGAAATAACACAATTTTATATAAAAATTAATTGATCTTCAAATTATTATAAAGAAAATGTCTTAATAAAAACTTTAGAGAAACATAAAAATAGATTAGAAGGTTAGGTTTATGTGAACAATATTAATTAAAGATGTTAACTATAATAACTTAAATGTAAACATATAATAAATATTCTTATATTTTAAATTATACTTTAAATTTTTTTTGAATCTTACATAATTTTGTTCCAAAAACCGAAATAACCGAAAAACCGAACTGAACCGACATAAAAACCAAAAAAACCAAAACCGAACGGTTTTAAAAAGCCAAAAACAGACATTTTGGTTTCGGTTTTTATTTTACCCAAAAACCGAACCGAACCGTGCACACCCCTAGATGTTGGAGACAAAGATCGACTCCGTGTGGGTGGATGCTGTGACAACCCGAGTTTCAAAGGTCTTTACTCGATTTAACCAATTACTTATTTGCAAAGTGTGAATTATATGATAGGTGTGCATTATGGTTTATATTTTTAGTATATATTATGTGGTGGTGCTAATTTATGATTAATAAATAAACAAGGGTTGGAATCTTGTTGGAACCATCCACCCACGAAAATACAAGAGTGATTTCATCCATGTGCCAATGAAAACACTAAGTCACACATATCTGACTAAATCAACTGAATAATGGAGCAGTTGTATTGTAGTTGTTAGATAGGAACATTATATTATTCATAGTTGTTAGATAGGAGAATTATATTATTCTCAAATCTTTACATGAAAACCAAATCATAAAAGAGCTCTATTGTTTATCCCTGTACGAAGGCAACTGAAGTCTCCAAACTTTTCTTTTAGATCAACCTAGTGATCTTCCATCTCGGTTAGTTGCACTATTGTTGTTTGATGAATGATTTCATAGCAGTAGATATACATATATATATATATATGTGTGTGGGCTTTATTGTGATGATATTGTTATTTTAACTGATGATATCAACGAATTGTATGAATTGTTATGATGATCCTGTTAAATAATAAAGTATGTGTAGTATTTATATTTCTTTGGATCGATGATAACTAAAGCTTTTGAAACTGCCATGGATGAAAATTAATGTTGTGCATGTGATAGCATAGGAATTGTCGGCCATTGCTTTTATAAGTTACATGAGGATTTGTCAGTGGCATGTGTTCATCACAATTTGTGTAATTAATAAACTAAAAGATGATGAATAAATAATTAATATTAGATGTTATCAGTGGAGTATGGTGAAATGGTTAGTAATCAAGAATGGTTAGTTATTTATTTGTTTTCATCGATACATGTTTGCATATGGGTATATGTTTGATTAAAATATTTATATGATTAGTTTATTTATGATGGCTCATGTGTAGGCCACTAGTTTATGTATGCATGAATAATAAGATTGGATTGATTTCTGTAAGTGCTTTTGTAAATAGGATATAGTATTTTATGTAATGAATTAATATTACTATCTAAATGATGATGTCAGGATAATGATAATGTTATTTGTTGATTCCAATAACTCAATTATGATTGTTGACTTTTGAATGAATAGATATGATCGAATAAACTGTTATCTTTGTTAAGTTGATATTTTTGTTAAATTAAGTATATAACACTCTTAAATATGTAACTGTGTTTAACCAACTAACTGAGTTAAGTTTATTAACTCAGTTAACCTTATTTACTCTGTTAGACTCATGTATGACACTATGTTAAGTAAATAATCCTGTTAGTTTATTTACTCAGTTAATTTATAAATTCTGTTACATGTTAACTCTATTTTTCATACAACTTTGTTCAGTTTATCAATCCTGTCAAGACTGTTAAAGACTAGCCATGAGTAGAATAAACTGCATGAAAACTTGCTAACTGTTTATGTGGTGCATGATGTAAATTGCTTACCACACTGTGTAATACAGATTGTATGTGAAACCTTACAAACATGTACTGATTAAATATACATGTACTATAGGATTTGATTGATTACTTGCGAGCACATAGTTTAGCATACCGAGCAAACCAAGGTGAGTTCACACTCTTACCAAGGCACTGGATTCCCGGGGTTGGGAATGGGATTGAATTATTAGTTGTAATCTCGTTAGGTGTAGGACACCTATAGATACAACTAGACTAGTAAAACACTAATCTTCGCAAACATGTCTGTAAGACCGCGATACAAACAATACTCTTCGCAAACATGTCTGTAAGACCGCGATACAAATACTAATCTTCGCAAACATGTCTGTGAGACCGCGATACGAATAATAATCTTCGCACACATGTCTGGGAGACCGCGATACGAACGAATAAGATAACTAAACAACCAGCTGTGAACTTGCTCAACTTTGTTGTTGACTCTCTGTTACATGCCTTGCAGATCATTAGGTATCTTTGGAGCTTGCATGGGAGTGAAGAGGAGTCGTTGTGGAATATGGAAAGCTGTGTGCTATGTTAAACATTTGAAATATTCAAACTTATGTTGGGTTTATTTAATTATGCTTCCGCTAAACGCTTAACTATGTTATGGTTGTGAACACCTTTCGTATTGATGAATGATTTTTATTTAATACTTACAATGTTCAATATGATTGGTGGCTTGATCCTGGTCATGTCACGCCTCCAAGCGGTGGTACTCCGCGCGTGGATTTTGGGGGTGTGACAGATTGGTATCAGAGCCATAGGTTATAGTGAACTTGGTTTTAATAAGGGGAAAAAGTTTTGTTAAAACCAGACTATAACCTGAACAGTGTTCAACGATCCACAACGACGCTTCGCTCCACGTGCAAGACTCAACTCTATAGGTAATACTGTTCATGATTACATTGCCTACTTGCTAGATTACATAGAACTTTGCTCAAGGTATGCTTAGATAAACGTAACAACTACTATTTGCAACCTAGTATGCTCACACTTTTCTGTCATCCCACACTTACTGATACGACGCACTTTGCACTTGTGTTCTCTTACTTATGAAGATCATGGATGAACGCATTAACATAACTCAAGCCTAGTTGACGGCTCTGATTAACGAACAAGTTGCTGAGGCACTTGCAGCCGCACGAGCAGGAGGTCAGCACGCTCAGCTACCTGTTTGCACTTTCAAGACTTTCATGGACTGTCGTCCTAGCACATTCAGTGGCACAGAAGGAGCAGTTGGACTTCTCCGTTGGTTTGAAAAGCTCGAATCCGTCTTTGAAATGTGTGAATGCCCTGAGACTCGCAGGGTAAAATATGCTACTGGTACTCTTGAGGATATAGCGCTCACGTGGTGGAATGCTCAGGTCCAAATGTTAGGGTTGGTTGCTGCTAACGCCATCCCATGGAACGATTTCAAGATATTGATCAAAGAAGAATACTGCAGCCGTGGTGACATTCATAAGCTGGAAGTAGAGTTTTACAACTTAAAGATGACGGGGTCAGAAATTGAAGCGTACACTAAACGATCGAACGAGTTGGCTACTCTGTGTCCTACTATGGTGGACCCTCCCATCAAACGTATCGAACTGTATCTCAAGGGTCTGGTGCCAGAGATTCAAAGTCACGTAACCTCAGCAAATTTAGGCACCATTCAACAGATCACCAAGTTGGCTCATCGTGTCACAGACCAGGCAGTGGAACAGAACAAGCTGCCTAAACGTATCAGTGCTACTACTTCTGCTGTCACTATTTCCGCTACTCCCAGTGACAATAAGCGGAAATAGGATGGGGATTCCAGCAAGGGTTCAGCTGCAGCTCAGACTCAGACACAGCAGCGGAAGACTGATAACTATCAGAGCCCTGGTCAGCAATTTTCTGGTAGTCAAAGACAGGGTGGATATCGAGGAAATCACCCAAAGTGCAATATATGCAACAAGCACCATGGTGGTCAGTGCAACAAGGTTCGTTGCCAGAGATGTCTCAAGATGGGTCATGAAGCTAAGGATTGCAGGAGCTCACGACCTGCGAATCAGAACCAACAACAACAACAACCAGCAGCTCCACAGAATCAGCAGCGACAGCGAGGTAACAAGGGATGCTTTCAGTGTGGTGCTGAAGGCCATTTCAAACGCGACTGCCCTCAGTTAAATCAAAATCCGAACAACAATAACAACAATAATCAGGGCAATGGGAACAACAATGATGGTAACAATGGTGCGAGGGGTCGAGCATTCGTGATTGGTCAGGGTGATGCAAGGAACGATCCCAACGTTGTGATGGGTAAGTTTCTTCTCGATGACTTTTATGTTACTGTCTTATTTGATTCGGGTGCCGATACCAGTTATGTGTCTCTAAAAGTTAGTCAAATGCTTAAACGCACACCAACTCCTTTAAACACCAAGCACATGGTAGAATTAGCAAATGGTAAAAGTTTAGAGGCCACTCACATAGTCAAGGGTTGTAACCTCGTCTTAGCTGGTCAGACATTTTCCATAAATCTCATTCCTATAGTTCTGGGTAGTTTCGACATCATCATTGGGATGGATTGGTTATCCCAACAGCAAGCAGAAATCCTATGCAAAGAAAAGATTATTCGTATTCCCCGTTTTGGTAAAGAACCTCTTGAAATTCAAGGTGACAAGAGTGGTGCTGTAGTGGGCATCATCTCCTTTCTTAAGGCCCAGAAGTGTTTGCGAAAGGGCCACACTGCTATTTTAGCACTCGTTACTGACGCATCAACAAAAGAGAAGAAGATTGAGGATATTCCAGTTGTACGCGACTTTCCTCAAGTGTTTCCTGAAGATTTACCTGGACTACCGCCTCATCGCCAGGTCGAATTCCAAATCGAGCTAGCTCCTGGAGCAGCACCCATAGCTCGGGCACCTTATCGTCTAGCTCCATCAGAACTTGAAGAACTGTCCACGCAACTACAAGAACTCTTAGAAAAGGGTTTCATACGTCCTAGCTCTTCGCCTTGGGGAGCTCCAGTGTTATTCGTGAAAAGGAAAGATGGTACCTTCAGAATGTGTATTGACTATCGCGAACTCAACAAGGTGACTGTGAAGAATCATTATCCTCTCCCACGGATTGATGACCTATTCGACCAGCTGCAAGGGTCAAGCTTCTACTCTAAGATTGACTTAAGATCGGGCTATCATCAGCTGAGAGTCCGAGATGAAGACATCTCCAAAACAGCATTCAGAACTCGCTACGGGCACTATGAGTTTCTGGTCATGCCTTTTGGATTAACAAACGCACCTGCAGTTTTCATGGACCTCATGAACCGAGTGTGCAAACCCTACCTGGATAAGTTCGTTATCGTCTTCATCGACAACATCCTGATCTATTCTAAAAGTCAGGAAGAACACGAGCATCATTTACGACTTATCTTGGAACTTCTTCGAGCAGAGCAGCTGTATGCTAAGTTTTCAAAATGCGACTTTTGGCTTCATGAAGTTCATTTCTTAGGTCATGTGGTGAATGCAGATGGGATTCATGTGGATCCATCCAAGGTTGACTCAATCAAGAATTGGCCTGCACCCCGCACACCAACAGAAATTCGCCAATTCTTGGGTTTGGCAGGTTACTACAGAAGGTTCATCAAAGACTTCTCAAAGATTGCACAGCCGCTTACATTACTGACACAGAAAGGTGTTACTTACCGTTGGAGTAATACACAGGAATTAGCATTTCAGCACTTAAAGGATAGACTTTGTAGTGCACCTATCCTCTCATTGCCTGAAGGCATAGACGATTTTGTAGTCTACTGTGACGCATCCATCCAAGGTCTTGGATGTGTGTTGATGCAACGGGATAAAGTCATTGCTTATGCTTCACGTCAACTTAAGATTCACGAGCGGAATTACACCACACACGATTTAGAGCTGGGAGCTGTTGTTTTTGCACTCAAGATATGGAGACATTATCTGTACGGTACTAAGTGCACCATCTACACCGATCACAGGAGTCTCGAGCATATTTTCAAGCAGAAAGAGCTAAACATGCGTCAACGTCGATGGGTCGAGTTACTGAACGATTATGAATGTGCTATCAAGTACCATCCGGGCAAGGCCAATGTGGTGGCCGATGCTCTTAGTCGAAAGGATACTATACCTAGGCGTGTACGAGCGTTACAACTTACTATTCAGTCTAGTCTTCCTTCGCAGATACGAGATGCTCAGGTAGAAGCATTGAAACCAGAAAATGTCAAGGCTGAAGCCCTACGCGGTTCCAGACAACGGATGGAACAAAAGGCAGACGGCGCTTACTATGTAACAGGACGCATCTGGGTTCCACTTTATGGCAACTTACGCGGACTTGTAATGGATGAAGCTCATAAGTCTCGCTACTCAGTACATCCTGGTTCAGATAAGATGTACCACGATTTGAAAACTACATATTGGTGGCCTAGCATGAAAGCTCATATAGCAACTTACGTTAGCAAGTGTTTGACTTGTGCGAGAGTCAAAGCAGAATATCAGAAACCATCAGGTCTACTTCAATAACCAGAGATACCACAATGGAAATGGGAGCAAATTTCCATGGATTTTGTTACTGGTTTACCTAGATCTCAACGTGGTAATGATACTATTTGGGTGATCGTTGACCGACTCACAAAGTCTGCACATTTCTTGGCTATTAAAGAAACAGACAAGTTCTCTACTCTAGCAGACGTTTACTTGAAGGAAGTGGTTTCGAGGCACGGAGTGCCCACGTCTATTATTTCTGATCGTGATGCACGTTTCACTTCAGAACTTTGGCAAGCGATGCATAAATCTTTCGGCTCACGGTTAGACATGAGCACAGCCTATCATCCTCAGACGGATGGTCAGTCTGAACGTACCATCCAGACTCTTGAAGACATGCTTAGGGCATGTGTGATAGACTTTGGCAATGGTTGGGAAAAACATTTGCCACTAGTAGAATTCTCGTATAATAACAGTTACCACGCCAGTATTCGGGCCGCTCCATTTGAGGCATTGTACGGGCGTAAATGCCGATCACCTCTTTGTTGGGCAGAGGTGGGTGATAGTCAAATCACTGGCCCAGAATTTGTGGTAGACACAACAGAAATGATTGCTCAAATACGACAACGCATGGCGGCAGCTCGTGACCGTCAGAAAACCTACGCTGATAAAGGTAGAAAACCACTCGAGTTACAAGTTGGGGATCGAGTGCTACTCAAAGTTTCACCCTGGAAGGGTGTGGTTCGTTTTGGCAAAAGGGGCAAACTCAATCCACGTTACGTCGGACCATTTGAAGTCATAGAGAAAATAGGCAAAGTGGCCTACAAACTAAATCTGCCCGCAGAACTCAGTGCAGTTCACAACGTTTTTCACGTGTCAAATCTGAAGAAGTGCCTGTCAAATGAGACTTTCATAGTTGGAAGGGTGTGGTTCGTTTTGGCAAAAGGGGCAAACTCAATCCACGTTACGTCGGACCATTTGAAGTCATAGAGAAAATAGGCAAAGTGGCCTACAAACTAAATCTGCCCGCAGAACTCAGTGCAGTTCACAACGTTTTTCACGTGTCAAATCTGAAGAAGTGCCTGTCAGATGAGACTTTCATAGTTCCTTTGAAGGAGCTCACTATCGACGATCAGTTGCGATTCGTCGAGGAACCAGTTGAAATCACGGACCGTGATGTTAAGGTCCTCAAGTGTCACACCCTGGCTTTGCGGAAGCGTGGTTAACTTTTGGTGTGACTTCTTAATACCATAGCTTAATCATAACAAAGCTATATGAATTAAAAACCATGCAAGTCATCCATTAAGTTTTGAAAACAACATACAGTACCATTGTTTTAACATACAACCATAACCTTGTTCAGTAGACATTACAACTTATAACATAGCATAAACGTGGTTTAAGGACTGTGTCTTATCCAGGAAAGAGACACATCCCCTAAACCCTGATGACTTCATGACAAATGCAGCGGAAAACGTTCCATACCGTGCCAGATCCGTTTTAATTTCCTGAAATACATGTGAGTTGAAAAATCAACAATAATGTTGAGCGAGTTCATGCGTAAGTGAGTATGTAAAACACTTGTGAGTATAAAAATAGTTGTGGTATGTAGCAGTGTAAGAGGACTTGTGATCACCAATGGTTTGCAAGGCCACTGACATATGTGAAGTGCAAATAGGGAGACTCAAACCTAGCAGATTTCGCCACGGCAAAGTATGTGGACAAAGTCACCCCACGGTCCGTTTCTAGTTTGGCCGGGGGCTGGGCTCGCTACACCCAGATAGATCTACCGCTCCTGTCCCTCGGTCCCTCCATGAGGACTAATGGCCCCATGTTGTTCCTATCCACTCACATGATCGTATAACACCTCCTTACGTTAAACATACCGTTGTAAAGTACTCGTAAATCATAGTAACATGTATTTCACCCCCGCAGTTAAGTAAACTGAAAACAGTTAGAGAAAAGGGGGACATGAACTCACAGTGAATGCGCGTCTCTACCAAGTGTCTCCAATACAGTAAGCTGTGCAACGACCTACAAGTGCTAATTCTATTAGACGGACGGCCGTGCCTTAGCTTTATAGTTTAAGTCTTTGGGAAATAGTTAGACAACTATTTCGTGTTTATGTTCTGTATACACTTGGTAGTTATTCTTCTTCCCAAGGATGGGGGATACAATACATGTGCGTAAGTTACGTTTTATCAATCTTGTGGTAATGTAATTACCGGTGTAACTTATATGTTTGTGGAAGCGTTCGTAAAGTTTTGGAATCATTAACGCTTGTAAATATTATTTTCACTCTAAAATAATATTTATGTATTTTCACAAAATAATCATAAACAGTGTTGTGACAAATATATTTATCACGTTAATCTTTGTGAAAATCCCACCTCCGAATATTTAGTAAAATATAGTGCCGGCGAAATTTATGTTTTGAAAATATGTCCAACAATAGTTCTAACACTTGTTGTGTAAATAATTCTAAGTGTTAGGTTTTTGGAAAATTTCGCCAGAGTTTCCTCTGTAACTGGAGGTGGCCACGCTTTCAAGCGTATCATTTTCTTTTAACAAATCAATTCAACAACTTCTTTATTCAATCAGACAATTTCCGACACATCAAACTAGTCGACAAGTATGTAAATCGCATAATCGCATGAACTTGCAGTTTTTCCGAATCTATAGTGTAAATCCCCTTTATATATGTAGATCTTTATATAAAGTAACCTTGATCTCGTAAAAAAAACTTGTGACTAGAGAAATCCGTCTTTACAACTTCTAGTCATTTTTCCCAAAAATAGTTATTTGTCGGATCTTTTCATTTCACAAGTGTCTACATACTCGTGGTTTATAAAATCATGTTTGTTAGTGTAAGATCCCTTCTTTAAAATACATGATTTCTTAAATGTGTGGTCCTTCAAAAATACCACTTGCAGATACGTAGATCTGCTAGTTTTAAACTCCATTGTACCGGTTAAATCACTTTTACACAAGTAAAATATTTTTACACAAGTTCATGTATCTTGTGTGGTAGAGTTTCGCCTTTTAACCCTTGTGGTTACCAAAAACGAGCTTACGTGAAGATCCATGATCTTACAAAGTCGGGTTAAACGGAGATCCGAGCTACCACATCATAGATCGGGTCTAGATAAACACAAATTCTAAATACTACAACTTTTACACAACACATGTGTTATTAACCACCACTTTTATAGTTTTTAGTAGACTTTAAAGCTTCAAAATGTATGTTATCGATATTTAACCGTCAATATTCCTTTTAACCACTTTAGATAAGCTTAAAAACAGGTTTTAAACATTATACCTCTAGCTCAAGGCTAGGGAAGATCTTTGATGAAAAATGCGTGGATAAAAGCTAACGGTAGATGTCCTTCGTGTTCCGAGTGCACTAAAGCTCCTAATATGCGACTTGTGAAGCTTGTATGATGATGGAATGTAGTGATCAAGAGCCGAAGGTATGGTGGTGGGTGGTGGGGTGTTCGGCCGAGAATAGGAGAGCAAGAGAGAGTGATCTTTTGTGGTGTTGATTAGTGATAATAAGCTCATGTAATCAAGTGTTATTTATAGGGAAATTAAGATGTTATTACCCAATGGGTAATGTGTAGCTTAGATATTTAACAAGGATTAGATTATGCAATCTCTAGTACAAGATATGTCCCCTAGGGGACCGAACTCGGTTATGGGGGGGGGGGGGGGTTCTCTAACCGATTTTAACAAGTTTAGTTGGTGTTTAGTTTGGTTAAGAAGGTTAGTTAAGTATTTAACTTAGTTACTTGTGTGTTATGCGTTACCACGGGTGTTAGGGTAATCAGAGACCCTAACTGGCTCAGAAAAATATAATTAGTGAAAATATTAATATTTTCATGTTCCGGGTAAAGTCCGGGTGTCCGGTTGGATAGTAATCCGTTAAAGCGTTACAAAGGCTTTAAAGTGTCGTTATTGTTATTTTAGTGACACCACTTGTTTTCCCGACACTTTAGAAAGTGTCTAGTGTTATTTTCTCATGTTCTGGCACTTTACTAGTCAGCTAGAAGCTGGATTAATTATTAAAGTGCTGTGTTTGGTACTTAAAGTGCGTTTTAGGCACATCCGAATCAGTGTATCTTATTCCTAGAGACGCGGTACCACAACCCTTATATTCCTACACTCACTACCAGTGTAGCCAAAATATATGAGGCTCTTAACAGGCCTTAGAGGCAGTGTCTGCCTGATGCTGGTCATATCAGCATGTTCGCCGTGTATCCGTTTAGTGCTACTGTGCTTTTTGTGCATCATGTTTGTCACTAGGGTTCAGTATGTAATTAATGTAGTGACAGCAAATAAAGTATGACGCAAGTAAGTGCATGTATCAGTATGCAGGTAGCAGTTTATCAGCTAGTTCAAACAAGCACAGTAATCAAGTAGTAATTAATCATTAATTAAGTTGTACGGATACCTGGTTTAGTACGGGTTGTCACATTCTCCCCCCGTTAAATAAATTTCGTCCCGAAATTTAAGTTCTGCTTGTAGATGCAGAGTTCTTAGGAAATAAGTGGGGGTATTTCTCTTTCATCCGGTCCTCACGTTCCCAGGTGAATTCAGGACCATGTCTGGCATTCCAACGAACTTTGACGAGTTTGACACTGCTCCGGCGGGTCTTGTTAACTTTCCAATCAGTGACCTCAACAGGTTCTTCAACGAAGTGGAGCGTGTCGTCAATATGAATCTCGTCGATAGGAATGGCAACATCAATTTGAGTTGGACTTTTCTTTAAATTGGATACATGAAATGTATCGTGAACACCATTCAGTTCAGCAGGTAGGTCCAACTTGTATGCTACTGTCCCAATTCTTTCCAGAATTCTGAAAGGACCAATGTAGCGCGGATTCAACTTCCCACGCTTTCCAAAGCGTGCCACCCCCTTCCAGGGTGAAACTTTCAATAACACCATTTCTCCAACTTGGAAATCCACATGCTTCCGGTTTGGATCCGCGTAGGCCTTTTGTCTGTGGCGAGCTGCTTCGATGCGTTTAAGAATTTGCGCGATCTTGTCTGTCGTCTCTTGGACGATTTCGGGACCAGCAAGCTGCCTATCACCTGCGTCAGACCAACATAGTGGTGATCGGCACTTGCGTCCGTATAGGGCCTCAAATGGCGCGACACCAATACTGGTGTGGTAGCTGTTGTTGTATGAAAATTCGACCAAAGGTAAGTGTTTATCCCAGCTACCGCCTAAATCCATAACACATGCCCTCAGCATGTCTTCCAAAGTTTGTATCGTTCGCTCGCTCTGGCCGTCAGTTTGCGGATGGTACGCAGTGCTCAGATTTAATTGTGAGCCAAAAGATTCTTGGAAGGATTGCCATATCCTTGACACAAACCTTCCGTCTCTATCAGAGATGATCGAGAGTGGTACTCCATGACGTGCTACGATCTCTCTCATGTAAATTTCCGCAAGTTTACTAGTACTGTCTTTCTCCTTGATTGGCAGAAAGTGTGCGGACTTTGTTAGGCGGTCAACAATCACCCAAATCATATCATGGCCTCTTGGCGTTCTTGGCAGTTTTGTAACAAAATCCATTGAGATTTGTTCCCATTTCCACTTGGGAATCTCAGGTTGTTGCAGAAGTCCCGAAGGCTTCTGGTATTCCGCCTTGACCTTAGCGCACGTTAAACATTTGCTCAGGTAAACAGCAACGTCGCCTTTCATCCTAGGCCACCAATAGTAATCTTTGAGATCCTGGTACATCTTATCCGATCCAGGGTGGATAGAGTACCGTGACTTGTGCGCTTCGTCGAAAATAACTTCCCTTAATCCACCAAACAGAGGAACCCAAATCCTTTTCTCAAAACATAACGTCCCTTCCTCGTTTGGTACCAAAAGCTTCTCCATTCCACGGAGATATTCTTCCTCAAGGTTTCCCACCTTGAGAGCTTCCTTTTGTGCAGCACGAATGCGCAAGGAAAGGTCGGTTCGTATAATCATCTCCAAAGCTCTAACCCTTATGGGCTTGATTCTTTCTTTACGACTTAGGGCATTGGCTACTACATTCGCCTTCCCTGGATGATATTTTATCTCGCAGTCGTAATCGTTTAGCAACTCAACCCATCATCTTTGCCTCATATTCAACTCCTTCTGGTTGAATATATGCTGTAGGCTCTTGTGATCTGTAAAGATTGTGCATTTTGTACCATAAAGGTAATGTCTCCAGATCTTTAAAGCGAAAACCACTGCGCCAAGCTCTAAATCGTGTGTGGTATAATTCTTTTCGTGCACTTTCAGTTGGCGTGATGCGTAAGCAATGACCTTTTGGCGTTGCATCAACACACAACCCAATCCTTGACGCGATGTGTCGCAGTATACCGCAAAGTCATCAGTACCTTCTGGTAGAGCTAAGATTGGCGCGTTACAAAGCTTATCCTTCAATATCTGAAATGCTTCCTCCTGTTTGATTCCCCAATCAAACGTCTTGTCCTTCTGCGTGAGGAGCGTCAAAGGTTGAGCGATTTTCGAGAAATCCTCGATGAACCTTCGATAGTAGCCAGCCAAACCCAAGAATTGTCGAATCTCGGTTGGCGTTGTAGGCGTTTCCCAATTCTTGATTGCCTCGATCTTTGCGGGATCAACATGAATTCCATCCCCATTAACCACATGTCCAAGAAACTGGACTTCGCGTAGCCAAAACTCGCACTTGGAGAATTTGGCGTACAGCTGTTCTTTCTTTAGCAGCTCCAGTATGGTTCTAAGATGTTGTTCGTGTGCAGCCTTCGTCTTTGAGTAAATCAGGATGTCGTCGATGAATACAATCACGAACTTGTCCAGGTATGGCTTAGAAACCCTATTCATTAGATCCATGAATACCGCAGGCGCGTTTGTCAAACCAAATGGCATAACGAGGAACTCGTAGTGTCCATAGCGAGTTCGGAAAGCTGTTTTCGGGATACTTTCCTCCTGTATCCTTAGTTGATGGTATCCAGATCGAAGATCGATCTTAGAGTAACAGCTTGAACCTTGAAGTTGGTCGAACAGATCATCGATTCTTGGCAGAGGATACCTGTTCTTGATCGTCAGTTTGTTCAATTCTCTATAGTCAATACACATGCGGAAACTTCCGTCCTTCTTCTTGACAAACAGGACCGGAGCTCCCCAAGGCGAGAAGCTTGGTCGGATAAAACCCTTATCTAACAACTCTTGAAGTTGTGTCGATAATTCCTGCATCTCAGACGGAGCAAGTCTATAAGGTGCCTTAGCCACAGGCGCGGCGCCTGGAACTAAGTCGATGTGAAACTCTACTTGCCTCTGAGGTGGCAGTCCGGGTAAGTCTTCCGGGAAGACTTCTGGATACTCCCTTACGACAGGGATGTCTTCGATTGTTGGCTCAGCAGCCTTCTTATCTACGATGTGTGCCAGAAAAGCAACACATCCTTTCTGTAAACACTTCCTTGCTTTCAAGCAGCTGATAAATCTTAGCGGCGTGTCACGCTTCTCTCCGTGAACCACAATTGTCTCACCATCATCAGTTGGGATACGAACAACATTCTCGTGACATACTATCTCAGCCTTGTTTCCGGATAACCAATCCATTCCTACCACCACGTCGAAGCTTCCCAGTTGGACTGGTAGTAGATCCAGAGTAAACTCGCGTTCTCCCAATTCTATCACACAACCTCTGATTACTTCGTCGGCTCCAACTAACTTTCCATTAGCTAATTCGATCGAGTAGGGAATGTCTAACTTATTAGCAGCTAACCCAAGCATATTCTTAAATTCTAACGATACGAAGCTATAATCGGCACCAGTATCAAATAAAACGGATGCATAGCGTTGATTTACAGGGAACGTACCAGTAACAACATTGGGATCCTGGCGCGCCTCCCTAGCTTCGATCTGGAACACTCTTCCACGGGCTTGGTTCAACGTTGGGCAATTCTTCTTAAAATGCCCGATTTCACCGCAGTTATAGCATCCAAGTCTCTGCCCGTTTCCACCTCCATTTCCAGCTGGGTTGTTGTTCTGGTTGGCATTTCCAGCCTGATTTGCATTGTTGCCTCGATTCCCGTTTCCTCCGTAGTTTCCTTGTGGGCGGTTTCCATTTCCACCACGGTTATCATTCCTATTTCCAAATCCTCCCTGGCCTCCACGGCCAGCACTAACCCAACAAGAATCCTTCAGGTGACCACGTTTCCCACATACTTCACATACTTTTAGCCCACATTGACCAGAATGGTGACGCTGGCAGGCATTACACTTGGGCTGGGTGCCCATATACCCCTTTCCTTTCCTTCCATTACCAGTTGTAACCTGAGCTGGCGCGTTGGGTGCTCCTCTCTTACCATCACTGCTAATGCCTTGCTTGAAGTTCGAGAACTTTCTTTTGTTAACCCCTGACGACTCAACATGAGTCTCCTTCTCCTTCGTCTTGTTATCACCAAACTTGTTCAGGCGAATCGCCTCTTCAGTGAGAGCCACGCTCAAATCGATGGCTTCGGTAATAGTCGCAGGTTTAGATGAGGTCACCATGCTTATGATTTGAGGAGCTAATCCCCAAATGAAGCGCTCGATTCGCTTGTATTCTGGTGTGACCATGTAAGGAACCACTTGAGATAAGTCGTGAAACCTCTGGACGTACTCTGCAATCTTTGGTCCATCCATCTTTAGGTGCCAAAATTCAGTCTCCAACCTTTGAATTTCTGCGCGTGAACAGTACTTTTTGCGCATTAGTTCTTTCAATTCGGCCCAAGTCAGGGCGTAGGCGGCAGCTTCGCCTAGAGTTTGTACTTGCAAGTTCCACCAAGAGAGGGCTCCATCCAAGAATAGCCCTGAGATATAAGTGACTTGCTGATCTTCCGCGCATTTGCTCATGCGTAAGACAGAATCGGTTTTCTCAGCCCAGCGGGTGAAGGCAACTGCACCTCCTGTGCCATCGAAGTTGACCGGTTTGCAGTCTAGAAACTGCTTGTAGGTGCATCCTGCACGTATGTTAAAACATGTGTTTGGCATTAGCATCACCGCTAAAAATTCCCAACTAGATCATGGTAGGTCCAAATGGCTTGGTATTACCGTGAGGTGGATTGTTATTGCCTTGGTTAACACTCCCGCTCGCTCCTGGCTGAGAAGCTGCGTACTGCGCTATGGCAGCAGCAATGATTTGTTGTAGCTCTTCCTGAGTGGTAGGCATAGGCTGTTGTTGACGTCTTGGCGGCATCTTCTAAAAGATGGTTCACGTAGGTTAGGTCATAGTAAGTAGAGTGTACGTAAGTATACAACAATATCAACACATAGCATCTCATGTTATCAATCACATAACATCTCATGTTATAAACAGATCACCCATATTGAGAGCTTCTGCAATGGTTGAGTGCTTTGAGGTAGTAACCATACCCCTGATCTGGGGTGCAAGTGTCCAAATGAATTGTTCAACCCTTTTGAACTCCGGTTTGACTGAGTAGGGGACGACCCTAGACAAGTCGTGCGATCGCTGGACATGTTCAGGAGTCTCTGGCTTGTCCATTCTCAAATTCCAGGACTCCACGTCAAGTTTCTGAATTTCAGTCCTAAAACAACATTTCTTCTTAATCGTTTCCTTGAGCGCGTCCCAGCTCAGTGTATAAGCAGCGTCTGTGCCAAGGGTCGGAACCTGGAGGTTCCATTAAGAGAGTGTGCCATCTAGAAATATCCCCGAGGTGTAGGTAACACTCTGTTGGGGCGAACGGTTACAACATTCTTAGAATGGAGTCGGTCTTTTCGGACCAACGAACAAATGCAACGGTGCCTCCTGTTCCGTCAAAGTTCAAAGGCTTGCAGTTCAGGAACTGTTTATAGGTGCAGCCAGTTGGAGGGTTATTTCTAGTAATACCATCGTTGTACTTAGAGTGGAGGGCTTCATGTCGTGCATTTGTTGGTGAGATGCGTTCTTGCAGCTCGGCTTCTGTCCTTGGCAACGTACTGGTGTTTGTGTCACGCCTGGGTGACATTCCCTTTTGTCGAAGTGGTGTGAAGCGTGTTAGACAATGTTCCAATTGTCTATGAGGTGTATATAGCAACATAAGCCATCATGTAATCACCCAATTTCACACGCAAATATACTCACTGTATGAGTGGGGAAGTAAATTTCTGAGCCTTCACGTAGGCTTGCCAATTTGGCTTGTTGCTCGTAATAGAATGAACTCGAGGCTACATCGCCTTGGTCATTCGTGTTTAAGTTATTTCCTGCTGCATTGGTTATCATTAGCTTGACCCGCAGAGTCTACCAGGATTCCTGCGCACTACAATTCGTTATTACGTGGGCCCCCGTAATAATAAATTGTCTTGCACAGTTACCCCAAATTTTCTCTTATCCAAGCAGATGATCAATCAAGGAGCAACATTTGGTGCATCGGCATGAACAGGGTCATGCTCCAATGTGGGGTCAGGAGCAACGCCTGGCTCAGGGGCCACGACTAGCTCCGAATCAAAAACTTCATCACAAAATCAGCTGGATCAACAAACACAGGGGTCGACATGGCTGCAGGATCCCCCAAGGACTGGTCTAAGTGCATGAACTCAATGTCATGGTCTGGATCGACACCAGGCGGAAAAACAGAATTGTCCTCATTATCGCGATCAAACTCAAATCTGTGTGCGGGATCCGGTGCAGCTGATGATGCCATATCAGGGTCGGCGTCGTGTAAGTGGTGCTGCATTCCCTGTATGTGCGAAGATGCGGATGTCAGAGACTCGAATGAGTCTGGGATAGGGGAATGGACATGAGTTTCCCCTACAGGAGCGTCCGCATGCAGTAGTCTAATGCCAGTAGTAATAAGGCCCTGCCCTCGAATGGGTCCTCCTCCAGTAGGTCGTTATCGTCTTCAGAGGCCACGTTGGGAGGGCGTATCATCAACAGGATAAGCGGCAGGGGGGGCAAATTCCCAACAAGATGGCCATCAGTAGGCTCTGCTACGACTTCGGGCAGCGCACAAGGGCTGAAAGTCGTCATTGTCCGTGCCGGTAGTATCGGAAATGTACGCCTCGTGCTTCGTTGAAACTATGTCGTCTGACACTATGGCCATGGGATTCGTAGTGTCCATCTTTCTAGTATATGATGAAAGCATGATGTTTGTAACACAAACGCATATACGTATAATAATTAATCATATAATCAGTTAATCACATAGTCACCAAGTACGCATTCACATAATTCTCCTAGTTTTACTAGCCAATACCATCCAGTCTACAAGACTGCTCTATCCTTCACTTAAACCAAACCTCGATCCTCCAGATCGATCCTCAGCCCTCCAAGCTGAGCCTTTTCTTCCTAGCCTTGCTAGCCCACTACCTCGGTCACCTAGACCAAACCTCGATCCTCCAGATCGATCCTATAACAAACCAACGTGCTCAACTACCTTAATCACCTCGATCCTCCAGACCGATCCTCAGCCCTCCAAGCTGAGCCTATAATTAATAAAATGTGCTCAACATTTGTTTGTAAAAAGTTTTGGATCTGGACTTAAGTGGTATGCAGAAAAATGTTTTCGTGAGAGCCCTAGTGATCATAGTCTAGACTCGAGAGAGAATCCTAGTTCGCTATGATCAGAGCTCTGATACCAAGCTGTCACACCCTGGCTTTGCGGAAGCGTGGTTAACTTTTGGTGTGACTTCTTAATACCATAGCTTAATCATAACAAAGCTATATGAATTAAAAACCATGCAAGTCATCCATTAAGTTTTGAAAACAACATACAGTACCATTGTTTTAACATACAACCATAACCTTGTTCAGTAGACATTACAACTTATAACATAGCATAAACGTGGTTTAAGGACTGTGTCTTGTCCAGGAAAGAGACACATCCCCTAAACCCTGATGACTTCATGACAAATGCAGCGGAAAACGTTCCATACCGTGCCAGATCCGTTTTAATTTCCTGAAATACATGTGAGTTGAAAAATCAACAATAATGTTGAGCGAGTTCATGCGTAAGTGAGTATGTAAAACACTTGTGAGTATAAAAATAGTTGTGGTATGTAGCAGTGTAAGAGGACTTGTGATCACCAATGGTTTGCAAGGCCACTGACATATGTGAAGTGCAAATAGGGAGACTCAAACCTAGCAGATTTCGCCACGGCAAAGTATGTGGACAAAGTCACCCCACGGTCCGTTTCTAGTTTGGCCGGGGGCTGGGCTCGCTACACCCAGATAGATCTACCGCTCCTGTCCCTCGGTCCCTCCATGAGGACTAATGGCCCCATGTTGTTCCTATCCACTCACATGATTGTATAACACCTCCTTACGTTAAACATACCGTTGTAAAGTACTCGTAAATCATAGTAACATGTATTTCACCCCCGCAGTTAAGTAAACTGAAAACAGTTAGAGAAAAGGGGGACATGAACTCACAGTGAATGCGCGTCTCTACCAAGTGTCTCCAATACAGTAAGCTGTGCAACGACCTACAAGTGCTAATTCTATTAGACGGACGGCCGTGCCTTAGCTTTATAGTTTAAGTCTTTGGGAAATAGTTAGACAACTATTTCGTGTTTATGTTCTGTATACACTTGGTAGTTATTCTTCTTCCCAAGGATGGGGGATACAATACATGTGCGTAAGTTACGTTTTATCAATCTTGTGGTAATGTAATTACCGGTGTAACTTATATGTTTGTGGAAGCGTTCGTAAAGTTTTGGAATCATTAACGCTTGTAAATATTATTTTCACTCTAAAATAATATTTATGTATTTTCACAAAATAATCATAAACAGTGTTGTGACAAATATATTTATCACGTTAATCTTTGTGAAAATCCCACCTCCGAATATTTAGTAAAATATAGTGCCGGCGAAATTTATGTTTTGAAAATATGTCCAACAATAGTTCTAACACTTGTTGTGTAAATAATTCTAAGTGTTAGGTTTTTGGAAAATTTCACCAGAGTTTCCTCTGTAACTGGAGGTGGCCACGCTTTCAAGCGTATCATTTTCTTTTAACAAATCAATTCAACAACTTCTTTATTCAATCAGACAATTTCCGACACATCAAACTAGTCGACAAGTATGTAAATCGCATAATCGCATGAACTTGCAGTTTTTCCGAATCTATAGTGTAAATCCCCTTTATATATGTAGATCTTTATATAAAGTAACCTTGATCTCGTAAAAAAAACTTGTGACTAGAGAAATCCGTCTTTACAACTTCTAGTCATTTTTCCCAAAAATAGTTATTTGTCGGATCTTTTCATTTCACAAGTGTCTACATACTCGTGGTTTATAAAATCATGTTTGTTAGTGTAAGATCCCTTCTTTAAAATACATGATTTCTTAAATGTGTGGTCCTTCAAAAATACCACTTGCAGATACGTAGATCTGCTAGTTTTAAACTCCATTGTACCGGTTAAATCACTTTTACACAAGTAAAATATTTTTACACAAGTTCATGTATCTTGTGTGGTAGAGTTTCGCCTTTTAACCCTTGTGGTTACCAAAAACGAGCTTACGTGAAGATCCATGATCTTACAAAGTCGGGTTAAACGGAGATCCGAGCTACCACATCATAGATCGGGTCTAGATAAACACAAATTCTAAATACTACAACTTTTACACAACACATGTGTTATTAACCACCACTTTTATAGTTTTTAGTAGACTTTAAAGCTTCAAAATGTATGTTATCGATATTTAACCGTCAATATTCCTTTTAACCACTTTAGATAAGCTTAAAAACAAGTTTTAAACATTATACCTCTAGCTCAAGGCTAGGGAAGATCTTTGATGAAAAATGCGTGGATAAAAGCTAACGGTAGAGGTCCTTCGTGTTCCGAGTGCACCAAAGCTCCTAATATGCGACTTGTGAAGCTTGTATGATGATGGAATGTAGTGATCAAGAGCCGAAGGTATGGTGGTGGGTGGTGGGGTGTTCGGCCGAGAATAGGAGAGCAAGAGAGAGTGATCTTTTGTGGTGTTGATTAGTGATAATAAGCTCATGTAATCAAGTGTTATTTATAGGGAAATTAAGATGTTATTACCCAATGGGTAATGTGTAGCTTAGATATTTAACAAGGATTAGATTATGCAATCTCTAGTACAAGATATGTCCCCTAGGGGACCGAACTCGGTTATGGGGGGGGGGGGGGTTCTCTAACCGATTTTAACAAGTTTAGTTGGTGTTTAGTTTGGTTAAGAAGGTTAGTTAAGTATTTAACTTAGTTACTTGTGTGTTATGCGTTACCACGGGTGTTAGGGTAATCAGAGACCCTAACTGGCTCAGAAAAATATAATTAGTGAAAATATTAATATTTTCATGTTCCGGGTAAAGTCCGGGTGTCCGGTTGGATAGTAATCCATTAAAGCGTTACAAAGGCTTTAAAGTGTCGTTATTGTTATTTTAGTGACACCACTTGTTTTCCCGACACTTTAGAAAGTGTCTAGTGTTATTTTCTCATGTTCTGGCACTTTACTAGTCAGCTAGAAGCTGGATTAATTATTAAAGTGCTGTGTTTGGTACTTAAAGTGCGTTTTAGGCACATCCGAATCAGTGTATCTTATTCCTAGAGACGCGGTACCACAACCCTTATATTCCTACACTCACTACCAGTGTAGCCAAAATATATGAGGCTCTTAACAGGCCTTAGAGGCAGTGTCTGCCTGATGCTGGTCATATCAGCATGTTCGCCGTGTATCCGTTTAGTGCTACTGTGCTTTTTGTGCATCATGTTTGTCACTAGGGTTCAGTATGTAATTAATGTAGTGACAGCAAATAAAGTATGACGCAAGTAAGTGCATGTATCAGTATGCAGGTAGCAGTTTATCAGCTAGTTCAAACAAGCACAGTAATCAAGTAGTAATTAATCATTAATTAAGTTGTACGGATACCTGGTTTAGTACGGGTTGTCACATCAAGCGCACTAGAATACCTCTAGTTCGAGTTCGTTGGAACTCCGGTCGTGGCCCAGAGTTTACCTGGGAACGAGAAGATCAAATGAAACTCAAGTATCCCCAGTTGTTCGAAAACAGTACAACCACTACTGAGGCTGAAGCTACTACAGAATTTCGGGACGAAATTCCAAATCAACGGGGGGATAATGTGACACCCCAGGAAAACCAGTAAACTACACTAGCTTCCACAGTAACCACGTGCTAAATTTCGGGACGAAATTTCTTTCAAGTTGGGGATAATGTGACAACCCGAGTTTCAAAGGTCTTTACTCGATTTAACCAATTACTTATTTGCAAAGTGTGAATTATATGATAGGTGTGCATTATGGTTTATATTTTTAGTATATATTATGTGGTGGTGCTAATTTATGATTAATAAATAAACAAGGGTTGGAATCTTGTTGGAATCATCCACCCACGAAAATACAAGAGTGATTTCATCCATGTGCCAATGAAAACACTAAGTCACACATATCTGACTAAATCAACTGAATAATGGAGCAGTTGTATTGTAGTTGTTAGATAGGAACATTATATTATTCATAGTTGTTAGATAGGAGAATTATATTATTCTCAAATCTTTACATGAAAACCAAATCATAAAAGAGCTCTATTGTTTATCCCTGTACGAAGGCAACTGAAGTCTCCAAACTTTTCTTTTAGATCAACCTAGTGATCTTCCATCTCGGTTAGTTGCACTATTGTTGTTTGATGAATGATTTCATAGCAGTAGATATACATATATATATATATATATATTCCTATATATATATATATATATGTGTGGGCTTTATTGTGATGATATTGTTATTTTAACTGATGATATCAACGAATTGTATGAATTGTTATGATGATCCTGTTAAATAATAAAGTATGTGTAGTATTTATATTTCTTTGGATCGATGATAACTAAAGCTTTTGAAACTGCCATGGATGAAAATTAATGTTGTGCATGTGATAGCATAGGAATTGTCGGCCATTGCTTTTATAAGTTACATGAGGATTTGTCAGTGGCATGTGTTCATCACAATTTGTGTAATTAATAAACTAAAAGATGATGAATAAATAATTAACTAGGATTAAGACCCGCCCGCGTTGCGGCGCGGATACATCGTAAACATTAAATGGATTAGTCCAAACGTTATATGATGCATTAACTATATGAAACCAAATATTTCGACGTATCCAGTTGAACTCAATGTAACTTGTATAAGCATTGTGATTGGATCAAACGTAAAGTAAATCAAATTCATATCGAACAATCATAACGTATTATGTGTGATCCAACTCATACATAAAAAACGTAACATGTATAAAGGAAAATCTGACACATGTAATCAAAAGGGATTAATTAGAGCTTTCGAATAAAGGGAAAAAAAGATACCATAATTTGACTTCACTGGGTTCAAAACAAACTTTACAAAACATACATAAAATAAACACATAAACATATTATATTTGACCTAAATAATTTCCCAAAAAAGTTTACGTCGAAACGTAGAACAACTTAAATTTATACCGAAACGTACATAAAAATATGCACGTAAAAATTGTTTCTTCAAACGAAAACGTATTATATTTGACCTAGAGTTGTTTATAAAAAAAGTTTACGTCGAAATGTATAACAAATCATATTTATACCTACCCGTACATAAAATATGCACGTAAAAAAAGTAGTTTTTAAGTAAAGAAAGTATAAGGGTAAACCGAAACAAAGTATTAGTAAAAACTTTAACAGGTTAAAAACGTTCGTAAAACCATGCCAAGTAGCACCAATGCCACACCGGTATCGACTCCCAAGATCGGGAAAAAGTCGTAAAAATAAATAGATAAAATGGAAAAAATTACACTGAACGAAAAGCAGACTTAAAATCGTTGAACCACGCACACCCGTTACAGTGTGTTAATGCGAAGAAATTAAACAGAAACGTAAAATATAGAAAATAATAACTTAGCCGATCAAGGACCCGCCCGTTGCGGCGAACTTGTCAAAAGGGGAAAAATGGACACGCTACGACTGGCCTATCAAATTCGAAAAAATAGAGCAAAAAACGTTGAACCTCACATGCACGCCACGACGTGTTAACTCACAAAATTTGGAACGAAACGTAAAACGAAAAACTTGCAAAACATAAAAAATATGAGGGACCAAAGTTGCATATAATAAAGTGTTGGATTAAATTATAAAAGATGAAAAACTTTGTATTAAAAGGAAAAAAATCAAAAGGAGTTAAAATACAAAATAGGAAAATGATTGGGTTAAAAGTGAAAAAATCAATTTTTTTTTTTTGAAAAACACCCTAAGCTAGGAGTACACCTCCTAATGCACAAAATAGTTGCTAATTTATATTGTATAAATATTAGATGTTATCAGTGGAGTATGGTGAAATGGTTAGTAATCAAGAATGGTTAGTTATTTATTTGTTTTCATCGATACATGTTTGCATATGGGTATATGTTTGATTAAAATATTTAGAGTTAAATGCTTGGTTGGTCCCTGTGGTTTGCAAAAATTGCAGACTTGGTCCCACTGGTTTACTAATTACACGCGTGGTCCCTGTGGTTTTCAAAAATGCATTCGGTTGGTCCCTAGCCCTAACATCAGTTAAAAATCTCAGTTAAGTCCATGTTAAATGACCAAAATACCCTTGCTTATCATCTTCTTCAACCTGTAACACCACCACCCTCATCATCTTCTTCAACAACCCCCTTCTCTCTCTCAAACACCAGTAACCATCATCTTTGGCCACCATAACCACCACCTCCGAACACCAATACCCGACCACCACCAGAATTCTCTCAATCCAACTGCAAATTTCTCACAAAATCACAAACTCCAAAACCCAAATCAATCATGGAAGATCGTACCCATAAACACCACCGAACCTTTAGTATACAAATTATATAACCATTACCGTTATAAAACAGAGAATAATAAATAATATTCAATAAAAACCACTGAAAAATATCTTCCTCAACAAACAATCTGACCTAATTAAACGAATCACACCGGCGCCGGACTTCACCTCTCCGGCCAGTCTTCACACCGTACAAACTCAACTTCTCCATCGCTCGACCGAACGCCTCGAAGAACGCCTTCTGATCTCTCGCATACAACTCCACAAACGGCCTCGTTCTCGGATCCATCACCAACGCCCGATCCGATTTCAACACTCCTAAACCTCTCGAAAGGTTCTGGAAATACGCGTTATCGAAGTCGTGGGTGCAGGAGATTGCGAGATCGCTATGGTGGAGATGGAGGTGGTGTGTTGAAGGTGTCGATGGAGGTGGAGGTGGAGGTGGTGGGTTGAAGGTGACGGCGGTGGTGTTGGGTCGAAGGGAAGGTGGAGGCGGTGGGTTGCAGGATGTGTGGATGAAGATGTGTGGATGAAGATGAAACCCTAAATTGGGGAAGATGATGTGGTGAAAGGGCTTATTTAAATTACAAAGAGAGTTAATAAGCAAGGGTATTTTGGTCATTTAACATGGACTTAACTGAGATTTTTAACTGATGTTAGGGCTAGGGACCAACCGAGTGCATTTTTGAAAACCACAGGGACCACGCGTGTAATTAGTAAACCATTGGGACCAAGTCTGCAATTTTTGAAAACCACAGGGACCAACCAAGCATTTAACTCAAATATTTATATGATTAGTTTATTTATGATGGCTCATGTGTAGGCCACTAGTTTATGTATGCATGAATAATAAGATTGGATTGATTTCTGTAAGTGCTTTTGTAAATAGGATATAGTATTTTATGTAATGAATTAATATTACTATCTAAATGATGATGTCAGGATAATGATAATGTTATTTGTTGATTCCAATAACTCAATTATGATTGTTGACTTTTGAATGAATAGATATGATCGAATAAACTGTTATCTTTGTTAAGTTGATATTTTTGTTAAATTAAGTATATAACACTCTTAAATATGTAACTGTGTTTAACCAACTAACTGAGTTAAGTTTATTAACTCAGTTAACCTTATTTACTCTGTTAGACTCATGTATGACACTATGTTAAGTAAATAATCCTGTTAGTTTATTTACTCAGTTAATTTATAAATTCTGTTACATGTTAACTCTATTTTTCATACAACTTTGTTCAGTTTATCAATCCTGTCAAGACTGTTAAAGACTAGCCATGAGTAGAATAAACTGCATGAAAACTTGCTAATTGTTTATGTGGTGCATGATGTAAATTGCTTACCACACTGTGTAATACAGATTGTATGTGAAACCTTACAAACATGTACTGATTAAATATACATGTACTATAGGATTTGATTGGTTACTTGCGAGCACATAGTTTAGCATACCGAGCAAACCAAGGTGAGTTCACACTCTTACCAAGGCATGGGATTCCCGGGGTTGGGAATGGGATTGAATTATTAGTTGTAATCTCGTTAGGTGTAGGACACCTATAGATACAACTAGACTAGTAAAACACTAATCTTCGCAAACATGTCTGTAAGACCGCGATACAAACAATACTCTTCGCAAACATGTCTGTAAGACAGCGATACAAATACTAATCTTCGCAAACATGTCTGTGAGACCGCGATACGAATAATAATCTTCGCACACATGTCTGGGAGACCGCGATACGAACGAATAAGATAACTAAACAACCAGTTGTGAACTTGCTCAACTTTGTTGTTGACTCTCTGTTACATGCCTTGCAGATCATTAGGTATCTTTGGAGCTTGCATGGGAGTGAAGAGGAGTCGTTGTGGAATATGGAAAGCTGTGTGCTATGTTAAACATTTGAAATATTCAAACTTATGTTGGGTTTATTTAATTATGCTTCCGCTAAACGCTTAACTATGTTATGGTTGTGAACACCTTTCGTATTGATGAATGATTTTTATTTAATACTTACAATGTTCAATATGATTGGTGGCTTGATCCTGGTCATGTCACGCCTCCAAGCGGTGGTACTCCGCGCGTGGATTTTGGGGGTGTGACAGATGCTATCTGCCCACCGTCTCCATTATAATCATCGAGGCCAAAATAGCATTTACACTGGGATAGATCTCTTCTAATCATCTAATCCTTCTTCTGTAGGATCGTTTTGTGACCTAAACGAGTCGATCAGAAGAGCTCTTATCAATTCAAAAGGCGAAAACAGATGAATTGACTTGAAAAACAGCCTGATTCACTTTCAAATGTCTTGTATTATTGATTTAACAGGTTACAGATCAATCGACACGTCGGCAGCACCTCTGTACCGGAATCTAATTTCCTTGCAAATGATTTCGCTCTAAGCCTATTTATAGAAAACTAATTCCGCATGAAACAGGTTCCAAACGGAATTAGATTCAAGCGGAATCTAATTCCGCACGGAATTACACATGTGACATTTCAAGCGGAATTACTTACTTCATGCGAAATTTCTCTTAAAACCTATTTTCTCGAACTACGTGCCCTGATCTAACAATCCTAATACAAGACTCGATACAAGACGAAGTCGACAGACGTATGCACCAACAGACTCCCCCTCGGATGTTGACGAGTCTTAAGTGTCGAGTCTTCATAAACTTCAGTCTTTATCAGTCTTCGGGCTTCAATATTTCACTCTTCTTCTCTTTTCAAGTAATCTCCTCCTCGGATGATTATCTATCAAACTCTTGCATCTTCAGGATCAAATTCATAGCTCTTGCATCTTCAGACTCTTCTTTCTAACAGACACTCCCCCTCAAGTTATGCTGGGATCATAGTCTGACTTTCACAAGATCAGGATCTTGACCTGGCTCTCACTCTGCTCAGAAACCAGGCTATCCTGTACATCCTCTACCTCAAGATAAGATTTACAAATTGAAACAATTTGACAAATTTTTTACTTAGCTTACCACTTGTAGAAGCAAACTCACAATTGATTTAATCATTTAAGATCTTGGTGACCACTTGTAAAAATATAATTTTCAAACAATAATTTCACAAACCTGTTCATCATGTTTAGCATTTGGAATTTTGAAAATCAGCTCTTCATCATCAGTTGTCGAAAATCTTTTTGCATTTTTTCAAAAAAAAAATTTATGCTAAAACACACTTAAACTCTTTTTGGAATTTTTTATAAAGAAAAGAAATGAAGAAATATTTACAGACAATATTTTTGTGAGTTTGTGTAAGAGGATCATATCAGTTTTTGAGACAAATCACTAACACCATCAAGCTTTAAACATATTAAGTTCTAAACGATTCACTTAGATTGTCTGTATACTGGTCCTCTTAAATTTTCACACAAAGTTCAACTGTTCCGAGATACGAGATTAATGTTTTAAGCACTTAAACTTATTCGTGTGTCCCACTACTTGAATATACTCCCGTATCCAGATCCCAATATTCAGTCTTACAAGTGAGTATACCTAGATGATATCTGTAAAAAGGTTAAATGCGAAACCATGAGAGCTCAGGTCAGAACTTCTGTTCGTGCAGAGAGATGATGGTTCGACTTTAGGTATGTTCCCTTTAGAGAATCTTTTCTTCAACAGCACATGATTAGCATTTTTCAATGTTTCATCATTTTTATGCTGAGGGTGGTGCTTATATTTTAAGCAAGCGAAAAGTATTATACGGGGACTAGGCCATTGCTTCCGCAAAATCAGAAGTCCCGGGATAATACCCCAGATATCACTGAGTATAAAGACCTAGTATCTCAGAAAGATGGACCTTTCAAACAACATTTCGGGGGTTACCCATATATCCAAGATATGTTCCCCACGAGATAAGTAAGTTTGATATTTAAGTTTATATCTCGAAAACAATCTACTAAATGTGCAAAAACCTACTGACATATCCACAGTGAGACCGTTTATCACATTTTTGACTTTACAAATCTTTAGCGTGTTGTGATAGTCCACTGATGTACTATCATTTCCTCTTTTTCACAACAAAACTCTTTTTGCATTTTATCATGTTTTTGGCTTTTTCAAATTTTCTAATGTTTTTGTATTTTCTAATCATTAAAAGAAATTTGTAAACAAACTGTACAAATAAAGTGACAACTGTTGTGAATTGCTTCAATTCGCCATTTGCTTGACATAAACAATCAGAACTCCCCCTTACAACAAACTATTTTCCCATTAAGATTTCAAAACACTTAAGTTTGTTTTAATCAAAATGATTTTTCCGGAAAATAAGATTTGTTGATTTTACCATTTGTAAGAAATGGGGATCAATTCATCACTTTGTTCTAATCAGTTACTTGAAAAATTTAACAATTATGGGTTCCATCAACTAATACCACTTGTAGACAATCAAGTACAACTTAATGTCCCTGATTAACCACTTGTAGGTACTATCACAAACTCATATTTAACAAGAATGATGCCGATTCATGCTCCACACTTACCAACCTGGGAGCTACGGCAAGTCAGGTTTTTTATGGTGAAAATGCAGTCACCCAAGCCTGACCAGCCTTGGGTGATTTTGGTACACATCTATCCCACCATTGATAAAATTCTTTTGCACCTTTAACCTTTCCATCAACCATCTACCCAAATATATGTTAAACATTTCCATTGAAAACTTTGTCAGCATCAAATTTTTTCTGACCAGTAAAGAATTGATCTGAAATCTCAAACCTACCTTTTGATTTTAGATTTTCTGCCCGTAAAGGTGGAAAGTTTTCATCGTTCAACACTGGAACTGAATTCTCATTCTTTTTATCAACAAATGACTCCTCTGATTTTATGGAATCAGATTCATTGTCAGAACTACTATCTGAACTTTTAACAACCCATTTCTGTTTGTTTTCATCAGCTTTTCTTTTGTAAGACCGTTTTGAAGTTTCACCAACTTCAAAAGTTGAATTTTGAAGCATCTTAGATTTCTTAGTTTGTTGTTTCTTTTCATCAACATATTTTTCTCTTAGTTTTGAGTTAAAAGTAACTCCCTGTTTTATGTTGTTGGACTGCTGGCTATTCCAAGCAATGTGTCCAATCTTGTGACATTTGAAGCACTTTCTTCTGTCAACTCTTGGAGCAAATTCCTTCACATTCTTCTTTATTTCAGCAAGAAACTCTTGATTTGACTGTTTCCAGAATGGTTTCTTCTGCTCTTCATCAGAACTACCTCCTGAAACAAATTTTGTTTTTGATTTATAAGTTTTCTCATTTTTATAATTTTCAGGAGAACTAAAACCTAATCCCTTCTTTTTGAAGTTACTATTATGATTTGGTTTCTTTTGAAAACCATAACCACAATTATAACCCATTTTCTTGTTTATCCTTTGTTTAATTCTTGAAGTGTAAGATTTAGGTTTTTCAGAAAGATTTAAATCTTTTATTTCAGAAATCTTAATTTCTGTCAATTTGAAAACCTTTTTAATCTGTTCAGTTTTGACACTTCTTATTGGAAATTCTTCATCAGAAAATAATTTGTCCGAATCATTCAAGGTATATGCAACCTTAAACATTTCATCATTCAAATTATTCTTTGATAACAAGAATTCTTTATTGTAAACCCGCTTTACTGGTGAACTCGGACTCTTTTCTGACGGACTCGAACTTTCAGATTTAGACTCCGGTTTTGACTCTTCATCCATATCCAACACCCGATCGACCACTTTCTTTAACAACTCAGACTCATGATCAGTGTTAGACGCTGTGAATGTGACATCAATATTGTCTAGTAATTCATCAATGATTTCAGACTTTAACTTGATGTTGAGAGCCTTATTTACACGTTCCTCATTTGGCTTTCTGGGAGAATAACTTTCATAGATCGGAGGCGGACATCTGTTATACTTGACACTTTGTTTCTTACCAGTATCAGTATCTTCAGTCTTTTCTTCCTTGAATGCTTCAAGACATACAATAGTAGGATAAACTCTGTCAAACAAATAATCACATGTTGTATAACTCAACAATAATCTTTTAATCCTTTCATTCTCAATCTTCTCAAGCTCTAAATCCTGCTTCAGCTTAGCACAATCTTCAATATACTCATTGATGACCTTCTGCTTCATCATTAATGTTGAGTTCATTTTTGTCATTGCATTTTCAATTTCTGAATTCGTCTTTTTCAGACTATCAACTGTTTTGTTCAGCACATCATATGATTCCTTCACATACTTCACATCAGACAGTAAATCTTCTTTAATTTTCTCTAATTCAGCAATCTTCTGATCATTCTCTTCACAATCTTTGCAAGATTCTAAACACGTCAAACATGGTTTTTCAACTTCAACCATTTTTTCAATTATCTTTTCAACCTCGACGATTTTATCAACTTCAACGATTTTTTCTATAAACTTTTCAACCACTGGTTCTTCAGATTCTATTTCAGCTTTCTGTCCCTCAGCTTCCTTTGTTGAACTTTCTTCAACTTCTGCTTTCACAACTTCTACTTTTGCTTTTTCTTCTGCAGCTTTTCTTGCTTCTGTCTCTTCCCATTCTCTTTTCAATCGAGCAACTCTTTTTTCTTTCAACATCTCGATCTTTTCTGCAAAAAACAAATCAAAACTATCAATATCTAAACCTCTCCTAGCTTTTTCAATATATTCTTCTTCATTATCGGTATCTGCATCAACTCCCAATTCTGGAAAAATCGGTATTCTTTTCGGTTTAGATTTGACAGATGTTTCTTCCAAGATTTATGCAACAAAAGCTGAACTTAAATGTGGATTTTCTTGAACGTATTTATCCCAGCTAAAACCTGCAGTCATTTTCTCATCATCTTGATCAATGATACCAAAATAAGCTTTCTTATTTGCATCTTCAATCATTTTCTTTTTTTCATCATCAATGCCCCGAGCATGTGCAGTTTGTGGATGTTGAACAAGTTGATGATAAGTTGACTTTTGATAATAATTGTTCTTTTCACTCTGATCTTGTCTTCCAGCTTCATTGTTACATTCCCGCTTAAAATGTCCTTTTTCTCTGCACCGGAAACATGTAACTTTTGATTTATCAAATCCTAATGGAGATTTACCAACATCACGAAGATCATCTCTACCAGTAACTTGTATAAACTTTTCTGCTCTTCTAACTGCACTGGCTAAACACCACTTGATATCCATCAAATCAAGCTCTTCTGCATCAATTTGGTCATAATCCTCTTTAGTAAGCATAGGATTTCCAATTCTTCCTGTAATCAAGCTTTCATATGACTCTAACATAGTAGCAAGTGATGCCATATGTTGTTTTGCAACTTCTGGAGAAAGATTGTGACCGTTTTGAAAATTTAAAGTGACATTGCATTGCAAATTTTGACCGTTGAAATTTGTTGAAGTTTTTGATTGAGAACTTGAAGTTGTAAAATTCGGATCAAAACTTGAATACGAAGACAAATTTCCATCTTGTTGAGCATTCGGATTTGTCATGATAGCAGTTTTCTGAATATCCAATTCATGCTCTTCAATTTTCTGAATGAACTGTGCCAAATTCATATTCTCAGACTTCCTCATATGTTTCACAATCATCAAATAAGTTCCCCACTTATGCTGTGGTAATGCTTCAGCCAGTTTATCAACCCACTCCTCATCAACTTTCTTTATATCCAATCTTCCCATTTCCAAAACAAGATGACAATATTTGTCGATGGTTGTTTTTGTTGATTCACCTTCGAAAGCTACAAACATATCAAAAGATTTCTTCAATAACGCCTTTTTGTTTTTAATCATATCTGCACTTCCTTTGAACTTTTGAATCAAAGTATTCCAAATCGATCTAGCAGTACCCTCATGTTGAAGCAAAACAAAGATATCTTCCTTTACCGCTTGTTGTAGAAGACTAATCACCATTTTCTCACTTGTGTATTTCAATTTATCACTCTCTGAAAAATCACAAAAAGCTTTTTCAAGCCCACGCTCATTTGTTGGTTTCTCGTAATCTTTGTCTAAGGCACACCATGCGTCAAACTTATATGCTTGCACCCAGTTCTCAAATCGATTTTGCCAACCTTTAAAATCTTCAATGAACATTAGCTTAGGTGGTTTTTGGTAAGTTCCTGTCTCATTCTCACTGTACAATGTTTCAGCAGCAGTAACAGGAGCAATCGGTGTCGCAAACGCATTATAAAATTCCTCTTCCATGTTTCGGCAAATTTTTCACAAAGTCACAAGTTCAAATGAAATATCAATCCAAGCGAAATTACTCCTCAAACGGAATTACCTTAATCAGTTTCAAACGGAATACCACTCTCAAACGGAAATAGTAATTCCACGCGGAATTACTAACTCGAAAATACACTTTGAAACGAAATTAACTATTTCAAGCGAAATCAGGTAATTTCGTGTGAAAATATCAAACGAAATTACAGATTCGAGCGAAATTAGTTAATCTCGTGCAGAATTAGGTAATTTCGTGTGGAATAGGTCAAACGAAATTACACTTTGATGCGAAATAATAAATTTCAATCGGAATTAGGTAATTTCATTTGAAATAAAGCTGAGATTCCGTACGAAATTATGCTGACGTCATCAAATTCGATCTCATTTTCAAACGGAATTACCAAATTTATCAGTTTTATGTCGAGTTAAGATCCAATTTTCTCAAGGATTCATTAAAACACTGTTTCACACTTAATATGTGAAATTCAAGACATTTTGACCGTGAAAACTAGTTCAATTTTGAAAAGAAGGTGTAGAATACAGAAATAATGGTTGTTTTGGCAAGAACTCTTCCTCCTGAGCTCTGATACCACTTGTAGGATCGTTTTGTGACCTAAACGAGTCGATCAGAAGAGCTCTTATCAAATCAAAAGGCGGAAACAGATGAATTGACTTGAAAAACAGCCTGATTCACTTTCAAATGTCTTGTATTATTGATTTAACAGGTTACAGATCAATCGACACGTCGGCAGCACCTCTGTACCGGAATCTAATTTCCTTACAAATGATTTCGCTCTAAGCCTATTTATAGAGAACTAATTCCGCATGAAACAGGTTCCAAACGGAATTAGATTCAAGCGGAATCTAATTCCGTACGGAATTACACATGTGACATTTCAAGCGGAATTACTTACTTCATGCGAAATTACTCTTAAAACCTATTTTCTCGAACTACGTGCCCTGATCTAACAATCCTAATACAAGACTCGATACAAGACGAAGTCGACATACGTATGCACCAACATCTTCAAGCGAGGCCAAAATAGCATTTACACTGCGATAGATCTCTTCTAATCATCTAATCCTTCTTCAAGAACAAAGAAGACAAAATGACATATGGGTGTCATCAGTCACTCTTTCTTGAATTTTGTCCATTTCATGCAGCAAAATCTTACTCCACTTACCTAACAAATCATTCAGCGAAACATCATGTAGAACATTACTGAGTATCAAAGAAAAGATGTTTGTCATTGTTGTATTTTTTTGGCGTTTTACATTGAGTTGTATTTTTTTTAGGAACCACTGTGTTTTTAGTATGTTTTTTTGGTGTGATAAGCGGAAGGTGGTGAGGCGTTTCTATTTATAGGATTTTTTGGCACGTAGTTTAGGCAGGATATTATTTTTATAACAAAAAATGTAATTAACATTTATCCGGATGTAAGGCTTGGAGTTTATATATTATGGCATTTCACATTTTGTGGCGTTTTTGTAGCGTGAGACCTTAAATAAAAACACAAAAAAACTACGCATTGATAAAATTGACGTTTTGTTTTTATTTGGCGTTTTATATTTCAACCACGTTTTATGTGAGAAATGATGTTTTACCTTTTTTACCCTTAATGAAGCTCGTCCACGTAATGAAATTGATGTTATTTACGAAAACGCCACCGCACCAATCTAGTCTATAGATTATTTTGATCGGACGATCCATAACCGTTCTCACACTTACCACCGTTTCCTCTAAATCCTGACCCTATATATATATATATATATAGGGGAAGGTTCAAATGAAAACCACTAGTTATTGTGAAAACTCGAAAACTAATTAAAAAAGCCAAAAAAACATACCAAATTTTTTTTTTTTTTTGCAAATCAAATTTCGCAGGTTTCTTTATATAAAATAAAAAAATTTCAAAATTTTTTTTTTTTTGTGTAGTACACATGTGTAATGTGTACTACACAAAAATATTATTTTTTTTTTGAAAAAAGTTTTTTTTTTATATATAAAAACCAGCGATTTTTATAAAAAAAATTTTAAAAAAATTGTGTGTTTTTAGGCTTTTTTTTAGTTAGTTTTGGAGTTTTCACAATAAAAGTGGTTTTCATTTGAACCATCCCCTATATATATAGGAGAAGGATCCGTTAGGAACCACCCTTTATTGCGAGAACCGCGAGAACCAATGTGAACACAACCAAAAAATACCTTAAAATATCTATAAAACACCCCAAAAATTTTATTTTTTTTACTATTTTTTTTTGGAAAAATCCCTATATTTCGTCAATAATAAAAAAAATTAAAAAAAAAATTCGAGTATGAGTTATCCATGCACATGTGCATTTGTATCATTTATTTGACAAATTCCGTAATTCATTACAAATATCAGATAATTGCACTTTCATTTACACTACCATTCATAATACACTACTTTTTGCATTAACAATAATAGAAATGCACATGTGCATCTATATGTATGAACTTGTTATAACATTAACAACACTAGAAATGCGCATGTGCATCTATATATATGAACATGTTATAACGTGTTTTAGTACACCACTTTGAATACACATTCCCTTTCATCTATCATACCATCCATTCTACACTACCATTACCTCCTACAATCCGTAATACAATACCATTGCTTTTTACCACCCATAATACAATATTATTACCAATATTTCACTTTATTATATGTACATCAACACCCTTTATACCATCCAAATAACATATTATACCATAAAGTGACAAATATAATTAAACTATCAACCACTAGATATAACTAACCAAAACAAATGTATATGGGCCTACTTATCATTTAAAATTACAAACTTTTTGTATAAAAACACCTTATTTCATTTTGATACATATAGATGCACATGTGCATTTCTAATATCGGTAATATAAAAAGTAGTGCATTACACATGTTAGGGTAAATGAAAGTGCATTTTTCTACTACTGGTAATATATTATGGAATTTGTCCAATAAATGATACATGTGCACATTTGCATCCATAACTGTAACTCGAAAAAAAACCGTTTTTTTTGTAACAAAATATAGCGATTTTTATTAGAAAAATGTTAAAAAAAAAATTTGTGGGTTTTTTGGATTTTTTCAGGTATTTTCTTATGTTCACATTGGTTCTCGCGATTCTCGCAATAAGTTTGGTTCTCAAATGAACCTTACCCTATATATATATATATAAAAGAAGGGAATAATAAGAAAACTAAAAAATCCAGCAAGGGTATTTTTTATATTACACATTTGTAATACATGATATAATATACATATCTAATAATAATTTTTTTAAAAGAAATATTTATTGGGATATTATATATATATATATATATATATATATATATATATATATATTGGGTTCATTTTAGAACTCTAAATAATTGCAGAACTTTCAGAACACTTAATAAACAACATTTTTATTTAGTTTTTTTTTTTAATTTTTAGAGCACTTCTATCATTTTTCCATATATTTTTATTTACATACATGTTAAATAATGAAAAAACCAATTAAAATCATTTTTAGACAACTATCATTTTATAACAATAATACAACTTTAAAATACATTTATTTTTAAATAAGTTACCACTCTTCCAAAAATTACTCTTAATATTTTTTTACACGTGTAAATAGAAAATAAGTTATCAGTCCTTCAAAAATCACTCTTAATATTTTTAAGCGTGTAAATACAAACACAAAAAATTTACACATATGTAAACGGTAAAATTAATATGTAAATTTTTTACCAATACTTTTAAATTTAAACGTGTATATTTGTTTTCTAATATTTTATCCCGATAATAATGATAATTGCAAAAAGAATTTCTATATGAATGATTTTTTACCAAATTCTTGTAGCTCTTATAATATATATGCCTCTTCATTTTAACCATGCCCTATACATATGGTAAAATTTACGATAATTAGTGAGAACTTAAGAAATCTAATAATCAATACGGATCACTAATAAAAAAATTGTAATGTCTATTTTTTCTATGTCTTGTTAATTATTTAATTACATTATTTCTCATATTTTTTTCTATTCATATCTATAAGCTAATAGAAAATGTGGAATTTTAACAGCATAACATTCTGTTTACAATGATTTTTATAAAGTTTTCCAAAATATTCAAAGATCAAGATATGAGTTTACGTGCACCACACAATCTATTTATAGACAAACTATCCTAAGCGAATGACTCCTACGCTGGTTCTCATATGTTCGTATAACTCACACATGCGTATGAGTCCATTGCAATTCAAATCTTTAACTCTAGTTCTAGAACTAAACAAACTTTGAATAAGACGTAGGCATTAGACATTATGCTCAAGCAGACCCCCCACCCCCCCCCCCCCCCCCCCCCGCCCCCTTGGATGATGGCGTAGTCTTGTCTTTGTCTTCAAAATCCCTTCAGTCCTTCATTCCGAATACCCACTCTGTGCTCTTCAAAACTTTTTTTAAGTCTTTGATCTATGAGCAGCGGCTTCCTAAACTGAAATCTCGTAATAGATGCTTTCTTTGAACTTTGAGCAATCCGTTTAGACTTATTTCTCTCTTTCTTTTCTTCTTTCTCTTCAAGTTCCGTCCAGTTACTCGGCCACATTCTGCCGGAATCTATCTCGTATCTAAAGCAAATCTTGATTACTCTCTGAAACTGCATAACTTCTACTTTGTCAAGGCGTGCAAAGAAGGTCTTTCAGTTTTATCATCTTTCACACACATTCGTTTAACCATGTCCAAGTTAATGACCTTCGTTTAACGTTTCTGTCAACAACAATCCAATGATTTCAATTTTTTAATCAAATTCAAATTAATGACCTTGATTTCCAATTTTGATGAATTCCTAGTTTTATCTATACATTCAATTCAACCTATTATATTTTCAATTTAGCCCCTTCTAGTTGTAACAAATGAACCGACCCGTCAGTTTAGGTAAATATTAGTATTCCAACATCGGTTTTAAAAAATAAGTTGAAATGTAAAATATTTTATGTGTTTTAAAAAGGACAGTAGGCTGAAAGAATTTGGGATACGCGTTGTGGGATATGTCGTTTCATATTTGGATGAAAATTTTCACTTTCTCAACCACTCATTGGTGGGAACATGTGCTTTTGGCCTTCATCTATCACGCAATCAAGAGATCTGTTTGATAAGGTAGGAGCAATAAATGTAGCCTTCATATCATTTCAAGGAAAATAATAAAATGGGCACTATAAATCAATGATTTTTCTTATGGCCGAGGTTGATCGATGTGATCGATTCCGATTATTTAGACGGAGTTAAAGAAAATCGTATCGACAACTTACCTTGTACAACTTACTCAACGAATACTCGGCCTTGTAGACTTTGTTTTACATCATTGTGTCTAGCAATTTTAAATAGTAATCATTGAACCGCGACATATTGGTTTATTGACTTAAATCTTTCATGTAGTGTTTTTCAGAAACTAACTATTAGAAAAATATTTAAAATTTTTACAAATTAAAAAAAAAAGGACAGTACAATGATTATTATGATGATACATTATTATTTTTTTTTGGTTATTACTGCTATTATAATTCAGGTAGTTAAATATTAAACAAACATAAGAAAACAAAAAAAAATAACAAATACGGTTGGTGAAAAAAAAAAGTAAACTACAAATAATAGTGTAAGCTACAATTTAATTTTGAAAAGTTTTTGTGTTCCCAATAAAGGAAACTGTAGTTTATAGTGACACACCGACGTATAAACCCTAAAAAATAAAGATGGTGTATCAGAGCATTCACATCCATTCCATCAATTTTTTATCCTGAATTACACTAAAAAACACTAAATCTTCTTTCTCTTTTTCAATTAAATAATATTCTTTTATATCTTTATGATTACATTTTCTCTCTCCTCGACTCACAATCACTTTCAAAATATATTAAAAGATTATAAGGGGGTGAACAGTGTCCCCTCAAATATACAGATGGACATGAACAGTAACATTTTTTTTCTTCTCCACTCACAACCACTTTTTATACTATTTATATTGTAAAAACTCCCCTCACAGATTTGAAAACAAGGACCCTTGTAACTTTTTATTACATTTTAGTCAAAATCTTGGGATGTTACTGTTCATTTGGTTGTGTTTTTAATATATATATATATATAGATATATACACGATATTATAGTAAAAAAACAAAATAGTATTTTAAAAATTCTAAAAGTTAAAGTATTAAAATTAAAAAAAAATGTTCAATTCTTTTAAAACATGTTTTTGACTATTAAATCAACTACTCCAACAATTTTTAAACCATTATAATTTTTTTGATAAATTAATATTTTAAAAAAGTTATACAGTTTAAAACCAGAATCTTAATTTGTGTATATGGTATTATAATAGGATATATTTTTTTTAAATATCATGATACATATTACTAGTGTTTTCTTCCGCATCTTGTAGTAACCTTGTAGTGTGTGTGAGTGTGTACATAAGGTGGACAAAAAAGCTTATTTTACGTAATTTTAAGAGTTCAACTAATTACAATTTTCAATATCAATTTAACAATGTTTTAAAACATGTTGTTAACTTTTAAACAAACTTCGTCCACGATTTATAAAACTCATAATATTTTCATATGCCAATATTTTTTAAAATATACTTAACATGTTAAGTGATTACTAGTTTCGGTGTTTCCAATGTAAATTGGTTACCAACTCACATTAAAAATTAAGATGTTAAGTGATGTAAAACATATAATTACCATGTTAAGTGCTTTAAAACATATGGTATGGTATTGCTTTTAAAAAATTAACAGGTTAATTGATTACTAGTTTCGGTGCTCCCAATGTAAATTGATAACCAACTCACATACCCTCTCCCCTGGGTTCTTTTTAACCATGGATTTTGGGGGGGGGGGGGGGGGGGGGGGGGGGGGGGGGGGGCAAAAGACTTTACATGTAAAAAACACATAAAAACATTTATTTTTACATTTAGAAAACTTATTTTTCCACACATCAATAATGGTTCAAAGTTTTTGGTGACATTTTTAGGAGATTAAGTGACAACAATTTCACCGGAAGAATACCAAGCTTCATTAGTGAGTGGAAACAAATTAAACTATTGTAAGAAACGTGAGCAAGAAATAACATAGAAAGGTAATGTATTTTTAATAGTTTTTTGTTTAACCCATTGAGCATTGTGAAAAATTCCAAAGTCTCAACTCTCGTATATAGCATATGGCATGAGAGATACGTACAATGATTGCTACAAGAGGAGGGACGAAGGAATTTACCTTTACGTTATACTAAATTATATTCACTGTTCAATGGGTTTATATAGTACATTACCTTTGTATGTTATTTCTACAATATTTTTAATATATAGTTGGAAAGTTCACTCGCTAAGGATTTGTTAACCCTAAAGTATGTCAACATTTGATTTACGATACAGGCATGCACAAGGTTGTTCATTTGAAGGGTCTTTTCCTTCTTCCATCTCTCTTTTAGAACAATTACAAGATCTGTATGCCCTTTTTCCACTAGATTTAATATTTTCTTTGCTTTTTTTCCCGTATAAGTTCAAATATTGAAGCCCTATATAAAATGTGATTGATTACTTTTTTTTACCCTATATTTATCTTGTTATATAGGAGAATCAGTGACTTGAAAGGTGGAGCTTCTAGTTTTCCGTTACTAGAGAACATGAGAAAACTAGAAATATTGTGAGTCGATCTTTTGGTATCATCTGTGAGTTTCCTCTTTTTAGTACTAAAGTGTAACCTTAATAACAATCACAAGTAAATCTTAATATGTTGTAAGTAATTCACAAGATGCCCCTTGCTTCTCATATGCATTATAATTTGGTTATTTACTTTTTGTATGTATAATTTGTGTATAGAGTTGTTCTACCTCGAAAAACAAGAACACCAAAAGTTAGATGCAACTAACAAGCATGATACTCTAATTTCATATTGAATATTGATAATACTTAAATCAAAATCATCTTTATTTATTTCCACACAAAAAAAAAAAAAAACAATGTTAGTCATATAAATAGGGTTGTAAACGAACCGGACGTTAGAGAACAGTTTGTGAACTGTTCGGCGGAAAGTTCGTTTATTTTCGTTTGATTAGCAAACAAATACCAACAAAAAATTTCTAAAACGCAATGGACTGAAAACACATAAAAATGTGCGTTACCTAAAACGCAATGCACCAAAAACACAAATAAATGTCTTATTTATAAAACGCAATTGCCAGAAAACACTTAAAAATGTCTCCTTTCTAAAACGTAATGGCCTAAAAATAACAAAAGAAAGTGTTCTCTCTAAAACGCAATGGACTGAAAACACCTAAAAATGTGTTTTACCTAAAACCCAATGACTAAAAACACTTCAAAATGTGTTTTTCTAAAACGCAATGGCCAGAAAACATATAAAAATGTCTTAGTTCTAAAACGCACTGACCTAAAAAACCAAAGGAAGTGTTTTCTCTCTAAAACGCATTGAACCAGGACAATAGTTTTGTCTGTGAATTGTCTGAATCAGGAAGTAGGAGATCAATCCCAGCCAAGGGCTCTGCCCCTTGGACCCCGCTAGGGGCTGCCGCCCCGGGACCCTGCTACCAAGGGCGCTGCCCCCGGACCCCCGCCAAGATCGTAAAATGCAATGACTAAATCAAAAAGCCAGATAATAAAAATCAAATTAAAGAATTTCTTACATGGATCGAAGTCGGTTTCTTCAACGACTGACGAAATTTGAATGATTCAAACACTTATCAGAGATTGAATTGAACGGATCAAGTGATTATCTTCAAAATCACCGGAAAAAATGAGATTTTGTATGAAATTAAACTGGGTTTTCTTAAAAAAAAAAAAGCTGAAGAACACGTTGATCGGGTGTTTGAATCATTGATTTGTGACGAAAATCACACTATAATGTAGTGATTTTTGAGATAAAAAGTGAAGAAATGGTTGAAGATGGTAGGTTTTGAAAATGATGGGTTTTGATGTTACTAGAAAGAAGAAGGAAGAATAAAAGGATAAGATTAACAAAAATACTCTTTTTCTCTTTATTTTAAATTTTGCCACATATCATAATACTATTGCTTCCTATACTTTTTAGCCAAAATAAACTTCTAAAAGTACATATACATTTAGTACTACTTGGAATTATTTTATGAAACCACCAAAACAGACTCCACTAAAAGTATATATACATTTAACGTACTACTTGGAATTATTTTATGAAACCAAGAAGAAAACAAACAAATCACTCGGAAGATTCACACTTGATGATTAAGATCTCAACGATTAAAAAAGTAATAAAAAAATAAACTCTCATCACTAACAAAGAAAGCATCGGTTACATAACCCCCTTATTTTAACTATCTTAGACCGTGCTTAGTCCATGAGTTTTGGTCCTTTTTTGGTAGAAAATGCCAGACAACGCCCAAGATGCTGCCTCCGTGGGCATTTTTTTGGCCAAATTCAGTTGGAGCGTTGAATATTCCACGCCTTGCTCTCATTTCTTTGTCCAATCACCCTTCATCTTAATATTCTTTGTCCAATAAGATTTTTTGATGATTTTTTTTTATTTAATAATATTACATCTCATTTAGAATAATGTCTCACATCCCCACTACACCTATTTTAGAAAACGCACCATAATGCCTCATTGATGACTGGGCTGCCACATAGCGCAAAACAATCAAAGGTGGGGTGTTAACCACTACACATGGTCTTAATGTTGATTTCTGCTTTTTTCATAACAATCTTCACCTTAAATTCCAAGTCATCACATTCATTCAATCCCTAAAGCATCCAAACACTACACTCAAAGCTAGAATGATATCAAAGAACAAACGTATTTTAGAAGAAACCTAACTCAAAACCTTTAATAATTTGTGATACACAGAAAGCCTTAGTAAAACCTCTATATATAGACTCAAGAAACTTAGCTTTCATCCAAGTTACAATAGAATCCTATAACATATCTGATACGGACCTCCGTGAAATTAGCTTGCATTCACACGTTCATCATCCTAGTTTTAATAGTTTTTCATTTATTTTGTTTTTAATTATGTTAGTGGGTAGTTAATCATGTTAGTGGTAATTGCATTAGGTCCATGTTCCCTTAACTAGTTGCATGTTTTACGTATTCAGTTTCAGTAAGTGTAAGCCTTTATAAGGCCTTTGAGTTTGGCAAATGAAAAGGGAAGAAAAATTAGCAAAGTCTTGTTTCTATCTCTAATTCTTGGAGTCTAACCCGCTTAAGGGTCTATCTTGGAGTCTAACCCGCTCAAAGGGTCCCTATCATTTCGTCTTCACCTTCCGCCATGCCGCCCCGCCGTGACACCTCCTCCGACAACCCTTCCACTGATGAATTGCTTACCTCCCTCGCCGACTCTGTCAACAAGTTGATCACCTCCAACACTGCCGCCACCAACCAGATGGTTTCCGGTCAAGAGCAACACAAGGCTCATCCGGATATCATAATCAAACAATTGGTGGCTCAGTACGAGCAAACCAACAACCTCATTGCTACCCTTCTTCACCCCGATCCGAACTGACCTAGTTCTTCCGGGTCGAACACTCCGCCACCTCCACCACCACCGCCACCACCACCTCCTGCCAACCACACCCCCAAACCACTGAAGATTACCCTTCCCATGTTTGATTGTTCGAACCCAATGGATTGGCTCTTCCAAGCGAATAACTACTTTACCTACTACTCGGTTCCGGATGTTCAACGACTTTACTTAGCTGTGTTCTATTTCACCGGTGACGCACTAAGTTGGTACAAGTATCTCTCGAACAATAGGTTACTCGGAACTTGGAAGTAATTTTCAAGAGCTTTGGAACTCCGATTTGGTCCTTCTTCCTACGAGAATCACCAGGCGACTCTTTTCAAACTCCAGCAAACTGCCATCGTTGCCATGTATCAAAATGAGTTTGAACGACTCACTAACCGAGTCATTGGTTTATCTCCCGAGACACTAAAGAATTGTTTCATTTCCGGACTTAAACCGGACATTCAAAGCGAACTAGAAATCCATCATCCTCACCTGTTGCATCAGATGTACGGATTAGCTCGTTTAATTGAAGACAAGCTCACTGCCGGGGTAATTGATTCCACTGTTGGATATGTTTCGTCCGCACAATCCGCATCATCTCTTCCAAACAAATGCCTTACTCAAGCGGAGATGCAAGCGAAGCGCGCCGCCGGCCTTTGTTTCAACTGCGACGAAAAATTCCAGCCGGGGCACCATTGCAAAATGCCACAATTCTTGCTTTTCGAGCCTCAAACCGATCCGTCATGGACCGGTACAATTTCGACAACTGTGGGTCGTGAGGACACGACCCGTTTTAAAGGGGTGGGTATTGATACGAACCAACCACCTTGACCCGATTGCGTGTTTGGAGCATGACGTACCGTACCGTTACCGCCTGCACGTTTATTTTGATGTCTTCACATTTTGCACGTTTCTGTTGGTTTATTGCATGCATATAGATGTAGGTCCATGTTTTCATTGGTTACCCATGTTCCTTTATTATTGCATCCACGTTTCCAATTTATCGCATGCATGAACTTCTATTTCCTGCATATTCTGTAGCTGCATTGAGAAGTTAAGAAGAAAAAGTTGCAAAAATTGTTCTCTTATATTTACTTTCAATTTTAGTTTTACAATTGCTCTTCGTTCTTAATTTGGAGACCACCGATCTCGAACTCGGTACTATCAATATCTAACCCCTAATAAACCGACTTGTTTAATTAGAACTCTTCAAGCCCACACCGACTTGTATGAACTTGGAAGCCCCGGCTCACACCAACTTGCATGGGCTTGGGAATTATGTGTGTGTGCCAACATTCACCCCCTAATTCACGAACCGAATTAGGAGGGACTTCAACACCAACTAAGTCTCTCATCTCTTTGAACTTCTCACTACAAGAAAATGAGGTAATGGCGGCAACAAATGTCGCCGCTAAAGACCCCGATCTAGGCCGCTATTGTTAATAAATGTCGCCGCTAAAGACCCCGATCTAGGCCGCTATTGTTAATAGCGGCGACATGTCGCCGCTAAAGGGTCGTCGGTAAAGATCCGACGGTAAAGGGCCTTGTGTCGCCGCTATTGCTTCGTATCGCCGCTATTGATATAATCCAATAGCAGCGACATATGACGCCGGAATAAAGTCGTCGCTAATGGTATGGATCAATAGCGGTAAAACTCTATTTTTTTTCAATTTTTTTGCTGCATTTTCTATATTTCCGTTATATACAAACCTGCCGATTTTCCAGTTTTACGCAACACAAACAAACTAAATAAACATAATACTTTACATACTAAAATCGCATAAAACGTATCCGTACAATAACATCCTAAAATATCCGTACAATAACATCCGAAAACTACAAGTCGATAATACTTAATAGTCATCGTCATCCTCATATTCCTTGTCAAAAATGTCGTCATCGTCTTCGTCGTTTGCGGCTTGCTATCCCTTCGTAGCAAGATAGGAATCAAGTTGAGTTAAACGGTTCTCGTGTAAACGGTTCTTGCCAGAACCGTTTGACAAATATATATCTCAAAATTAACAATTAAATTAAAAAAAAAAACAATGGATATGAAGCATGAAGGTGATGGACTTACTAAACTAATACTTTCTGTTACTTGATGAGACTAATAGCTATAAAGACCAAAATAGATTTTTCATATTTAGCATCAATTAGCAATTCGCAACTTACAGTATGTGTAAATTATTAATTTAGCATCAGTTGACAAGCTTTAGAAAAAGTAAACTTCTAAATAATTAGATTTGTAAAACAAACATAAATGACGGTACACATGACTCCATCCAAAAGAAATAACAAAACAAAAAACCCTTTCATTATAAGCTGCAATCAAGTTGTGGATCGGAAGATAACAAGAAATCTCAATTCATCCTTGTATCATAGTGCCAGGTTTACATAAATTTTTAACTACCAAATCATGCACTAGTAATTTTATATATAATATTTAAAGTTTATACCCAAACCGGTTCTGGCGGTTCTTTAAACGGACCTGGCGGTTCTGAACCCAACCGAACAGGGAACCGTTTTCACCAAAATTTAAGAACCGGAACCAGACCCTAAATACAAGAATACGGTTCGGATCTAGCGGTTCGGTTTCGATTCCCCGGTTCTCGCGGTTTGGAACCGTGACTTGCTCAGCCCTATATTTAGCAAAGTAACTTGCGCTCATAGCGACTTGTATAACTTTTTAAAGTCAAATTGTATAGTGGACCTCTGAAAAGGGTTGTGGAGTTTGGGGTTGCACACCAAACACATTCGATGGCATATTGGAAGAAGGTTTATGTCCAAGCCCCCGGAACTATCCTCGTCGATCACCCAACATATTTTGAAACGCGACAACCTCACTCGACGGTTGAGAACCGCCGCCTTCTCCGCCCACAATCTCACGTTCTAAATTAAGTTGTATTTTAGGAAGATGATTATATATTATAGAGAATAATACTTTAGATAAATACTTACATAATTCTGCTCTGCTACCGCGTTAACCCAACTCCCATCTTTATCGGTGTGAGTTTTGTTGTACGTATCGAGATGTTTCAAACCTTGTTTATCATTAAAACTTAGATTAGACATTAAATAAACACAAACATACAAACACACATATAAAACATTACATGTTTGCAGGCAGTGCTACTGTAAGACGCGATCCCCCCACAGTTTGGGAATTGTTGACCCTGGCGGACTCTTGTGTTTGCCTAACATCTTGCAATATATCTAGGGTCCAAGAAGTGATCAATTGTTCTCTGCCAATTTTCATAAGGCATATCTGTTGGACCGATCTTGACCCGAAAACGTCAATTCAAGCAACTCATCTTCATATATGAAGGCGGAATCAACATATAAGAAGTTACAACAGCTTATCCTTTAATTTTCTATCACTTTATTGCTTTTCAAACGAGATTTTGACAGAGTTTGGCTCCAAGCTTACACACATATATCTCTATGACTAATGAACACAACCAGCCTATTTATAATGTTTCTGGTCCGGATATACGGCATGACAAATAAGCGAACCAGACCTCTTGACATATAAGCTGACCAGAACTTGACACATAAGCGGACCAGACCTAACATAGTGTCATAAAAGCGAACCAGACTTAAGACATTGACATAAAAGCGAACCAGACTTATAAAATACATATTTTGACACATTTGACCCTCTGTTGACCAATCTTGACTTGTGACTTCTTGTAGACGCAGTCAACAGACATTTCATGTATCAACAGACTCCCCCTTGGATGTTGACGTAGTCTTTTAGCTCCTGAGTCTTCAATCTTAATCTTCTCTTCAACTCTGTCTTTTCATCATAAGCACTCTATCTTCACATTCCCATTAATTGTTGATCCAGACTCCCCCTTTCACAGACTCCTCCTCTCAATATGCTAGAATCTGAGAGATCTGGTTCAAGCTTTGACAAATAACTTCCGTTGGAAATAATGAAGATTAAACCTGTTACTCAACCAACAATCATTACAATCTATCTTTTCAATCACAAAAACACAAACTCAATCAGTTATAACAATCCACTCAAGTATTCAGGTCCAAATTAATGACCCTGATTACTCAATTAATCTACCAAGTCCAAGTTAATGACCTTGGTTGATCTTTTGACAAAACAGACTGATTTAAAACAACAATTTCAAACAATTTCTGAAAATAACAAGTATCAAGCTAATGAACTTGTTTTTATCATGTCAAATAATTCAAACTTCTTCAAAGTAAGCTCTCCTCATTCTTCAGTCCAGAATATCCTGCATCTGCTTCAAACATCTAAGAATCCAACAATCCACTCTCCACTTTGGTTTGTCTAAAATAAAGCAGAAATAAAATCTTTTTGGATTTTATCAAAGTGATCTAAACTAAGGAATAAAATACAGAAAACTTAAATTGCAGAAATTAAACAAAGTAAACTATTTACAAACATATTTTTTGGTGAGCATGTCAGGGAATCATATCAGCTATTCAGACAAATCACAAGTACCGTTAAGCTACATTACATACTCAGATTTAAACAATTTACCTTGATTGTCGATATACTGATCCATCTTAAATTCTCACACAAATTTCAATCTATTCAGGATACGATTTAGGTGAATTAAGAACTTATAACATTCATGTGTCCCACCTCTTGAATATACTCCCGTATCCAGAATCCCAATAATCAATCTTACAGGTGAGAATACTACAATGATATCTGTATATAATTTAGGTATGCGAGGGCCGAGGGATCTCAGATCGATACTTCCGTATACGCAGAGAGATATCAGCTTCGACTTTTCAGTGTGTCCCCTTTAGAGGATCTTTTTGCTTACAACAGCAGCATATATCAATTTTATTGTTTCAGCATGCTGAGGGTTTAATGCTGTGTTTCAAGCATTGCAGCAAGTATTAGCCAGGGACTAGGTCAGAACTACCGTTCAGCAGAAGTCCCGGAATAATACCCCAGACATCATAGAGTATAAAGACCTAGTATATCAGATTACGAGACCTTTCAAACGAGATTTCAGGGGTTACCTATATATCCAAGTAGTGTTCCCCACGAATTCACAAGTTTGAATTTAGGTTTATATCCCGAATAAATCTACTAAATGTGCGAAAACCTATCGACACATCATCAGTAAGATTGTTTAATTCTTTTATACTTTTCAAATCTTTAGCATACTGTAATCGTCTAGCTGATGTACTATCATTTTCCCAATATACACAAGCTCTTTTTCAGATTTTATCATGTTTTTGTATTTTTGCATTTTTTACTGTTTTTGTATTTTCTGAAAATAAACTATGTACAAACATCTACTCCCCCTAAATACCAAAACAAGTAAAAAATCGACAAACCATTGCAGATTGTTTCTCGTCTTCATCCGCAACAGTACCCTCATCAACGCCAATTATGCCATCCGACACCGACAAAAGCTTCATACCATTCAGTTTTAACAAATATTTAAACCGATTTTTATCAAAAGCTTTGGTATGTAAATCAGCTTTCTGTTCGTCTGTGTGGATTTTCTCAATTCGTATAAACTTTTTCTCAAAACAATCACGAATAAAGTGATGACGAATTTCTATGTGTTTAGTTTTAGCGTGATGTACTGGATTTTTAGTTATATTTATTGCGGCCTCATTATCAACAAAAAGAGGTGTGTTAAGAAACTGCAAACCGTAGTCGCGCATCTGTTGCTGTATCCACAAGATCTGAGAGCAGCAACTGCTAGCAGAAACATACCCCGCTTCACATGTAGATAACGCCACAGACGTTTGTTTCTTACACTGCCAGGTAACCAATCTAGGACCAAAGAACTGGCATCCTGCAGTTGTTGATTTTGAATTGACTTTGCAGCATCCGAAATCCGAATCGGAATACCCTTCGAGCGTAAAATCACCTTTTCTAGGATACCACAACCCCAATGAAGGAGTTCCTTTCAGGTAGCGCAATATCCTCTTCACAATGATCATATGCGATGCTCTCGGGTTAGACTGAAATCTTGCTGCGAGGCACGTTGGGTACATGATATCAGGACGTGAAGCAGTTAGGTACATTAGAGAACCTATCATGGATCGGTAAAACGTTTCATCAGCCCTGTCTCCGGTGAGATCTGGGTGAATCCCATGATTTGTTGCAAGTGGGGTAGCAGCTGGAGTAGAACTTGACATCCCAAATTTCTCTAGAATATCATGAACGTACTTTGACTGATGAATGAAAATTCCTTCAGGAAGTTGTTCAACTTGTAAACCCAGAAAGAATTTCATCTCCCCCATTGATGACATTTCGAATTTCTGCTTCATCACTGATTCAAAATCTTTGCATAGATTTTCATTTGTCGACCCAAAGATTATATCGTCCACATAAATCTGAACTATCAGAAGATGACCATCAACGACTTTAGTGAAGAGAGTGGCATCCACTTTTCCACGAATGAACTGGTTAGCGAGTAGGTGTTGAGACAAAGTCTCGTACCAGGCTCTCGGGGCCTAGTGTAAACCATACAGCGCTTTGTCCAATAAGTAGACCTTGTTTTTGTGGATTGGGTCAGTAAAGCCCGGCGGCTGACCAACATAAACCTCCTCTTTAACCTTCCCGTAAAGAAACGCCGATTTAACATCCAACTGATATACTTTGAAATTCTTCCAAGACGCAAATGCAAGAAAAATTCTGATTGCCTCTAGTCGTGCAACAGGAGCATAGACTTCAGTAAAATCAATTCCCTCCTGTTGACTAAATCCTTGAACAACGAGTCGAGCTTTGTTCCTTACGACAACTCCTCTATCGTCCCTTTTACACTTAAATACCCACTTAGTGTTAATTTTCCTATGACCATCCGGCAAATCAACTAACTTCCACACTCCCAATTTCTCGAATTGACTAAGTTCCTCCTGCATTGCATTGACCCAAGAGTCTTCAGTGAGCGCCTCTTTGTAAGTTCTTGGCTCAACCTGCGAGATAAAACAACTTAATGAGAATTCAGTTTGCAAAGGAGCAACTGTTGTATAAAAACATGTAAGCCCTTTATCAATCTGATTTCGAGTGCGAACGCCTTTCTGCAATTCTCCTATGATCAACTCCTCTGGATGATATGAAAAAGTTCGCGGCATCACTTCACTTGAAACATCTACATTTCCCTCCAGATTAGTAACATTCTGCTCTGCATCTTGTTCACCAACTTGGTTTGTTTGACCTGAAATTTGAATCTGCTCCCCCTCAGAATTTGAATCTGAATCACCGTGATCAAAAACTGGCATGTTTTCAGCTTCTGAATTATCATTCTGAGCCGACTGATTATCTTGAGCAACTTCATTTTGTTGGACATCATCATGTTCACCAGCATTACTTGGACCTGCTTCATCGTCATTTGAAGTTTCCCGTGGTCTTCTTGAATATTCAGCTGGAAACCTTAACTGCGACTCATATTCACGCAAAATATCCAACTCATCAAAGAAATCTTCATCATCCTCTGATTCTTCTCTCATGTCAAACGAATCCCAAAGTTTGTCATAATGATAACGCCATGAATCACCAGGATTCTGCGGCGGCATAGTATAACCTTGACATTCAACATTTGCAGCTTCAATAATCCGCTTCTCACTTGGAACGAAGACACGTCGCAATGGATTTGAATAACCAACAAATATACCCTCAATGCACTTCGGACCAGACTTTCCAAAAGGTTCTATAACCGTACAAGGTGACCCGAACGGTTCTAGATACTTCAAATTCGGTTTGCGATTATTGATTAGCTCAAAGCATGTTTTGTTGAACTTCTTGACAGTAAGAACCCTGTTGAGCGTATAGCATGCGGCAGAAACAGCTTCAGCCCAAAAATTAATCGGTAACTTTGAATCTGCGAGCATCGTTCTAGCCGTCTCGATTAGCGTCCGGTTTTTGCGTTCTGCGACTCCATTCTGCTGCGGAGTGTACGGAGCACTAAACTCATGCAAAATACCTCTTTCATCACAAAATTCTTCCATCTTACTGTTCTTGAATTCGGTACCATTATCACTTCTAATTCTCTTGATACGCTTTTGGTACAAATTCTCTATCTTCCTGAACAGCCCCATCAAACTGTCAAATGTTTCATCTTTCGTCTTTAAGAAAGAAACCCACGAAAATCTGGAATAATCATCAGTAACGACCAAACAATAGTAATCTCCTGTAACACTTTTAACATTCACCGGACCAAACAAATCCATGTGAAGTCGTTCCAGAGGTCTCGAAACTGAATTGACTTGCTTTGTAGGGTGTGACTTTTTCTTCTGCTTGCCTTTGATGCAGCTAATGCACTCCCCTTCCAGATGAAAACCTTTGATATTAACACCCAATACCAAATCATTGTGCACCAAATGATTCATTTTTCTAAGATGTATATGCCCCATCTTTCGGTGCCACAATCTGGATTCTTTCTCAGTTGCTCTAGACACGAAACAATGTGCTTGACCAGTAGTTGTAGTTGCTACAGACATATCTAACACATATAAATCATTCACTCTAGGTGCCCTCATAATAATCCATTCTTCAGGGATAACAAAACCAGGTTTCAAAATCAAACACTCTTTATCAGTGAAGTGAGTAGTATACTGATTGTCACAAATCTGCGAGATACTAAGTAGATTGTTCTCCAGCTCAGTGATGTAGTTAACTCTCTCAAACGTCACAATCCCATTGGATAACGTTCCTTCACCAACAATTCGACCACCTTCATGACCAGCAAATCCCACATAACCACCATTAATGTTTCTCACATCATACAGCAATGCAGTTTTTCCTGTCATATGTCGAGATGCACCGTGATCCATAATCCATCTAGATACCAGTTGTGGAAGATCCTGCACAAAACAAACTACGACTTAAACAACTTCAAGAAAGATGCCGATTCATGCTTCACGAAACAGGAAGCTCCGGCAATTCAAACTGCTTATTCAAACATGGTGTCCACCCAGGCTTCATCAGCCTTAGGTGTAACCTTGACTCTCGCAATTTGAATTTTGAAATTTTCAGCCTTCAAAGGTGGAAAATTTGCATCATAATCAACCGAAATTGATTCATCAGCCTTTTTCACTTCTGAAGTTGAAATTTTCATTTCACTTTTTGGTTTCCAAATTTGTTCAGTTAATGCAACCCGTTTATAAAACTTGTCATTTTGAGTTACCAATTTCTTTACAGGTTCATTTTTTTCTTTTACATTGTTGATTTTAACGTTTTGCTTCTCAACTACTTTCTTCTCAACATACATTGGTGCTTTACCCTTCACATCATCCTTCTTTTGTTGAACCTTCACAGCTTCAGTCCTAGGCTTCACATATGTACACTTTCGTGCAATATGACCAACTTGTTCACATCTAAAACAAGTACGAGTATCAGCTACTCGACTCGTGCCTTCAGACTGAGCCTGTGAAGCTCTCTTCTCAAAGAACTCTTCATTCGATTTTGAAAAGATTTCATTTTTCTCATCAGAAAGTAAACGTGAACCATTCACAAACACTTTCTTTTCAGTAAACCTCTTGTTTTGAAAACTCTTCTTCTGATAACTATTACCACCTCGATAATCACCCGACCAATTGTTTCGATTGTTATTGTAAAAACGTGGTGAATAAACAGTTTTCTTGTTATAAACCCTGTCTTTCTTTCGACTCAGATTATTCACTACTGACAACTCGACTTCAACAAGTTTGAAAACATTTGTCAATTTGTTCATGTTAACATTCTCTATTGGAAACTCTGAATCCGAAAACAACTTATCCGAACCCATCATCTTGTACATGACAAGGTTTGATTCTTCATCTAAGTTGTTCTTGGACTTTTGTTTCTGAATGTATCTATCTAGAAAACACCCATCCTCCTCAGAAGTGTCACAATCCGGTTTAAGCACTTTGTCTACCACACTTTTCACCACATCACTTTGGACACCCTCGTCATTGGAAGATGTGAACGTGACATCAATGTTTTCAGGAAGTTTAACTTCACTTTCTTCCTCAATTTCCACCAAACTAGATTGCTTTTTCGTGTAGTTGTCTAAAATTGGCGGTGGAACTTTGTGAAAACCTACACCCGTTCCATCAGAAAACACATCCTCGCCATCTTTGTTTTTCCCTATAGGTTTAGGAACAATATGCTGCAAAACAAAACTTGCCGATTTATAGCTGTTAAGCTTCAACTGGATTCGTTCATTCTCAATTTCAGCTTCTTGAACTTTAAGTTTCAGTTTAGCAATTTGATCCAGTTGTTCATTAATCGATTCTTCTTTTAATCTCAAAACAGCTCTTAGATGTTCATTTTCTTTAAATGTTTTGCCATTTCGATCATCACTATCTTTGACAATGTTTTTCAATTTCTCAAACTTTTCAGAAATTTGACGGTTTTCAAGAATTAACTTTTCATTTTCAGATTTTATTTTCTCACGTTCAGTTTTATCATTTTCAATTTGAGCCATTAATTCTTTGTTCCGTTCAGTTGAAGCTCTTACACTTTTGTCACGATCGAGAATCTGATTTTCAACATTTCTAACTTTTGTTGTCAGATTCTGAATTTTCTCATTATTAAGATACGTGACAGTGCTACAAAAATTGCATTGTTTGGTGCAATTTTTGCAGTCAGCATTTCCTTCAAACTTGTTACCTGACTCAATCTTGTTACCTGACGCATTTGTTGACACACTTTGACTGACCGACCCCTTTGACTCAGTAACAGAATTAGGATCTACCTCAAGTGCTTTTGCAGCTAGCACTTTGTCAGCCATAACTCCCAGATTCTCAGCTGTCAACTCTTGCGTAGTATCAATTATGCCTGTAACAACCTGCTTTTCTTTCTTCTCTTTCTCCTCTTTCTCCTTTCTCTCTTTTTCTTTCTCTTCTTCAATCATTTTCGAAGTTGGAGTTCCCCACCACTTGTGTTGCCAATATTCATCTTCTTCTTTGTACTCCTTGATGATGGCTTCAATATCAAGTGTTTTGTCATCAATCGCAATGTTGCCATATCTATCAAGATAGCACTCTCTATCTGGATCCCATCTGTTTGCTCTTCTAGCTTCCAGAAAGATACCAGAAAGTCTGATAATCTTGGTTTCAGCATTCATCTTTCGGTATTGATACTTCTGTTCTTCAGTACGATCATCTTTCCACTTAATGGGTTCATCATTGCTTGCCATGAATGCATAACCCACCGCATCTTCTTCCGGTAGAACTTCCTTACTCCAATCATACCCCTCATCATCATAAATCACAGCAAGAGCCCTAGATTTGTCTCTGTTATCTTCAGACTGCTTCAATCTAGGCGGCTCAGATTTATTCTGATGGTAGATTGCCTTTTTGTAATAATCATCTCTAAACGGATTCTCTGACTCATCAGCATACGCATTCCTGCTAACAAAACTATCGATTCCTTTTCAAAAGGACACTAACCTGGTCCGCCTATGCAGCTCTTAAATATGAAAATTCAAACTAAACTTTTCTTTAGGTGCCTTATTTTCTTATATCCAATACTAGAATTACCACCCGCCGCAATGCGGCGGGAGATTCATTAGTTATATATCATGTTAGATGAAAGGCAAATGTTTCTCACATGTTCATGAGCCTATGTGTAAAACCGAGAAAAAATAACAAAGTCGATCTCTGACTTGCACATTGCAACAGACATATCAAACGGGAAAAATAGACGCGTTGCGACGGACATGTCAAATAGGAAAAAAATAGATGAAAAAACGTTGAACCCCACACGCACGTTGCGGCGTGTTTAGATGAAAGGCAAATGTTTCTCACATGATCACGAGCCTATATGTGTAAAACCGAGATGTTACTTTATCAGTTTTGTAGACGGACCACCGATCGTTTTTCTCCCTGTAATCTCCATGAAGCGTTGTGCACGTCGAACTGCACTTGCCATTGCCCAACGAAAGTCGATCAGCTCCATTTCTTCAGGGTCTATCTGATCGTAGTCTTCTTTTGTCAGATTTGTATTACCGATTTTTCCAGCCACCAACCCTTCATAGGATTCCAGAACAGATGCTAGAAAGACCATTTGTTGCTTGGCCGACTCCTCATCAAAATTTTGTGCGTTCTTCAGATCTATCGCGATATTGCAAGAAAACTTCGCATCAGTATGATTTGCAGAAGACGTAAATCCACTATGATAACCACTATGACTTCCGCTGCTTGAACTGTTTTGACTTTCTTTGCTTGCCGAAGAAACATTCTCAGCAGAAAATGCAGTTTTTGGAGAAGTAGCTTTTGGGATCAAACTTTTTGGATAGTACAGATCCAGATTTTGTTGATAAGATGAATGATTAACTTTGTACGTCTTCTTCAATTCCAGTTCATGACTTTCAAGTTTCTCAATCACCAAATCTGGTTTCAACAAATCAGAAGGAATAGTGTTCTTAAGCATGAGAGCATAATATCTCCATTCCATCTCGTCTGGAAACGAATCTAACAACTTGTCTACTTGCTCATCATCAGAATATCTGATCTCATGTCTTTCTAATTCCAGCTTCAGATGACCGAACCTTTCAATCATTTTACTCACCGATTCATTTTTAAGACAACCAAACAAATCAAACTCTTTCCTAAGAAGTTTCTTTTTATTTTTTACAATTTCTTTGCTTCCAAGACACTTCTTTTTGAGTTTTTCCCATAAGTCTTTAGAATTAGAGTAATCTATCAGTGAAATGATGTCTTCACGCACTGATTGAAACAATAATGCCACACATTTTTGCTCTGCTACAAAATTTTCAATCTCTTCAGCTGATCTTAATGCTTCACCATTCTTCTTTCCTTGGGCAAAACCATTCTTCATACTCTTCCAGCTAGCAAAAGCAAATGCCATCAACCAGTCTTCGAATTTTGTTGCCCACCTGCTATAATCTTCTATAGCCATCAGCTTAGGAGGTTTGTTAAATGTTCCAAATGCGCTTTCGGACTCCCAAGCTTCCTTCTTTCTTTCTTTTGGTGGACTTTTGTTTGCATCACTTGAAGAAGTATCGTTGGTTCCTGAACTACCCGTGAATGCGTACATATCGCTGAAGGGATTCATGAAAATATCATCCATTTTAATCGTACCTGCAAAATCAATCAATCACTTAGACAAGTTTTCAAGAATTTTAACAACTGTGACGAATAAGCGAAACTATCAATGTTGTCCAAAAAAGCGAATCAAACACAACTATGTTCTTTCGAGCGAACCAGAAAAAAATTCGTTCGAGCGATTCAGCTTTTGTCCGTTTGAGCGAACCAGGTTGTATGTAACAGCGGACCAAACAATTATCAAATAAGTTCTCTCGAGCGGACCAGATAAGGTTCGTTCGAGCGGTTCAGATAAGGTTCTCTCGAGCGGACCAGCAGATGTTCGAATGAGCGAACTAGACAATTGTCGTTTGAGCGATTCAGCTCTTGTACGTTCAAGCTGACCAGCTTGTACAAAACAGCGGACCAGAGAATGATTGAAAAAACGGACCAGGTCAATGACCGTTCGAGCGAACCAGAAAGTCTGTTCGTTCGAGCGGTTCAGCAGATGTCTGAATGAGCGATCCAGAAACAATGTGATGTCTGAAAAAGCGAACCACAAATTTTAACCAATTATAGTTCGAATAACACTCTGATACTTTCAAGGATTGTAATACACTTAATTCCGATCACAAAGATATACTTTTCGTTCAATTCCGACCTCTAATCCATTCTAGATCTAAGTTTTAAATTCTGTCCGAAAAACTGATTACGTTTTTGATGAAATTGAATGAGTTTTACAGTGTTTTAATGTCTGAAACTTATACGGATTGTTTAATAACAAGTTTCGGTCAAAATACTTGAGTTTCAATCCATTCTGTCCAACAAAACTTGTTTAAACCGAAAAATAAAAGAGAAAGTATGAGTAGAAATGAGGTAATGTCGCAGAATCAGCTGATGTAGTATGAGCTTCTTGTCCTGATGCTCTGATACCACTTGTTGGACCGATCTTGACCCGAAAACGTCAATTCAAGCAACTCATCTTCATATATGACGGCGGAATCAACATATAAGAAGTTACAACAGCTTATCCTTTAATTTTCTATCACTTTATTGCTTTTCAAACGAGATTTTGACAGAGTTTGGCTCCAAGCTTACACACATATATCTCTATGACTAATGAACACAACCAGCCTATTTATAATGTTTCTGGTCCGGATATACGGCATGACAAATAAGCGAACCAGACCTCTTGACATATAAGCTGACCAGAACTTGACACATAAGCGGACCAGACCTAACATAGTGTCATAAAAGCGAACCAGACTTAAGACATTGACATAAAAGCGAACCAGACTTATAAAATACATATTTTGACACATTTGACCCTCTGTTGACCAATCTTGACTTGTGACTTCTTGTAGACGCAGTCAACAGACATTTCATGTATCAACAATATCCTTGGGGTGGTATGCCCTTGCTCCTTCGACATTGTCATAACATCCATTACGAATAACTTCTTCTTTTGCGCCATGCTTGCGGTCAGAGTACCTCTTCATAAGCACATGTTTAATGCTGCCTTTCAAGTTCAAAGCATCCAAATCCTGTTGAACTTCATCGAAATTGAAGTTCTCCTAGGAATTAAATAAAAAAAGTTAAAACATTATATAAAACATGTTAGAACACTAACGACGCGTTTACGGCTGCACCAAAACCGTCACTTGTCAACAGTTAGAATAAGTACCATTCACCTGCCAGGAGTCAACTTTTTCAAAATTTGAAATCATGAGCATTTCAACTTGAAGGAAAAGTATCTTCCACACGAGGATTTTCCATATTTTGCGCCGAAACTTCACAAAGCAAAAAGCGCACACTCCATTTTGATATAGTCCAGTGCTCCACTTACTCGCATAAGAACAACACTGGACTGGGGACTTGAAGGGGTATGTTCCCAAAAACCTCGCACAGGTGTAGGAGACCATACCATAACCTCATCACAATGTACATCTTTTAAGGAACCCTGCGCGGCTGCGCACCGGTTCTAAACAAAACATAGAAGAAAACAATCTTCGATATCCACGCGCTGGAGAGAAGGACAAAACTAACATTCGATTAACACCCCTGCGTAGGCTCGCACAAGGGTACAGTTAGACTTGAAGTTAAAAACCTAAGCATCTCCGCACGCCTAGAACCAAGACTTAAGCAAATGTGTGCCTTTCTGTTGTAACAGAATTAACATGTGGCAAAAGCATAAAGGGTTACAGCTGTAAACCTTCTGGAATACCCCATCATGCACAACCATTCAGTTACAACCGAATGGTGACGTGGCATCATCATGGACGCTCATCTAAGTCACGATGATGGCACTAACTTGGAGAAGGATCCACACAACACCACTTTCCACGTGCCATCTCCCCAGCCATTGATCACACTCAGGATCCGTGTGCATAGACATAACGTTAGTGATCAACGGAAAAGGGCATAACCGCTTATGGAAAGTGCTTTCCATCACTATCTCCGTCAACAGGTTTTCCCGCCCAAATCTAGTTATAAATAAGTCAATTCAGGTATGATCTCTCAACTTACACCCACTTCACTTCACTACTTCTTCTTCTTTATTGAGATCTGTAATTATTTTCACGCCGGAGGGTGGTCATGGAGAGAACCCCCCCATTCTCCCCGTGGCGAGTCTAACGGCTGTCTGTTTTGCAGATATCGTTCGGAGAAGAAGCTCAGTTAAACCCCGAATCAAACGAGAGGACTAATCCTTTTATGCAGAACTTAACCCTTAGTTCGATTGATTCCGGTCCTTCGAACCACTGTTTCTTGATATGGCTTCTCACATCCTTATGGTTGTGACCTGTAAACATCCTCCTTTAGATCGCCATGAAGAAATGCAAGCTTGACATCTAAGCGACGCAATTCCCAACCCTCAATTGCGGCTAATGCTAGTAACAACTGAACCGTTTGGATTCTCGTCACAGGAGCAAAAACTTCGTGTGTAACACCCCGCCCCGATTAGGGCTAACGTGTTACACAATTCGGTAATCAGAGATAATTAATAACTTAATTAAAATATAAATTCCATAGGTTTAAAACAAACATCGCCAAAATGACATAACGGTCTCATCAGAAAAACATAAATGTCTAAATTTATTAAATATAAAGTTTTATTAAACTCTTTGCTTCCAACTCTAGCCTTTTTATTATCACTCTTCACACATTCCCCCGATTTCCCTGAGTACCTGTTTAAGACATAGTAAAAGAAAACAACAAAAAGAAACGGTTGAGCAAAAAATTGCCCAGTAACGGAGAAACAATAGCAATAACACAAAAATGATAGAAGCAATAAACTAAACACTTTCGATGAAAAAAAAAATACAATACGCTGAATGATCACTGATGAATACCATAAAGGTATAATGGAAATACCCATGTGAGCCACTAACAATAAACACTAACACTTTGTACATTAGCTGTAGTTCCAATGCACCATTATGTAGAGGGGATGTGGGCACTCACACCTATCCCACTACCACTAACACTTACACTTACACTCCTAGGATCGATCCATACGCCTCTCAATAATCAATAATTGCAATCACTTAGCACGCAATACAATATAGAGACGCCGTGAGCCTTTCGAACCGCCACGGATGGTGCACGTCAACTGTGCCTTTGATGACACCCTATGTCCCCATAGGTGGATATGCTCGGGTATTGAGGTCAATAAAACGATTCACTCAAGTCAAGGCAAATACACTAAGGAAATGTGTAACAATAAATCATAGAACGGTAACGATGGATACTACAATATTATAAAGCGAGTAAGCACTTTACGCTACGAGTGATGGACCGAATATCCGTGCACTATGAGAATAGAAAACAATATTATGCTAAAAGTAAGAGACCACAAAATCAATACCTTAAGCAATCTTCAATGATTATACCAACGATGCTAAATTCTTTCCAATCGTTTGCAAGAACCTATAAATATATTATTGAATTAATTACCTTTATTTATGTTGATGGTTCTCCTATAAGGGACAAAAAAAACCTTTGTGCAGTAACTATAATTAGTGTGTATGGTAGGTTTATTAGCACATACATTTATTTTATGTTCTTATTAAATTGTACATACGATGATGATTAGGATGGTGAGCTTTTAAGTGGTAGAAATATTAATAGCAAATATTAACCAGTTTACTTATAACCTTGCCTTTGTTAAAAATATATTTAATTATACAGCATGACATATTTTTTTCTTTTTTTTATATAAATAAACAAATTGCTACACTTAATAATTATGGCAAGGAATTTCGTTTACAGTAGATGTAGAAAGGCTAATGTGTATTAAAGTAAAACTCAACCCATCAACCATTCATCAACAATAGCCTAACTTAAAATAGGTTTCTTTCTTTGATTTTATTACAATCGTTAACCAAGTTCTTCATTAAGATGTAGAAATACGAACAGAGTAAGCAAGTAGCACATTAACAAATTTAATTTTGTATTATATAGACTAATATGATTTGGACCGGTGTTCGGCACTAAAAGAGATTCAAAAATTTAGCACCATAGAAAATGACATAGAAAAAGCTATGATCATGTACGTGTGTGAAAGTTTAGTTAGTATCTACTGTTACTATTTTATTCACCTTCTTCCTTATTAATTTAAATTAGTTAGTCAAAGATTAATGTTTTGATGATCTTATTTATATTGCATTAAGCATAGTCATGAAGGTGTTCAAAGGATAATGGGTTATTGGTCGATACCATAGTTACCTAAATCGCTAGGGTACCCACGATCCACGTATTAGATCGTGGTGTACCCAATCGCAATTCGCTACCGATCCGGAACGTCCTGGTACGGCGATCCAAATTGATTAGGTCCGGCGGTCCAAGTTGCTCAGGTATGGCGTTCCAGAATGCTAAGGTTCGGTGTTCCAGAATGATAAGGTTCGACGTTCCATATGACGAATTCCGACGAACGGTGTTGTTTTCAGCTGGAAACCAGGAAGAAAGGGAAGAAGAAGAAGACAGAAACATGAAGAAGAAGAAGACAGCGGCTGCGTAGGTGTTTTAGGGCTTTTAGGGTTTTTTAAAGAAGTTTAGTTATTTCAACATTTAACCCTTCTATTTTTACTTGTTACATTTAAATCCTAAAACTTGTAGTTTTTTACATAAAAAGTACATTATGTTTGGTAATTTGAATTTTGGAATTTGGTAATTTGAAATTTCTGTTTGAAGTTGTGTACACCGAATCGGGCTCCATGGTACACTGTACCGGTTCGTACCGAAATGAACCTACCCCCTCCGTACCGAAAACGTCACCTCTAGCGAATCGCGTACCCGAACCACGTACCCGTACCGGAGCGAACCGCGAATTAGGTAACTATGGTCGATACCTTATGTCGAAGGAAAATACAGCCGGTGCGGTGAAGTAGGTTCAACAGAGATCTTTAGACGACGAGTCGATGGGTATGCAGTGGTGGCCCGAAGTTATCAGTGTGGATCCGGTACGAACGGAGACGACTAAAAGAACCCAACAGTGGCGATTAAAAAAAATATAACGTGGGTCAAATTATAAACAACAAGATGAGAGACTACCGAATTAACGACGAACCTTACCAGAAAGTGATTGCGGTCTTTTGCAGCGTTGAACGCACGAACTGTAGGCGGGACAAGCAAGTTTGATACGTTCAGACTAGCGGTTGGCGGCGACGTTTCGGTCGGCGCACTTGAAGGTTAACAGAAAGGTTCAATGGAGATATGGGTTGTCTTTTGGAAGGCTTTCGTAAGGAGTAAGCGGCTGGGAAAAGGGTCCGATAAATATGATGGGTTGGTCGTTTGAAAATGATTCGAAATCCCATGAGATACGTGAAATACAGTGATGAAATGTTAGAAATAGAAACTCGCGTGAATATGGTGGGAGATATGGAATGATGTTTTAATATTTGCTTGCTGTTACAATTTACTCCATATTTATCTCAATTCTTTTTTTTTTGTCGGTTACACTAAACAAAGGACAAATTGCAACTGCCTTTGCAATCTTTGAATTATGTTACTCAAAACACTATTTAATATCATATATATTTAAGGACCTCGATGTGATTTATTATTCTTGTTATTACTAAAATCTCTATATTTAATTATTTAGGCTTTAGATGTTTTATAAAAATACTAGTGTGGAAACATTGATAATCCGACATAATAAAATATCACACTGCTTATGACATTCATTTCATTAGGGTTTTGAAAGTTTCGTATATTACAATTCTTCCTCCCTTAAAAGAAATTTCGTCCTCGAAATTATCGTTATATCACACTATACAATACGGGTATTTCAACTTCCTACCCCTTAAAATAATTTCGTCCACGAAATTAGCGATTACGAATATGGTATACTATTCATGTTACAAATTAACGATGCGAATAACGATAACTAAGTTGCAAATACGATGAGCAAAAGAGTCGAAAAGACACACAAGTGAGTTTGATACACGAAAATTTAACCATTAGGAACACTAACCTTAGGTTTCGAATAGATATGGATATTGAGAACGGATCGCTTCCTCCGATTCCCAAGTGGCTTCACGTTCTGGATGATTTTTCCACAAGATTTTGACGAACAGAAAAGACTTTTTACGCATCACACGTTCTTGTCGATCCAAAATAGCCTCTGGTTGCTCTTCGTACGATAAGTCCTCACGAATCTCGGGTAGAGAATAGTTCACAACATGAAGAGGAGGATAATTATAACAACGTAACAGTGAAATGTGAAACACATTATGCACGTGCGACAGTTGTGGCGGTAGAGCTAACCGATAAGAAACTTCGCCGACTCTTTCCAAAATTTCAAATGGTCCGATAAAGCGAGGAATCAGCTTTCCCTTTATGCCAAAACGTCGGATACCCCTGCATGGCGAGACTTTTAATAACACTTTTTCACCAACATTAAATTCCAAATCCCTTCGATGGCGATCAGCATAACTCTTATGTCTACTCTGGACTTCCTTAAGTTTCTCACGAGCAATAGCAACCTTTTCATTCATGATCTGTACCAATTCAGGACCCTCAATCATCTTTTCTCCGACCTCGTCCCAACATGTGGGAGCTCGACATTTACGCCCGTATAACAATTCAAAAGGTGCCATATCAATACTAGCTTGCCAACTATTATTGTAGGAAAACTCCACCAAGCACAAGTATTCATCCCAGTTTCCCATCCACTCAAGTGCACATGATCTAAGCATATCCTCTAAATTCTGAATAGTACGTTCAGACTGTCCATCAGTTTGCGGATGGAAAGCAGTGCTAAATCGTATCTTCGTATCCCAAGCTTTTTGGAAACCCTTCCAAAACCGTGATGTGAAACGTGAATCTCTATCACACACTATAGATGATGGTGTACCATGCAATCGAACAATCTCATGAAGGAATATCTCTGATAGCTTACTCACCAAGTACCCTTTTTGAATGGGTAAGAAATGAGCAGATTTTGTAAGTCTATCTACCACAACCCAAATAGCATCGTTCTTCATACGGGTTCTTGGTAGACCAGTTACAAAGTCCATAGAAATATCATCCCACTTCCAGACAAGAATATCTAAAGGCTGTAATAATCCACTAGCCCGTTGATGTTCAATCTTCACTTGCTGACAGATCAAACACTGGCTTACATGTTTAGCTACATCTTCTTTCATACCGCTCCACCAAAAATGTTGCCTCAAATCCCTATACATCTTTGTGGATCCAGGGTGTATAGTATAAGCTGAACTATGTGCCTCAGTCAGTAATGATTCACGAAGAGAGGAATCATCTGGCACACATAAACGCTTCCCACACCATATTGTTCCATGTTCATCCACTCGAAATTCAGATTGTTTTCCCACTCCCAAATTTTGTAACACCGCCCAAAGCTCACCATCTTCTTTTTGAACTTCCTTTATCTGAGTGATGAGGTTTGGTTCAATCTTCAGTGTAGCCAAATAACCATTAGACTCACCAAAATGTATACCAATCTCCATGCGACTTAGGTCCGATAGAATATGAGGCTCAAGAGTCAAGCATGCCAAACCCCCAGAATTCTTCCTACTCAATGCATCAGCAACAACATTTGCTTTACCAGGATGGTATTGAATGTTGGCATCATAATCCTTGAGTAACTCTAACCATCTCCTCTGTCTCATGTTAAGCTGCTTCTGAGTGAAAATATACTTGAGGCTTTTATGGTCGTTGAATATGTTACACGTCTCCCCAAATAAATAATGCCTCCAAATCTTGAGTGCAAAAACAACTGCTGCTAACTCTAGATCATGCGTTGGATAATTCACCTCATAGGGTTTAAGCTGACGCGAGGTATAAGCAATAACCTTTCCATGCTGCATGAGAACACAACCAAGCCCTTTCTTCGATGCATCACTGTATATATCGAATCCGCCTGTGCCAGAAGGTAGAGTAAGAATAGGAGTGGATACTAGCTTCTGCTTCAATGCCTCAAAACTCTTTTCTCTATCATCGTTCCAAGTAAATTTTATCCCTTTCCTCAAGAGTTGAGTGAGAGGTAAGGCCAAAATAGAAAATCCCTCTACGAAACGTCGATAATATCCCGCTAGGCCAAGAAAACTTCGAACTTCGGTAATTGACGTTGGTCTAGGCCATTTAGTGATAGCTTCCACCTTTGATGGATCCATTGTGATACCTTCCGCTGATACAATGTGGCCTAGAAACGCCACTTGTTCAAGCCAAAAGTCGCACTTAGAAAATTTTGCGTATAACTTCTCCTAGCATAAAGTTCCTAGAACAATGCGAAGATGGTCCTCATGCTCCCCTTTACTTTTAGAAAACACCAAGATATCATCGATGAATACAATCACGAACTGATCCAAATACTCATGGAATACTCGGTTCATAAGATCCATGAAAACAGCAGGAGCATTTGTCAAACCAAAAGGCATGACTAGAAAATCATAGTGACCGTACCGGGTACGAAATGCTGTCTTCTGAACATCTTGATCTCTGACCCTCAATTGATGGTACCCTGATCTGAGATCAATCTTTGAGAAAAACTTCGCACCTTGGAGTTGGTCAAAAAGGTCATCAATACGCGGTAAGGGGTAGCGATTACGAATGGTGATCTTATTCAACTCCCTGTAGTCGATGCATAAACGCATGTTACCATCCTTCTTCTTCACAAACAAAACCGGTGCTCCCCAAGGTGAAACACTAGGTCTAATGAATCCAAGTTCCAAAAGTTCTTGCAGCTGTTCTTTCAATCCCTTCAACTCCAATGGGGCCATACGATAGGGTGCTTTAGAAATAGGTTCAGCTTCGGGAATCAAATCAATAGTGAACTCTACTTCACGTTCAGGTGGTATCCCTGGCAATTCTTCTGGAATGACCTCAGAGAATTCTCGAACAATAGGAACATCTTCAACACGTGGTGTATCCACTGAGGTATCTTTAATAGCAGCTAAGAATCCCTCGCATCCATGGGATATAAGTTTTTGAGCTTTAAGAGCAGAGATGATTTTAATGGATTTTCGAGGTTGAGATCCTTGATAAATACATTCAGGATTTAGAATATCGCCAAAAATGACTCGTTTGGAGTGACAATCGATGGTAGCTCGATGCGTGGATAGCCAATCCATGCCTAGTATGACATCAAAATCTCCCATTTGCATGGGATAAAGATTCGCTATACGAATAACATTTCCGACCACAAGCGGGCAATCTTTATAGATGTGAGTAATAATCGAAGAATTTCCCATTGGTGTAGAAATAACTAAAGCTTGATCCAATGGAGAAGGCGTAATTTTAAGATGTCGGGAAATTAGTTGTGAGACTATCGAGTGGGTTGCCCCAGTATCAAATAATACATACAATTCATGCTCACCCAAATAAATACTACCCGAAACGGTACCTAATAAATTGATAAACAATAAGACACAAACGATTGTATGAAAAACAAACAACTAAGCAAGAAAAATAATACTACTAAAAGGAACATTTATCGAAGACGGTACCTGGAGCATTAGCAGCTTCCCCTGCAGTCAATGAGAAAACACGCCCTCCAGTAGTAGGTGGCACAGTAGCTCCCTTAGTGGTATCAGTTGGTCGGTTACCAGCCTTTGGACACTCATTAATCTTATGCCCTATATCTCCACACTTAAGGCAAGCCCTAGTAAGTCGACGACACATGCCTGGGTGACGCTTGTTGCAATGGTTACACACTGGAGGCTGGGTAGGGTTCGAGTTACCTCTCTGGTTTACGGGTTGAGTTTGGGTTGGTGGCTGGTAGGGTTTGATCTGACCCTGATTTTGGCTCCTTCCCTGCCATGGTCTATTATTCCTTCCCGATGACCTATTCCCCATATTGTTTTGATTATTTTGACTAGGTGCTTGAGACGACTCACTAGTGAACGGAGTGTGGTACTCGTCTCTGTTTCTCTTCCTACTATTATTGGAACCACCCAAAAATTCTTTGTTCTCCATATCAACCTTTTTGGCAGCCTTAGCGGCCTCTGCAATAGTGGGGAACGTTGACTGGATGATTGCTCTACGGATCCGATCACAAACTGCCCATTGATATTTCTCTGCTTGTTCCTCTAGTGTTCCAGCAGCTGACCTAAGAAATCCAACTAGTCGATAAAATCGATCAGTGAAGTCAGAAAGTGGTTCGTCATTCCTCTGACGGATATTGTGATACTCTCGTGTGTAAGAACTCTTATCCACGCTGTTAAAATATTTCTCGAAGAAAATAGCACGAAAATTTGCCCAAGGTAAATTCTCCACAAATGGGTCTCCTCCTCTTTCCTCCAATACACCTTTCCACCAAGTTTGCGCATCTTCTTCTAGTTTATATGATGCTAATCTCGATTTAAATTCATCGCCAACTCCCAACGCCCGAAATATTTTCTCGATATGAGCGATCCAATCCCTTGCTACAATTGGAGTGGTTGCCTTTGTGAAAGATCTCGGTTTCTGTTTTATGAACTTATCTAGCCAATCACCAATTACACCGTTTGGGTTTGGGTTTGGATTAGGGTTCGGATTTGGATTGGGATTAGGGTTCGGATTAGGATTGGGATTAGGGTTCGGATTAGGATTGGGGTTAATGTTTGGATTAGGATTTGGATTCGGATCAGGACCACGTACGGCATGAACAAATGCAGGCAACATAGCAGTAAAGGCCTGAGTGATAGCAGCTACGATATTTGGATCAGGCTCATTTGGTCCACCACCATTACGACGACCAGAGTTGCGTGTCTCACGACGAGGAGGCATCTAAAAAAACACATTAAGAATTTAGATAAAACAAATAATAAGGACTCATCGCATAACGAAATACCTAACCCAATGTCTACCCAATCCTCACATGTCTTAGTTATTTAGTTAAAGTTTTCTACAGGATAGAGCCTAAGCTCTTATACCATAACTGTAACACCCCGCCCCGATTAGGTAATCAGAGATAATTAATAACTTACTTAAAACATAAATTCCATAGATTTAAAACAAACATCCCCAAAATGACATAACGGTCTCATCAGAAAAACATGAATGTCTAAATTTATTAAATATAAAGTTTTATTAAACTCCTTGCTTCCAACTCTAGCCTTTTTATTATCACTCTTCACACATTCCCCCGATTTCCCTGAGTACCTGTTTAAGACATAGTAAAAGAAAACAACAAAAAGAAACGGTTGAGCCAAAAATTGCCCAGTAACGGAGAAACAATAGCACTAACACATAAATGATAGAGGCAATACACTAAACACTTTCGATGAAAAAAAAATACAATACGCTGAATGATCACTGATGAATACCACAAAGGTATAATAGAAATACCCATGTGAGCCACTAACAATAAACACTAACACTTTGTACATTAGCTGCAGTTCCAATGCACCATTATGTAGAGGGGATGTGGGCACTCACACCTATCCCACTACCACTAACACTTACACTTACACTCCTAGGATCGATCCATACGCCTCTCAATAATCAATAAGTGCAATCACTTAGCACGCAATACAATATAGAGACGCCGTGAGCCTTTCGAACCGCCACGGATGGTGCACGTCAACTGTGCCTATGATGACGCCCTATGTCCCCATAGGTGGATATGCTCGGGTATTGAGGTCAATAAAACGATTCACTCAAGTCAAGGCAAATACACTAAGGATACACTAAGGCTATATCACATCTAGCCAATGATCAATAATAAATAGTAAAAACTTGTGGGAACATACGACAATGAGTGAAAAAAAAATGTAACCTATCGCATGCGTATTAAAGGCAATAATTCAATACGAGATGTGTAACAATAAATCATAGAACGGTAACGATGGATACTACAATATTATAAAGCGCGAGTAAGCACTTTACGCTACGAGTGACGGACCGAATATCCGTGCACTATGAGAATAGAAAACAATATTATGCTAAAAGCAAGAGACCACAAAATCCGTACCTTAAGCAATCTTCAATGATTATACCAACGATGCTAAATTCTTTCCAATCGTTTGCAAGAACCTATAAATATATAATTGAATTATTTACCTTTATTTATGTTGATGGTTCTCCTATAAGGAAAAAAAAAAACCTTTGTGCAGTAACTATAATTAGTGTGTATGGTAGGTTTTTTAGAACATACATTTATTTTATTTTCATCTTATTAAATTGTACATACGATGATGATTAGGATGGTGAGCTTTTAAGTGGTAGAAATATTAATAGCAAATATTAACCAGTTTACTTATAACCTTGCCTTTGTTAAAAATATATTTAATTATACAGCATAACATGTTTTTTCTTTTTTTTATATAAATAAACAAATTGCTACACTTAATAATTATGGCAAGGAATTTCGTTTACAGTAGATGTAGAAAGGCTAATGTGTATTAAAGTAAAACTCAACCCATCAACCATTCATCAACAATAGCCTAACTTAAAATAGGTTTCTTTCTTTGATTTTATTACAATCGTTAACCATGTTCTTCATTAAGATGTAGAAATACGAACAGAGTAAGCAAGTAGTGTTGGTTCAGTTCTGTTTGAACATAATGGAAAACATGAAAACATACCTTTGGTTGCATCAGCACAGGTTAGCAGAGAATCCATTAAGGGTTGACATGATTGTCATCTTGGTCTGGTTCCTCCTTAGGGTGCTGACTGATGATGGTGGCTTGGAAAAACCGATAAGGGAATCGGTATGGAGATGGAGGTCGAAATTATGATGTTATGTGTTATTAGGGTTGTGTCTAATGTGTAACTGTCTAACCCTTTAACCTCCACATAACTCTCCTTATATAAGCACCCAGGAGGAAACCCTAATTAGTTAATAAGGGTAATATGGTCCATCAACAATTACCAACTAATTATTTAATAGGATTGTTATATATTTTGATCTATATAATGTAAATGATTATAATAGCTACAGATTAAATATTAATACGTAATATATTTAATCTTACATTCTCCCACTTAGCCGAGTAATCATTTACTATGAGTATTAGATAAGCCTGATCAGGAGTTAACACTCATTTTAGCCTTAAACAAGTACTATAGCAGAAAAATACAGCCGTTGAATCATTATGCGACTCAGGACCCCCATTAATCATACTATAGCCTTAATTTAAAACCTAATCGTCATGATCAAAATACGCATAAGCCCTTTTTTTGATTTGTAACTTTATTTGTCTTATATGCCATTATGTCGACTTGACATATTCTTAGAGACGTACAAAATCAAACTGATGAGGAAAATTAACTAATACTTAGTCATTCATAGTACGATATGCAGTTGCGCATGGCCATTAACTAATACCCGTCTATGAGCTCTCTTAATAAGACTTATGGGTAATAGCCATTCAGTTATAGGATCCTTAAGCATATCATGAATGAATTCGATACAAACTTAGTTTCCTCAATTCGTTCATAAACGAATAATTAATTGCGTATCGAAATTTAATGCAGCACCTCTTGAACTGTTAATGTTCAAGGAGTCATGGTAGCTGACTTTATCACACTAAGTCTTCAAAACATTAATTATATGGAGTTAATAAGCTTATGAGTCCACTGATAAATTTCCAACAACATTTAGTGACTATATTATGTCGTTATAACTTAGGTTATTATTATCAGTTTGTTATGACTCCTCCATAAGATAAGTTTTGTCTGCTGACATAAATATATACCCGAAATTACATTTTGTCATCTTTGAATATCTCAAAGTTAGAGTAATAAACCGGTTTTAATTCTCACTTCTTCTTCAAATTATAGCCTCTCATTTCTTTAAAGATATTATAATACTCCATTAGATGCTACACATTAATCTAGACATATCTAGTGTGTTGCAATGTGAGTAATATCTAAACGAGTATAGACTTAAACTTACATAAGGCTTCTAATTTAATGAAGCGTAAATAAATAATCTCACTTATCCTATTATCCTCTAAAGGAGAGCAGTATTGTTTGTTACATATGTAAGGACCCATTTAAGGTTAAACTTATGGAACAGAACTAATATCCCGTTGGGTCTATCTCAGTATGTTATGATATCAATCACGTAAGAGATATCTTTGAGATTTATTATATCAAAGTTTGTGTTAACGATACTTTGACTTATGTAACATATACTTGTCAAAAGAATATCATCTATATAAACAAGTTTATCTTAGTTGCTCCCACTCATCTTGAGGTAGGTACATTAATCCACTTGATTGTTGATGAAAATAATTACGTTAGCTTTTCATCACATTATGATGTTTGCATTAACCCATACATGGATTTTATTGGCTTACAAATAAAGTGTTCTTTAACCTTCAGTTTGAAACTTTAGGTTGTTATCTAATGAACATGTAAATGTGTCAGCCATTTGTTAGGGAAAATTCTTTTAATGTTCATCTAATGTAGCTTTAAACTATTATAAGCTACTAGAACAGTGATGATCCTCAAAGAAATCTTGTGTAAGATAGGTAAGAAAGACTCTTTGATAATTTATCTCTTCCTGAGTACAACCTTTGACAATCAATCATGCTTCTTCGTATCTTAACGCTTATATTAGGATTTGGTTTTGTTATGAACACTCTTATGTAATTCAATCAAATCCCAAACGTTTTAGGAACACATAAAATCAGTTTTACTAGAAAACTGTTTTATTCCATTTAAAAGAATATTGATTGACACTAATGACTTAATTTGAAGAGATAGGACCAGTAAACTTTTCCAAAATCCATTTCAACTTCAGTTAGGGAGGTTATGTAATCATCAAAGTTAGTAGGCTTGTAAACCTAGATGACCTCCTGAGTTGATTATTGGGTTCATTAGAAGTTTCAGTTTTATGGATTAGCTCTTGGTTAGGTTGCTATCATTTTCAGGATTCTAAGTTTGTAAGAGTTGGTGCAGTATGGTGTACAAGAGGTGTAATCGGAGTTAAATTCGGAGTGAAATTTAATGACACTCTTCCCCCCGCCTCTTGTATTCCTTGCAAGTCATGATAAGGACTTTGACTGCTCCCACTAACCTTAGAAATCTTTAGGAACTCAGCATGCTTAGGGTCAATATGTAACGACCAACAAATTCTAATAGAGAAACACAAATTAATGACGTTAGTCGTTGTGATTTCTCTTGTTGAGGATTATATTAGTTTATGTAAGAAATCTAAGTGTGCCCACAATTAAGCAACAATGAAACTTTTGTAAGAGTAGCATTAGATTTAAGGAGATAAGTTATAATAGAACAGTGTCATAATGGAGCAGTGTCTTGTACAAGAGGTGCAAATTTAGGTAATGTGAAATTTTCACTCCCCCACCTCTTGCAACTATTGCAAGTTATTATTAAGACACTTAATGCTCCCACTGATCTTTAATATCTCTAGAAATGCTACAAGAGAAGTTTCATTGAGGTACGTGACGTGGGAACCTATCATATATACATTAGACTTTATTTGATTTCTTTAATGTCCAGATGTCATAAGAAAACTTAAGGACATATTTAATAGAAATCTTAATAAGTAAACATATGAATAGATTTCTTCTAAGACTGTGGGCCATGTGCGACAAAAGTTAGCTACAAGTTGATAGTCTTTTAAATGATAAATGAATTATGTCTGAATATTCCATTTTGAATAAGTTCCACGAATGTCAATGAATGACTTATGATGGACCCATGCTTATTCCTTAAGCCAAGTAATATTTAGGGCTATAACGTCATGATTTAAAATCACTTAGAATGAGATTGGTTGAATAATCATCCTCATTAACCATGTCATGATTTCTCAAGAATTTCGGTTATAATGGATGAAATTTATAAGTCTCATTTTTCTTTTGTCAAATTCTCATTTGCATGATGACAAAAGTTGTGAAAAAATAAGGTATCATCTAGTTCCATCTTAGTAATGTTTCAATCCATATATTTAGAACAAATAAGATGAGAGTTTAAGGTAAGTGTGACTTTATGTTGACTATGCAAACCTCACAGTGTTCATAACTTTGCTTAATTATGATACTATATGCTGATTAATCTTCAGAATATATAAGGTATCGAAAAGCGTTGTTAGAAGACTGCTTATTATGGTTCTTATAGCCTTAACATTTTAATTTTGTCACTAACTCTCATGTTAGTTATTTGTCGAGTTCTGGTAAGGAAACGTATGGAACTAGAGTCAACTAATCATGTGTTAATTGGAATATTAAAATTATCAGACTTAAATATCATTAGTAAGTGACTATCTAATTAAATTATCCAACTGTTCTTCTAAATAATGGATAGTCTCGTTGCTTATGCCTAATCTAATGGCACAATTATTCAGTGAGATTTTCCCTTGAAGAACCTTAATGTTGGAATTAGCACTTGTAATTTGTCTATGGACCTTAGAACAATCCTCTTTAAACGTTTTAAGTGGTTGTAAGGTGAATAACAACTTATTTTCCAGCTTTAAACATTTATTTCTTTGTACATATGTTGCTTATCAACACACTCGTTATACTTTGGTATTTTGAGTGTTGTAGTTGATTTATAAGGCATCAAATTGTACAAGTGAAAATCTTAGTATGTAATGTACTGGAAAAAAATGTACTTATTTCCATGCGTAAGCCCTTAACTTTATGGGTCATGGTTTTGTACATTATAATGTATTCACATATACCACTTAACTTTATAGTTTAGATTTTCAAATTTAAGGCATGCATCTTAGGAGTTCTAGTGATTATTCCATAAATAAAGATTAGTCTTAGGAAAGACTTACTCTGGAATAACTTTAGTGATAGCATTTACGTAAGAGAGTTCTTGATTATCATAATAGACATCATGGTCGATTTGTCCTATTCATCATGCTCTTACTTTCTTCTTTATAATCTTTATCAGAAGAGAGCAATAGGATTATCGTGTCTTAGGAAATAATCAAGGATTTAATTTAAGAGCTAATTCTAATAGAAACTGTAAATAAAGCAAACATTTTAGGTTTAAAAATTAGAGTGGATGAGATATAGATTAATAGAAGAAAAATTACAGTGAGTAAAATTATGGGTACTAAGAATAAGGCAGACGAAATGATCATAAAAACTTAATTAAGGATCATTAATCTAAGGATCATTATGTGAAGAGATTGTGATATGTCTATTACTAACATCAAAATAATAGACTTAGCTAAAAAATTCTACTTAAACGAAGACAAAACAGCTTTGGCCAGAAGTGTAATCATTTAAGCATATGTGCAAAGTAGTTGTAACAAATCAGCTTTGGCCAGAATTGAAACAATCACTTTAGTTATGCACTTGCTGAGTATGTCATCGATGAATGAATTAAATCAGCTTTGGCCAGAAATTAAGACATTCATGCTTATGATGCATACACAACATAGCTTTCGTAATACTTGAATGATAAGTAGATGTATCAAGTCAGCTTTGGCCAGAAATGATATATCAGAAGCTCATTCAAGTTAAGCTATTTTGGTTTTGTAAAACATTATTTGATCCTTATTAATTAGCTAAGTAATTACAAAACCAATTATTTAATAGCAAACCACCCAATTATTTAGGTCACATTAAACAGCTTAAAAAATAATGAGGTTTCGAGTCACAGCCTTGTTGTCTCGAGTCGAGACCTTTGTCTCGAGTTGACACGTTATGGTCTCGAGTCGAGATCTAATGATCTCGAGTCGAGACCTCTGCCTCAAGTTTATACGTTATGGTCTCGCCTTGTCACGTTATGGTCTCGAGTTGTAATGGTTTAATGGCCTTAGTCGAATCCTCAGTGGTCTCGAGTTGACACGTTATGGTCTCGAGTCGAGACCTTTGTCTCGAGTTGAAAACTTTTGAGAGTCCTTATAATTTCGAGTCGAGACCTTGTGGTCTCGAGTCGAGATCTTGGTCTCGAGTCGAAACCTGATGGTCTCGAGTCCACTGTTGATAGCTGTTTCTTGTGATAACATAACTGAAATTCGAAAAATATGAATTGAGATATAGTTTCCAATTATTAACCTTGATCTATTTTTATCACTAAATTTCGAAATCATATCTGTTTATCATTTAACAGATTTCGAAAATAACTTAATGGACAAGATTAGATCAAAATTAGGGAAACATCTAACAATTCAAATCACATTCCAAATCATAAAGGAAAAATTCGAATTTCTCATAAGAACATAAGAACATTATGAACCCTAAAAACATAAAACATAAATTCTGGAACCCGAAACCTGAATTTTAATAGTTTTTTCTAAACAGATTTCGGTTAAAACATAACCCAGATGAATTTTAACCCAGATTTCGGTTAAAACATAAAGCATATAATTAATTCAGATTTCGAAAATAATGATTTCGGTCTAAGACCCAAAATCGGCTGTTCATAAGATTATTCAAAGAAAAAATTCCGTTTTCCAAGTTTCATTCCCAGAATTATGGATACGAAAACAGAACCGACTAATCAACATATGCTCTGATACCACATGTTGGTTCAGTTCTGTTTGAACATAATGGAAAACATGAAAACATACATTTGGTTGCATCAGCACAGGTTAGCAGAGAATCCATTAAGGGTTGACATGATTGTCATCTTGGTCTGGTTCCTCCTTAGGGTGCTGACTGATGATGGTGGCTTGGAAAAACCGATAAGGGAATCGGTATGGAGATGGAGGTCGAAATTATGATGTTATGTGTTATTAGGGTTGTGTCTAATGTGTAACTGTCTAACCCTTTAACCTCCACATAACTCTCCTTATATAAGCACCCAGGAGGAAACCCTAATTAGTTAATAAGGGTAATATGGTCCATCAACAATTACCAACTAATTATTTAATAGGATTGTTATATATTTTGATCTATATAATGTAAATGATTATAATGGCTACAGATTAAATATTAATACGTAATATATTTAATCTTACAAGTAGCACATTAACAAATTTAATTTTGTATTATATAGACTAATATGATTTGGACCGGTGTTCGGCGCTAAAAGAGATTCAAAAATTTAGCACCATAGAAAATCACATAGAAAAAGCTATGATCATGTACGTGTGTGAAAGTTTAGTTAGTATCTACTGTTACTATTTAATTCACCTTCTTCCTTATTAATTTAAATTAGTTAGTCAAAGATTAATGTTTTGATGATCTTATTTATATTGCATTAAGCATAGTCATGAAGGTGTTCAAAGGATAATGGGTTATTGGTCGATACCTTATGTCAAAGGAAAAGACAGCTGGTGCGGTGAAGTAGGTTCAACAGAGATCTTTAGGCGACGAGTCGATGGGTATGCAGTGGTGGCCCGGAGTTATCAGTGTGGATCCGGTACAAACGGAGACGACTAAAAGAACCCAACAGTGGCGATTAAAAAAAAATATAACGTGGGTCAAATTATAAACAACAAGATGAGAGACTACCGAATTAACGACGAACCTTACCAGAAACTGATTGGGGTCTTTTGCAGCGTTGAACGCACGAACTGTAGGCGGGACAAGCAAGTTTGATACGTTTAGACTAGCGGTTGGCGGCGACGTTTCGGTCGGCGCACTTGAAGGTTAACAGAAAGGTTCAATGGAGATATGGGTTGTCTTTTGGAAGGCTTTCGTAAGGAGTAAGCGGCTGGGAAAAGGGTCCGATAAATATGATGGGTTGGTCGTTTGAAAATGATTCGAAATCCCATGAGATACGTGAAATACAGTGATGAAATGTTAGAAATAGAAACTCGCGTGAATATGGTGGGAGATATGGAATGATGTTGAATATTTGCTTGCTGTTACAATTTACTCCATATTTATCTCATTTCTTTTTTTTTTTTGTCGGTTACACTAAACAAAGGACAAATTGCAACTGCCTTTGCAATCTTTGAATTATGTTTCTCAAAACACTATTTAATATCATAAATATTTAAGGACCTCGATGTGATTTATTATTCTTGTTATTACTAAAATCTCTATATTTAATTATTTAGGCTTTAGATGTTTTATAAAAATACTAGTGTGGAAACATTGATAATCCGACATAATAAAATATCGCACTACTTATGACATTCATTTCATTAGGGTTTTGAAAGTTTCGTATATTACATCGTGGTAGTCTATACCGGGTTGTTGCACACCCCTTTTTGCAACAAGATGTTCCTTAAACTTATTGGTCGCACAAGATGTTCTATACCGGTATATGGGCTCACGCTACTTGAGGCTGGCTCGGATTGGTCGCACATTGGGCCGAATATTGGGCTAAATGCCAAGTGTTTTCTTCTTGATTCTACGAGCTAATCGAGTCCTGACTAGACTGCTCCATATTTGTACTAGATGATGACATGGATTATGATCAACTAGAATTTCTTGAGCCAATGTAATTATATGTTGCTCACAATCTTGTCCTTTAAAGTGATTTTCCAGGACAAAAAAAGTCCAATCCCAACTTAGATTTTCAAAGAATTTTGCATCTCTACTTACAATGATTTTTCCAGTTCTTGGTTCAATTAGACGATAGGCTTTTTCGTAAACAACAAATCCTAATACACAAAGATGTTTAACACTTAGCTCCCCCCCCCCCCCCCCCCCCCCCCCTAAATACTTCATAAGGCGTCTTGTGGTTTACTTCTTTAGTGATAATCGGATTCAAAATGTATGTTGCATGAGTTACTTCTTTTCCCCATAACACATGAGGTACATTCCTAACCTTAAGAATACTTCGAGTGATCTCCATAATGTGCGATTTTTGCTTTCAACTACGCAGTCAGTGGCGGATCTAGGATTCCGACCAAGCGGGAACGTTTTATAAATAAGCGGTAACGAAATCGAAAAAACGTCAAATTTTTCCAAAATTTACACTAAAAATGTCAAAAATTTTCCGACCAAGCGGTAGCGGAGGCTACCCCTTAATACACTATACATCCGCCCCTGTACGCATTTTTGTTCGGACGTGTATGGTGCCGTTAATTGCCTCTTCATCCCATGTCTTTATAATACGTCTTGATAGCTCGTGAGTTGAATTCACTATCCCCCATTATCTTTTTAACAACCCATTAAAATTTTGTACTCGTTTAAAATTTGAAGTCTCTTGAACCTACATTTGATCCCGGTTGAAAACACTTCAGCCCAAAATACGATCTAACGCCTACAATGATCATGATCCACTAAAAAAATCATTTAAATTTCAACTGACTATCACTTTTTAATCCAAGCCCACAAAATTCAACTAATGTCTCAATAAAAATCTCGACTTAAAATCCTTTTAACCTGAATCAAACATTTCATCCTAAACGTCCCTTTTTATCAATACTCACAGAAACCCTTTTTATCATTTCTTAAATGTCAATTCCGAAAACCTACATCCCACTTATGATTTTTTTAAATTCTTTATATCCTAAAAATCATATCAACACAAACCCTATATCTTTCGCAACAAAACCAAATGTTTCAAAAACTCGAGTCGCATACTCTTTTATGTCACTACTAAGGTACAATTTGTTTTTTAAGAGGTAAAATGTCTGAAGTCTGCGGACCACATCTGCATATATCTATAGAAGAAGATGTGGACCAAATCTCTATAGTCTGCAAGAAGAAGGCTTTTAGTTTTTTAAAAGTATGTAGACTTCTAAAATCAACCGGTGGTGTATAGATGGTGGGGGTGGTGGTCGACGGTGGTGGTGATGGTGGGTGGTGGACATGGACGTGGTGGTAGTTGGTGGTGGTGGACGGTGGTGGTAGACGGTGGTAGGTGGTGGACGGTAGTGGTGGGTGGTGGTGATATTTAGAGCTTAGAAGATCTTAAGGTGGTTTTGTTTTCTAAAAAAGATCTACGCAAGATCTTCTGTCTGCGGCGCGCAGACCACGCACACACATTGCCGTCTGTAGACTGTTTGTTTTTCCCAAGACGTTTCATTAAAAACGTATGCGCAAGATCTTCTTGGTGTAGACTTGGCCCTGCTACTTTTAAGATCTGTAGAGGCTTAAATACCACCACTGTCCACCACCACCACCACCGTCCACCACCCACCACCGTCTACCACCACTGTCCACCACCACCACCACCCATCGTCCACGTCCACGTCCACCGCTACTGTCCAGCACCACCACCACCCACCACCACCACCCGTTTATTTTAGAAGTCTACATACATTTAAAAGCAAACAACTTTATTCTTGCTGACTGTAGAGGTTTGGTCTACCTCTTCTTCTACAGGATTTCTGCAGATGTGGTCCGTAGACTGCTGACTTTTTACCTCTTAAAAACAACAGGCACCTAAAAGTGACTGGGCCAAGTCTGCACCAAGAATAGCTTACGCAGACTTCTTTTAATGAATGGTCTTCCGAAAAACAAACAGCCTATAGTTGATAACGTCTGCACGTGGTCTATGTGGCAGAAAAGACTGCACATATCTTTTTTAGAAAAACAAACATCAGCTAAACAACTATCATATATAACAACTACTCTTCTTCACTGCATCAAACTCTAAAACTAATTCTTTCTCAACCGCACGAAAACTATGATCTATTCGTTCTTCTTAGTCTCAGAACCTAAAATAAAAAAAAATTTAGTTGCCGATAAAAAATATCCAGACTTTATCGAAACAACCAACTTGGATTCCCAATTCTATAAACATAAACAAACATTTCTCATATCTCTTTTATCAAACTAAAACAAACAACAATTTCTTCTTTATCTTTATACTATCACACAACCTGCAATACACTAAACCTTCTTCTTCTTCGTGTAATACTTACATAACCGAATGAGTCAATTCATGTTCTTCTTCTGCATTAATCACTAGACCAGAAGCAAAATATACATTATACTTCTTGTTTCTATTTTATCACAGCTGAAACTAATAATCTGCAGCTCAGATTTGTCGAACCAGATTCAGATCTAAAACATCAAACAACGCATCAACTCTCTTCAATAATACGTCTAATAGGCAAAATATCATCATTTAAAAAAAATTGATGAAAATTATATGCGAATAACAACTGAGGGGCCGTTTGTTTAGCTCTTAATGGTTCAGACCTCTTACTGGTTCAGCACTTAATGTTTCAGACTGTTTGTTCCGGGAGCAGATGTCTGAATGGTTTAGACTTTGCCTCTGAATGGTTAAGCATTATACAATGTCTGAATGGTTAAGACCTCTACTGTGAATTGTTCAGACATTTGCATATGAACTATTAAGCATTATACTGGCTCTTAATGGTTCAGACCTCTTACTGGTTCAGCACTTAGTGATTCAGACCTCTTACTAGTTCAGCACTTAACCATTAAGAAGTTGCCAAACAGCCCTCAGATAGATAAGATTTGACAACGTGAACAAGTTTTTATCCAAAATTATCGGTCAACACAGTCCGTGGCTAAAATATAATGACAGAAATGGTCAAAAATTCAATCGAATCACATTGAATCAGTTTGAAACTCATCTAATTATCAACACAATTACGGGCAGAGCTTCCCGGGCCCTGATACCACTTGTAGGATGGGAAACGGTTCACCAAAGAACTCGAGATCTGCGTTTAATCTATGTTTAAGTGCAGAATAGAAAAACACAAACTTTAATCAAGAACATCATAGGTAAATATAAATGTTTCATTTTGTTACAAATCAGACGAAAACCTGACAGAGTTTCGATACAATTCGACTCCTTTATAAGCTATCCCCTCCAGATCGATATCGGTGAGTTATGAGAAGTCTTTCTAAGTAGAGCAGGACCTATTCTGTTTATAGAAGATGAATTCCATGCGCATGACTCCAAGAACGTAGGAGTCTTGCGTTCTCATTAATGTGCATGAGTTCTGCATGATTCTTGATATGTTCCCATACGTAGGACTTTGTAACTTGTACGTTGTTCACCATGTATCATGATGGTACCTAGTATATCCTTTATCATATCATGCCCACTCTCAAATATTATCTCACCTATTAAACCCACCTAAACACTCTATCACACACTAAAAACCTAACAAAACCTAGTGAAACCACTATCCGGAATGATTATGGACTCAAGACTTTACACGTTATACATACATAAGATTTCTAGGCTATAGACATACTAAAGGTGCACTAACAGAAAACACCGTATTCGGAGCACATGCAGCCATGAATAAATTGGGTCAACCGTGTCATCCTCCCCGTTATTCACATCATTGTCAAATTCACCTCTTCACTTTACCTCTTTCTTTCTTTCTTTCTTTCTTCCTTTCTGGACATGTGGAAGAAAAGTGTCCAAACTGATCACACCTATTACATTGGACCCTTGTTCTTAGATTTTCCTGGTTGAGACTTGTTCTGGTGGTTTTGTTGTGTGCCATTGTTATGGTTCCTACCCTTATTATTCATGTTGCTTTGATTTCTTCGATCCCTTACCTGGTCATAATTAATTTGAGAACTATTAGCCTGTTGAAATAAAAGTTTATCTTGAGCCTCCTCCTTGGGCTTGGTCCCTGTTAAACATTCTTCATAAGCCGTGAGTCTCCCTTTTGCTTCTTGAAAAGGCATGGTCTTCAAATCAACAAACTGTTATATTAAAGCAACCATGGGAACAAAATTTGGTGGCGCTGATCCTAAATGCTTTCGACTCAGTTTTTTCCCTTCAAACATTGTTCCAAGACTTGCAGCTTTAGAAACTAGACCTCCTATTCGGGCATCAAATCCATCAATTGTTTTAGTTTTGTTCATCTTCAAGGATTCAAACTCAATTTCCAGAGTTTCAATTCTTACTTCTCGAACCCGGTCAATGCCTACGAATTGACTCTGTAACACTTCCTAAATCTTCTTTGCAGTATCAAGATTATAAACTTGTAAAACAAGTTCTTTTGTAGTGGAGTGCAAAAGAAGGGTAATTGACACACCATCCTTGTTTTGCTCGACCTGAGTCCCTGAGGTTGGAGTAATTTCTACTCCTGAATATTCATGATGTGGCCCACTACTATGAGAACTACTTGGTTCGTTTTCTTCTAACTCTGGTGGGTTATCATCTTCTTGAATGATAAAGTTTGTTCATCCGAGATTCCCTGAATCTAACGTTTCCATATAACTATTCCAGTTCCATGGTTGACCTTCCATGAACTTTACATCTCTACTGACATATTTCTTGTTCTTTATCGGATCATACACTCTGTATGCCTTTGATCCTTCTTATATTCCAATATATATCATAGGTGCATTTCTATCATCTAACTTCTTTTGTTGAAGTGGTAATACCTTAGCGTAGGCAGTGTAGCCAAAAACCTTTAGGTGTTCCGTATTCGACTTTCTTCCTTTCAATGCTTCATATGGGGTGTTGTTTACGAAAGCCTTCGTTGGAATCCGGTTTAATACATATATCTATGTCGTATTGCTTAACCCAAAAAATGTTGTGGCATGTCCATTGCCTTTAACATACTACGAGTAGTTGATAACATCATCATGTTCCTTCTTTTAACTACTCCATTTTGTTGTGGGGAATACGACGCGATAAGCTGTCTTGCTATGCCATTGTCTTTGCAATAGGTGTTGAATTCTACCGACGTGAATTATCCTACTCTGTCCTTAACATCTTTAACTTGGTTTATGCTTCTTTCTCCACTTTTTCTTTGAATTGTTTGAAAGTTTAAAATGCTTGATCCTTGGAAGTCAGTAGATATGCCCACATGTAGCGAGTGTAGTTGTCTACAAGTAGAAATATGTACTTCTTCCCAACATGTGTTCGTGGGGATATAGGACCACACAATTCTCCATAGACTAAATCTAGAGGTTTTAAAGATCTGAAGTTCGCCTGATTTGGAACTGGTGTCCTAGTGTGTTTTCCTAATAAGCATGCGTCACACACTTGACTGGCATAACTTATTTTAGGAACTCCATGTACCAAGTTCTTTGGAGCCCTTTCTTTAATTGATTTGAAATGTAAATGGCCTAACCTTGCATGCCATAACCATGCTAAATCTTATGGTTTGAGAGCAGACAGATTGGCCTTCTAATCTTCAATTTTACTTTATACAACCTATTCTTCATTCTCCTGACTCGCATTAGTAACTTTCTGTTTCTGTCGTGTATTGTTAGTAAGTCTTCGTCCATAACTATTTTGCAACCAATTTCTGTGTGTTGTCCGAGGTTCAATATGTTGCTTTTCAGACTTGGAATGTATTATACTTGAAAAACAATCTTTTGTTCTTGGTTTAGACATTCCAACAGTATTGAACCTATGCCTTTAATCTCTACGTGCTACCCATCACAGAAACATACTTGCCCCGTCACCTTTTCATGTAAATCTCTAAAGTGACTTCACACACCTGTCATGTGGTTGCTTGCCCCGTTGTCTAAGTACTATAGGCTTTTATCTTCTGTAGCGTACCTTTCTGGTTCTATGCGTTCTTCGTTTAACATAACCCTTTCTAGAACAATGTTTTCTCCTTGTATGGCCATTAGCAATACTGGTGCTTCGTCTTTGTCACACCCCAACCTATGGCGGAATTATCAGAGTGAGACGAACGAGATTGCCCGAGACTTCATAACACTATTTTCGACAATAATTGTAACAAACTAATTTTATTTCATAACAACATTGTCAAGTTACAATACATCGAAATCAAAGTACAACAATTGTTTTAACTACAATAACCATACAAGGAGTAATACAACATAATTCAAAATTGATACAACAACATTGTCTAACGATTTCTAAGTGTGTATCTAGGAAATCCCTACTAAGTTTCATCATTTCAACCATCATCAATCTGCAATATGTTTAAAATACATGGTTCAATAAAAAATTATTGGCGAGTATACAAGTTTAATACATAGCATAGGTATAAAAGATTTAAATGAATCCACATGGCAAACTTCGTTATCAAGATTAACGTATAAATTGGCATGCAAATATTCAGGTCAATCCCCTGATTACTGCAAGTATTAAATTTAACATGACCACAAGACTACGGGCGTTGCGTTACTCCTAACGCTATACATGTTAAATGGAGGCTTGTACGAAGTTAATGACAAGTTTATCACATAAGAATCACCCAGTTAGACGAATCAAGAATAACATATTAGCATGCCTGTATTCGATTGTTTGTGTGTCTGCATAAAAGTCTAAGTGTAACTGTGTAGGTTATTAAGTAAACATATTGCACCCAAACCGTGAAAAGTAAAAAGGCGTTCGAGTATACTCACGGTTTTGCTAAGTCTTCTTAGTTAATCCCGTGTGTGAAGAGGTGACGACGAGCACAGGAACACCAAGGTTACCCTACAGGGGGTAAACGAAGGTGTGACTTTTTGGAGTTGAACGGTGGAATTGGATTTGGAATTAAAGTACGTAAATATATAATATGAAAGTATTATACAATATAAAGTATATTCTGTCCAGGCACTCGTTAAGACACTGAGTCTTCTGTGATTTCACGGGTCCTGATTTTCCCGTCAGAATCAGTAACAAGGAACACGGAAACAGAATAAACGGAAACCGAAACAACACAAACTGTTCGGGCGACTGGACAGTTCGTACGACAGGGACCTTTCGCGTGAAAGGGAGTTCCCTTTCGTGAGACAGGGGTGTGTTTGGTGCAAACCGAACCTCGTTCTAAACGTTTAACTATTAATCAGTTATGTTTGTGAGTCTAGTTATGTTATAGATATAGTATAATAGTCTAAAGTATCATACAATTCATAGAAGTCATACATGGAGGTAATAACCTTGTTATAGTTCACCAAAGAACAAAATAGTTAACTTAGTTAACTAGCCGGTTGATCATAAATAACAGAAATGTAAAAGACTGAAAGTAAATACCCCAAAAACCGAACAAGAACAACCCAAGTGTGCCAAGGCTCCCATAGTTCAGGAGATTGCTTGGGTGTTTGTTTTACAAGTTCAAGTGAGGTGGTGGAACTAGATTGGAAGCCAAGGCTTCCATAGTTCACACACTGTTTATATCAGAATTGTTCGTATCGAAAATGAGGATCTGATTAACATACAACACTTAGAAAATGTTAGAACGAGACGGAACAATACCTTTCATGCGAGTAGTTGTCCTGTCGTGTGAAAGGAGTATCCTTTCGTGCGACTGGGCTGCCTTTTGTGCGAGAGGCTCTTTTTCAAGGCAGAAACAGTTCAGTTTTGTTTTAATTTTTCACCTTCTTGGCTGGATTCAACCCTAACACTAACCCACAAGTACTGAATTAGCTTGTGAGCTCGGTTGGTCTATAATTCTTCCAAGTTCGAATTTAGAATGTTTGTTTTATAAGAAATTTAAAAGATAAACTCCAAATCTTAGCTTGGTCCTTAACATAGTGAGAGTTGTTATCAGATTGCCAAGGCAAATCTGATGTACCAGCTGTTTTGATTATGAAGCTTTGTAAAAATATAATAAAAGTAGAAGAAAAAGGGAAGCAATGAGAGTTTTAGTGAGTTACAAACTCACTTAGAAAGTTGTTGGGAGAAGCTCGGCTGAAGTGTTCGAGTTTAGGTTTCTAGAGAGAATATTAGAGTTGTGGAAGTTGAGAAATGAAGTAGTGGACTGGTATTTATAGGTTGTGAACTGATTTGGGATGATAGGTGATTCCGGGCGAGAGGGCCCTTTCGCACGACAGGGCCTGTCGCACGAAAGGTGCCACTCGTTTGGAATGTGGGATTTTGGTCGGTTTCACGTATAATTATCTCGTTTTAAGCGTGTAAGCGCAATTCATTAATGTGATGCATGCATAAATGAATGTATAAAATGAATTTACATGTATAAACAAGTATGGATTTGCGTATAAATTGTATCAAGTATGCACATATAATGAATGTATAATAAGTATTTACGAACTCTGAGTAACACAAGTGTATAACAAGTTCGAGCTTTCATTGTGACTCAAGTCTCGAATTACAATGATTGAAATGAAAGACGAATACAAGGAGAATACAAGTTTCTATAAATAGAAATACAATCAAACTTGCTAAATAAGGAAAGTTTTAAAAGCGAGGCGTTACAGTCTTCCTCGACGAGTTTGAGTGTTCTTGTACAACTTCTTTCTCGGGACAGTCTTTCTTAAAGTGTCCGAACTTTTGACACATGAAGCATTGGATTTTACTTGTGTCTGTTTGTGGATTTGGTTCGGTTACTCCTCACATATCTTCTGACTGAACAATCTTCACTTTTCAATAAACTTTATTTTCCAGGGTTTCAATAAACCTTATATCCTTAACCCGCGAACCCCAATACGTAATAACCGAAAATCGTATATCAAATTCGCACTAAACCCCGAAATCTAAACCTAGATTTCTAACCCTTGGTTTGATACCCTTGAACCCAAAATGAAACTAAACTTGAGAATTGAAAAGATAATAAAACCTGATCGCGAAAAACCCTGTGATTCAATGCACCTAGAGCCTGATGCTCTGATACCAATTGTTGCCTAGAATAATCTTTGATCTCTAGAACGTAAATGATAAAGTAAACTTTAATATAACTTGAATACGAATACAATGCAATGTTTTTACAAATTAAATCTAAGGACTTAAATATACTAAACTAAAATGTGTGATTCAATAGGTATATCTCTTCACGAACGGGTGTGTCCTTGATCTTGTGGATGTGATTAAACATGAAGAGGTGTGTCTCTTCTCTTGTTCCTTGAAGCGGTCCATCAAGAGGTGCGACCCAAGGGACAATTCCCTTAAGGTGTTGGTTACAATCTTCTGATTTGTCATCTTTACTCCCCGAACTACATAACTACCTTCTAAACTACTTTATGCTAAATATTAATTAGCCCTTGTACTTCGATGAGTAGAGATTAGTGTTTCACAACTTCCATTCACTACCGTTTGTTTTTTATTTTAGCTAATTATTGGTTTTCTTGGCGATTTAGCTTTAAACCCTAATCTTTTTGCTCTATATTTACATCTTGTACTTGTAATTCATTAAGAGTGAGGAATATCCTAGTCGCAACCCGTGGGCATAGGTCACATTGACTTAGTCGATCCACATCCTTGCAGATTGTGTTTGTTTGTGTGTGTTTTGTAATACCCACATCCTTAACAACTCCGGTCTCTCTATAGTCTCTTTCCACATGATTACCAAGGCTTAGAATGATTGTACTATGTGACTTTTCCATGATGTCCTTTTTCTTATCTGTAAAAGTTGCTGGTAAATTGGCCCAACAAGTGCATTGACTAGGCCTTGATGTACCACTAGGGATCGCATCTGCAATCTCCACAGACCGAAATCGTTCTTCCCATCGAATTTTTCCAATTTTAACTATGTTGACACCATTTTTTTGATCTCTGATTGAAGCCCTACGCCTCTTTGAGTTGAATCATTCACACTAGCTAGCTCAAAAATCAATTGTTGTATCAAATCAACACTAGAGCAGTATGAAGCAGGGAATAAAACAAAAAGAATCACTCAACAATTACAAAAAGGAATAGAAAAACAACTGAACTCTCGTTACTTCAATCTGATGACGTCGGCACAGTTTATACTAATCTCACCTCCTTAACAACCAAAGCGTTGGTTAACTGCCTATATAACAAAGTTACAAAAGTAACCCTTCTGTTGTTTTCTGTTGACTATAACTTGGAACTTTAATTATCTTTTTATATTTTGTAGGGATATCAGTTTCAACAATTTAACTGGAGATATCCCTTCGTCTTTATCCAGACTAGGAAATTTAAAGTACTTGTAAGTGAACTACTTTCAACAGTATTTTCTTGTATTCTAATTACTAACTATGATCAATTATCTATGACTACTATCAAATAGTTATTTGACAAAAAATAATCTTACTGGTCCTATCCCTGAATGGGTCTTCTCAAGCACCAATATTCTGTAAGGATAATCTTTCCCTATAGTTATCATTTCACAACTTCATCAATCAAAACATGAACCTTTTCTCTATTTATGCCTTTGCAGGAGGGATGTTTCTTATAATCATTTTACTGATGCTTCTGGTCCAAAACAATGTGAGCAGGGAACTCTGTAAGTTGACATCTCTCGTAGAAAAGTGTGTTATATTTTTGTTTGTCTTTTATGCTTAATCTAAAATAAAGTTTTCACTACTTGACAGAAACATGGTGGAGAACTTCATTTAACTAAGGTCAGTCAATGACTTTTCTGTCTTTTGTAGAAACAATATTCATGAATGCCTGCAGCTAGATTTCCCATGTTCTAAATCATATGAAGATCGTAAGTGAAGTTTTACATCACATACAATGAATGACACATTAATTAACCTCATCATTTAAAATACTTTTTTCTTCATCAGAAATATATTCTGTGCACATCAATTGTGGGGATACAGAGAAAGCTGGTGCTTCAACATATTACAATGGCGGAAACTGGGCGTTTAGTAGCACAGGATCTTTTTTAGACGACTACCTTATTTTAAATCCGTATATACTTTTGGCTAATATCCATAACGTATCCACAATGGAAAGTGAATTATATGCCACAGCACGCACAGCTGCTATTTCTCTTACTTATTATGGATTGTGTCTTATGAACGGGAAATGCACAGTAAGACTTCACTTTGCAGAGATTGTTTTTGCTGAAGATGACCCATATAAGAGCCCTGGAAAGTGTGTATTTGATGTCTATATTCAGGTGATTTAGCTTCTGAATATAACAATAATAGGTTATACATCCAATTGTAGTATGTTCAGTTATAAGGGGTACATTTAGACACACCTGTCAAATCGTTACGTTATATAATTCCACTAAGAAACTGAACCAGTGTTGGCAACTCTTTTATGACATTAGCCCTAACTAATGGGTTCAAATGTAACTGTAAAAGGGCAATTAACATCTTCAGAGTATTTCATTGTAGGGGGACTTAATACTAAAGGATTTTGACATAGTAACTGAGGCAGGAGGTACCGGTAGGCCAGTTATAAAAAGCTATATAATTGATGTGAGAAATAACACACTCAAGATTCAACTTTACTGGGCTTGAAAAGGCACTACTCAAATTCCTTATCGCGGAAGTTATGGTCCGTGTATATCCGCTATATCAATGGACCCAAGTAAGTAATTCTTCATTTCTCACATCTCATCTCCTACCTAAACGTGTTATTGGTCACTCTGTTCCAAGAAAGCTAATATGGTTTTCTCAAATTCCCCCTGATTTATTGACTTTACCTGTGAAACATCAAAACATTTTTAACCACAATATCTATCAGAGTGTACAGCATCATCAAATTCATTTTAATGAAATGTAAAGAGTATATTGTTTTAACATCACTCAAGTGTTGTCTTCTTTACCTTGTTTTGTATAGATTTTAAGCCACCACATTTTGGTAAAAAGATTAACAATGGTATGATAGTTGGGACGGTTGTTGGAGGGCTTATTTTGGTATTTTCAATCATTATCTTGTGGAAAAAAGGATGTTTTACGTGTAAAAAAGTAGCTCGTAGAGGTAAATCTTATCTTCTAACCGTTTTAATTAGAGGTGAAAACGAGTTGGGTTGTGTTATATTTCAAACTCAAATGGGTCACCTCAAAAGTTTTAGCTTTAAGGGAATGGGTGGAAGTCGCCAAAAATATTTTATTAATGCTTACAATATCTTAAGTCATTTACAAACAACAATGGTAGTAGTATTGTTTTTGTAATCAATGTTTGATCATTTTCAAAAGAAACAGATTAACGAAAAAGTGTCTGAGAAGCCTTTTTCGACCCATGCTCTAAATATGACCTGATTTATCAACCCACTCGTCTTTCCAGCTTTAGTTTTCATTGCTACCAATTTCATATTGCAACAACTAATCACAAGATTTGGTATGAAAAAAATGTTTAACAGAGCTTAGAGATCTAGATCTACCAACGGGAATATTTTTTCCTTTGATAGAGATCAAAGAGGCCACAAACGATTTTGATCCATCAAACAAGATTGGAGAAGGTGGTTCTAGTTCGGTTTACAAGGTGGTGTTATTGTGTTAAATTGTTTATTGATCGAAACTGAAGTCCAAACAGATAACATTTTACCATCTTAGTTTACTAACATACCCTATATTATGTAGGGTCAATTATCGAGTGGAATAATAATTGCAGTAAAACGACTATCATCATCGTCTCAACAAGGAGCCAACGTATTTGGGAGGGAAATTGGCTTGCTTTTACCACTGCGACACCAAAATATTATCAGGCTATACGGATATTGTTTGGATGGAAGTCAGGTGTCTTTGATCTATGAGTACATGGAAAATAATTGCCTATCACACGCCCTTCTAGGTAAGCTAACAATCTTAATTTTGTACAGACGCCAAGATGGATGGGTTAAAACAAAACTTGGTTAAACGAGTCTTTTTTCTAGTGCATGTCTAAATGGACAAGGCAAACTTAACCTGCATATACAAGTTATGTTTATTTGGAAAAAGAAACATCTTGTTAACATTACTGCTGAAAATTCACTGACTTGGAAAAAGAAACATCTTGTTAACATTACTGCTGAAAATTCACTGACAGGGGGTGATACAGAACTAAAACGGAAATTGAAATGGCCAATTAGGTTTAACATATGCCTAGGAATAGCCCGGGGCTTGTTTTATCTTCATGAAGAATTAGAACAAAAAATCATACATAGGGATGTCAAGAGTAGCAACGTCTTGCTCGATAAAGATTTTACTGCGAAAATATCTGATTTCAGTTTAGCAATGCTTGTACATGATGACCGAAATACCGAGACAAACACACGTGCGGCTGGAACAACGTATGTTCATATCTTTACTATAAAATTTCTAATGCTAATTTTGTTTTTAATAACTAATGGGTTCCTTATGGTCACAAAAAGAATTACAAAAATGTCCCTTGGATATTTAATGATATCTAAATGGGTCGAAATGGTTTTGGCTAATTATTTATTTAACTTTTGGTTTTCAGAGGTTATATGGCTCCAGAATATGCCTTAGGGGGTATCTTGACTTTTAAGACGGATGTGTATAGCTTTGGAATTGTTTTACTTGAAATTATAAGTGGAAAAAGCATCACCAACTTATTGCCACAGGAAGAGAATGGCCATGTTTATGATTGGGTGAGCAAATTTTGGTTAACTTTTATAATTTTAAGGTTTAAAGAAACAAATACGCTACTAATCCATTCTTTTATAATTTTGGTTAACTTCTATTTGAAAAATGCCTATTGAATTAGTATTCTTTGACTTTGAATCAATTATTCAGTGAGATTTCAAATGGAAATAACTTACAACATAAAACCATTGTATACTCATGGTATTGTTCGAAAAGCAAAAGTGTAACATTTGTTTGTTTGACAGATAGAACATGTTCAAAATCTATTGGATCCAGACTTAGGGTTAGAGTATTCAACAGAAGCACATAAATTTTTTAACTTGGCTCTTCAATGTGTAAATCCATCACCTACCGAAAGACCAACAATGTCCCGAGCGCTGGAGATTCTAGAGGGCGTTCAAGATTTGATATAGAACAATGATGAAATTGAGACGTTGAATATTAAACACTAAATGATACGCCGAAGACCATGAATAAATTAAAAAATAATGTAATTTACATAAGTTATAAATCCTTATTATAGACATAATTTACCATCGTTGCTTGATATTGTTGGTTACATGTATTAGTGTGTTTATATATAGAAGATGTGTACCATGTAATATGATAGATGAATAAAAATGATTCATATTTTCCCTTCTCATGTTTCTCTCTTGTATATTTACAATGCTCTTTTGAAAATTTCAAATCTTTGTTTTTTACCTTGTTCTGCCTGCCTACTGTTGATCACGAACGGAAGTTGTTTTGTGAATGGTAATAATTAATGAATATCAAATACGAAAAAGCTAACACATTCAATCTGCCCAACCAATTACAATATGCCCTATCAATTACAATCGACACCCAATTATAATCACACATTCTTTATGGCTTTCCAAACTCTAGCTCAGAATCAACGTGACCACACAACAATTGTCGTCGTAAATTCGATGTTCAATAGACGTCATTCTAAACTTATTAGAATCGGATTGTTAGGATCTGAGTTTGACTTGATTGTGTTGTTTTAATTAAGATGGAAATGGAAAAAGATAAACAGAGAATAATTTGCAATGAAATGAATGTAAAACTTTATAACACAATCCAGGAAAGATTTGCTTTCATTATACAAGCTTTCATTAGTCAAAAGATTGAATTACAATGTTTAGACTTATGCATGCATGAACACTAACTCCTCCTCAGTCTGAGCTCACAAAGTTAGTTCGTACAAGATGTGTGTGTGCTAAGAGCTAATAGAATAGTACATGCACTGTTCTATTTATAGTACAATCCGAAGCACTGTGGCGTCCAATGTTGTAGAAGGCGCTAGGCGCTAGTCGGGCGGTGAAGTATCGCGTAGGGATTAATCGAAATTAATGGGAATGGAAATTTTTATATGTAATTTTTCAAATTTATATATATACAGACAATAATATAAAAATAATACTTCAAAATTCACACAAAGACTTCAAGTTTAAAAAACTATGATTCAAACATAAGCTATTATACTTAAACATAACAAATCAAGTACTTAGAAATTCAAAAATTAACATATATTTCAAAATTTGGGCTTTAAATCATGGGCCAAGTTTCAAAATTTGGGTTTATTGGGTCAAAAAAACATGGGCTTATTAGTCCGATTATTGACCGATTTTGACCGACTTTTACCGACTTTGACCGATTTTGACTGTGACCGATTTTTTGACCAACTTAGTTAAATTTAGGCGATAAGTCACCGATTAGCGCCTAGGCGCCGATTAATCGGCCGCCTAGGCCGATTTCTGCGACATTGGTGGCATCTTTGCTGACATCACCTAGACAGTGACATCTAACAATCTTAACAACCTACAAACACTTATGCAATATGAACACTGTTACATTAATACATTATTAGACAAACTCTGATGAAGCAATCCACTGATGATGCTTAAACACTGATAAGGCTGAACACTGCTTTCCACTAAGGTTGATCAGGCCTTTGGTTCCAGCAGTACTTTCACTTTAGCAGCACTTGGACATCAGCAGATGATAGGTCTTCAATAGTCTTTGCAACCAGCAGTCTTTATACACAACAATCTTTAGGATCATCAGTTGTTAAGTGCCATTGCCATCGGAGGGAATTAATGCTCAAACACTGTTATTGGTGATCAACTGATGAGAACCAGTTTTGGCTTTGTATCATCTGTTCTTCAAGGAAAGATTGCATGAGCCAAAAATCTCACCCTAGAACAAATGATGCCAAAACTCTCCATTATTTTGATGTTTATTATCTCATCAACATTTCCTGGATTTTCCCTTTGAATTGGTGCTGAAAATCCAAGGAATCAGTGTATTCTTCATCCCTCTAAAGTTGTAGGTTCATTAGACCATGGAGGTTATCTGAATTCAGACCAAGTGCATCCTCCCTTGACAGCTGTTGGTGCATATTCCGTACGTCTGCCACTATGCGAATAGCTAGATAGAGCGTGTGTTGAATATTGTATAGATTAGAGCGTAAACAAGTTAGAATCAAGGTTTTGTGATTGTCACAGTACCTTCGTATGAAGGGAGTACCTTCGTATGAAGGGAGTCCCTTGGTACGAAGGCACACATATGTGGTTCGTACAAAATGGTATTTGTCACACCCACAAAATACCACATGCGGAAACCCCGCGAGACGTGTAAAGTACCAGGATCTAGCCACTAATTACATCGAACTAATACAAAGTATTAAATAAAAGTTCCCATTTATTAAGATATAGTACTTTCAAAACATAACTTAGAACTCAGCATGTTCAGCGGAAGCATAATGTAAATCATTGTTCAAGTGTATGAAAACCAATAGACTTGTCACGTGTTTCCATGCATTTCGACCCATGACCACTCCAGCAATCCAGATAGCAAGTTCCATATCCAAGTATCTAACGACCTGCAAGCATGCATACAAGTGTATCAGCAGAAGCTGGCGAGTTCAAAGTTTTGTAAAAACGTTAGTTGCCAAGTGTTTTAGTTAAAAAACATGTTGATAATAACTCGAGTACCGCAAGATGGCGTCAGTTTATTTGCCCTACTCCAATGCCCTATCAAACATTTGTCGTGTGGTTAAGGTCATTAGTTCACGCCCATCCTCTCAGGTACGGTGTGAGGTTGCCAAGCCTAATAGCGCTATCAACTAATAACCCGTTGCCTCTCAGGTAATTAGTTCGGTAGTAAGATGGGACTTAAGGTGATAGGTGTGAGTGTATTATCCAACATCCCAGTTTAACCCAGAAAAGACGTATTCCTCTCAGGAATACCCGCTTGTTTGTCCCACCCACCGGGACGCATGCTCAAGGAATAGTGAACTCACCTTGGATTTGCTTGGTTAGTTAAGTTATGTGTTCCAAGTTGGTCAGCCAAATCCTAATGCGGTTACCAACGACAATCAGTTTCGTACTCAAGAAATACACACATTGTTGTCACGCAACACGTATAACATAACAGTTCAACACCGCATACTATTTACTATCACTTAAACACATAGCATACCAGTCTACAATGTACAGTCCAATAAAATAAACACAATGACCAGATGATGCACGGACTGTTAAAAGTGTGCGGCCCACTTTATCTTAGTGTCTCAACAAACAATATCCAACCCAAATAACAGTTCAAGTTTTGTTACAAATGGAACCATCAGTCGAGACCATGAGGTCTCGACTCGCAACTTTGAGGTCTCGAGTCGCAACCGGCGGTCTCGAGTGATGAGTTCATTGTAGGTCTCGAGTTATGCAATACAAGTCGAGACCATGAGGTCTCGAGTCTTGTCTCGAGTCGAAAATGGTGATCTCGACCCGCAACCTGGCTGTTTTCGAGTCCACTTACTGTGTGATGTTTTAATGATGAGTCTGAACTATGCAGGTCTCTTATAGAACCTATTGGTCTCGACTCGCAACCTCAGTCGTAACCTCTGTCGAAACCCCACACAATGTAACGGATTACCTCTATTAACACCCATTAATCTTGTAACATCAGTTAACAAATTTTGGTATGTTTCATCAGATTAAACAGCAGTTATTTTACATGTTCAAACAACCCTAACTGCCGTTCATCATCAACACTAATATTGTAACACATTATCATCAATTCACATAATTCTTAATCATGTATAATCAGAATTCTAATCCAGTCATTAATATCCTCATCATCATGCACATCAGATTTATGAAATCACCACTTATCATCAAGATCAAACTATCATATCCATTGGCATCGATTTCCCTCATGCACACCAAATTATATTCAACCGAGTTCCAACAAGCCCTAAGCATAGATTATTTCTCATGTTTATAAACATAAATCGATACACATAAACAGAACTACATAAACAAAACCAAGTAAAATCATGGAGTCAAATCAAAAAATGGCAGCGCACTAACCGTGAGATCAAGAAGAGAATGCCTGGATTACACAGGAGAGCTCCGAAGAGAAGAAGACTTCGAATGAAGAGGCTGTCGTCGGTCTCGAGTGCTTGGAGAAGAGTTTTAGGGTTTGCAAATTGTTTTTAGAAAGAAGTTGTATACATATACCCATGCATACACTCATCCAGCACGGGTTGGGCTTGGCTTGGACTCGGAGGTGGGTTGGGCCACGAACTAAAGCACCAGAAGTGTGGCCGAGACAAGGGGTATGCAATAGAGGTGGGAGTGTGTGGCCCGATCAACGTGTGTGACCTGGAATTTATGCGACCATAATATTATCATAACATTCACATAATATATTAACAAATGACAATCTTTGAATTAGCATCCACCATAATAACCATTTCACGTATCAAGTAAGTTACACCGTAAGGCATAGTATAAAAGGACTGCAAAATAAGAGTTGTCACATCATCCCCAACTTGAAAGAAATTTCGTCCTGAAATTTGATAAGCAGTAACAGAGGAGTGGAGTGATAGTTCAAGATGATTGTGGATTTTCCTCGGGTGCCACATCATCCCTAACTTGAAAAGGAATTCCATCCCGAAATTCACCAGTCGCATCAGGATTTGACTCAGCAGTTTTGAACAATTGAGGATACTTATTCTTCATCTGATTCTGGCGTTCCCACGTGAACTCTGGTCCATGTTTTGAGTTCCAACGAACTCTCACGATTGGGATTCGACTGTGTTTACGGACCTTCACTTCCCGGTCCATAATTTCAATAGGTTCTTCGACAAACTGCAACTTATCATCGATCTTCAGCTTTTGTAATGGTACAACAAGTGTTTCGTCGGACAAACACTTCTTCAGGTTCGAGACATGAAAGACATCATGAACGTTACCCAATTCGGCAGGTAACTCGAGTTTATAGGCCACTTTACCGATCCTTTCCAAAATTTTGAATGGCCCAACGTAACGTGGAATAAGCTTGACGCACTTCCCAAAGCGCACCACACCCTTCTAGGGTGAGATTTTCAACATAACACGATCGCCTTCAGCGAACTCCAAGGGTTTTCTATGCTTATCAGCGTAGCTTCTCTGGCGATCATGCGCCGCCGCCATACGATTTGGGATCTTGACATTCTTCTCAGAAGTTTCAAGTACAAATTCTGGGCCCGTGATTTGGCTGTCACCCACCTCAGCCCAACAAAGAGGAGATCGGCATTTTCGTTCGTACAATGTCTCGAACGGAGCTGCCTGAATACTGGAATGATAACTGTTGTTGTTGGAAAACTATACCAAAGGCAAGTATCTTTCCTAACCTTTACCAAAATTAATCAAACATGCTCGCAACATGTCTTCGAGTGTCTGGATGGTTCGTTTGCTTTGACCATCCGTCTAAGGGTGATAAGCAGTGCTCATGTCGAGACGCGAGCCAAATGATTTATGCATTACCTACCACAAATCAGATATAAAACGTGGATTATGATCAGAGATGTTAGAGGTGGGCACCCCGTGCCTGGAAACCACTTCCTTCAAAAAAATACCAGCAAGTTGTGAGAACTTCAGTTTCCTTGATCGCAAGGAAGTGCGCAGATTTCGTCAGACGGTCAACGATCACCCAAATGGTATCATTTCCATTTTGAGTTCTTGGCACTCCAGTGACAAAGTCCATAGCAATCTGTTCCCATTTCCACATGGGTATTTCTGGTTACTGAAGTAGTCCGGACGGTTTCTGGTACTCCACCTTGACCTTCGCACATGTCAGGCATTTACCCACATACGTCACTATGTGGGCTTTCATCTTCGGCCACCAGTATAAGACTCTTAGATCCTGATACATCTTATCAAAACCCGGATGAACAGATTATCGAGACTTGTGTGCTTCGTCCATCAAAAGCTCTCTAAGGTTTCCGTATAGAGGGACCCATATTCGTTCCATAAAATAGCGAACTACAAGTTGTCTCTCCAGGCCCCGCATGGCCTCAGCTTTAAGGTTCTCGTCCTTCAACGCTTCGGCAAGCAGAACGAATCTGGTCGGGATGGTGAGCTACAAAGCTCGAACACGTTTAGGTTTCGTCTCCTTGCGACTAAGGGCACCAGCTACAACGTTAGCTTTGCTTGGATGATACTTGATTGCACAATCATAATCGTTTAAGAGTTCCACCCAGAGACGCTGTCGCATACTCAACTCTTTCTGGTCAAAGATATGCTGGAGGCTCTTGTGGTCAGTATAAATAGTGCATTTAGTTCCGTACAAGTAATGCCTCCAGATTTTTAGTGCAAAAAATACGACCCCCAACTCCAATTCGTGAGTTGTATAATTCTTCTCATGAACCTTCAACTGTCGAGAAGCGTAAGCTATCACCTTCTCGCGTTGCATCAGCACGCAACCAAGAACCTAAATAGAAGCATCACAGTACACCACAAAATCATCAGTACCCTCGGGTAAGGACAAGATTGGTGCCCTACAGAGTTTTTGTTTCAAAAGCTGAAAAGCATCCTCTTGTTTTGTTCCCCAGGAATACACCACCCCTTTCTGTGTCAACGCGGTGAGAGGTTGAGCAATCCTCGAGAAATCTTTAATAAATCTGTGGCAGTATCCAGCGAGACCAAGAAATTGTCACAACTCCGAAGGATTCTTCGGTGGCGCCCAATTCCTGATAGAATCGATTTTTGCGGGATCCACGTGTATTCCTAATTCGTTAACGATGTGCCAAGGAAGTGTACTTCTCGAATCCAGAAGTCGCACTTAGAAAACTTCGCATAGAGTTGTTCCTTCCTCAGGAGCTCCAAGATAAGACGCAAGTGCCGCTTGTTGTCCTCCTTGCTCTTAGAATAAATCAGGATGTCATCGATAAACACGATGAAGAAATCGTCGAGATACGTTTTGCACACATGGTTCATAAGATCCATGAAAACCGCTGGTGCGTTATTCAACCCGAATGGCATGACCAGAAACTCATAATGACCATACCGCGTGCGAAAAGCCGTTTTAGTAACATCCTACTCTCGGACTCTCATCTGATGATAGCCCGACCTTAAGTCGATTTTTGAGTAAAAGCTTGACCCTTGCAGCTGATCAAACAGATCGTCAATACGTGGTACAGGATAACGATTCTTGACTGTTACCTTGTTGAGTTTGCGGTAGTCGATACACATACGCAAGGACCCGTCTTTCCTTTTCACGAATGGAACTGGGGCTCCCCATGGCGAAGAACTAGGTTGGATAAAGCCTCTATCCAACAGTTCTTGAAGTTGATTAGACAGTTCTTGCAACTCTCCTGGTGCAAGTCGATAAGGAGCACGAGCAATCGGGGTTGCTCATGGTGTAAGGTCGATCTAAGAAGCAATGTACACAACGAAAACTCATCTTGGAAAAACATGTTCTAGGTATACTTAGTCACTCTTGCTCGCCGAGTTTCCTATTCATTTTCCTTTATATGTCACTTGGGCCAAGCTTTAGTCCATGTGGGCCAAGCAGGCCCAAGGGGATCCCATATAGGGAAGTGGGCTTGAGTAGGTATATAAACAAGTTTTCAACTTGTTTTAGGGTTTGAGCCTCATTGTTTCACAATTCTAGAAGTCATAGAGAGAGAGAGAGGCGATTTTGGTGTGTCATCTTGTACTAGACGTTTTGCTAATCAATAGTAATAGAACGTGTGCAAGTTTGATAGTGATTCCGGTGTGTTCATCGTATTTTTGTGTTTTTCTTGAATCACATATTGGTTGGATTCCGCACAATCAGTAGGTTGTTTGATATCATTGAAAGATCCTTTTTTCGACTTACAAGTGGTATCAGAGCCTTTAGAACCTGTTTCTAGGCTCTGTTTGATATCAAATATTCAAGATTTTGAAATTTTGTTTATCGTGTTCATCGTGTTCTTCGGGATTCAAGTCACTATTCAACAAAATTTCAAAAAACTGTGATAATTTGCTTGGAGGTTTTTGTGAAATATGTTATAAGATAAACAAATTTTTTTGAAATTTTTAAAGGATTCACTAACATTTCCAAAAGTTATCCGAATCCCACAAATTTCGGGACTCTTTGTTTGACTTTTAAAAGTTTCTTTAAAAAAAATTACAGTATCAAATTTCAGAATTTTAAATAAATTCACCTCTACCAACGTACACCAGTCATCACCGCCTCCGCCTCATCGTCACATACCACCACCCACTTCGTCATATCTTCTCCGACTCGAAACCACTCCGTTCAAACCTTCGTCGCATTGTCACATCAGTTCCGGCCACCGTCAGCTTCGTCTCACCATCCTCAAACCTTCACCTGCAACTCCGTTCATCATCCACCTCCACCATCACATAACCATCGTGCGTCACCTCCGACATAGTAAATCTGCTACATCATTGATCATCACCAGTTTCGAGTTCACAACCACCACCTCATATGGTTTCGAGTTCTATCTTTCATTACGAGTCACAACGCTTTCGAGTTTCGGTTCCGAGTCATCTTCTGATTTCGACAGAGGTTCCGAGTCCATTCATTATTCCAGTCGCAATCATCAACTTCACAACAGTTCCAATGAACATCACCTCGATCATCATCTACAACGAAAGTTGCTGCTTTGTTGGTTTTGTTTTTAAACGAAGCAGAAAACCAGTAAAAATTGTTGTTTTGATAATTGATATGTTTAAGGTTTAGGATATAATAATAAGTAGGTTAGAACCCCGTGTAATACACAGGGTTGAATACATGTAATTTTATATACCAAATAAGAAAAAAATAAATTTTTAAAAATCTCATTTATTACATGGGTTGAATAAATGTAATTTTATATATACCAAATAATAAAACAATATATCTTTAAAAATCTCGTTTATTAAATGGGTTGAATAAATGTAATTTTATAGATTAAATAATAAAAGAATTATATCTTTAAGAACCCTTGTATTGTATGGGTTGACTAAATTTAATTTTATATATTAAATAATGAAAAAAGTTACATTTTTAAAAATCTCACGTATTGTATGGGTTGAACACATAATTTTATATACCAATGAATAAAAAGTTATATCTTGTTATATCTTTATAAACACACATGTATTATAAAACCTTTGGACTAAACTAACAAAATTACCCAAACCATAGTGACTAAAATGACATTTAATTCTTTACATTATATTAATTTATATTTAATGTACGTCTTTTGTTAATTTGAAGATAAATAATTTTGAAATCTAATAAATATTTTAATAGACTATATTATCTCATATACGAATTGTTTAAATTTATTTTAAATTTTATTTTATAATTATATTTTAATTAAGATTAATTATAATTAAGTAGGAGATAAAGATGAGAAAAAAAAATAGATGGCTCTAATGAATAATTGACATGTGTCTACTCATTGGTTTATTTTATTATATAGTAAAGATAATAATAATAATAATAATAATAATAATAATAATAATAATAATAATAATAATAATAATAATAATAATAATAATAATAAGATGAAACTACAATTTTACCCTCTGGGGTTTGGAGTCATTGGCATGTCTACCCCCCTAAGGAAATAATTGCAATTTTACCCCCCACTGTTTGGGGTTATGTCGCAACTTTACCCCCCTACCATTTCAACGTTAATGTTACCGTTAGTCTGTATGGAAATGTCCAAAGTACCCTTCATCTTCCCCATTAAAAGCTTGAACCCTCTCAATTGACTGCCCTAAACGCAATTCTTCTTCAATCGACCCCCAATTTAAGCTTGAATCCCTCAATTCACTGCCCTCATATCACTGCCCTGAACATGTCTTCATCTTCGTCCTCTGTGCTTCGATTCAAGGGCAAAACTCAAGATTCAGACATCATATGTCCTTGTGGTGCGAAAACAATGGTGAAACAATCAGAATCCAAAGCTAATCCTGGTCGATGGTATCTTCGATGTGTAAGTTTCTTCTATTTTATGCTTATTGAAACTCAAGTTTGTTTCAAACTCTTGCTTATGATGTCCGATAATAGGTTGGAGGATGTGGATTCCCCAGATGGGTTGATGTTGGTGAAGAACAGGGATGTCCGATTTGTCGAGAGGTAATGCCTGCTTTAATTCAAAGCATTAAATATAAGGATGAGTTGGCTAAGTGCAAAGAACAGTTGGCTCGGTACAAGAATGGAGATGTGTTCAAACTGAAGATGTACTTTGTGATTACTTGGGTCTTTATTGTTCTACTTTTTTTGCTTAAGTAGTTTAATGTGGAGAAATTGGATTTGGTTGTGTATTTTGACTGTAACTATATTTGAGTTATGAGTTTTCAATTTTATGCAATGGTCCTTTTCAAGTTCTTATATGTTTGTTTTGGTAGCCTGCTTGTAATTCTGTAGGTATGGCTAACAAAGAGAATGATAAAGTTGAGAATGAGAAAGATATTGCTAAGGATGAAGACGTCGTTGCAGCCGAAGAACTAGATAGTTATGTATACTTTGAGGATCCAGAGTTTGAGATACTTAGACCTTACATGGAGCAAGAAACTGATTATGAAAAGATATTCGGAGATCCAACAAAGGATTATGACCCTGAAGTGCTGGAACATGCATGGGATTACACATATTGGGAAGAAGAGGATGATTGGTACTTTGACCCATATGAAGGGGAGCATGGTTCTGATTCGGATTGGTCTTGTTTAGATGATTGTCACTAGAAATAGGCTAGATTTGTTTGGTTGTATGTTTGTATTTTGTACTAAACGTTGCAATGTAATCGAATCACTTTCCGCCAAAATTCTGTTTGAACACATTATTTGTACTAAAGCAGCCATACACAAACCAAACATAAAGATTGTAAACCAAACATTGTAAACCAAAATAAAGCAGCCATATGTAAACCAAACATTATAAACCAAAATACAAACTTGACAAACCAAACATAAAGCTACAAACCAAACATTGTCTTGAATAAACAAACAAGCAAACATAGTCTAAAGTTACAAACCAAACATTGTCTTGAACAAACTTGACAAACAGAATTTTGGTCTAAAGTTACAAACCATCCATCACTTATCAAAATTGTAAACTGGAGCACCTTGAGTGGCACTGTGTGATTCCTGTGAAGCAGTGGATTGTTCACCCCCTTATTCTTTGTAGCTCCTGACATTGTGACCCATGTTCCCACATTTACCACACTTGATGCTAGTTCCCTTTCTGGTCATTTTAACTCCTTTTTCGAACTCCTGCTCAAGCTCTTTTTCACCAAATGCCTTCTTTCTTTTCTTCTTTGGCCTTCCAACTTGTGTATGATGCTTTGGTGGGATGAGTGTTGTTGGACACTTTGAAGGAGTCCACATCCCCGGCCTGTTGATTGGCTCTATCACATTGTCATAAACTTTCTTCCATGTTGACAGCCAATACACTTCATCCACCCACTCTTCTGGTATGCCCGCATCAATGCTATTCCTTGACATATCCCATATGGCTGCAACTTCATGTTTACAAGGCATCCCTGTCAAATCCTCCTTCCTGCATGCACAAGTTTTATTTTTAACATTCATAACAAACTGTGATCTCGGACCTGTTACTTGATACTTGTCTGAATCAACCATTAAAACAGACATTTTGCTTGCAATTTCTTGACATTCACTATCCTCGAAAACCTTAGTGGCATGAGGTATCAGTGGCCCTATACACTTTGCTTGCAATTTCTTGACATTCACTATCCTCTTGGTCATGTACTCCCGAATGAATTCTAGGCATGTGATAATCGGCTTGTCCCTTACTCCTACGATTTATCTGTTAAAAACCTCACATATGTTGTTCAGCAACATATCACATTTAGCTCTTCCAGAAAAATATGCTTTTGACCAAGCAGTGTATGGGATCTCATTCAGCCAGTCATACACAGCTCGTTCTGTTGTCTTAATTTCTTCCATAGCTTTATTAAAGTATGGAATAGATGTCTTCCTTCCGGCTGACCAAAGTAGTGGTGGATTGCTTCCAAAACATACTACCATATACCTTAACAATTCATTTTTTAGAATAAACACATCCCTCATTGCCTTAAGAGCATAATCTTTCACTATCTGATTCATCTTTTTCTTGTCATCAATAAGCTGACCAACAAAGAATGGCAGATCATTTGGACCTTTTAAAGCACCCTTGTTTCTCATCCTTATCTTCCTGGCAACCTTATCTCTAAGGCTTGAATTGTCATCAGACCCACTTTCAAAATCCTCCAGGTCAACAGGCTGATGACCTTCTTCGCTTATCTTATCATCATGATCCCCATCACTTGAACCATCCAGTTCTTCCCTAGTAAATTCAACATTAGCCCTGAACCTCTGCATATCCACCTCTATTTCATAAACCAAATTATCTTCCTCAATATACTCATAATCAGGATCACTTCCTTCACTCTCTTCCCCATCTTCATTCGTACTATGATTCTGATTATTTATTGTAAATGATGCTGGAACAATTGCTTTACATGCCCCTACAGGACCTTCACTTGTATTTTCCAAGATTGTTGACCTTCGGTGTTCAACATACATGTCTATCATGTGGACTCCTTGACGCACATAATCAAAGATAGGCTGTAAATCAACATCACATTTTAATGTCCTAAGACCAAAATCCAACAAACAGTACGTTTCCTTGTAATGAATGCAGAAAAATAAACCATCATTGTATTCTAATTTCTTAACCATCTCCTCTAAAACATCAGTATTCAACACTCTAAAATCTACATGACCAATGTAGTTCATCTTCCCACCAAAGTATTTCCTATTTGGGTTTTCTACAAAATTACCTCCATGGTGAAATTTTATGGTAAATTGAGATTGGATTTGACCTGTAAACAAACATCAACAACAAATTAACACAGAAAAAGGTTCAAATTTTACCTAATTCAGACCATAGGAGCTTGCATGTCACTTACAGTACATTTCAGCCGGTTCGAAATACTGATCTTCAGCTCGTACCTTCCACAATCGAAGATCCATGCTTGTAACAGAGTTCTAATCACCTGTAATTGTTGAAGAATGCCTGATCGCCACTGAGGAGCTCTTGAATTTAGAGGTAGGTTAAGTTCACGGTTTCAAAGTGATGAAAGGGGTATTATATGAGGTTGCAGGTCAAGAGGAAAGCGAATTTACCTATTTGCCCTTTGACCATTAACAGAAACGCTAGACTCTGTCGGAAACATGGCCCGGGGGGTAAACATGCGACATACGAGCAAACGTTGGGGGGTAAAATTGCAATTATTTCCTTAGGGGGGTAGACATGCCAATGACACCAAACCTCAGGGGGTAAAATTGCAGTTTACTCTAATAATAATAATAATAATAATAATAATAATAATAATAATAATAATAATAATAATTAGGTAATCATTACCTAATCATTAGTTATTTATAATAATCATTATTTTATAATTATAATTATAATAACATTAAAAATAATATAGTATTAATTTTTATTTAAAATATATACATTTATTCGAATTAAAAAATTATAAAAAAATTGTTTTGTTGGTTTTGTGAAAAAGGTTTTGACAGGGTTTTAAGGTGCGGTTCAGAAACCGGATTCATTCGACTGCAAAGTGTTTGAGTTAGCGAGTACCCGATTTCTCGCTTTAGCTTGTGTTTTGAGGAAAAGAACAAAGATCCAAAGAATCAACCACCTACTGACGATATTGAATTCAAGCCTCAGGAAGGATTTATCGTTTACACAACTCAGAACTGATCCAAGATCTTCGTGACATAAAAAAACACAACTCTTATCTAACGAAAAACAAAAGGCTTTATAAGGAAAAAAATGAAGCTCAACAAAAAGATATTAAAAAGGCTAAGAGAATCTAAGTGTGAAGAGTTGCAATTACGATTATGCTAGAGAAGTCATAAGTACTTTGACCAAAGAACTAGAAGAGATCAAACAAAAATTTCAAACAAATGAGATCAGTATCAAGAAATATGATACATCTAGCAAACTGGTCAAAGATATATGTGACATACAACTATAGTACAAAATCAAGAAAGGGTGTGGTTTGGGTTATAATAAAGTGCCTCCACCATTTAACCACAACTACACCTATATGCCTTATACGGTGGAGGAGTCCATAAGAGCTGAAAGTATGACTTATGGTTCAAAGACTAATGAGACATCAATCAATCATGAGCCTGTTGAAGAACAAACAAAGATCCAAAGAATCAACCACCTACCGACGATATGGAATTCAAGCCTCAGGAAGGATTTATTGTTTACACAACTCAGAACTGATCCAAGATCTTCGTGACATAAAAAGACACAACTCTTTTCTAACGAAAAACAAAAGGCTTTATAAGGAAAAAAATGAAGCTCAACAAAAAGATATTAAAAAGGCTAAGAGAATCTGAGTGTGAAGAGTTGTAATTACGATTATGCTAGAGAAGTCATAAGTACTTTGACCAAACAACTAGAAGAGATAAAAATTTCAAACAAATGAGATCAGTATCAAGAAATATGATACATCTAGCAAACTAGTCAAAGATATATGTGACATACAACTAGAGTACAAAATCAAGAAAGGGTGTGGTTTTGGTTATAATAAAGTGCCTCCACCATTTAACCACAACTACACCTATATGCCTTATACGGTGGAGGAGTCCATAAGAGCTGAAAGTATGAATTATGGTTCAAAGACTAATGAGACATCAATCAATCATGAGCCTGTTGAAGAACAAACAAAGATCCAAAGAATCAACCACCTTCTGACGATATGGAATTCAAGCCTCAGGAAGGATTTATCGTTTACACAACTCAGAACTGATCCAAGATCTTCTTGACATAAAAAGACACAACTCTTATCTAACGAAAAACAAAAGGCTTTATAAGGAAAAAAATGAAGCTCAACAAAAAGATATTAAAAAGGCTAAGAGAATCTTAGTGTGAAGAGTTGTAATTACGATTATGCTAGAGAAGTCATAAGTACTTTGACAAAAGAACTAGAAGAGATCAAACAAAAATTTCAAACAAATGAGATCAGTATCAAGAAATATGATACATCTAGCAAACTGGTCAAAGATATATGTGACATACAACTAGAGTACAAAATCAAGAAAGGGTGTGGTTTGGGTTATAATAAAGTGCCTCCACCATTTAACCACAACTACACCTATATGCTTTATACGGTGGAGGAGTCCATAAGAGCTGAAAGTATGACTTATGGTTCAAAGACTAATGAGACATCAATCAATCATGAGCCTGTTGAAGAACAAATAGATCAGCCAATCACGTTTGTTTCTCAGTTTGTGAACGATCCTAATGTTTCGTCTTCCCTTGCAGATGAAGTAACAGTTGAAGATGTCATTGAGAATGAACAAGCATCAAATTTTGATTCCTATAATAATATAATAAATGAACTTAATCCAGACTCTCGTTTGATGCATGAAATTTTTAATTCGTTTTTTGGGGATGTGTCTTCTTTTAGGCCTGATGGTTTGGGCGAAAACGTTGATGCTTGTGCAACTAAGACCAATTCGGCAAATGGAACGAATGAGCCAGCTCAACCATCTGATTCCAAATGCGAATCATCTGAAGCAGTTGATTCTGAGAAATTAGAATCAGTTGATTCTAGTGAATTCAACTTAAAGGTGTCATGTGCAGAACCATCTTGTGCTGAAATTTTTTCTAATGATTTAGCTAAAGTTTCTGCTAAAGTTTCTAATGTTTCATCCGACAAACCAGAACTCTCTGATTCTGTCAAAGCTAATGACATGAAGGATGAACAGAGGACTGACGTGAACAAGGCTCCAAGTACGCAAGCTGAACAATCTGAACCTTCTGTTAGTTATAAAAAGGTTCAAATCAATCAACAAGAGCCGAAGCAAGCATGTAAAGGACATAGAAAGAAGAATCCTTAACATCAAAGACAATCAGGCTCTCCACTATCCTCAACGGGCAACAATAGTCCTTAAAAGGCTCGTAATTTGAAAAATGTTTTTGTTAAGCCAGTTAGTAATGGCAAATGTGAGAAGTATGCATTTGACTATGCTAACAAAGCTTTCCGAAAGACCGGTGAGATTTCTGAACAAGACTTTCAGTCTACACAAAACAAGCAAACTCAGAAGAAATCTCCACCACAGAATGCCGCTACAAACGACAAGTATAGACATCCGAATTCATCCTCGTTTGCAAGGAATGTGCAATAAAAACAAGCACAGAAAGGACCAATTCTTCCTTTAGGGCCTGCAAGAGCTACACAAGCTGATCAGAATGCCTTCTATGTGAAGAGACAAAAATGCTTCAATTTTGGCATTGCTGGTCACAATGCTCGAAACTGCACAAATCGTCCCTATGAACCGTATTATGCTTAAAATCAGAAGGTTACACCTAAGGATAACTATCATTCCAAGCCAATGAGGGTATATTCACTGAAGACAATGAAGAATGCGAATCCCAAGGTTAAACCATCTGATGGGGATTGGAATGTTGCTAAAAACAAATGCAAGGTTGTTCCGGAACAAAAACGTGTTTTTAAAACTAACAACCCTGAAACAACTAAAGTTGCTCAACCGAAGGCAACAAACGTGTTTTTAAAACTAACAACCCTGAACAAAACGTGTTTTTAAAACTAACAACCCTGAAACAGCTAAGCCGAAACAAATTTGGAAACCCAAATGCAAAGCGGCTACATCTCCAATCCGTGAGACAAAAGGGGACATGTGTTTAAAGGAAGTGTCTTATTTTGATGCTTTAAGAAATCCCAGGACCACGATGGCCTGGGTACCAATGTCTTACTAATCTCCTTATTTTTCAGGAACAACCAAGGAGGAGTTGTTGACAATTTATGGAATGTTGATAGCGGTTGTTCCAGAGATAAAATGGGTAACGTTTCACTGTTGCAAAAAGTTCAATTTTTTTTACAGATGATATGTTTCCTTTGGAGGAGATAAGAGAAGTAAGCTAAGATCAACACCAAAGGTACAGTTTAAATTTAGTACTTTAAATTGAAATTGCTTAGTCTTCAATCTAATGACAGAGCAGTTAAGCAAAAATACTTTTTTTTCTCTCTTTCTTAGTTCATTACTTTGTACATAAAGTGTTCTTTCTCCAGTTAATGGTAAATTTGCGCATAAGATTTATGCACAAATTTAGGGGGAGAGAGAGAGAGAGACAGATATATATTTTAGGGGGAGAAAACTCAGAAAAATACAAAAAAGATTTTGCTGTATATGCATTGTTTTAGGGCGAGAAAATGAGGAAAACAAAAAAACATTTGAAAATTAAAAAAGCCAAAAAGATAAATTGCATGATGTGGGAATTGATATAAATGTTCATGTTAAAGGGCTTGACTAACACATGTAAGGTGCCATAGCTGAAAAGACTAGGATCTACTGCGATATGTCGATACGCTTGACGCTCAAAATGACAAAAGATACAAGTGATATAAACATAACGAACTATGCACCATGAGGGTAACATACCAAAGGCGTATGATTTTATGGTCTTAAATCTTGCGTTGATAGATAGCGAACGTCTGAGGTTTTAGGTCTCTATATTGTTGAATTATCCGGGGATATCATGGCTATCCTTCTTTTGCATCCAGATTATATGCAGACCTAGACACAGTCAGGATATCTTAAAAGATCCGAAGAGGACAAAGACCCTAAGGAATCAAATCTCAAAATGAGAAAATTCCCAGTGCTCAAAGAGCCAAATTCATACCAAAATGGTAATTGTCTCACCCTCGTTGGACACAATCATTGGTCGCTCTGCTGTACGAAAGTGCTGACATGTCACCAATGGTCTAACGTTGTAAATAAAAAACGATTTTCAAGTGATATATAAATGAGAAACGTGTGTAGGATCGTTTTGACGATCGAGTGAGTCAATCAGAGTCAATACATGACAGTTTGAGTGGCGGAAACAAACAAACTGTTTTGAATCAGAAAGAAATGAGTAGAAATAGATTGATTATCACTTTAACACACGTTTCTCATTTATATATCACTTGAAAATCCGGCAGCAGTTCGGTATACAACTGATGGAACCGTTACAAATGAGAAACACATTACACCTATATATAGGCTACATATTTCTCTTGAAACATGAACATGAATGTTCAAGCGAAATCAACAAAAATTATTTCAAGCGAAATTACAAATAAACAAATATACAAATCCTATCTTGTGTAGTGTTTCGTGTTTCATGTGATGTTGCACTAACATGATGTCATATTGTGATGTCACATATATGATGTCATCATTGTGAATGATGACATTATTCTTGTTTAGATCCGCAACGAAACTAAGACTCGATATTAGACGAAGTCAACAGACATATGCACTAACAATAATCACCTGTTACGATGAATCGTTGAGCTTACCTTGATCGCGGGGGTATGCCTTGGAATGGGATACACAGGTATAATAGTATAATATTACCTTAAGCATATCACGAAGTTGAAAAATTCAAAGTTTGGCATTAAATTTTAAGTGGAGAACATATTGGCAATCGCATAAACCAGTTTGATTAGGCTCGTACTGAAAAGTGTTCCTTAGTCTGCCTGAGAACGAATTTTGATCCCATTGCAATTGTAATTATATATTATGGTAGTTGTTTATATTTTGAGTTTTTATTTGTTTTTAGTTCTTAAAAAAATTTAAAAATTATTATTAAGAAAATACAAAAATAGTGTCTTGTTTTTCTATAAAATCAAAAACCCAAAATAGAGTGTTTATTTGTTTTTCTTAAAATTAAAAAATGTAACTGTTCATAAACATTTGCTTGATCATCAAAAGTTGAAGGAATTTAAATTATGAAATCTGAGTATAAGTAGTTGGATGTACCTAGTGTTCATACAGTACTCTCCCTGTTGCATAAGAAATGTTTGCTTATGAATTTCTGAGCATGTGCAGATGTTGATTTCAATCAAGAACAAGGGTTGTTTAAGATTGATATGCTGTTAGCTGCTAACAAAACATGAAGCATGATGTACCTGAGTCAGAAGAACCGGATACGAAACACCGTCTGACAGTGAATGTACATTTGAAGGAGTACCATGAACCTTCTTGAAAGAGAGAAAGGTCGAACAAGAAAAGAGTTGCTGAGAATCCTCCTTTCGCATTCTTTTTAACAAGCTTTTCAAGCATAGCTGTGACAACCCGAGTTTTCAAGGTCTTTCCTCTACGCATTACTCGTTTCACAACTTTGTTTTCATAATTCGTTTTGCATGTGCATGTTTGATATATGATTAATGTATTGTTATACGTGATTGTTTAATGAAAACTTAAGACTAGTTTATGTTTCATAACTTCATAACTAAGGTTCGCCAACCCCACTTCTTGACGAAGATAGTTCTTCGTCACAAAGAGTTCTCGACGAAGATTGATTCTTCGTCATCATCCATTCGATGAAGATTGATTCTTCGTCGAGAGTGTTGTTCGCCGAGATGGGCTTTTGGCCCAAATGAAACCCAGTTGTGGCTCGGTCCTATTCGCACTATTTAAACATAAACCTGTCTAACCCTAAGCCCTTCTCCTCATTTGTGAACGCCGGCAGCACCTTTCATCTCCCTCGAAGCCCTTTCTGCACTTTCTTGATCATCTCGTCGTTCGGTTAGCATTCCATCACACTTTACGTTGTTTAATGATTGTTTTGTGATGCTTGAGATCTACTTGGATATAGGGTTTGTTAGAAATCATACTCTTATATTGTATTAATTAGGGTTTTGATGTTTCATTGTGAATCTAAGACATTAGAACATAAATGATAGGGATTCGAAGGCTTGTATTCGTTCATGTTCATTACGTGGTTCAATAATTCTGCTTGTTGGATTTATATTATGTTATCTGTTGTATATGGTTATTGGATATTCGAGATGGTGACATGATGAGCATGAGGATGTCTAGGGTTGCTTATGATTGGTTCATGAGAATTAAGGAAAACTGTTGCTATGAAATTTGTATGATCATGAATGATAACTGATTAAATCATATGGTTTGATCCGTTTTGGAATGTTGAATGTGTTTACTGAAATTACGGGGTAGTAGTTAAAAAGTAAAGTATGAAACTGTTAAGGCAACGATAAAGGTCTTTCCCCATGAAGTATCCATGTCGACGAAGTTTGATCCTTTGTTGACAAGGCTATGACGAACAATGATGATCCTTCGGCGCGGTCACTTTTGATGAAGAATGAATTCTTCACCAAGAGGAGTCCGTCACCAATCATGTCCTTCGTCGACAAGTCCTTGACGAACATTTAATGGGGCTTCGTCACAATCACTCTTGACGAAGAATGATTCTTCGTCAAGAGGACTCTTCGCCATTATGAACCATTGCCATGAAGGCATCCTACAAAGAATTGATTCTTCGTGGGGATGCTGTTTGGCACACCCTGGCTTTGCGGAAGCGTGGATAATTTGGTGTGACTTCTTAATACCATAGCTTAATCATAACAAGCTATATGAAATAAAAACCATACAAGATCATCCATAGATTTAAGTTTTAAAACCGAAGTAACATAACATTGTCTTAAGGACTACAATACCAAAACATAAAACATTGTTTTGAAAGACATAAACATCAACATGAATAAAACGCAGTTTAAGATTTGTGACTCGTCCAGGAAAAAGTCACATTTCCTAAACCGGGATGACCTCGGAACCCATATGCAGCGGGAAAACATAACATACCGCGCCAGATCTTTAATTCCCTGAAATACATGTAAGTTGAAAAAAATCAACAATAATGTTGAGCGAGTTCATGTGTAGGTGAGTATGTAAAACACTTGTAAGTATAAAAATCCCTGGTATGTAGCAAATAAGGAAAAAGAGATCACCAATGGCTTGCAAGACCATTGATATGTGTGAAGTGCAAGTAGGAAGACTCAAACCTAGCAGATTTAGCGTTGGGTACAAAGTCACCCCGAGGTCCGTTCTGGTTGGGCCTGGGGTTGGGCTCGCTACACCCACATAGATCTACCGCTTACGTCCCTCGGTCCTACAATGAGGATTAATGGCCTCCAGTTTCTGCCTACCCACTCACATGATCTAAGTAGTAAACCTCCTTACGCTAACCATACCATGTATAAAGTACTTGTAATCAAAGTAACATGTATTTCACCCCCGTAGTTTAGAAAACTGAAAACAGTTAAGAGAAAAGGGGGACATGAACTCACAGTGGTGCGTCTCTACCAAGTATGCCTCCAAATCAAGCAGCTGTGTGACGACCTACACGTACTAATTTCTATTAGACGGACGGCCGTGCCTTAGCTTTATGGTTTAAGTTTTTGGGAAATAGTTAGACAACTATTTCGTGTTTACATTCTGTATATACTTGGTAATTATTTTCCTTCCCAAGGATGGGGGATTTAATACATGTGTGTTCGAAACATATTATTAAGTCTCACTTAAAATATATTTTATTTCTAACTCCCAAAATATAAATATTCTTCTCAAAAATATTATATTTTCTATTACATAAATTTTCCCAAAAATAATACTTTAACAAAAATACGCGTTCATGAATATTTCCTTAAAATGCGTAAGTTACGTTTTAAATGATCGAGTGGTAATAATAATTACCAGTGTAACTTATATATTTATCGTAGAGACGTTCGTATTATTTTGGATCCATTAACATTCGATAGTATTATTTTTACCCTAAAAATAATACTAGTATTTTCACAAAATAATCACAAACACATATCAAGTGACTTTATGAAAAATATATACTAAATATATATTTACCAAGTTTTATTTTGTGAAAATCCCACCTCCGATGTTTTGTAAATATAGTGGTGGCGAAACTTATATTTTGAAAACATGTCGAAAAGTATTTCTAACACTTATAGTGAAAATATTTCTAAGTGTTAGGTTTTTGGAAAAATTTCGCCAGAGTTTCCTCTGTAACTGGAGGTGGCCACGCTTTCAAGCGTATCATTTTCTTTTACAAATCAAACCAACAATTTTCTCAATCAACATAAGCATTATTCAAACCATCAAACTAGTCAAAATAGATGTAAATCGCAAAAATACATGAACTTGCGGTTTTTCCAAAATATGTAGTATCTTTCCATTATTTTTAGTGGATCTTTTGTATAAATCAACCCAGTTTCGTGAAAGTCTCGTTTTTAATGAAAATAAATTTCCACAACTTCTTGTCAACATTTACAAAAATAGTTCTTTCGTCAAAACTTTGTGTTACACAAGTGTCTACGCACTTGTGTGTTTACAAAAGCACTTTTGGTTATGTAAGATCCGTCTTTAAAAGTATGTTTTCTCTTGACACGTGGTCCTTTGAAAATACCGCTTGTAGATCCGTAGATCTACTTGTTTTAAACACTATTTCACAAGTAAAATCGCTTTTACCCAAGTTCATGATTCGTGTGTGGTAGAGGTTCATCCTTTAACCCTTGTTACTTCCAAAACAACCTTATGTCATGATCCAAGATCGTGACCAACCCGGGTTAAATGATGATCCGAGCTACCACAACATAGATCGGGTCCAAATAATCACACAAATCAATTACTACAAGTTTTACACAACATATGAGCTTTTAACCATCACTTTTAGTGTTTTTAGTAGACTTTTATGCTTCATCTTGTATGTTTGCGTCTTTTAACCGTTACATATCATATTAACCACTTCAAAATAGTTCGAGAGTGTGATTTAAGCAACTTACTACTAGCTCGAGGCTAGGGAAGATTCTAAGCGCAAAATGAGAGGATAAAAGCAACGAGAAGAGGTCCTTTGAGTTCCGTATGCACCAAGCTTCCTTGTAGATGATCCTTAACACTTGTGTGAACTTGGAATGTGATGATCAAAATCGAAAATGGATGGGTGCTCAAGGGGGTGTTCGGCCGTGAGCTTTCTAGAGAGAGAGAGGGAGTGTTGTTGTGAGTTGTGTAGTGAATGATCATGTGTGCAAGAGTTAGAACTTATAGGCAAAGTTAAGATCATGGTCCATTGGATTTTATGCTACTTAGATATTAAGCAAGAAGATTAAAATAATCATAAGGGTACAAAGGGTGTCCCCCTCTTGGGGACGGTTTGGTTAAGGGGGGGGGGGGTCTTGGTTCGATTCCAACTAGTAGTTAGGATAATAGTTAGGTTAATCTAGTTAAGTTAAGTGATTAACCCGGTTACTAGTGTGTTGTGCTTTACAGTGGATGTTAGGGTATTCAGGGACCTTAACTGGCTCAGAAAAAGACAAATAATGTTATTGACAATATTTTCATGTTCCGGGTATAGTCCGGTTGTTCGGTTGGTTAGTAATCCGTTAAAGTGCTTAACAAAGCTTTAAAGTGTCGTTATAATTATATTTAGTGACACAACTTATTCCTCCAAAGTGTCAGGAATATTTTTCTCATGTTTTGGCACTTTATTAGTTAGCTAAAAGCTGGATTGTTTATTAAAGTGCTGAGTTTTTGTGCTTAGAGCACGTTTTAGGCACATCCAGTCATTGTAACTTATTCCTAGAGACGCAGTTCTATAACCCTTGTATCCTTACACTCACCACTAGTGTAGTAAAATATTTCTGGCTCATACAGGCCTTAGAGGCAGTGTCTGCCTGATGCTGGCTTTATCAGCATGTTCAATAGGTTATCCGTTTATAGTGCTACTGTGCTTTTTGTGCATCATGTTTGTCACTAAGGTTCAGCATGTAAATAATGTAGTGACGGTAAGTAAAGTATGATGCAGGTATCTGCATGTATCAGAAATCAAGTAGCAGTTCATCAGTAATTTCAAACAAGCACAGTAATTAAGCAGTAATTAATTATTAATTAAGTCGTACGGATACCTGGTTTGGTGAGGGTTGTCACACTGTTAGTGAACAAACAGAACAGTTTTGGTGATTTATATAGTTTATAACATGTATGAGATTTGAATGCTTGCTATCTGTTATATGACGATCTTTATAATGAATGCACACTATGATTACACATGAACAACGTGAATGTAAACTGATTACGTGTACATGAACTCCCTAGGCTTTGACTGATTAAGTGTGAACAAGTAACTAGTCATACTACGCAAACCAAGGTGAGTTCACTTCTCTCAAAACAAGCATGCGTCTGGTGGGGACAATCAAACAGGCAAACAAATAAACGGATTTTCATAAACCCACGTCCTTGAAGGGGACGTGAGGCAGTTTTCATAGACCCACATCCTTGTAGGGGATGTGAGGCAGATTTCACAAACCCATATCCTTGCAGGGGATATGAAACAGTTTTTCAGTAAATGTTGATGTTGGATAATACACTCACTTTCTATCACTTAAGTCCCATCTTACTACCGGGTTAGTTGCTTGTAGGGCAACGCGGTTATTAGTTGATAGCGCTATTAGGTTTGGCACCCTCATGACGTACCTAGATAGGACGGGCGTGAACTAATAACTTTTAATTCATGACCAATGTTTGATAGAGCATTGGAGATGGGCAAAAAGGAGCGATCTACGGTATCGAGTTATTATCAACATAACATAACATAAGTCAATACTTGGTAACAAACGGTTAGACAAGCTATGAACTCACCAGCATTGTTTGATACACTTTTCTGCATTCTTGCAGGTCCTTAGGTACACTGTCATGGAACTTGCCATCTGGGAGGCTGGAGTGGTCATGGGTCGTGTCATTTGGAACGCTTCTCTATGTTGCATTGTTGAACATTTTATTTAAAAGTACTACTATGCTTCCGCTGAACATGTTGATTTTCCAACTCGTGTTTGAACTAGACAATTTCATTTAATGGAAAGTTTTATTTTAATTATGTGTCTATGGTTCAATGTGATTAGTGGCTATATCCTGGTACGTCACACGCCTCGCGGGGGTTTCCGCTTGTGGTATTTGTTGGTGCACAATGTCTACAGCCTACGTCTTGTGTCTAGGTCATGATGTATAGGGGTCAAAAGTGTCAAATATGTAAAGTTCTGGGGTCTGAATGTAATTTTATGTGTTTTAAGTGGTAATTTCGCTTGAAATGACACGATGTTATTTCAAACGAAATTAGGTGCCCTATAAACAGGGATGTTGTCTTCTCATTTCATACGGAATTACTGGTAGTGTCACGAAGTGCTGTCAAAATCCCGCCGTGTAATAAAGTTCATATTGAATGAGAAGCTAGTTTAAAGTACAACAATCTGTTTTCTACTCCATTCTTACTGATTCTAAGTTGTTTGTTTGATTCCGCCTCTCAAACAGTGTGTATTGCCTCTGATTGACTCACTTGGTCGATAAAACGATCCTACAATTGGTAACAGAGCAAGTTATGAGCCAATACACTTGAATCAGTGTCTTTTTCTACACATTCTTGGACTTCTAGACTTTTTAACGGACAAAATGGACTGAGTTTTTGATATTGTGTGTAAAAGTCAGTTTTAACAAACCCTTGAGAGAACCAGATCAAAATTCGAGCTAAAAGTGACAAAAATGGACCATAAACCTAATTTCGTTTGAACGAAGCCAAGCTATTTCGTTTGAAAAATTATATCTCGTTTGAAAAAGTGTTCTAATCTCGCTTGAGACAGCTTGTTCCGTTTGAAAAGTTGTTGTTATTTCAAACGAAATCACTAATTCTGTTTGAAATAGTGATTCCGTTTGAAAGTCTTGGCTGATTTCGTTTGAAAGAAGGTTATTGGTTAATCTCGTTTGAAGATGGCACTTGATTCCGTTTGAGGGTGCTATCTCGTTTGAAAGTGATTTTATTGAAAAGTAATTACGTTTGACATAGTAATCTCGTTTGAAATAACCTAATATCGTTTGAAGGTAATTTCGTTTGAGAAGGTCTGATTTCGTGTGAAAGTCCATTGTGTTCGTGATTTCGTTCAAAAGTCTGATTTTTTTCTAAACTTGAAAGGTTTTTCCGTAAACTGATTTCATAAAATGGAAAATCAAGATTTTTATAATTTCTTTGCCGGGGGGGGAATGACGGCAGCACAAACTTCAGGCAGTATTGTACAAAACGTGAATATGGAGAATGAACTTGGGACGATGCAGAAACCTCCTAAGTTGATGAATATTGACGAGTATTCGGGTTGGTCTGGAAGATTTAAGACATGGGTTCAAGCAAATCACTTTGAATGCTGGATGAAGATTGAATCGAAATATGTTCCTCCTAGAGATGGTTTAAATCTTGTGAAGCAGATTGGCAGTTTGACACAAGCTGAACAAGAAGAGTTTAAGGCAGAAAAGAAGATGATGAGTATTCTTCAACAGGCAATTAAAGAAGATATCTTGGTATTGTTGCAGCATGAGGATAATTCACAATCCATTTGGCAGACGTTGAAAGTAATGTTTCAAGGGAGTGTGTCCATGATCAAAAACAAAAAGGCTTTGATAAATAAACAATTTGACATCTTCACTGGTTTGAAAGGTGAAACTACAAAACAATTGATTGAAAGATATTGTCATCTAGTTGTGGAGATGGGGAGATTGGAGATAACCAAGACTAATGAGGAGTGGATCGATAAATTGGCAGATGCATTGCCATATGATGAATGGGGTACTTATTTGCTCGTGTTGAAAAACAATTCAGATTATGTTAATTTGAATCTTAGTGGTTTCATAGAGAAGATCGAAGCACATGAGTTAGAGTTAACAAAGATTAAACAGATGAACTCTGCAAATGTTCAACAGGATGTTTCACTATATTACAAAG